>CM062291.1:412018332-412618332 GCA_031216915.1 Pictodentalium vernedei | reverse complement strand
TTAATATAATAGCATCACTGGCGTGGACAAATGTTCGTTTTTGTACTATATACCTTCGTTATATATGGAGCATGACAACTGTAGATTATTTTCAGTTCCTTATTCGAAATCCGTTATTAGCTGATGAAATATCGAATAAGAAACTGGGAATAAGTAACGGTTGTCACACTCATAACTTTTCGATGATCTTTCCAAGTATGCAATTCATTGGTCTCTGCGGTTTGTCAACAACCGTCAGTCAACAAAACAGTAAATGTTCACAGCACGCGCAGTATTTTGATCTCGGTAAAGCCATGTGGTGTGTAGTGGGAAAGAAATCATCCTCAAATGGTGTGGGTGGGGTGTGGAAAACAGGACCATGGGAAAAGAGTATTGGCAAGCCTCGTGTCAGAGTCAAATATCTTTTTCCTCTGATAAAATTTTACCATCCCACCCCACACTTACTCGAGGGTAATAATCTTCAAGCTAATATTATTCATTGTGTAGGGATTCACCTTCTTACAATTTTCGCCCAGTTGAACTTACGACTAAAATCGGCAAACCTAGAAACAAATTGTACAGAATTGATTTTAACTTTTTTTCGAATCTACAAACCTTCCCCAACAACAGAGAAAAAATCCGAGCTCGAACTCGCGCGCATTTTTAAAAAATTCAAGATGGCGTCCAAGATGGCAGCCGATTGTAAAAAACAAACGACTTAGTCGTTTTGATGACATCATTCATTAATGATAGAAGATGGGCTCCATTACAATGGACATATGTACTACAGAAGCCAGACATACATTTGACATTGGAATTGTTCATCTGAATCCAGGCCAGCTGACAAAACCGCGGCAAAAATAGAAAAAATCGATTTTGTTTCTTATTTTTATTTATGTTTTCTGATATAGAGACGGGATTTGTGCGCATATGATAAAATAGGCTAAACTGTCACAGAAGGTGCTCATCCTCAAATAACCTGCGTCAATTTTGGTCACAACATTCGGGAAGGACACTCACAATTACAAATTTTATAAGGTTAGCCCATATTGCAAATGAACCAAAAGAGGTCAATGATCTACGATATTGTGCGAGCGAAACGTCTTTGTGTATGAAATGACTGCTCAGTGTACATATTCGTACTGAGGTAAACTTCACACAGAAACACCCACCAAATATATCAACAATTACACATGAAGGTCGCACAAGGCCAAATATTATAATGTTCTTGAAAAGAACAGCAGAATGCAAAAAACGACATTTGCGTCACCACTGGCATGACTGGTACTTATTCCGCCCTGCTCAAGATATCCACTGAACAATGTGAAGAATGTTACTATTAGCGAGTCAAGGTCTCCTTCTTAACTCTCGGAAAGTTTTGGAGTCGATGATGATATGTAAACAGCCCCTCGATCCAAGTCATCTGGAATGTATATTATCCTTAGTTGATGCATCACTTGTGTAGCCACCAAAAACCACAGTTGCCCCCGGATAATGGGACTCGACAATGTCCACATATACTTCGCACATTTGTTCAAAGGTTTTGCCCCTAGCCCACGGGAGCCAATGCAACAACATTCCACCGTCTAAAATATATAGAACAGAGTTGCAGTCAACATGGGCCAATGGATTATCTATTGAACGGATAGCCTCCGCTAACGCAGGCTTGTCTGTCTCTCTCAGACAGACTGTCAGGGGACTCGAATAAAGACGTCGTGTATGTACTCAACTCATAATAAAACAGAGCCGACAACTCGTCGACGGACACTATTCTCAGAGCAACACCAACCAGTCTCTGGAAAAAAAGCTTTGGGTCTATTTTCATAATCACATCACCCACTTTCACTCCACATTTGTCATTCATTTGGATCACTTGATTCTTCTTAAAAGCGTACACATTGACGTTTATGCAAACTAGTGTAGATACAACTCTTTCACCAATACCATGTGCTTTATTGGCATTACTGAGATTGGACACAATGCCCGTCTACACATTCCTCAGCCCGGACTCGCATGCGAAGGGGTTTCTCTCCTGCTAATGTCTCAATACAGTTATTGTGTCGTTTTTTTCTCTGGATTTTCTTGCCTCCCCACAGTCATTTTTTGTTCTGCTCATTTGTGCTATATGAGTGTGTTTCGTTAATATCATTGTTTCGGTTAGTTGTTTGTCTGCCAAGACCTCGGTGACTGTTGCATCACCCCTCCACAGAGAAGCGAATAAGACCGCACCATCATCACCCCTCCACTGAGAAGCGAATAAGACCGCAACATCATGAAAACATTCGTTTGTCTGCGTGAACTTGCTCCCTGTCTCGACCCTACCAGCTGTTACCATGATGGGGATGCAGGGCAGAGAGTCCGTTAATGTTATACTATATTCGCTATCTTCGTCGGGAGGGCAAACATTGTCAATAATATCGAGATAAAAAACTCTCAGGAACTAAAAGTGTATTCAGAACAACATCAACAATCAGATGGTCTCTCAATGCTCTAGCAAAAGTTTTACCTGATAACATGTGGCCGACAGCATTATCGGCATATATGGTCGAAATAAGCTCGAAAAGACCAGAATCATTCATGATGTGACCGATACACCCCCAAGGAAACTCATCTTTGTATGAAGACCACCAAGCCTCAGAACATTATTTCGGACTTCGATAGGACTACTCCCAGTCTGAATGATATCCATAGCCAACCACCGGAGAGGCTGATCCAATGTCAATACATGGGTAACACCATATTTATTGAACTGTTCGCTGACAAAGTTTAGGGTCGAATAGATGCAGGTTTCGTCACCCTGGTTCAGGTCTAACATAGGCATGGAAATAACAGATTTACCAACGTTTGTGTCACCTTTGCGTATCATTTGCAAACACCCATTCCAAGCAGTTCTATGACTCCAAAGCTACCAACTTATTTTCCACAAGCCAATCTCTGCTAATGGGTCTCTCACGGATGAAAGAGGGAGGTCACAGAATTCAAGGTGGCAGTCGTTGCTACATTTCGTATTTGGAGTTTGATGTCTACATCGGCCACAACATTATCACGAGTGACTTCAAAGCGAAGAATTGGTCTGGATATCTTGTTGCTCGGCGCTGCAATCGCAATAATTCCCCTGCCATGATAAGTATTTAGTTAGAAGATTGTGGTCAATATTTTCCACCATACACACTAAAAACTAAAGTGTTAAAACTGACACTTTCAAGGTGTAAAACCCATTCTAACTCTTAGGGTTTGATTTTAACACCCAAAGTGCAATGCTTTAAGCATTTAGACATTACAATCGTCAGACATCTGAAACTTGAATGGATGGCACTTCCAGAATCGTCCATAATTTGATTTGCGCTTGGTGGGTACATAATTAAAAGGACACAACGCAGATGACGCGGATCAGGCTCGAGAGTTCGAGCCTGATCCGCGTCATCTGCGTTGTTTCTTTTCAAGTGTCGCGACATTACACTTGCCACGTGGTATTATTGTAACACCTATCAAGTTCTGGGATATCTGCACTTGAACAAAGTGCTAGTTCAGCACTTAGTAAGTGTTAAATACAGCACTTCAAGTGTAGTTTTTAACACTTTAGTTTTTAGCGTGTACACTGAACGCACTTAACTGGTGTATACGCAGGATGTCGGCATTGTTTGTGATTACTGCACTTCAATCGATTCGCTGCATTTCAGAATGAGAGCAAGAACATCCAAGGTGAAGAAAATCAACACGAAATTTAGATCTGGCATTGCACCCCGAGACTTATTTGAAGAGGTGCAATGATGACCCTGGGTCGACTTGCATTATTGCCTGCGACACGGGGAACTAATATCGGCAGATGGATAAATCTCACTTGATGTCTTCATATGTTATTTATATCATCCCTTATCAAGGCAGTTGTTATTTCTCTCAACTGTTGTTTGCTTGGTTAGCGTCGTCCAATTTTGGAAGAGAGTAAAACCCGTGTCCAAGATACCAGATGCTGTTGTCCGGAAAGTCACACCAGGCTTTCAATTTATTTCTATACTACTCAAAGTTTGCTAAGCACCAAGTATATCCAACTACCTGTTTTATGTTTTAGTTGAAATATTGTAATGAAAAATGTATATATTTTTTATTTAATTATATCTTTAATGATTTAAGTACAGAAATTAAGATTTTTTTTGTGTTTGACATTATGCTTTAGCTTTTGAATACGATAACCATAGAAAGTGGATATTATTGGTAAAACAGGCAATTTTTCAATTTGCCAAAAAGTTGACAGAGCGAACTGGTATGGGTTCAATATCGAGTTTGAGACCCATTACTGTTAATTACAGCTTGACAACGCCTTCTCATGCTCCCAATCGGGTTCCTGGTGGTGCTTTGTGGGATGTTGTTCCATTCTTGGACCAGCATGGCGCCAAGCTCCTGGACACTTCTTGGCTGGACTGGACGGGCTGAAATGGCAAGCTGCAACTCATTCCAGACATGTTCGATTGGATTGAGGTCAGAAGATCTTGCTGGGCAGTCCATACGCTGAATCCCCTCCCTCTGTAGGTACTCCCCGACAGCATGGGCAACAATGCGGACGGGCATTATCGTCCATCAGAATGAATCTATCACCCACTGCACCTGCATACAATCTGACGTGAACATCCAGGATCTCATCAATATACTGTTGTGCAGTCAATGTATCACGTTCAAGGACACAGGGCTATGTACGTCCATCCCTGCTGATGCCGCCAAGACCACGATTGACTCTCCACCACAGCGGTCATGCTCATCAATGTTGGCTGCATGGAATCGCTCTCCTGGTCTTCTCCATACCCTAGAACGCCTATCTGTGTGGTCTAGGCAGTACCTTGACTCATCTGTAAAAAGGGCAGGTCGCCAATCTTCTCTGGTCCATCCAACGTGGTCCATGGCCCATTCGTATCGTGCCTGGCGGTGGTTCTGGGACAGCGGAATGAGAATACATGGTCTTCTCGATTGGAGACCACCTTCGTGCAACCTTGCCCGGATAGTCTGCGTTGAAACATTTACCCTGGATGCATTCTGAAGGTCACTGCGAAGCTGGGTTGCTGTGGCAAAGCGGTTCCTACGGGCCTGAATGATCAAAACCCGGTGTTCAGCTGCAGATGTTGCCCTGTCTATGCCACCACCATGCCGTCTTACTGGTTTGCCATACTGCTGAAATCTTTCCCAGGCTCTGGTGATCACCGTATGGTGCACACCAACCTTCACCGACCTGACGATGGGTAGACCCTTGTTCCACCATCCCTGCAGCCCGCCACATTTCTGCTTCAGACAAATGTCTTCTTACATTTGCATTTGCCATATTCAAACATTAAATCATAAGGGTTTGTGTTGAAATGAAAATTGTATACCCTACACATGTCGTATACATGCAGACAGTACACGAAAACATCATGAAAATCAAGGGGTACATGCTTTCCATGACTGTCACGAAAAGTCTGCCTGTCAAGAGAGCTAATGTAAAAACTGGGGCCCATCTCAATACATTCCTCAATCATATCCACCTAGGGGCGCGGTGGCGTTGCGGTAGCCGGTTTGCGTCAGCTCACCGAAGTTAAGCAACGTCGAGCCCGGTTAGTCCTCGGATGGGTGACCGTCTGAGCGATCTATTCGGACCCCCGCGTTGTGTCCTTGGGCAAGACACTTAACCCCGGTTGTCCACCTTTGGGCACGATGACTCCGTGCACTAAGGCGTACTGCACGTCGATGGTGCGCATGTCTTCAACCACTCTAACCCTACCCGTGCTGCAGTGCGGAGTTACGATGTTGGCGAGCTGGCAGATGCTCGTCGTTGCTCGGTGGTTCTCTTCGCCTACTACTTCCTCCACCCGTAAAACTGTCAGGGTCATGATTAGCCATTGTCCATAAGTATGTGACCTTAAACACCAATAAATAAATCATATCCACCAAAAATATCGCAAATATGTCACAAGCAAATTTCACAATGATGTGTCAAATATTTGGTGCTTAGCAAACTTTGAGTAGTATATTAAAATAAAATAATTTCCTCTCCAAAATAATCTATAAGTCTGGATTTCATATTCTTTGTCGTGAACGGCAGTTCACCCTCCTCATCTAAGAGAAGGGCCCCATATGGTTATTAAGTTCACCAAATAAAAGTTGCTAATCGTCAATTTCTCTGAGACTGAGCAATCTTAAGAAAGGCGTGCTCCCGGAACAAATTCTTTGGGCGACCTCCTGGTTTTGAAGATGAGTTCGCCAGCGGGACCCTATTGTTTCAGAACTGAATGCCGGATATTTCATGGTAAACAGAATCTGGTGCATGCAAATCTCATGAAAAGTCTATAAGGACCATAACTTCCCTACCCCATTCATCGTTTCGTTCGTTACATTTTTGCAAACTTTCCTTTTGGAAATCCGTTGTTCGGGCGGGATAAATTCAATGTAAGCCGGGCACTTTTGAATTTCTCTGTGCACCGTCCACAGAACAGTCAATCGGGGCTGAAGTAAAACGAACCGCGAACGGAGACCCCTGTGGTCGCCTAGGCTTTGATGGAGATTGCGCTTTGTCGAAGGCGACCCCCTACTACTCTCATGAAAATTCTGTAGGCATTTATTGTACACGACACACCCAATAATGGCATTGAAATTCTTGACACGTTTGGAAGCTGTATCCAACATCCCCTGAACACCTTTCTCACGTAAAGTGTTCACACCCTTTCCCTATGCAGGAAAGCCACCTGCAGTTAAAACTAGAAGTCCTGTCACGAACTGTGCACTTATCGAATGGGTTCCAAAGCACGGCAGGTTCTCCTGATTACTCATAGCAAACACAGGCAATGTTTCTGCCAATGGACCTCCGGGTTACCCGGAGGTCCATTGGCAGAAACATTGCTTGTGCAAAGGCCATATGTACAGAATTTGATAGCCTTACTACGGTCTTAACGCGTAGATTAACGCGCAGATCAACGTACTATGTGTGCGCATTTCATTTTATTTTGAACAATCTATTCTGTTGGTTGAAAAATCATCCCAGTCAATACATGAAACTGAACCCAAGATGTGTGCGGAGCAGATTTTCATTTTCCGCGTGGTTTGGTGATGCTGTAGATAGGGATTACATAGAACAGGCGTGTAATAAAGATAGTGCCTTGCACAGTCCAGACACTATAATTGAGTAGGGGAGAACAAACTAGAGAACCTCAGTTTCTGTGCTACAGATATCAAACACCCTCCTCACATTACATGCTAATTTGTACAATGGTGCCCGTTAATTTAATTTAATTTTGTGATCAATTTATATTATCTATTGTACAAATGGGGAGTGGTCCTTCAATCCGCGTTCGTGTCCACCAAGAAAGTTTCCTTCATCTTGGCATGGCTACACGTTTTATGACAAGTCAATCCGCCAATTGTATAATAACCACCTATAACACAATTTGTTAATTCAAACAACAATAATATAAGATACGTTTAAGCAAATGTGAAACAAATTTATATATATTATCTCTAGAGGATATACAGGATGTAATTTCGATTTGATAAGATGAGTAAGGTAGACTAATACAACAGTGTTGTAAATCTGGTGTTATTTCACATCAGTGCTCTTTATTCGAAGCGTAGCTCTAACACGCTATATGGATTTTTGAGTTAATCTACCTTAGACTCCCTTACCTGTTGATCGATAGTTGGACTCGCTTCGTTACTCATCTTATCTTTTCATTTTTAACTGGTAGAGTGCTGGAAGCCCATATTTGGGCTTTATTCTGAAGTGCAGGTACCATTGCTTGAAGGCTCCAATTCAGAGCATGTGCATTGTGTTATCTTTGAAGTGATATTATTTAGTCTGTAAGGGTTTGCCTTGTTACAATTTATGGGAGAGTGCCCATAGGCACTCTCCCATAAATTGTAGCAAGGCAAAGACATGTGTGCAAGATCTGATGGTCAAAAATGATTTAGTACTCTACCAGTTAAGAAGTACTCGTTTTGTAACGTCTTAATGATGTATATTTTGTCGCAATCAAATCGCAGACTGGTAAGGTGTTGCAATAAAAAACGTAAAAAGCCAAGAAACGCTCTTTATTCGAAACCTCTAAAACGCTAAATGGACTTCTATGTTCGCTATATGTTTCATCAGGATGTTCGTTCAAATGAAATATCTTAATTTACGTTCGAGGTACAATTCAGTATGAATGGTGGGTAATTTTGATAATCCTCCTAGAAATTCAAAACACCGATAAAATATTTAGCGAAATTCGACTGAAAACGTATTTATTTCCATTTTAGATCCTCGTTTTGGTTAAATTTAGTACCATATTACTGAGTTTCGTCTGTAGATCATGAGACATGTATAAGCATATATTGTTTTACTATAATGTCAAATAAGGGAGTTAAAATGAGGAATGCAGTTTTTGTTTGATTTGGCGGCCATCTTGGATGCATTATTGGATTTCTCGGGAACGCGCATGACTTCGAGCTCGGATTTTTTTCTGTGGTTGAGGGATGTTCATAGAATCCAAAAACGTTCAAACCATTTCTGTACAATTTTTTCTAGGTCTATCATACTGTTACTAGACTGTTTGTGGGAGAGTGTCCATTGGCACGCTCCCATAAATTGTATCAAGGCAAATATATGTGAACAAATATTAATGGCCAAAAGTAATTAAGCACTCCACAAGTTAGTAAGACACTGTTACGTTAAACATGTTGGACAGGGTCCTCTAAACCTTTTCCTATGATACATATCACATTAAATAAATCAATATGACACGGGTAAGAATCGAACCTACGAACGTTCAATATGCTGTCCTGTGCGCTTACACAATAATAAGCCACTATGCGCCCTCTACACTAGAGCTGAAACGGTTGGCTCATTTTCGGAACCGACTACCCGAGAGCTATAACCGGATAATATCCGGTTATCCGTGGCCTTTATTTCACCGAATATGGGATCAAAACTATAAGAATTGGAAAGCAGTATTCTCAAAGTATTCCGTAGTGTGTATACAAACGAACGTTGTCGAGTACTCGACAACGTTCGTTTGCATACATACTACGGAATAGTTTCTGCGATTACTCAGTACTCACGGAAACTGTCGATCATTAACGAAGTCTTGAACGCCAAAGTCGATTATTTCTCAGTACATACAATGCGGCTTCGATGTGTAATCTATCACAAAGGAGAAACGGCAGATTTACTGCGTTTTAAACGTGGAATGACGATCACTATCGATATTTCGGATAACCGGTTGATGTTTTTTTCTAATCGCTTATGTATCTAACTGGTCTCAAACCGATTATCCGGTTAACCATTTCAGTACTACTCTACACCGTTAACCCCTCTCCCATAAAACAAATACCCCCAAAACAGAACTTCTGAATCTATGCAAATGTCACTGATGTCAAGCAGCAAGGGTCAACTATTGTAGACACAACCCGCCGGTATCATACTACTGCTGTTCATGTAGAATACTAAACTTCAGATCGAGAGTATTGATTTTTTTATCAAACTAATTTAATTTATACCATGATTACCTATTGTACTATATATAAAAAACCTGTGACATAAAGTTTAGCTTTACACACCAACCGTTGTGAACACGTATGACTGTGGTGAACACGCCAGCAATACGATTTCAAGAGTTAAAATTTACACCTACAGTGGAACTACATGCAAGTTAACCTTTAGTCACATCGACCTGAATGCAAACCCGTCCAGATTTATCGCTCTTCGCAAAATGTAAACGGCAATTATTTATGACGTTTTTTTAAACGAGTTTACCTCAAAAGATACCAAGCAATTAACAAACATGCGTTGTCTCATGTTAATAAAACATCCATAACTCGAAATAGTATGAAAAGGCCTCGTGATTTGCGCGTTTCTTTTTCCATTTCGTTTCGACGATAGAATTGACAGCAGAAGTATCGCCTACCGGTGCTCATGTAAGTAAAAACAGAATTGCAGGTGTGCTCGGGCATTGTTTAGAATTTAATGTTGAATACTGTATTATTTAACATTTAAACACTTAATAATCTGACTACCATGGCATAAATAAAATATACCCAAAGTAGCTTGGTGTACAAATGTTCACCACTCGTGGTGAACATTTGGTACACCAAGCTACTATTGGAATATTCTATATTTCCTTAATAGAAATAGGGTTGAGCGATGAGGCACAGTCTATATAAATCCTTCCCCAAATACATGTTTACAATTGCATGTAACCAGTGTAACATCTTTATGCAGGATGTAAGTATTGTTTCCAGAAGCATTATATTTATTTATTGGTGTTTAAGGACACATATTTTTGCACAATGGCTAATCATGACCACAACACGAGTATCAACTCAAGACCAGGGGTGAGGGTTAATAAGCCATGTTACCCATTTTAGAGAGGGTTTGCTCCTATCAAGCATTGGTGACTGGGTCCTATTTTACCAGTAAACAGAGCCTGTTTACCGAACTGACAGGCACTGCTTCACTTCACGGGGTTCCTGCGGGGATTCCAAAAACATTATCCACAGTCGCATAGCCAAGAATTTTGTAGGGGAGGAGTGTGAGTTGGACTGGGCGAACATGGTTCACCCCAATGGATACAATTTTAATGGAGGTATGTTGAAGGATCTGGGAAAATATTATTTGAAATTTATGATCTGAAATATAAGCATTTCTGCACTATTCTATGTGAAAAATTACATACAAAATAAATCGATAAAGTTGATAGGCATATTTTATTTCCCAGATATATATAGAATATACCCATAGTAGCTTGGTGTACCAAATGTTCACCACGAGCGGTGTTAACCGCGAGCCTTCGGCGTGCGGTTCACACCACTTCACCACGAGTGGTGAACATTTGGTACACCAAGCTACTTTGGGTATATTTTATTTATACCATGACCGTCAGATTATTAAGAGTCGCTATTAATTTTTCTCGATTTTACTGAGCATCAGGCGTACATACGAGCGAATCTGTTTTTGTTTACACGAGCATCGGTGGGCGGTACTTCCGCTGTCAATTTTATCGCCAAAACGAAATGAAAAAAAAGAAACTGAGCCTTTTTCGTTTTAATAACATAATAACATACTATTTCGAGTTATGCATGCTTTATTAACACGAGACAATGCATGTTTGTTACTTTTTGGCATCTTCTGAGGTAAACCCATTTAAAATTGCATTCAGGTCCACGTCACCAATGGTCAACGGGGACGTAGTTCTACTGTAGGTGAAAATTTTTACTATTGAAATCCCATTGCTGGCGTTTTCATCACGGTTGGTGTGTAAAGCTAAAATTTATGTCATTGGCTTTTCATATATAGTAGAATAGGTTACCATGGTGTAAATTGTATTGCTATATATGTAACTCTGGTTGAAATTATGAACAGCGATGAGCTCGGTGTTACATTTAGGGCCTGTAACACTAGGATCATCTAACTACACTGCAAAAAATATAGGTTCTCTTTAGAACCAAAACTGGTTCTAATCTTATCCCTGAGATGGAACCAGTTCTGTTTAAACAGTATTTATTTCAAATCAAATAAATTTACCAAGATTAGCATTCAATTTTAGCAGAATATTACATGAACTGAAGTAGATTCAGCAGTAAACTTGGAGCTTATTCAACGCAGTCGCCAAACATTTTGAAACAAAGGAGATATGAACAGTTGGCATATCGAACCAGTTTTTGGTTCTGTATAGAACCAAAACTGGTACGATATGCCAACTGTTCATATCTCCTTTGCTTAATTTATGTTTAATTCTGTTAATATTTAATGTTAATCTTTATAAATTTATTTGATTTGAAATAAATACTGTTTAAACAAAACTGGTTCCATCTCAGGGACAAGATTAGAACCAGTTTTGGTACTAAAGAGAACCTATATTTTTTGCAGTGTAGTTTCTATGAAACGACTGGGCACTCTCATACTTTTTTTTATAGCCGAGGCTATAAAAAGGTATCAAAATGGTGCCTGGGCGTTCACAGAAACTAGAAACTACATGCAAATGAGAATGTTTATGTTTTAAAACAACTTACCCAGATACATCGTACTCTCTGTGTCAATGCTGCAGAGAGTACGATGTATCGCGGTAAGTAAGGTTGCCCTATCTTAATCCTTTTCCTAACATGAAAAGCAGACGACACTTACAAAAAAATTCTTGAATAACTAATGTTTTTCATTTTTTGTCTCTAAAACATAGGTTATGACCCCCTGATGGAACGAGCTCGATGGGCTCGTTCCAATGCGGGGTCATAACCTATGTGTTTGAGACAAAAAATGAAAATATAATGAAAATTAATTGCCGATTTTTGAGAATACCGCTGGCCGGTTTTGGCCGTTACGTTGCGTAAAGGGTTATCATTTTTTTCAAATCACAAATGGAAGATTGTCCCTGAAGTGGAACTCAAATTTTGTTAGTAATCCCGCATGTTTTGCCAGTTAAAATATGGCAATCTTTGGAAAGAACCTCGACTCAAATGTTGCGCATAACATTGACATATGACCAGGGTGCTATGCCGTATCTTATCAGAATACTCGTCACACTTATTAGCAACACCTCACACTCGGTCGCACCAAAGCGAAATCGCTCGTTAATTGTGTCTAATTTTGGTGGAAATTTTGTCACGACATAAACAACAGAACTTGCATAGTAAAGCTGACAAAGAGGAAATGCATTATAATAATGTAGGCTTATTGTTGTGCCCAATTCTTGAAAATATAAACGCAGGCTGTAATCGCATGATTTATTTCTAAAATAACGTGACAAACCAAATCCAACTCCTGTGTTCTCTTTTTCTAGAGAGTGGTGCAACAAGAGGAAATGAAGTTAGCTCCCTTTAACTGGATATGAACATTACACAAATATACCGCATATACTCTCACTCCCAGAGGAGACTTTGGACAGATACATACCATTCTTCTAATTTAATAAATATTTGACTAGTCTATTGGTGTGGCACATTTTACCGTTACTAACAGTCACAATATTGTTTTTGATATCAATAATCTTAATTGTGTCCATACCTAATCATATCAAGTTTAATTCTGACTAAATCACCAACATGGAATTATGCTTTTCAACCTTATTGTCAAAAACATATTTCATTTTTATTTTCAACTGCCTGTCCTTAAAAGTTTGATAAGTTTTGATACCAGAAGTTTCAGGTCTTCCAGCCAAACTAGGATTGAATAAGGCTCGTTTTGTTCTCATCTCTCTGTTGGCCATTAAAAAAGTGTTGGTTAGTGTTAGTTGTGGAATGAAGGTAGAAACTAAAGACAGTCTGCTTCTGAGTGAGTTTGTCAAAGAAGCGGTATATTTGATGTTGGTTTGCAATAGGAATTTAATTGTGCCATCAAGTCTTTCAATGCAGTCATTGGCCATGGGATGGTAGTTTGGTATTCTAATATGATTTATTGTACAAGACTGAAGAAGACTTGTAAACTCATGACTGATAAATTGAGTCCCACTGTGCGTAAGTATGGATTCTGGTAATCCCATACTGAAAATGTTTCTTTCAGAAAGTCGATAATTTTGAGTCCCAATGTGCTGTGCGTAAGTATGGATTCTGGTAATCCCCATACTGAAAATGTTTCTTTCAGAAAATCAATAATTTTGCCGGATGTAATACTGTCAGTAAATAATATTTCAGGCCACTTACTCAACACACATACTACATATCCATTGCTAAATGCTGCCAAGGCTTTGCAGGAATCTGCCTTAAACTGAGAGGTGCAGTAGACTAGTTTATACTATTACCACTATCTGCACAATACATGCATTTCGAACAAATGTCTGTATTTATACCATGATTACCTATTCTACTATATATGAAAAGCCTATGACATAAATTTTTAGCTTTACACACCAACCGTGATGAACATGCCAGCAATGGGATTTCAATAGTAAAATTTTACACCAACAGTAGAACTACATCCAAATTGACCTTTCGTGATGTCGATCTGAATGCAAACTTGTCTAAATTTATCGCACGTCGCCTCGTGTAGAGTGAAATGGAAGTGGCAATTATTTTCCATTTCGTTTCGGCGATAAAACTGACAGCGAAAGTACCGCCTACCGATGCTCGTGTAAACAAGAACAGATTCGCACGTATGTACGTCTGCTGCACAGTAAAATCGAGAAAAAATAGTAGCGACTTTCAATAATCTGACGATCATGGTATAAATAAAATATACCCAAAGTAGGTTGGTGTACCAAATGTTCACCACTCGTGGTGAAGTGGTGTTAACCGCGCGCCAAAGGTTTGCGGTTACCACCACTTCACCACTCGTGGTGAACATTTGGTACACCGACCTACTATGGGTATATTCTATTTATTTAATGCTCAGGCATCAATTCACGCTGAAAAATTAAGTCATATTCCCCTGTCGGTCGGCAAAACGAAATATCAAAATGATATTTAGAAATGGATATTTCATCGTAGGTTCGGATGACGAATCACATGTACTTTAAACGAGTCAGCACATCAGTAATGAATTCCAGAGTCCCAAATACAAACGAATTCGAATAATTGATAGTGACAGTGACTAAATCAATTCATTAAATCAGCGGTTTCAAAGTTTGACTTTCTCATTCACCTTCCAGCGAAAAGCCGAAATCACTTTCAAATTTCTTCAGTTCAACTTCACACGTCTTCAGTGCATTGAGTTCAAAAAAAATAAAATGACGTGTCTTGTTATTGAAAATAAGAAAGTGGTGTTTTTTGTTATTGTTCTATTTCTTCGAAACACATTGCGATTATTTCAATTCGCCAGCCTTGGTAAATCGTAAAGTTAGGGGAGAAATAAGACGGGACTACTTTTTGTGCGGATATTCACACATTCCAATGGTTGGAGTTTGGTTGTTGTAATTTTTGTATGGACGCCGGTTCGGCACATAAATTTTGCGCCTTAATGGCAAATAAAGGCCACAAATTGGAGAGTTTGTAGTCGTAGAGCATTAAATAAAAAGAAAATTCACGAAAATTTGATGAATACCGAAAATATCTCGTTCGTGGCTACAAGAAATATGAGGATCTTCACTCGCGACTGCGTCGCTCGTGAAGATCCTCATATTTCTTTGTAGCCACTCACGAGATATTTTCGGTATTCATCAAATTTTCGTGAATATCCTCTATATCTCAACTGATGCCTGGCCAAAATTAAGAATCACAGAGTCGTTGCTTGGTTTTAATAATACTTAAGTGGGCTTGATGTGCAAATTGCATAACAGCACTGCGTAAATTTGCACGGTTAGCATAACCTATGCACTGAGTCCCAAATGTAAACAAATTTTCTTCTGTTCTGTTTTCTGGCAGGCATTCAACTGGAAGTTTACACCTTTTTGGTCAAATTGTATTCAAGTAGTTGGTAATTTCCTTCACACCTAGATCGACTTGAATCTCAGACTGCAAAACTTGGACTGAGATGGATGTCGATTCAGTAAAAACGGAAAAGTCAGACTCCTCATCCACAGCAAAGCAATCATGAAAATGAAAATGATCACTATCGTTTGACGTTTTCAAACGACACAAGGCATCTGCTACTACCTTTGACAGCCTTTTTGATATTGCATTTTATTCCATAAATGGCCGTTTATTTGAACATTAAAGGCTTTGGATTAATGTTTGCTTCATTCACCTAGTGGGGTGATAAATTTTCCCCTTAGGTTTAACACTGAAAGAATTTATTCCCCTAGTAGCGACGGACTTGTTGACCTCTGGCCTCTACCACATTTGTCTAGCATTATTAATAGTTCGATTGTTGATTTCTTTAAATCTTTTTGAAAGTATTACACAATGCCAGTAGAAAACACCACCCACTGCTCATATGATAAAGTATTTTTGCAAGTTTAGCTGCAGTCTGTAGGGGATTATTTTTAGACAGAAATGTATTACTGCGCCTTGTTTATTTTTGCCAATTTTGCTGGTCGAGCGAATTGGACCAATGTGTTCGTCACTTCTCGCTGTGTTTTGTAGCGAATTATAGCAGAAATTTGCCGCGACTGCCCTGTAGAAGATTTATGGGATAAACAAAATAAACGTATAGTGTTTTCAAGTAAAAATATTATTCTGCTCGTAGAATTAAGAATGAAACCGACTCGCCAGAGGCTCGTCGGTTTCATTCTTAATCCTACTCGTAGATTATTTTTTTTACTTGAAAACACTCTACGTTTATTCGATATTTAAAATCATATTCCAACACGATAGAAGCTCATCTAGCAATTCTCGCAAGCTTATGGTCAGTATCTTGTGAAAATTGAAGTAAAGTGACCAGGATACCATTATCAGTTTTAAGTGTAAAGTGGCAGCCCTGTAAATATCTATCCCACTTAGGAACTACCCGTACACATATAGTACGTGGAGAGTGGATTGTAACGAAATCACCCAGGGAGTGGAGTTGACACCCAAAGTATTATTTTCAAATTCTGTACATGTGGACAAAAAACACAAGCAGTGTTCCAGCCAATGGACCTCCGGGTACAACCCGGAGGTCCATTGGCTGGAACTTTGCTTGTGCTTCTTATGCTTTGCAACAAATTTGCAATTGTTACTTGAGTAGAATCTCCACTATGCGGGTGATTTAGTGATAATACACCCTCCACGTACTGTACAGTAGCCTCTCTTCAACCCATACTGTAATGCTGTTCATGGGATGTAAGAATTTGGTTGCAGATGCTACAGGCTGCAGTATCCCACTGTCAACAAATTGTGATAAGTCAGCCCCTAGAGCGTAGTTTGAAGTGCCATATGACACAACTGTTGGCAAATCATGTCCATAAAGAGCTAAAACAGGGGTATTTGTAAGCAATATTTTAAGCTCTTGAAAAGCTTTATCTTGGTTTTCAACACATTGCCATTCTTGACCTTTTCGAGTTAGCTTTCGAAGGGGTTCAGTAATTTCTGCTAAGTTAGGAATAACATTAGAGTAATGACTGAATGATCCAATCGCTTGCTGAATTTCCTAAGCAGAGGTAAAAAAATTGATTGTCCTTCGGGACCTGAATAACGAAATAAATGCACGTTTCTGGGAATTCTCAAATTCACTAGAATTTGGAGCAACTAAATAAAGCATTTCTAACTTTTCCAGGAGTAGGTTGGTTTGCCTGAAGCTGGCAAAAAAAAAAAAAAAGTTGGGAATTTTAGAAATTTAAAATTCAAGATTTGATTTATACACATCTTTAAAACCTTACAAAGTTGAGCGAAAACAGTTTTCAACCTGTCCGTCGCCATTATATTGTATCTGGACGAGGTGTAGGCTGATTGTTGTGTCTAATCCTTGAGAATATAAACACAGGCTGAAATTGCGTGATTATTGTATGAAGCAACGAGACAAACCAAACCAAACTTCTGTGTTCAAATTTTCAAGAGAACGGTCCGGCAAGAGAAAATAGAGTTAGCTCCCTTTACCTGGACATGAACATTGCACAGATATTTAACAGGTTGCTAACGGCTTGCAATGTGAGCTCTTCGTCTCCAGGCCGGATTTGCCCTTTTCATTTGCCATAGAGATCTATAAGTTTACAAGACTCACCTGGCACCTGGGACGTAGTCCACAAAATATTTCTCTTCAGCTATTTTCAGAAGATTTGTGGTGCTCAGTGTCTCCGGTAAGATGGCCCAGAGGAACGGCCCGCCCTACAATGAAACAAACACGTCAGCTTGAAGCCAAAAACGTTACCTGATGGATAATATTAAACTGAAAAGATGACAACAAGTTCAAATTTGAGCTGATAGTATAAACACAAATACTGCAGTCTAACACATAAAAGGTTCTCATACCTAAGCAAAAAACCCCAAACTGCAACAAGAACAACAACAAAAACAAAAAACAAAATGACAAACAGAACTTCGGATAGCTATATAACATTTTGTATATTTGCCCCGAGCAAAATATTCGAAGATATTGTTCTTCTGTGTTAAAATGTAGCTTACACGGAACATTAAGGACTTCTCAAGAGCCAGGAATACTCGTGTGTCTGCTGCTCACCTAAGTCCAAAAAACGCGGGCCTTTTGGACTTTAGGTGAGTAGCCCATTGATGGATAAATCAGGCGAAAGTTCAAATGAACACTCGCCTAATTTATCCAACAATCACCTGAATGGACTCATATCCAAGTTTTATAATGATCAGGGAAATCGCGGTACGCTTATGGTAATGATCGTCGAGCTTTAAAATTTCGATATGAACTGGGGACAATTTGAAGATTGTATTTATTATTCGATCCAAAAAATCCCCATAACAGACACTTAAATGTTATGACAAGCAAGCAGAGGCTTTTATAAGGCCTGCGATTATGATACAACTTAAGATGTGTTCTTTGTCCGCGTCAGGAAACAGTCAGGAAACAGTCCACAATAAAGAACAGTATTTAAGTATTTAACCCTTTACCTAACGCAGACAATATCAAAATTTATTATTTTAAATATCATTTTTTCAAAGTTTTCAAAAATTTCAGCAAAACCATATCATGTGACCCCTCGTTGGAACGAGCTCGACGAGCTCGTTCCAACTAGGGGTCACATGATATGGTTTTGCTGAAATTTTTTGAAAAATAATATTTTGTCAACTGCTGAATTTTCATATTACGCGGGCGGATGCTGACGATTCGTTGGGTAAAGGGTTAATTACAGAAATTTAATGGAATAATTTTCAAATAAACATCAACTATAGCCACGGTCATGAAATGTTTGTCATTCCTTGTCCACAAAGTCTAAATATACGATTATTCTCCGGCGCCTGAACTGTTTCCAACGGTGTGCCAAATAACAACACACCGCGTCAAGGATATATAGAGTATCTCCAACTCGTCCCCAGTTTATATCTAAATGTACAAAACGAGTTCGATAAAGCTCGACCCAGACCTAATTTAGTGGAAGAGTTTTGTAAACTTCGATATAAACTGACGACGAGTTGAACATTCTATTTATTATATGATCCAAAAACCTACGAAAGACACTTAATGGAACGAGAAACAAGCAGCGACATCTACAGGCCTACGATTAGGTAACAACTTTAGTGTTCAACCCATTACCAAAAAATGGCCGCAGACCGATTACAGGTTATTTGAAATCACAATCGGCCGATTCTGACTTGAATACCGTGCACTAGTAGACAAGGCAAGACTCGGAAGAACTATATTAAATTGAACATATTTTACAGTGTTAAACTCCGTTGATTCAGGTCCAGTACAATTATCAGTCGCGCGCACTTGGGTGGTACCCAAAGGCACGCAACTGACAATTTTACTGCGACCTGAGTATATGGTGTGCAACGATCAATTTTCCGGTATGAACTGGCGATTGCCGCAAGTACGCTTAATTGTAAGCTTTCCATGTCGTTTAACTTATATATCCCGTAAATGGACGTCTGGATAGATTAAGAATACACATTGTGGTGTTTTTGCAACTTTACTGAGTGATATCATTTTACGTTAACAATTGGACAATTGCAAAAGATAATAAAATGCGGTTTATTAATCATCACAAAATGCTTGGCAACAATCTGTTAAACCGATGTTCCTGGAGCCGTTGCCGTTGTCATCCGATTGCCCACAATCCTCCGATTGTAGTGGCTGGTTCCGATCATCGGTAGAACACAAAACAACTTGAGATGCGTTGTTTGTCCGCATTGTCTGCGTCAGGAAATAGTCCCCGCTAAAGAATAGACTGCGAAGTATTTAATATCACAAATTTAAAGAACTGTTTATCATTCCTCGTCGACAGAGTCTGTATCTACGATTATTTCCCGACACTAGATGGATCGTGCATTACCATTTAACCCTTTACCTAACATGAAAAGCAGACGACACTTGCAAAAAAATTCTTGAATAACTAATTTTTTTCATTTTTTGTCTCAAAAACGTAGGTTATGACCCCTCATTGAAACAAGCTCGACGAGCTCGTTCCAATGAGGGGTCATAACCTATGTTTTTGAGACAAAAAATGAAAAAATAATGAAAATTAATTGGCGATTTTGAAGAATAGCGCTGGCCGGTTTTGGCCGTTACGTTGGGTAAAGGGTTAAATGAAATATTTATCATTACTCGTCCACTGAGTCTGTATCTACGATTATTTCCCGACACTAGATGGGCCGTGTATTACCATTTTAATGAATCGGTTTAATAACCAGTAGTCGGCTCAAATCATATAATAATACAGAATATTGTTTGGGGTGTCCACTGATTTGATGCTTTCATCTAATGAGGAGGTCTCTATCAACGCCTTCCCCGAGAGCCATTGTTTTCCTGGCATTTTCTCCCGGTTAATGGTTCTATTTGAATAACACTGGCCGGATGTAAACGCTACGTTAGTTTAAGGGTCCATTACAATCCACTCCACCTGGCCGCTTTTCAATATATAAAAGGTTCATACGTAAAACTAGAATGTTTCTTAAGCTATTTTCACATTTTGGGCGCGCTAAAGTTATCAATGATATGCCTCTGACGTTGCTAGGCGAGGGCAGTGGTGGCTAAATTATGCTTTTGGAGCTTCTAGGTAGCCGAAACTGGCTGATGATGCGATCATATCTTTTTCATACGAATTCTTACAACGTCGCCTGTGGGAAAATGTTTGGTACCGTCCCAATCCCCACCCCCACCACTAATGTTCGAGTATTCAGATACGAACGTTTTTTTTAAATAATTTTCTCCATTAGCACCTTCCCAATTACAATATTGATCCTTGCCCAGGTCCTTCCTCAACCACTTAACTTTCATGTTTGCATGCCGTTCTTCCATTAGTTTCCAAAGGAGTTTCATTCTGCTAGATACGTATTTGGGAGTGGCACAGTGGTGGCGCCAAGGGGGGTCAGGGGGCTACAGCCCCCCCTCCCCCCCCCCCGTCTGAGAGGTCCAGCCCCCCCGTCGGAGATTTTTAGTAAGTCCGTCGGAGAGTCTCGTAAACCCGACTTCACGAGAAATTTCCGACAATCGAATGGGGATATCTCGTCTTGTCAGTCTCGAACCCGTGCAGCACTGGAACTCTGATAGAGAATAGTGATTCTCACCAAATTCCTTAATGTCGTTCGTCAAACTGGCTTTATAGATGAAATATTTCCCGACCTTATTATAATATGTTTACTTTAACCCTTTACCTAAGGTAACGGTCAGCGCTATTCTCAAAAATCGCCAATTAATTTTCATTATTTTTTTCATTTTTTGTCTCAAAAACATAGGTTATGACCCCTCGTTGGAACGAGCTCGTTCCAACGAGGGGTCATAACCTACGTTTTTGAGACAAAAAATGAAAAAAATTAGTTATTCAAGAATTATTTTTGCAAGTGTCGTCTGCTTTTCAGGTTAGGTAAAGGGATAAATAATGAACAAACATACTCAATTTGCTTCTATTTTGGTTCTCCATTTTACCAATTTTCACTCATTGTCCTTTGTTTGGGAGGTCAAATGTTATAGCCCCCCTGTCGGAGAGGTCAGCCCCCCCCCCCCCCCCTGTCGAGAAATCCCTGGCGCCACCCCTGGAGTGGCGCATTCCAATAAAAATGTTCGGCCGCAGACCGATTACAGGTTATTTGAGATCACAATCGGCCGAATTCCGATGCCGATTCTGACTTGAATACAGTGCACTACTGGACAAGTCAAGACTCGAAAGAACTATATTAAATTGAACATATTCACGGTGTTAAACTCCGTTGATTCAGGTCCAGTACAAGTATCAGTCGCGCGCACTTGGGCGGTACCGAAGTGCACGCAATTGGTAATTTTACTGCGACCTGAGTCAATGGAATGCGGTTGTTGGTCGATTCGTCGTGATTGCACATTCGTCGTAGAATCTGGACGATTCGTCGTGAACGGAAATTGCCGACGAATCGTCCAATGGAAGATTCGTCGGTAATTTCCGTTGTTCTTTAGACGATTCGTCGAAGATTACGATTTTGAGTTTTTAACGCCAATTTGTGGTGCCTCGGGGTTGCTGAGCTGTTGTTGTTGCAAATTGAGCTGGTTGTGACAACAAATAACAAGATTTAATATTTATTTATTTTATATTTTGAAATAAATCGGAACAATAGTACATGAACATAATTCAGTGTTACAGATCAATGCCTTGGACGTTTCGTCGAAAATCTAAACGACGATTCGTCGTGATCGTAATTTGGACGGTTCGTCGTTACGACGAATCTTCAATCACGACGAATCGTCCAGTTATCATGGAATGCAACGATCAATTGTCCGGTATGAACTGGCGATTGCAGCAAGTACGCTTAATTGTAAGCTTTCCATGTCGTTTAACTTGGAAATCCCGTAAATGGACGTCTGGACAGATTAAGAATACATGTTGGTGTTTTTGCAACTTAACTGAGTGGTATCATTTTACATTAACAATTGAACAATTGCAAAAGATAATAAAATGCGGTTTATTAATCATCACAAAATGCTTGGCAACAATCAGTTAAACCGATGTTCAAAAAGGGCAAATCCGGTCTGGAAATAAAGAGAACAAACACATTACAACCCGTCAGCAACCTGTTAAAGATCTGTGAAATGTTCATGTCCAGTTAAAGGGAGCTAACTCTGTTCTCTCGTGCTGTACCATGTTCTTGAAAATTTGAACACAGAAGTTTGGTTTGGTTTGTCTCGTTGCTTCATACAATAATCACGCAATTTCAACCTGTGTTTATATTCTCAAGGATTAGACACAACAATCAGCCTACACCTCGTCCAGATACAATATAATGGCGACGGGCAGGTTGAAAACTGTTTTCGCTCATCTTTGTAAAGTTTTAAAGATTTGTATAAAGCAAATCTTTAATTTTAAATTTCGAAAATCAACATTCCGTTCCTAACTTTTTTTTGCCAGCTTCAGGCAAACCAACCTACTCCTGGAAAAGTTCGAAATGCATTATTTAGTTGCTCCAAATGCTAGTGAATTTGAGAATTTCCAGAAACGTGCATTTATACTTCGTTATTCAGGTCCCGAAGGACAATCAATTTGTTTTACCTCCGTTTAGGAAATTCAGCAAGCGGTTGGATCATTCAATGCCAAAATTAAAATGATGCGATCATACTTTCTTTTCATTTGAACCTTATAATGGTCGCCGATGGGAAATATTTGGTATTGTTAAACCATTCGTCGCGAGAAAACTTTCCCCAATTAACTCTTTGAACCCTAGCGGTCGCTTTTCCGGCCAGGAACATGATACGTCATAACGTCATTAAATAGGATGGCTGCTCAGTAAATGTGTGGGGTAGACCAGTCAATATTTTCAACGTGCAGCCCCATGGCTGCACGTTGAAAATATTGATTGGTCTACCTCTAAATACTGAATGTGGACTCTGCCAAGTGCTTCCATTGAACTGGCATGGAAGATACCACTAGAGTTCAAAGGGTTAAACTAACAAAAAATCTCATCGTGTCTTTCCTAATGAAAAGTTGTTTTATTACTGTTACCTTCTAAAGTAACAGTAATATAACAGAACACCACCACGAGGATGGAGTGGGGGGGGGGGGGGGCGGGGGGGGGGGGGGGGCAGGAATCAACAATCCGTTTTGGGTTTGTCGCGGACGCAAGTGATATATAGTACTACGATTAAACTGAAATTAAGTGAATGAAGTTTAGAGTTTTAAAGAAAAATATCACCTCTGACGGTCTGTTTACTTTCTTGAGTGACAATGTTTTGTGTCGAAGTATTTCATGTCATAACGTCGTTCAGATGCGTAACGACCAATCAGATGCGTTCTCAAGCGCAGTCCGGGTTCCACGTGTTGTTTATCTAAGGTTCCGCCCCCACCATTTCCAGGCACTTCTTAATTAAAATGACATTCGCTGCGTTCTCTTCAAATGCAAATATTGTCAAACTTAATTTTCTAACCCATAACATCTACTTCATTTTCTAAATCCACCAAACACACACAATACCATCTGATTTAGTAGGAATAAACAAAACTTATTTGGGAGGAATAACTCACAGTCAAAGCAAGACTTCGATGTCGCAATTTACATAAAAGAATCTGAAACTAGCTATTTTCAGCCAAACAGAGGCTTCAAAAGCAGAATTTAGCCACCACTGTCCCTACCTACCAAGCCCTGGGACATATAATTTATTACTTTATCCCGCAAAGAATGCCAGGAAGCTTTAGAAACCTAGTTTTAAGTATGGTCCTTTTATGAACTGAAAAGCGGTCACGTGGGTTGGATTCTAAAGGACTCTTGAACTAATGTAGCGTAGCGTTCATATCCGATCAGCGTTATTAATCAAATAGAACCAACAAAGGGGAAAAATTCCAGGTTGGCCCAACTGCCCTCCACACACATAATCTCTACTAAAAGTTGACAAATGGAGTGACCTTCGTTGAAGTTAATTTTTGGTCATAATTCCTACAGTAATCCATCCCTATCCACCAGGCTCAGTGACCAACACGTTATCCAACAAATAGTCTAATGCTATAATATATGTGAGACTAAAAGCACATCTTCAATTTACATGCCATTAGTTTCAACTCATACCTTCAATTTAGATTTTCCTGTGTGGATCGCAACCTAACATACTTTTCAATGCCTGTATTTATCGGGTAACGCTGTATAATCATGGTACAATCGTTAGATGTGAATGAAATAGAGGTTAACATCCACGTACATCGTCTGGGGCAGTAAGAAGAGCTGATAAGAAATAATTATTGTCAACTAATCCTTTACCCAACACAAATACAATATATTTGCAAAAAAAAATCGTTGAATGAAGTCAACTTTCATTTTTTTATCAAAAACAAAGCTTATCGCCACTCATTGGAACGAGCTTAAAGAGCATGTTCAAATGAGGAGTCATAAGCTATGTCCTTGAGACAAAAAAATGGAGAAAATTATAAATTTAGAATGGCGATTTAGGTTGATACCTGTGGATGGTTTTGTCTTTTAACCCTTCACACAACATGAAAAGCAGACGACACTTGCAAACAAAATTCTTGAATAACTATTTTTTTCATTTGTTTCTCTCAAAAACATAGGTTATGACCCCTCTTTGGAACGAGCTCGATGAGCTCGTTCCAAAGAGGGGTCATAACCTATGTTTTTGAGACAAAAAATGAAAAAAATAAAACTTAATTGGCGATTTTTGTGAATAGGGCTTGCCGGCTTTGGCCGTTACGTTGGGTAAAGGGTAAAGTTTGTTTTGCTTATTAGGGTTTAACGACATTTTCAATATCCTGAGTCGCATCTTGTCGGATGGTTTCACGGGTGGAGGAAAACAGAGTACCCGGGATGGTGTATTGAAGTTAAGATCTCGTCTCTGGTATACATTAGAGCTGAAACGGTTAACCGATTTATCGATTTGTCGATGATCAACATCTTTATCAATCCAAAAAGTAATTGTTCGATTAAACGTTACTTTTGAACAACTATATTATACGGGCCAGCAAAGGAACATCAATTATATGAGACAGAGTGAAGCATGCAAGTTACTTGCTGACATACTTGTTTACTTGCATGATCATCATACTATACCAGTAGCTGGAAATGGTCTTTCTTAACCATTTACCCATTGCGGGTAGCAGACGATACTTGAAAAATAAATTCATGAATTACTGAAAATGTTCAATTTTCGTCTCAAAAACATAGCTTATGACCCCTCATTGAAACGATCTCAATGGTGAGCTCGAAGTGAAAAAGTTAATTTTGATGAGTCCTAACAAGACAAATGACCTAGATCCCATTCCTTCGTCGCTGGTTAAAACAACGGTTGATTGTCTATCACCTTCCATTACAAACATTATTCAATCATCGCTCCAGGAAGGTTGTCTACCAACAGAGCTGAAAATAGCCCTGGTTTCACCATTAATCAAGAAACCGTCTCTTGATCCAGATATCCTGAAAAATTATCGTCCTGTTTCCAATCTACCCTTTATATCCAAAATTTTAGAAAAGGTGGTTGCCAAACAACTTATGCAATACCTCTCAACAAATTGCCTATTGGAACCATATCAATCGGCCTATCAGGCTAATCATAGTACTGAAACTGCTCTTTTAAGGGTCCGTAATGATATAATATGTCCATTAGGTGAACGTAGATCTGCCCTTCTGGTATTATTGGATCTTTCTGCTGCCTTCGATACCGTTGATCATTCCCTTCTCTTATCCACAATGCAACAGCTTGGAATCAACAGAAAAGTTCTTGCCTGGTTCCAATCTTATCTCTCATTACGTGAACAACAAGTAACCATTTCTAAATAAACTCTGACAGTAAAGTATTAATGTGTGGAGTTCCACAGGGCTCCTTTCTTGGACCGATATTGTTTACACTTTACACAGCGTCATTGGGAAAGTTGCTGAGGCAGATCAGTGTTCCTTACCATTTGTATGCTGATGACACTCAGTTGTATTTGTCACTAGACCCTTCAATTGGATCTGACCCTATTGCTTCATTTTCGATGACGGAAGACTGTGTACACAAGGTTAAGGGCTGGATGGCCTGTCATAGACTTAAAATGAATGGCGATAAGACCGAGGTACTAGTCATATCGCGTTCAAAGAGTCCATCAAATTTGCAAATCAAGTCACTTGTTATCGGAAATTCTACACAAAATGTATCAAACAATGCTCGTAACATTGGTGTGATATTGTTCTCTCATCTGTCATTGGAGGAAAATGTCAATACTATTTGCAAGCGCTGTTTCATGCAAATTAGGAACCTGAGCTGTCTTCGTCGTTACCTCTCCACGAAGTCATTGGAAACTGTAGTTCATGCTTTTATTTCACCCCACTTGGATTTTTCGAACTCACTTATTATTGGGTTGCCGCAGTCATTTATTTCAAAACTACAGAATATTCAAAATACACGACACGTATCATCACAGGCTCTAAACGCTATGAGCATATAACACCACTACTAAAAAAATTGTAATGGCTCCCTGTACGACAGCGGATTATTTTCAAAATTTTGGTTTTGGTATTTAAATGCATTCATGGCTCGGCACCTAAGTACTTACAAAACCTTCTGGCAATTAAAAAACCTGAAAGGAACTTGTGCTCCTCCTCACAAGTCAAGCTTCAGATGCACTTTTCTAGGTCCACTTTTGTAAATAACAGGGCTTTCTCTTTCGCTGATCCTGCACTTTGGAATAATTTACCAGTTCAGGTTCAGGGATCGAAAGATCTCGACCAATTCAAAAAAAATTTAAAATCACATCTTTTCAGAGAGGCTTTTGACAGTATGTAACCTGCTGGCCTTCACATCTTTCTCAGTCTGTATATTGCCTTCATAGTCACAAGCTCATTGTTTATTTAACTGTACAGCGTTTTAGAGCACTTTGTGATTTTATGCTTTATAAAATTTCCTTATTATTATTATAAGCTATGTTTTTGAGACAAAAATTGAAATCATAATAAATATAAATGGAGATTTTTGTATATCTACTTCCATTTCTAGATCCAGGTTTCTATTAATGTCGGTACTCAATAGAGCTGTAGGTTTTTAAGTTTCTTGTTCGGTTTCCGTTCGGTTTTTCAGGTTGAGTAAAACCTCGGTTCGGTTCGGTTTTCGGTTTGTTCATGAGGCCAAATAAAATTCAATAAAACTCATTCTATATGTCTGGAATCATAACTGAATGGCAGTGAAATTGAATGAAACTCAATGAATGCCCGAAATAAGCTATAATACATGAAGAATCAGGAAGACCAATATAATAATTACCTAAATATACAGAACTTTTATTGTGCTTGGCCATTTTTCGAGGTCTGACACCTACGCGCAACTTGAGGTAAGCTGCGAACACAACTAAGCTGGAATGTCGGAAATTCACAGAATGTAGCCACCCCAGAGTAGTGAGGGTACCCAGACACTGCCAATGGCAGTGTCTGGGTACCCTCACTACTCTGGGATGGCTACATTCTGTGAATTTCTGACCAAGAGAGTATTTTAATAAAAACTAAAAACCTTAGATTACGGGATGTCGACGGTTTCGGTTTCGGTTTTTACAAAAAACAAAAAACCTCGGTTCGGTTTCGGTTAACCTACAGCTCTATTTTTGTATATAGGCCAAGTCGGTTTTGTTTGTTACGTTGGGTAAAAGGTTCATGCTGTAAATCATCAACGGTATGGCAATTATTCAGATATCTATTTGGACAAGTGATTAATCGGTTAACGAAGGTTAATCCACGTGATTTATCGATCAAGAAAACCCCTTAACCCTTTCAGCTCTACACTTTGCTGCTGTATAGTATATAAGCAATGCCAAGTGAACGTAATCATAAATTGCAATTGTACAAATGGCACCGATACAATTGTAAGTTCACTTCAAGAGTTAACAGGGAAATCTTTTGATTTGAGTGCAAATTGTAGCACTAGCCATGCACAAGGGCAGTTGAAGTCTGAGACTGATCACAGTTATGCGACAGAAATCTCAAGCAGCTTGGATACATCTAGGAAAAATGTATCAGATATCCGCAAGCCAGCAAATAAGCAGACTGTCATCTGCAAAATGAGGTCCCCAGAGGGTGAATTTGGTGATGCTACCACCCTGCATAGCAGGGTAGCATCTCTAAATTGACCCTCTGTTAACCTCAATCTGAATCAAGGTCTCAAACCTAAACAAAAAGAGGTACCCAGTGGATAAATTGGCCCTCTGTATGGGGTAGCATCAGCTAATTCTCCCTCTGGGGACCTCTTTTTGCAAATGACAGATTGCTTATTTTCAGGCTTGGATACCCTAGCTTCCTTGCCAGAAAAAACACTCTGCACTATATTGCAGGATATATCGTGAGAAAATTGAAAAAGACATGAAAATTGTAAGACCTGCAAATATGATAAGCTTATTTCAGGTCACAAGCAGCTCTAATATACATCGATGAGTTCGAAGGACGAGTCACTTTTCTGGTCGGAGACGAGGTAGAGGCCGATAAAAATCAATTTATCTTACAATATCTCTTCTAAAAACGAACAGACACGTCCTTTATTTAGCACTATTTATCGTGAGCATACCAAAACACAGCGTTTTTTCAATGGGTGATTGGCCGTATTAACAACAATAGAATTAACGAGTTTTCGTTTTAGTTGAGCTTAAAACAATTGATTTCCTTGCGCAAGTGATCTTGTTATGCATATTAAAGGAATTAGCTTCATTGACTTAATAAGTATTACCAACACGTATACAAACTTCATAAGTATTACCAACACGTATACAAACTGAAGTATCTGATTACTTCTGTGATCGCGTGCCGCTTCAAAAATCGACCATCCTTATTTAGCACTAGCATAGAACGTTGCTCCCCTCAATACAGAGTTTTATCTCACAATCGGGGCGTTTTTGCACTGTTATGCAACTAAAGTTTAATGTATCTGGGCCCTTGTTCCGAATCCGTATCAAGGGCCCCTGATACAAGCGCGTGATTCTGCTGTTGCCAAAACAACGGCATTAATATAATTTTTCGATCGCTTTGCGTTTTTCCCTTCAGAGAAAACAATATTAGGTGAGGCGAAGTTAAATTATGCACACTTTTCCTGAATGCTCGAGTCGAGGCTTCTCTCTTGAAGTTAAAGGATTAGCTTTCGCTATGAAATGTGGAAAACTCCACCTCAATAAACGATGAACGGCATATTTTAAAATATAATAAACCTTTACACCAATAGGGATGCTAATTCACCAGTAATTATTGCATAAGTAACAACCAAATTCACGCTGACGAAACACACTTCGCAAGACAGTATTCAGTAAAGTGAATCCCGGGGACGTAATTTTCTCTCAGTGTCACATCATCACTGACCTCAATATGGAGATCAATGAACGCTATTCTATTTTTCAATTTGCGTCTTTCCATCGATAAGGCAAATGAAAAAGTTCCTCTTAAAATAGTTTTATAACACATTTTGTGGTCAATATTGTGAGATAAATTTATCATCACTACAGTGTGTGTCTCCGGAAATTCTGATCAAGTCACGTTGTAGGCACAGAATCGCATTTCGACTCGCTCTAACGGGTTCGTCGAAATACTATTCTGTTCCTACAACACGACTTGATCTGAATTCCCGGAGACACACGCTGTGGTGATAATCTGTATGTATTTCGTCAAGACATTTTACTAATATTAGAGAAAAACAGGCTTTTTGTAAGATACTGATTTGTAACAAGGGTTCCAAGTGTATAATGAAGTATTCCGTTAATTCGAGACTTGGTAAGCACTTATTGAAAGAAAAAATATATGAATGCGTACATAAACAGAGGATATGGAATGAGTGTTTTTCTCAGAAAATATTTATGAAACGAGTCTAAGAATTTTCCGTTTTGGCGAGTCTCTGGCGTGCCCAAACAGAAAATTCGGACGAGTTTCATAAATATTATATGAGAAAAACACTCATTACATATTCTAGTTATCATCTGACACACACACGCACAAATTAACCACTTAGTATGACTTTTTAACCCATCACCTAACTTGGAAAAAACATCCTCGTATAACTAAATATTTTCATTTTTGGCTTCCAAAACATAGGTTATGACCCCTCATTGGAACGAGCTCGTCGAGCTCGTTCAAATGTGGGGTCATAACCTATGTTTTGGAAGCAAAAAGTGAAAATATTAAAAAAAAAATGAATGGCGTTGTTCTTGTAGGTGAAAGATTAATACAATATAACCCACCCTAAATAGGACAGATAACATAAATTCTCCCTACTGAAATTATGCAAATGTGACCCAGTTGTATTTTGTTTAGCCAATCAAATTGTCCAGCTTTGAAATTGACCAATGAAAGCTCCCAACTCTAATTTTGCAAATTATGAAAATGTGACCCAGTTGTATTTTGTTCAGCCAATCACATTGTCTAGTGTTCAAATTGACCAATGAAATTGACGGAAGGCTTTATTTATCACTGATTAATATGGAAACAAAATATCAAATGTTTTAAAGTGAACAAAACGGACGAGTCATATGATAAATTTATATATGCTGAAGTAAAGCAAACAAATTACTGGGAGACTTACTTGGGGCTTTTGAAATGATATTGCCGAACCTAGATTTTCTTTCAGTGTTCCACACAATGTTTCCATTCGGTTCTATAAAATAAAACAAAAAGCACAACAGCAATTTACTACTAATTCCTTGAATGATAAAATAATGGATCTTTGTCATGTTAAGTTATTTTTTTCAGACTTTTCACTTGTTTTTCACCCTGTGCCTAAGGTAACGGCCCAAACTGGCCAGCGCTACTCACATAGGCTTCCACGCTTGCTGCTGAATCCATTTTCTTTGGTTATATCTTGTACTTGCTATACGTATGTGAAATAGTGATATATCAGTTCACAAAGAAATAAAAGGACTGTTTAAACTAACCTATTAACAAAAAACACCATTCAATTTTTATTACTTTTTCACTTTCTGTCTCAAAAACAAAGCCTATGACCCCCTCATTGGAACGAGCTCATTCCAATGAGCGGTGATAAGCTAAGCTTTTGAAGCAAAAAAATATAAATATATAAAAAAATAATTGTTTAAGAATTATTGTTTTGCATGTGTGGTCTTCTCTTCGTGTTAGAAAAAAGGTTACCCCTTTATCTAACATGAAAAGCAGACGACACTTGCAAAAAAAATTCTTGAATAACTAATTTTATTCATTTTTTGTCTCCAAAACATAGGTTATGACCCCTCATTGGAACGAGCTCGACGAGCTCGTTCCAATGAGGGGTCATAACCTATGTTTTAGAGACAAAAAATGAAAAAATCACGAAAATTAAATGGCCATTTTTGAGAATAGCGCTGGCCGGTTTTGGCCGTTACGTTGGGTAAAAGGTTAATAAATACAAAATTCCCGCCAGCTTCAAAGTTTCAAAGATGAAGAACATTTTTAGAAAAGGTATTATAAATAATGTTTTATCAATAATTTTGACACAGAAACCACGGAGACTGTAATTATCCAGATTCAGGTACCCGATTAGGTGTTAAGCTTCACATGGGAAGTCTCCAAATGGAAGATATTAAATTAATCAGAACAAAGTCACTCAGGTAATATCTAGATGGCCAATATCGCGTAAATGTATCAATGTGAGAATGAGGGGGTTAGAGGATGGGAGGGAGGGGGCCTGACACACTTTCTTTTTCTTTTCTTTTAGACAAACAGAATAAAAGAAGATACCGAGGATACCTAAACCCGGGCGACTCCAACAGTCCTATACACCAACCGACGACATAAGGCCCAAGAGGCAGAATACACTTGCCCGAAGACCTGACTAAACCACTGATCAACAACGTAGATTTCCGATGACCAACCAACCAACCAACCAACCAACCAACCAACCAACCAACCAACCAACCAACCACCCACACAACAGACTAACAAAAGAGTCTGAGGCAGACTATACGTGTCCTACACGGCTCCAATAACCTACAAACAACAGAGCATAAGCGGAAGACTAAACTTGCCTAAAAACATAACAGAAGCCCGGATCATTTTTGTTACCCCCATGGAACCATTATAACCGCTGTTGATCTTCTCATCGTAACTCCATCGCTGGAGAAGGTCATCACACCTGGAGATGGCCGTCCACCCCTTGGGAGGCGAATGTTGGTCCTGCGTCCATCGTGCTCCTTTTTCGTAAACGTTCTCTAAAATGTACCAAAAGGTCCCGGCCATACAGGACAAATAGCAGGCCTGTCCAGGGAAGTTTAGGTTGGTGTAACCCTTATCAAGGGCCGTTGTTTTGTCCTAGGAGACGAAACTACTTTACCTCTGGCCAGGAAAAGAGTTCGGACAGACTATAAGTAGTATGTCTTGCACGTTTCACCCCATATTTGGATGACCCAGGAGGTGACGTAATGTCACGTGACCCGGTCGACCATGTTATTACCATTGTGATAGGTGGTGTTAGTGCGCATGCGCAGCGGGTGTCGTTAGGGTGATATGTGTTTCCGTCGTCCATTTTGTATACTGGAGACCGCCATCTTGGTTTCTATGGTAGCACGTGGTTGCTATGTGACCTAAAACCTTCTTATAGGACAGGGGTATTTTCGGAGGGTATGTTCCTTTGTACATGAGTAGTTTCCCGGTTCGCAGAATTGCCACAAACAACCTGACAAGTTGTACTGGTTCGAATTCTTTCAGAATCCTCTGCTTCTATCTATGCTATAGTTTTCGTATATTCGAACTTGGCGTTTGGTCTGGAATATACTCCAGTAGTGTAGAAGAGCCTATCAGTTGGAACAGTTTTGTTACTATATTTAGCTTCCCAGTTCTGTTCTGGTTAGTTCTGACCCTATTCCTAGTACTCTTGTTCTTGTTTCATTTATCCAGATCCAACTAGTTCACTTTATCATCACGACCCATGGAACTCCAATTCAAGCATCCCCAAATAACGAACGACGGACCTTCATCACCCCTTTTTATTGTATGAGTCCATGAGGGCCATGAGAAAAGCCCTCAATGAGGCCTAATTTACCATCCCTCTTAACCTCATCTAGGTATCGAACGGCCACGTTCTGTGGCATCCCTTTTTTAAGAATCCCTTTTTGGAAAATGTCTGGCCATCGGCACTCCTTTTTCTGAAATGAGGCCATGACGGCCATGAGGGCCATGATAAAAGCCCTCAGTAAGGTCTAATTTACCACGCCTCTTAGCCCCATCAAGGTATCGGACGGCCACGTCCAAAGGAATCCCTATTTTGAGAATCCATTTTTGGAAAATGTCTGGCCTTCGGCACCCCTTATTCTGAAATGATGCCAAGAGGGCCATGAGAAAAACCCTCAATGAGGTCTATTGACCATCCCTCTTAATCTCATCTTGGTATTCGAGGATACGAATGGCATGGTAATATATCAGTTGAGGATACCTTTCGAGGATACTTTTTGGAGAATCCCTTTTTATCGTATGAGGCCATGAGGGCCGTGAGAAAATCCCTTAGTGAAGTCTACTTTACCACCCCTCTTAGCCTCATCTCGGTATTTAACAACCAAGTCCCATAGCCACTGACGTTTGGAAAAAAACGTCTGTGGCTATGGAATCCCATTTTGGGTCGGATGAGGACTTGAGGGCCATGAGAAATCCCTCAGTGAAGTCTAATTTACCATCCCTCTTAGCCTCATCTCGATATTTAACAACCAAGTCCCATGGAATCCCTTTTTGGAAAAACGTATGTGGTAATGGAATCCCTTTGTTGTCGTGTGAGGCCATGAGGGACACGAGAAATCCCTCAGTGGGGCCTAATTTACCATCCCTCTTAGTCTCATCTACAAATAAAATATCAGCTTGAGATTCGAATTCTAATCGAATCTCGAAAGTTTGCAAGGACCTTGTCTCCAGTTTGAGTACAAGTTTCATTCTTCTGGGACGTAGCTTCATTCTAGTTTTGCCCTATAGTTTGAGTACTAACTTCATTCTTGGTTTGGTCTGTACTGTATGTTTTGACATCACGTTGTGCGAAAACCATAAGGTTCTATCCTCCAGCGGAAGATAGAACCTTATGGTTCTCACTCGACGATCATCTGAGTTTCATCTGTAATTTGAGTATTCTGAATCGAAGCTTCTTTCTTGTTTTGGACGGTAGTTTGATTGCTAACTTCATTCTTGATTTCGTCAACATTTTAAATGCCAACATTATTCTTAGTTTGATCTATAATTTGAGTAATTTGAGTTGTATCTTCATTGTTGATTTGTCCTGTAGTTTGAGTTTTTCCGTCTCCAGTTTGAATGTTGACACCATTCTTAGTTTGATGAGTAATTTGACTGACAGGTCCATTCTTCTGAACGTCGTTCTTCATTTGGCCCACAGCAACATCCGCCTCGACAGCATGGTAGACTGGTGGCTGGTCACATCGCCGCCTTTTCGCTGTGAAGAAAACAATGAACTAGTCTAGGATTTTCACGACTCCTTAAACCGTTCGACGTTTACTTCATGTAAACGCCAACGTGATAATCTCTGTAATGGCGCAACTGGGCATTTTCTTCTCTCTCTGGCACATAAGTCCTGCCCTCATGCAAAGTGTCATTCCCAACTATATGCCTTGTAAACCAACCTTTTTATCGCAATTTCAGAATATGTAATTAGATTTGTCAACGACTAACTCGCTTCAGATAGACTGGGTGGCACAAGAAGTGTCTTGGGACTCAAGCGATGAAACGCGTTGTTATCTGGGTGGGAGCAATCACGAGTGGTTTTGGATATGGGATAAGGAAATCGTACCCTCGAGGCAAGATATTTGTTTTCGGAATTTAACGCTGTTGTGGACTGTTTGTTTAGTTTGTTTACCCAAGTTTTGTAGAAATTTGCGACCAGACGACTGTTGGTGTAATATGGTGTGTATTCACTTACAAAGAAGTACAGGTATTCTTTCCTGCTCCGGTTATAGATATTTCCCTTGAAAACAGCCAAATACTAACATTATAAGTTATTGTGATGAATTGACGGTAACATGGTCTGAGGTTTGCGGCTCGGAGCTTATGTTCAACCGAGACGCGAAGCCCAAAACTTGCATCGATCTTCACGTCGCAGATGGTCGCATGAGAGTGCGGAGGCTTATTTACTAAACTTGTGATCGTTAAAATTTGCCTTGTTCAAGGCAACTTTTAACGATCACAGGTTTAGTAAATAAACCTCTCGTGTATCACGACGGCACTGAATAAATAATCAATAAACCAGATAAACTCCTTCCATCTTAGTTCAAATCGTAAATCAGTTTGTCATTAAACAACACTGCATCCGGAACACCGTCTGCTGCACACGTGAAACATTCATAAAAATGAAGCGGCGTGCTAGTCATTCCGTTGATGAAGCAGTTACGAAACGGACGACGTCATTGCAAATATTTCGCGTTGTGACGTCAGACGGTAACATTTGCCTCTTGAGCCGTAAATATAGAATATACTAAGCGAGTTCTCGTCCAATCAGAGGAGGAGGATTTTAGTCTCATTGGAACATAATTTGTGGAACTATACACGACGTAATCATAAAACTAGGCCTGTGCTGAGTCTTCAATTCGGATTTAATTTTCTTAAAATGTCGATCAAATCAAGTCTCCATTGAACATCGTTTCTAGCTTTGATTCAAGAAAATGAATCATTATGGAATTTTTCAGATTCAATCATCCGGGATATATCAGTGGGAGCTATTCTCAAAAATCGCCAATTAATTTTCATTATTTTTTTATTTTTTGTCTCAAAAACATAGGTTATGACCCCTCGTTGGAACGAGCTGCTCGTTCCAACGAGGGGTCATAACCTATATTTTGGAGACAAAAAAATGAAAAAAAATACTTCTTAAAAGCGAACTATATTCCAGACGAGTGAATCTACACATAAATGATGACCTAGTTGAGGGCTAGACTGGTTCCTGATCATAACAGCATCGAATGTATTACAGAATTAGATTGGTGGCCTGAGAGCTTGATTCCAAGAATTGTGACAGTCTCCGTGTGAGTCGAGAATGCTGAAATAAAATATCGATTCTTTCGCCGAAATTCTACCTACAGTACGTGGCGAGTGGATTGTAACTAAATCACACGCGGAGTGGAGTTACCACCCAAGCTATAACTTTCACATTTTGTACATATCGACAAAAAACACAGGCACTGTTTCGGCCAATGGACCTCCGGGTTTTACCCGGAGGTCCATTGGCTGGAACTTTGCTTGTGATGGTTATGCTTTGCAATAAATTTGCAATTATTGCTCGGGTGGAATCTCCACTCTGCGGGTGATTTAATGATAATACACTCTTCACGTACTGTATGTCTGTTGTTTGCATGTTGTTTAGGAGGTGATCCGATCAATTTCAAATCCACTCTGTTCTATAGAAAACTGTGACACATCATCCACTTGCTGTCCCTGGGTTCACATCGAGTTTAGCAAATTCGGTTTGAAAATTCAGAACAATATAGGAACGCATTTGATATCCTTTGTGTAATTTCAATTGTAACCCTTTAATGCCGGCTTCAAACAACAATTCCTAAATAATTTAACCCTTTGAACACTGGTGGTATCTTCCATGTCAGTTCAATAGCAGCAGTTGGAAGAATTCATATTCATTAGTTGGGTGTAGTCCAATTAACATTTTCAACGTTCAGCCCATGATTGGTCTACCCCACGCATTCACTTAGCGGCTATCATACTTAATGACATTATGACGTATCGTGTTCCCGGGTCGGGAAAGTGCTCTCTCGGATTAAAACTGTAATTATTTCTTCCACAAGATAGCTTATAGCTAATAACCGTCACAATAGATTGAACACTATAAGCTGGTTTCATTGACGATGGTTTATAAACTGTGCATTGAGGGGAAAATATAAAATGAAAAAGGACTGCTGGAAGGTCGGTATTTGTATAATGTTGGGTCGTGCGAAGAATTCTTTTTCTGTCAAAGTACTTATTACTAAAAGCGAATTTTTAAAAGGTAAAATGTTTATGGAAGATAGATGATCTATCAAATAGAGTGGTCAATTCTGTCCACAATATCCACTTACTTTATATATAGACCGGATATGCCGAAGATGTTTAGACTGAGCACTACTTTTCAAAATTATGGTCATTAGTCTCGATGTATAATGATTGAAGCTGCCCACACACCATAACATGTAACTGAAAAAAGAAGATATTATTGAGTTTTTGACTCCTGATGCTTCTGCAGCGAGCATCACATAATCGAATTTGATTGATTGAATAGTCATGTTTTTAAGAAAATGTTAACACAAAAACTTCTCTCAAATTATCATACACAAATTACATGTAACAACCCGTATTGCCCAGACTGTACTAGATAGTTTACTATACTAATCTGTAACACAGTTCTACTTTTTCACCGGCTAGCTCGTCAGTTTGTTACTCATCTTATTCCCAAACTATTAACTATTATCAATATTATTTTCAATATATTCTAATAATATTATTGATATTTTAAGTGTTTTGTTTCCACGCATTAATGCAACTATGCAATAATACAACATTACTCCAAAAGGATCTGTATTTCTCTCTTCCCGACTGTATACTCTGTCTGATATGATGTTGCTCTAATTACATTTTTACCTCGGGGGATAGCAGGAAGACAGCCAATCTGGCTATTCTATCCCCCAACGGTATCTATATGTATCACAATATTATTCTGTAACTGAATTGATTATTATATTTTACATACCGTTAAATAAAATGAATTGAATTGAATTGAATTGTTTACTGCAGCTCTGGGCGGTATTATGATATGCCTCATTCATTTGTTTATATTTTTGGGTTTAATGACACTTTAAACAACATTTCCACGTAAAGAACATCCGAACAACTTATTAACCCTTTAACCAGCGTAACGAGAAAAAACCGACCAGAGCTATTCTCAAAAATCGTCAATTAATTTTCATTATTTTTTTTATTTTTGTCTTAAAAACATAGGTTATGACCCCTCGTTGGAACGAGCTCATCGAGCTCGTTCCAACGAGGGGTCATAACCTATATTTTGAAGACAAAAAATGAAAAACCTACTTATTAGATTCTTTTTATGTTAGGTAAAGGGTTAACCCAGCGCACGCTGAGTTGGCAGTGGTTGAAGGCAAGTGGACCATCGACGTGGAGTACACCTTAGTACACAGTGTCAACGTCCAACCGCAATGGGTGATCGGGATTAAGTGCCTTGCACAAGGACATCATGTTATGGGCCGCTATATGATTTTAAATTGATATGCATTTGGTTATTAATTACTTAATTGCAAACAATTAATATTTTCTGAAATTATTTTGATTTTTGCTTCATAGCTTTTTTTGCACAGAGTGCCATTTGAAAGTACCTTTTACTTGTTTACAAAAAAAATTACGCATGAATGTTACGCATGACCTATTTTTAGCTCACTGATTGTTTAATTGGGTCACAATTGTTCTCTTGAAATTAGATAAAATCATCTTGAAAACTTAATGTGGTGATTCGATTGAGCCAAATCAGGAATTAGTGGAACAGAAGAACATTGGGAGAAATTTCTCTTTCTGGAACTTTACATCTAATTATTATATATAAACTTCTATCAGCATACCTGAGGTATCTGATGGCTTCGTTCCAGATACACAGCATTGAAAAGTGCCAATTGTTTATACATCCAGCATTTATTAAACATTGAGGATTATTATTATGGGACAGTGCATTATTTTAGATAGTATCTGAGACCATTATAATATATTCTAAGGAATATTATTTTTGTGACCTGTGAGTTATTCGTGTTACTGGAAATGTATTTCCATTTGGACGTTGCAGAGTGCTTTATTGGAATATTTGGACAGTGCTGGATTTCAAGTAAATTTTTCCGACAGAACTTTTATGACAAGTTATAGGATACTATTTTGCACAGCATTCTCGGACATTATAATACCAGCTGGAGAGTGTCTTCACCATCCCTGTTACTGGATTCTATTGAATTTTATTTAGGACAAACTGATAAGTATTTCGGTTTAATTTTTCTGTAAACCACACATTGTAAAGGATTTGGTACCATTTTCTTTTTTTTATTATTTTTTTATCAAATGTCCGAGTAGTTAATTTGCAGTTATTGTTGTTGGATTTCATATTTCTTTCTGTTACCAGAATTATTATTAATGCCAGACGTCAAAAATGAAGTCAAATGTTCTAAATAATAAGCCACCGCACATCCGATAAATTCAGGACCGATATTATAAGTTACATGATGTGTAGCTGTCTGATACATTTCCATACAAGGCGAGGCTTCACCTTATATGAACTCTCATAGCCTTGTATGGACATGTATCAGCCATCCACACGTAACATATTTAGTATATCGAAAGTCCACGTAAATGAAGGGATTAATAAATTTTCACGAGAAAGAAAGAACGACCGGAGTTTATTTTTCAGAAACCGCCATTGACTTCACCGCGGAAAATAATTAACAGCAACTGGCACCGGTATGTATCCATGGTGCCAGTAAACAATCTTCCACTTTCATGTACACAACTATATGTTATAAAATCTTTATGTTCTTTCCTGTACTATTACACTGAAAATAAATATTGTTTAAACTAAGTGCGATATTTGTTTACAAAATAAAACGTATCGCCACAAGCATAACTGAAATAAGCTTACATACATTTACTGTCATTACCACCTGAAATCGGTTACAAGGCACTTTTATATGTTCAAACACTTTTAATCTGTTGAGTAAACTGTAAAGAAAATGTTCGCTTCAGCATAAAAAATAGACTATAGTCGGAATAGAGTCGTAAAATTACTAAAAACCACAAAGAACTTTTGGGACTAAAAATATTTTCTGTCCATTTTTTTAAATATTTAATATTTTAATCAATAAATACGGTACCTTGAAAATATGTTCTCTTATTTTGTTTTAATTCAAATTTTGAAAACTCGAAGCGAGTGGAAATGCATAAATTTGTTAAAGTTGAATCAATTTTATGCCCCCTTTCATGGCTTCATTTTCAAGAGTTTTCTCGGTAGTGAATTTCTAATTAGGGGGAGGGACCGGGAGGGTGTTCTCCCTCCAAGTCCCTCGCCCTAGTTGGAAATTCACTACCCTACACCTCCTCCAATCGGGAACCTTTAGCCACGTCCCTGGTCAAATGCTATGCATTTGGTGTAAAACGATCTTTTTTCAGTACAATGGGCACCATTGGCATCCGACAGCTTGAAAACTGATTTTTACACCTTGAATCATAAGAATAAACAACCTTCGTAAAATATACTATGATTTTTCCTGTAGCACGGCGGTAAGCCCCCAGTACTTTTGATAATTCCAGGATGAATTTTGACAACAGAATAATGAAACTCCGTGGGTCGTAGTACTAGGTGTTTCTATACCATGATTACCTTTTCTTCTGTATATGAAAAGCCTATGACATAACTTTTACCTTTACACACCAACCGTGGTGAACACGTGTGATTTCAGTAGTTAAAATTTACACCTACAGAGGAACTTCATCCAAACTGACCTTTGGTGACCTCGCCGTGAGAGCAAACTTGTCTAAATTTATCGCACGTTACCTCCTGAAGAGTGAAATGAAACCGGCTATTATTTATTACGTTTTTAAATAAGTTTACCTCTTAAGATACCAAAAATTAACAAACATACGTTGTCTCATGTTAATAAAACATCCATAACTCGAAATAGTATGTTGTTATGTTATTAAAATGAAAAAGGCCCGGTAATTTGCGCGTTTCGTTTTCTATTTCCTTTCGGCGATAAAATTGCCAGCGGAAGTACCGCCCACCAGTGCTCATGTTAACAAAAACAGATTCGCAAATATGAACACATTATTCTCCTTTTATAATTTACCTCTGCCCCATTAATCCTTTAAATCCTGTCAAATTAGGAATGGTTCAAGCCCCAGTTACGGTAACAGTAGTGAAATTATGTGGTATTCAAAACATTTTCACCATGGTTTGCAATATTGCACCCCATAAAACATGCAAAGTAGTTAGATGTCGATACACGAGAATACAACCAGTAAAACAATTTTTGAACGGTTACTAAGTTGCGCCGAAAGTGCCAGGGTAATACTTGGCTACCTAGGGAAATTGTCTTGGTTCTGTTTTTAACTGGTAAGAGTTTTTTCTAACAACAAATCAAAGCTCATCATATACTGCTCTATTACATTTAATTGGATAGTGCCTTATAGGCACTATCCAATTAAATGTCAGAGAGCAAGGTACTGAAAAAAAATCTGATTCACATCAGGGACAATAAAGGCTTCGCCAGGCAGAATGTAGCTCCAGGCAGTTATTGCCTGTCACCTTTAGTAAAGCCCAAAAATAGGGCTTCCAGCACTCTACCAGTTAAAGAGACGTGGGAGACCGTATGATTTAATCTATGGATATGATGGTTTTCATTTGACACCATCTGTAACTTGAATTCAAATAGAATGTTTGTATTAAATGATGAAAGTAACACCCATTTGAGGTGACATGAAGGGCCATAATGACAATCCAACATGCCAGGATATTGAATCCTTCGGGGGGAGGGGGGGGGGTTGAATGTTGCATATATCGGCCAAAGACCGAACACATAATTACAATTCTCAGATCTGTGACAGTTTTCTAACAGTGTTATCGCTTCTCATTCTTTCTATAGAGACCGTGAGTAGTATATCTCGCACGTTTGAGTCCTCATTTGGGGGACCCCGGTGGGGGACCCCGGAAGTGACGTCATGTCACGTGACCTAGTGACGCCATGTTGTGTTGTCATGGTAACCCGCGTGAGCGGCCATGTTGTGACGTCATCCCCATAGTGATACGTGGTGTTAGTGCGCATGCACAGCGCGTGTTGTTAGGGTGATACGTGTTTCCGTCGTCCATTTTGTATACTGGAGGCCGCCATCTTGGTTTCTATGGTAGTACGTGATTGCTATGTTACCTAAGGCCTACTATAGGGCAGGGGTATGTTCGGAGGGTATGTTCGATTGAATCGGAGTATTTTCTGGAACGACTTTCCTGGATAATTACCACAAACAACCCGACAACTTGTATTGTTTCGAATTCTTTCAGAATTCTCTGCTTCTATCTATATATGCAATAGTTTACATCTACCTAGGCATGATCCTTTATTCTAGAGTATACCACAGAACGGTAGAAGAGCCTATCAACTGGAACAGTTTACCTTATTATTGCTATATTTAGCAATTTCAGGTCTATTCTTGTTAGTACTGCCCCTATTCTAAGTACTCTTGTTGTTTCATTTATCTAGATCATTTATATAAATTATAATTAACCAATTAGATTGCTTGATTTCCCATAACCTGTACTTAATCGTTCAGAGTTATCTCCCTTCTGTGTAACAAAAGACTATATCCAATGGCCATAAGTAGGTATATATTGCGGATTTACCAATCACTTTGTACATGTACGTGTACATGATGCGTTCACCAACATGGAATTCGGTGTTAAATTGCACGCTTGTTCACAAAAATGTACAGTGATGTTGAATCACCCATGTTTTTTTGTGACTCCTAGATCGCACTTTTAACGTTCAAATACTCGTGGTGAACGCGCGTTTTTAAAAAAAGGGTGAAATTGTACATCTTCACTTTTATCTTTTACTTTAAAAATTTTTGTCGACGTTCCCATCGCAGATCAGACCATCGATCCATCGTTGGCGAACGCGAGCAAAAAATTCTGGGCCATCATCAAAAAAACGGCCTGCGGATTCTACATCACTGATGTAGAATCCGCCATTGTTTTGAGGCGGTGGGTTTTTCCCATTTATGACGTCATTAGGAGAATTCCCCACTATGGGAATTCCCAAACTCAGCTAATCGACCGATCGGATCACTCGATTCTCCATCAATCGACCGATCGGATCACTCAATTCTCGTAAACTCGATCATACGGAGTTATCTCCCCTCGTCGTGGGGTGGGGGGATATCCTAGGAAATAAATAAAAGTGATCGATATATATAGGAGAGAAAAAAAATTTAAAATAATAGTTATTTAGAAAAATAAATATATCAAATCGAATAGATAATAAAAAAAAAACCACGTAAATCATGAGCGATTCTCAGACTATTAGAGCGAGGTTTCTTTTAAACATGCTGATGAGAGCATACGCAATCTGTGTGAATGAACAACTACGTCCCATCTTGTTAGAAGATGCGTAGGATGTCGGGATTATCTAGACTTCGATCACGAGAATCATTCGTGTCTGACGATGGAAAGGGAAGATATGGTCGTCATGTATTTTGAACCAGCGTTCGAATGCGTTAAATTCAACAATGTGATCACGTTTTGGAAGAGATTAGTCTTCTGTAAGAATCGAGACAGGCCTACAGATTTGGAAGAACTGAAATTGGCGCGTAGAAGTTTGACTTTAGAAGACAAGGGATGCATCAAGAAATTATTGCTGAACGAAGCATACGTCTAAGTTTTTTTCGTTGATATAAAATAAGGGAGAGTAGAAAATAAAAAAATAAATACACACATAAAATTTCTATCTAATATTAGAAGAAAAAAAACAAAAAATGAGAACCAGAAATAAATTGTATCCGACGTTAGTGGATGACGAGGACGAGAAGCCGATCGACGTTTCGGCGACGGCGCCGCTAGAAGAAAAAGAAAGAGGAGAGAGGTATCGCATCGATCAGTAGAAATCAAGCATATCCAACTCGAGAGAGAGATTCTCGGCGTTCCCTCAAGAAAAAGTATTCGCGTTTCGTGACAGTCGTCAATGCGATCGACACGACACTCATCACGATTTCCCTGGGTTTACACGCAGCCGGCATCGGATTTTTGTCGACCGCGGTCGGCATTCCGATCGTGTTGACCGTAGAAGGAGTGGCCCTCGCTGCTGGATTGTTTAGCACGCTCGGAAACTTTTTGAGTAGGAAATTATATCTGAAGGCGAGAAAACACGACAAGATTCGCGTCTTGGCCGACTCCAAGGTCGACACGATATCCGAAATAATCTCTATGGCGTTGAAAGACGGTAGGATATCGGACGGAGAATACTTTGTGATATTGAGTGAGAAAACGAAATACGATGCCATGAAAAAAGCCGTGAGAATCAAGACTCGTCAGATCATCAAGGAAGAGATGAAGGATTCTCTCATGGAAAAGGGGAGGAAAGAGGCCAGGGAGGAATTCAGTAAGATGATAGAACTCAAGAGCAGCGATTGAAAAAAAAAAAAATATATATAATAAGAACAGAATTTAAAAAAAAAAAAAATATTAAATTTATATATAAAATAAAAAACGGAATTAATTTTAAATAACTCTTAAAAAAATGTATTGCGTAAAGTGTAAGAGAGTTACCGAGACGAGTAATTCTAGAGAAGTGCGAACTAAAAACGACAGACGGATGCTTCGTGAAATTTGCGACGTGTGTGGTTCTGTCAAGACGCGATTCGTCAAAAAAAAGAACGCGAGCAAAGGTAAAGGCATCGTGAATAAAATGATCAACAATCTACCTTTCGAAATGCATCTGCCCGGTCACAGTTTCACGGGACCTGGAACGAAATTGAACAAGAGACTCAATGCCGATCTGACTCCCAAATCGTGGAGCAAACCCGTGAATAGTTTGGACGCGGCTGTGTATGATCATGATCTGTGCTACGCCGGACATCCCGACAACAAAACTTGCAACAATGTCTGTGACAAAAACATGTTGGGGAGATTGAGAGGCATATCGAATCCGACCAGGAGAGAGAAGATGGAACGTTCGCTGGTCGGCAATCTGATCGGTGCGAAACGTCGATTCGGATGGGGCGTTCAAAAAAAAAAAGCGCATCTGAAAAGAAGAAGAAACGATTATTGACGAGCGAATTGGCCGAGGAGTTACACAAACCCATAGTGCGTAAATTTCGAAAGAGAAGGGTGTTCGTGAAGGGTCTGGATGATATTTGGTCTGCCGACTTGGTCGACATGAGATCGTTTTCGAGGTGGAACGAGGGCGTCAAATATCTATTGACGGTCATCGACGTGTTTTCCAAATATGGTTGGATCAGAGCTTTGAAGAATAAATCGGGACCTTGCGTCGCCGAGGCTCTGAAGAGCGTGTTCGACTTGTCTTCTCGAACACCGAGTAAATTGTGGGTGGATAAGGGAAAGGAATTCTACAACAAGGACGTTCGTCGATTGGTAGACCTCTACTCGATCAAAAACGAAGAGAAAGCCAGCGTGGTGGAACGGTGGAATCGAACGATGAAGGAGAAGATGCACAGATACTTCACGGCGAATTCGACCAAGAAATACATATACGCTCTGAACGGTCTGGTCAAAGATTACAACAACACCCGACACAGATCGATCAAGATGACTCCCGCGGAAGCTAGCGACCCTCGAAACGAAAAACGGGTCTACGCGAATCTATATCCAGAGAGATCTAAGATCAGGAAGAAGTCTAGAACGCCGAAATTTGTGGTCGGTGATCGAGTGAGAATCTACGCTTATAAGAAGCACTTCGAAAAGGGTTATACTCCTCGATGGACCTCAGAAATCTTCGTGATCATCAAAATATTTCACACCGATCCGGTGACTTACGAAATTGAAGCTTTGGATGGAGAAGAGATCATCGGAAAATTTTACGAACAACAATTACAGAAGACGAAGTTTAGATGAAGAAGACAAAATTTTTTTTTATTTACTCTCTTTGACATTTTCTTGTTTACACACATATATATAAGAGAGAAAAAAATAATAATAAAAAATAATTAAAAACTATTTTTAGATAAAGAAAGCAAGTTAATTAAAAAACAAAAAAATTAAAAATCCTTTAAAATGACAAATATACTAGATATAGCACAAAGCATAGTGAAAGATGAAAGTATTCAAGAATATGAGGTTCACGAATATGAACCGGTAACCGGAACGAGTTTGAACAATGTGGGAGAGATAAGAATCAACGTCGAAACTCAAGATCTATTCGTACATCCTAGCGAGAGTTACATAGTGGTGCAGGGACGTCTCACCAAGGAAGATGGGAGCGACTACGCCGACGACGACACGGTTACTCTTGCCAATAATGGCATCATGCATCTATTCAGTAACATAAAATACATGTTATCCGGACAAGAGATAGAATCTGTGTTTCATCCCGGTCAGGCCACCACGATGTTCGGACTCTTGACGTATCCTGATGATTTTTCGAAATCCAGAGGACTTAATCAGTTGTGGGTGAAAGACACTGTCGGCGCCTGCGCTGGACTTAATCAGTTGTGGGTGAAAGACACCGTCGGCCCTGCTAGCGCAGGCGCCGCCTTGATATTCGACTACGTCGTCAAGACCTCCAGACCTAAAGGAATGTTTTCATTCAGGATACCTTTGAAACACATCTTCGGATTTGCGGACGATTACAACAAGATCATGTATGGATTCAAACACAATCTGACGTTGATTCGAAAAGGAAACAACGACGCAATAGTGAGACTCACTGTGACCGATGTGGGTAAGATAACTCTACACAAGATATCGTGGTTTGTTCCGCATGTGGAGCCTTTGATCGTGGAGAAAGCGCGTCTCTACAATATCATAGAATCCAAGAGTAAATTATCCGTGGGATTTAGAATGAGACAGTGCGACACGGCTAGCATTCCTCCCTCCATGAATCACTTCGATTGGAGATTGATGGTGAAATCCGCTTCCGAGAGACCGCATTTCATCGTGGTTGTGTTTCAGACCGATAGGGACGGGTCTCAGGAAAAGAATGCATCACTGTTCGATCACTGCCATTTGAGAAACATGCAAGTGTTTCTGAATGCCACGAGATATCCAGCAATTGATTACAACGCATTGTTCGACAAGAACGATTTCTGCAGACTGTACGGCGACGCCGCTGATTTTAGAAAGAAGTATCACGGTCTAGACGAATTGATGAGCAATCCTAACATGTCTCCCAGCGAATACAAGTTGATGTATCCCATGTTCGTATTCGACGTCAGTAAACAGAGTGAACGACTCAAGAGTAGCGTGTTAGACATTCAGATCAAGATGCAATTCGATAGGAACGTGCCGAGAAAAACCGAAGCCTTCACCCTGGTCCTGTCGGACAGAGAATTACAATTCGAATCGGATGGAAATAAGATGTCGATCATTCGATGAGAGATGAGTGTGTGAAAAAAAATAAAAAACAAAAAAAAATAAAAAGTAATGAGTTATTATTAAAAACAAAAAAAGAATAAAAAAAATAAATTCGTTTTTAATGATATTTTTTTTACAAAAAAAAAAAGTTTCATCCGAGAAAAAATCGTCTTTTTTCAACATTCTCGACGTACAAAATGTTACAATTCCTAAGTAGTCACGTAGAAAACGAAATACACGTTCCATTTTCATGTTTGAAAAAAAAAGAAGATTTTTACGATTATGTTCTGAATTATTTAAAAGATCGAGTGCTATTCACTCAAGAGAAACAAAAAGGATATTTCGTGACGAAGATATTAAAACTCGAAGAGATCTTAGATTGTTCGATCCTGTGCGATCGTCTCTCCATTTCCGTCAGATGTTCCATCCTGTGTTGCAAGCCAAAAAACAAAAAGAAAGATGTGGAAAATGGTTAGGTAAACAGCGGGATAGACGGTTGGAAATGAAAAGAATGAGATGTGTTCCACCATCACCACTACCTTCTGAAGAGAATGGTAATGATGCGAGTGTTACCAAGAGATGCACAACGTTCGTTCATAATTATGATTCGGATCAACAAAAGTGTTGTTATAAACGTATCATATCACAAAGAAAAAGAAAAAAAGAAAAAGAAGAAGAATCGACGCTGAAAATTGAGAGAAAAGGAAACGTCATTATAATATATGGTGATAGTGAAGAAGAAGAAAAACAAAAAAAAGTAATGAGATCATCTTTAGATCTCATTTTTTTGTTTGTTTTTTTTTGTTTTTTTTGTTTTTAATAATCACACATTATTTTTTTTTTTAATTCATTATTTTCCACGCGTTCACTGTTTGTTCAAAGGATCTAGTTCAATCAGTAGACTCACCACGGAAGTGGTGGCTTCGAGATTATTGGTTTTCATAACGAAATTAATCCTATCTCCGGCATTCAGTTTAAGAGGCGTGCCGAACGTGCTAACATTTGCGTGTTGATTCTCTGTATCTCTTATTGCTCTCTACACCATTCACCATGAGATTGACGACCGCTCTGTTATTCAAATCCGAGGAAGCCAGACTCATTCAAAGGATTTCACCTCCCAACGGCATGGGATATCCCACCTGACCATGTTTCGATCCGCTACCTCCATTTCCGAAAGACCACTCAGCTTTTCCCTCATCTAAGGCGCCGGCCTCTTCGGCCCACACAGTGATCAATTGTCTAGCATATTTGACTTTCTCCACCACCGAAATCAGGGTGCAGGCATCTATCATGTTCACGGGATCTGGTAGATTCGTGAGCGCGTGTCCACCCATGTCTAGTTTACCTTCCATGATGTCACCCTTTCTCCAGACCGAGTTGTCGTCCACGTACTTCCTGCTGACCGCGCTGGAATCGAATTCAGGATCGTGACTGAGTCCGAATAAATTCTTACCGTTCATGTCGATGCCACCCTCCATGGTTCCGCCAGATTGTCTGTTCAGGTAGAGATTGTCCACTTGCGATTCTAGGTATTCTTGTGATTGTATCATGGCAGAATCTACGTAGCCCTTGTTGACCGCAGTTGAGTCCGCATCCGTGTTGTCGATCTTCGACAAATTCAATATCTTGTTGAATCCCGCATTCAGATCCGATTTCATTTCTCGTCTGTCAGACTTTCTCTGTTCCAGATCTATGTAGTGTTTGGTCGCCACGTCCTTGGGATTCGTGGGAGTGGCCACGTTCGTTATCTTGTTAGAATTAGCGTTCAATTCTGAGTGCATCATTTTCAGAACGTATCTATTTCTCAGGTGTTCGCTGAATCTCGCGTGAGAGTCATCCGCATATTTCTTGGTCGTGGCATCGGTGGGATCTACAGGATTCGGGACGTTCACCAAACATTTGGATTTCAGATCCAGATCGTCGGTCATGGTTTTATCCACGTAATTATCTAGCAGGATTCGTTCGAAATCGGCGTTCCCCCTGTCGACGTATTTTTTAGTCGCAGCATCTGCGAGATCTATCAGCTCGGGAAGATTGTAGAGCTTCTTATTGTTCATGATCAAAGGTTCTTTTCGAGGTTCGTATCTCCGAACGTAATGTTCGTCCAAGTTGGCAACGTCGTAACCATCGTCGACTTCGAACGTCTTCCTCTTCTTTCTCAGGTTGACTTTTTCGTTGTCACTTCTACCAAATTTATCGACAGGCATGTTGTTGTGGGATTTTTTTTGTTTTTTAGAAAAATATGTTCAAACGCAGTTTATAAAAAATGAACTATGTTATTTTATTTTTCGTTTTTATTTGATTAAAATTTTTTAAAATATTTTTTATCTTTATATATTCTATAAAAAAAAATCTCCCTCTAATGTAAATCATTGAGAATGTCTTGAAATCAATCTCCTTCAGACCATCTCTTGAGAACGTAGAGACACAGGTGACCACAAAACACTTGATGTGGTGATTGCACTTGTTCCGTGTTGTAACAAACCATCGATTTGTTGAAATAGTTCTTTATTTCTTTTGGCGGCGAGATTCCGTAGCTGTCGAAATAATAATTTTTCTTGTTCCTGTTCTTCATCCACGCCACCCAGTGAGTGCCTTCACCTGATGAATCATCTAGATTTAAAATTCCGCATTCCGATTGTCAAGGTCTTCTCTTTGGCAAGGCATCTCTGGAAAACACTCCTAGAAAATCTGTGATTTTCAAATCTTTTGCTGCATTCAACAGATCGATGTTGGATAGGGGTTCGTTGGGTAAGATGACACCTTCTACGGATATCTTTATTTTCTTATTCATAAATGCGTATATATTTTTTTTATTTATTTTATTATAATTTACTAAAAATGACGTTATTTTTTTCTTTTTCTTTTTAAACTAACTTTCTCGATGTCACTATCGATTTCTATAATTTTGTGTTCATCTGATTCTTCTTGATTTTCTGGAATCCTATCATCCGCAATCATATCTGGAATCTTATCATCCACAATCATATCTAGAATCCAATCATCTCCATTCATATCGTCTAAAATTAGATCCAAAGTCCAATGTCCGAGTGCCAAAGTGCTTATTTTATCATCTAACACAAATCTCTTATCATCGTCGGCCGTCAGCAAAATCTTGTTGACTATTTCGGTATACAAGTCGTGATTTTCACTTCGAATCGATTTCATAGTTTTATACACCGGACCACTTCCTAACAAACAATCTTTATACTCTTGGAAAGAGATGTTTTTCTTCACCACGCACGCTTTGCACTTCTTGATCTCTTCATCATTTTCTAGACGATAAGCTTACAGTTTGGGTCTCAAGCCCACGTATTCGACGATCTGTTTACCACCGCTCTCGTCCTTAAATTTACCCAACACCTTCTTGTTGTCATTCGATTGAATGTTGGACGGGTGATCGACGGGATAATTGCTTGTGTCGAACCACTCGGCCACGTCCGGAGATATATCTCGGTAGACGTCTTTCGTCTCTATCTCATAAACTAAACTGTCTGTGTTGGTGAACAGTAGTTTGGCTTTATCACCAAATTTTCGTTTGACGTAATCGTAGTGAAACTCGTACATCAATCGCTTGCTGATATCTAAGATGATCGGTCCAAGATAATACGGTTTGTCGAACTTCAGGTGCATCTTTTGCATGTGAACGGCCACTAGATTTTCGTCGAATATGGTTCGGTGTTTGTAATTGGGTTTCGCCACTAATTTTTTAGCTCTTTTCTCAGACGTGACGAGTCGAACGTCGGTTCTCTTCCTGATGTTTTCCATCGATTTGATGTTCACACAGTTGTTCATGAGTTTGAAGAAATCTTTTTTGAAATCGTTCTCGGCTCGAGTTCTGAGATTCGTGTTGAGATCGATGTATTTTTTCATCCAAGACTCTTCGTCGAATCGAATGATGCGATGTATGTCGACTAATTTCATCCCGTAATTGACGTATTGTTTCAAATTCTCGCTGAGACAACGTAGTTACGTTTGTTAAATAAATTGGGAATGAGTTTTTCCTCGTCTCCTTCGTTTGGTTCCATTCGTTTGGGAGCTAGCGGATAATCGTTGTGTGGATCATGTAATTCTTCCAGATAGTTCAAATCGACTTCTAAAATGCAAGGATAGTCTCTCCATTTTTACATCTCTTCCGGTTCCTTCACCCATTCGAAATTTCTAATCGGTAAAGGATGACTCATAGCCCAACCGTACAGATTATTGGCGTCCCAATACTGTATGTATTTAGTCGACCGTTTCGAATCAAAACCTTCTTTCATGTAGGGATTGTTAGCTTCAGAATATCTGTGAGAGATCATCGAGACGCCACCTCTCACAGCCCTTTCGAACATGAGCAACATGTCCACGTTGGATAATAATTCCAATTGGACTTCGGTGGTCTTCAACAGAGCGTCCCATGCCAGACCGGGTGCGGTGAAATACCAAGCGGGATCCAGATTGTAATTTCGACGACAGACGTGTCGAAAATTTTCGAACACGTCTGCCAAGAGCAGAACGTCGGTCTTCAGATAGAGATCGTGATAATCTCTCATGGTTTTCATATCGAATGATTTCCACACGTTTTTGGCATGTTCGTAATTCTTGTCGGAAATGTCGGATTCGTATAATTTCAAATAAAAATCTTCTGTTGAAGGTAGTCTTCGAATCTCTTTAGATCGTTCATGTAATCGTAAGGATAGACTCCTTTCCTCAACATGACGTCTACTCGTTCTCCGAAATGTTCGCTCATGATTTTAAATTTATCCTTGCTCATGTTATCGACTAATTTTTCCAGAGCGGTCGACATGAATTTAAAACTGTCGATGAAACGTATGTATCTACGAATGGATTTCATTTTTTCTTCCAACGTATTTCCGTTGATTACTCTTTTCTTCTCCATGAGCTTCCATTTCGTGAAGGAAATGTATCTTTCTTTGCTGTTTGCGATGCAATTTAATTCTTCGTGTGAGGTGCCGAGATTTTTCACGAACAGATGACTGTCGTAACCCAAGAGATTGTGAAACATCACCGGATAGAAAGCGGCGTCTCGATATTTTAAATTACACTTGCTGTGAGCCGGACCGCGATACAGACCCATGTAATAATCGTGGTCTCTGACCCTCTTATTTTCCTCTGAATTCTCGTCGAACGATTGTCTGCATATGTGACATTCGGTGGCTCTGTTATTTTCGTTCTGCTGCTCTTGCGTGATGATCATTTTCGCTGGAGTTTTGAATTTGTCGTATAACATTTGAATTTTCGATTCTAACTCGTCCACGAACCTTTGTGCCACGTCGTCGTCTTCGCACTGTTTCGGGTAGGTGAAGGGACCTATGTCGTTTTGCGAGTCGAAGGCGCATTTCACGTAAATGCAATAGCCCGAAGGTATGTGTTTTTGATATCTTTCGACATAACTTTGAAGAGCGTTGGGTTGACAGGAACTCATTTTCATGGTGAAACATTCGAAATCGGCGTACACGACGAATGGTACTTTCAACCTTCTATTGTGATTTCAAACTTCACGATGGTGTTGGGTTTGGGCATTTCGACGGCGACACCTTGATTTTCGTTGCAATATTTTTGATGTTTCACTAATGATTTTTCGCTGTGAAACACGTTCATGAAATTGTAACATAAAGATATCTTTCCTTTATGATTATTATTTTGTTTCGACAGTAATCGGGTCGGATGTTTAACCCAACAATAATGACGATTGTCACCATTCAAAATCAATAATAAAATAATCGTCTTTTCTCTTCCGAGATACGAAGTCTGTCTGAGAGGATAGATTTTTTGATTTTCGTCATCGTATCCTAAGACGTTCACCGCTACGGTGGGATTTTGAGCCTCGAAACGTTCGATATGTTTTAACTCTGTTGGAAGAGTCACTCCAGTCCAATCGAGATTTTTAGAAGTTTCCACGTAATGAGAAACTCTATCGAAGTTTATTTCGACAGGGTATAAAGCGGAGGTGACTGCCCATTTAAAACACTGATCATCTTTATTTCTCACGTTGACCACGGCGTGTTTCTTAGTCAAGAAATACGGTAATTCCAAGTAGGAAGATCCTTTCAACGGTTCGTTTTTATTTATGTGAATTTCGAGTTTCAACACCTTATCGAACGTCCAATTACTACCTTCATGTTGATAATTCGCGAGAGACGTCAACATCTTGTCTTTCATCTTTTCGAAAACGCCCGATAGATCTGAACCTCGAAATACGGGTTCGACGTTAGATCTGAAATATGCATTTTTCACGATGCTCTCGCCGGACTTCACGTCGATTTTATTCATTATGCAATGGAGTATCATCTTAATTTTTAATCCCACATTCATGTATTCATGAAACAAATCCAATACAACTTTCTTCACCCGTTCCATGAACAATTTCGGATTGACTTTCTTGAACGAGGGAACCACGTCAAAAGTTTTAAAAACGTCTTTGATCGCACTCTCCTGTTCTACGGGTTTCGATTGGAATAGTTCCGCAACGAGTCGTGTTACATATTCTTCTCCTTTCTCTTCGTCGATTGCTCGTTGAATTTCGCTCGATATATCTCGTTTGTCTTGAATCTGAACTGCTTCACTCGTTTTCGTTTTAGTTTTTCTTTTCTTTTCTTTGGAAACTTGATGTTCTTCAATGGCTTTTCGTTTAGTCGTCTTCTTATTTTTCACAACCGATGCATCTTTTGACGTCGTTGCTATCGACATTTCGTTTGCCTTTCTAGTGTTTCACAAATATTCTTGTATGACTTCAATTTTTTTTTGATTTAGTTCTATGATTTCTGAAATCTGAAATTTGTAATAGTTTACAAATCTCGTTTAACTGAGGTATGGTTTTCTCATTTAAATTTACTATTGTTTTATCTGTTTGCTTCATTTGTAAGAATATTTTTTTTTTTTGAATTTTGTATTAAATAATTTGTTAAAAAAGTTATGCTTTTTTACTCTTTTTATATATATATAATAAAAAAAAAAAGTTAAATTTTAAATTCAATTTTTTTTTTTCTTTAATGTGTTTTTTTTATTCAAAAACAATTTAAGACCGCTTTTATTTCTCGCTCGCAAACCGAACACGTTTTCTCGTCTTTGGAATAACATTCTCTTCAGTAATGCAGGTGTGCACACGGTAGAAACAAGACGTTTGCGACACCTTAGCAGACCAGACACTTGGTGGACGTTTTGCACGGCTCGTTTTTGACGAGTGACTATAACTCGTCCGCTTCCACCATGAATTTGAGGAGATGTTCTAAAGTTATGAATTGAGACAGGGTCATGTTCACGATGTTTAATGCATCGTACAATTGTTCCTTGGTGTATCCGAGTTGTAACATATCCATCAATAATTTTTGGTTTTTATCTCTATCCCTCTCTTCGTCTTGGATTTTGATCAATCCCAACATTAGGATCTTGTTCAAATAATCGCATTCGCCTTTTTCAATATTACTTATGTGTTCTAGTAAAGGTACGTCGTGAGGTTCCCAATTCATCAAATGTATGTCACAACAAAAACATTTGACTTTGTCGCCTTTACCCACGTAAACGAAACTCGCAGCAGCTAAATCTTCGGGTTTTTGAGTGAGATGCGAAGGCCAATTTTTAAACGTTTGAAGTCTTGCACGTTCTAGACTATAATTCGGATGTTTGGACTTGATCATTGTTTTTACCTCAAAATTGAGTTTGTAAGAATATTTTTTTTTTAACTTTTATTTATATATAAAGAGAAATAAAGAGAAACTTTTTTAACAAATTATTATTTAAATACAAAATTTAAAATATACATTATTTGCAAGAATTCATAAAAACCAAATAATCGATCATGACAACAACACCTAAAAGATGCGAATTGAAATTGAAACGAGTCGAAAGGTATGAGAAATGCGGTTTTAATATCTATACATTACAACAACACGATCCCATGGAATTGAACGAGGTTGAGATGGTAGACTTAGAGCGCTACTACTAAGAATATCGAATGTGTTTGAAAGTGGATGAAGCCACACTCGATTTGTTTTACGAGTACCAAAGCGATCTGCTGAATAATATCATCATCGCCGAAGACAGAGAATTCGACAAGGGTGATTTATTGTTGTCCTATGGAGGTTACATATATCCAATAATCTCACCCGAACTCGTGAACAAATCGGGTGGTGAGAGCGCATTCGCCTATGAAAAAAACTCAAAAGAGTAAAGATAAACATTCACACCATTTTCGTAAGTGGAAAAATGACGAATGTCAACATGCTAATAACGGACTTGGAAATATAAACAATAGAGAGATTGAAATGTTAAAATTTAACTTTTTTATATATGTATAAAGAGAAAAAAAAACTTTTACTAAAAAATTTTACATTAAAAATTAAAAAAACAACGTTTTTATATATATAAAGAGCAAAAAAAAAAATAACAAACTTTTTTAACAAATTATTATTTAAATACAAAATTTAAAATATACATTATTTGCAAGAATTCGTAAAAACAAAAAACTAAATAATCGATCATGAGGACAACAACACCTAAAAGATGCGAATTGAAATTGAAACGAGTCGAAACAAATAAGAAATTCGGTCATAAAATCTATAGATTACAACGACACGATCCCATCGAATTGAACGAGGTCGAGACGAAGGGCTTAGAGCACAAATACGACAAATATAAGATGCCTTTGAAATTGGACGAAGCTGTGCTCGATTTGATTTACGAGTACCAAAGCGATCTGCAGAACATCGTCATTGCCGAAGATAGAGAATTCAACAAGGATTTGTCGTTGCCCTATGGAAATTACATATTTCCAAACATCTCATTCGAACTCGTGAAGAAATTGGGTGGTGAGAGCGAGTTGACCGATGTAAAAAAACTCAAAAGAGTAAAGATAAACATTCAACACATTTTCGAAAAAGGAGAAGACACGAGTGTCAGCATGCTAATAACGGACTTGGAAATATAAACAATAGAGAGATTGATTTTTAGCGAAGAAAAATGAAAAAAAAAAAGTAATGAGATCATCTTTTGATCTCATTTTTTTTTTGTTTCTTCGCACTCTGTCTCGCGATATTCGTCATTATCATCTAATTGTTTCTCCACCTTTTTATCCATTTTAAATATATTATTTTATACTTTCTATGATTTTATATTTTATATAATTTTATATTATAATAACATATTCAAAATCGGTATATTCTTAAACGGCGAATTCTCACCGAGCAACAAACCCTTGCCGAGTCGCTGAACGTTCCGTCCACTCTTCAGATAGAGACCGTTTCCTCTCAGAGAGTTGCCACCTCTAACGGGTTCTAGATACAATCCTTTACCGCTGTCATCTACGTGGATGCGACACACGGCTCCTCCCTTCTTCAAAAACAGTCCGCTGCCACCCATTAATTTCTCAACTGCCGAACTAGCGAGTCCCGTGAGAGCTCCCACGCCGAGAGTCTTTCCGAGAAAGGGTAGTGCCTTTGCAGCGAAGGGTAATGCTTTTGCGGCTATTCCTGCCAATAGCGGTAGGAAACCACCTTTCATTCTCAAATTGTATCTCAATTGAGCGGGACTCATTCTCACAGTCAACCCTCTTCCATCGCGAATCGCTTTCTCCATCCTTTTGATTTGACTTCTGGTCCAGGCGATCGAATCCTGACCGCCTCTCGTCAGATCTTCGTGAGTGAATTTGAATCTCACCGCCTCGCCTCGAGTTGTTAACGCTCTCTTAAGTTTCTTCCTCTGTCCTGCAGATATGTTCACGTTTTTAACCACGTATTCTGTCATAATTCTGTTTTTTTTAAATTATTTACTTCAATTGTTTCTTGTTTAATAATTATATTAAAATAATTTTGTAAAATTAATATTGGGTTTATTTTATTTTTGTTATCTATATATATAATATTTTTTTTTTCGCTTTTATATTTCTCTTATGTGAAATCGTATCGTCACTCTCTCTCTGCGAAGATCTAACAGTTCACCATTTTGATCCGGCAACATGGTTTTCAGACTATACAACGTATCTAAAATCACTGGTAGATAAACCAAATTTTGAGGTCGCTCCACGATCTTATAACCCGGCGACACGTTTGGAAAGAAAGAATAGATCGTCGGTTGAGCACTACCATTCACATAGCTTCCAGCAATCACGTCCACGTTCACCAGAATGCTACTGACAGCGAGAATGTCGACCGTATTTTCAGATGCCGCGTGGCCTCGATACATCTTTCGATCGAATCCCAACATCTTGCCTATAGAATCGTCCGTGTTGAAATCCACTCGAAAATTATATTCCAAATCCAACATCGTCTGTAAGGTATTAGGATTGGGAGCGAGTCTGATCTTGTTGCTTCCCTTTCCATCCGTCTTCATTTGCGTCTGAATGTAATCGTTCAAATCGTCTACGTTGTAACTCCCTTTGGGAATTCGAATCTCCAACCAATCCATTCCGTCAGAATACTTGAATGAGTTATTCTTTTCGGTGTCGTTGGGAAAGGAATAATAAGTCTCCAGATTCTCCAAAGCCATCTCATAACTTTTCTCTCTATTCAATTCGATGGAAGGTTCGAATTTCGTAGTGAATCGAGTCGAATCGCCACTCACCACGATTTGAATGGATTGTTTCGCAGCCGTATTCTTGGCTATCCGTCCTAACAATTCTCCATGTTCGAACATTATATTTAATTTTATTTTTTTATTCAAAACTAATTATATGAAGATTTATTATTTTCTAAATTTTATTTTCACGCTCTATCTTATTATTATCATCGGAAACATAAAACTTGTCGAATCCGCACCGATAATTTTCACGATTAAATTCGCTTGTCAAATCGATCACGACGAAATTGTAAAGTCCACCATCCCAAACCCTCTTGCAGAATCTCCTGAATTCTGCCGCGCTCATGTCGTTTGCGACGTGATCGCCGTAGATGTGATTGAGATTCTTGAGATCTTGGCGAAAGAGACATAGAAAATTAGCATTCTCCCTTATCGTCTGTCTGGGCAATCAAAAATAATTCTGCGACAGGTATAAACAGTCCACGTTGCTGTGTCGACCCCTAACGTAATACGATTCGCATCGGTTCTGTCTCTCCAAAAGCAGATCATCGAAAATCATGAGATTCTTATCTTCCGATTTCAGTTCTCTAGGATCCGGAACGTCGCTAGCGTTCTCATAAAATCGACACTCGACGTTCGAAGATGCATTTCTCTTCATCAGCTCCATCGCCGCACCGTCCAAAATGGTCGAAAGTGGAGCTCCGCTCTTGTCGAATTCCTCCCTACTGTCAAAGATTCTGGCTATGACGTCCTTGGGCAATCTACGATCCATACACTCTCGAAGCAATCTGTATTCGGGTTGAAACAAGCTCTTGCCAAACACGAACAATCTGTCGTAATCCAACCAGTCAGGTCGGGACAACAGATTCATCAACAGATTGGTCTTTCCACAATTCGATTTTCCCACTATCAAGCCTCTTATGCTCTTGGGAAAGAACTCGTTATTTAACCTCTTGGTCGCGGCGTCGTTCCAAGACATATCTTTAATGTTCATCTTTGTTTTATTTTTTTTTGTCTGTTATTTTAGATTCTTTTCAAACACAAATTTTTTACGTTTTTCAAACTCTGTTTTTAATGTTATTATTTATTTATATCGCACCGTCGTGAGTTCTCTTCAATCCGGATCCACTCGTCATTTTGGCTAAATCTTGTATGGGCACCACAGCATCCTTAAAATCTTTCCAACTTTTCGGCGTTCGCTCTAACGCAGCTCGCTTCGCCGGCGGACTGATCAACTTGTCGATCAATGCGTCTGCTGCCCTCTTGCCAGCCACAGAAGCTATCTTACCACTGGCTTCGGAAGCGGCTTTCTTACCAGCATCCAAAGCCGTCTTCTTACTGACCTCAAACACGGTCGATGCGAGTTTTCTACCCGCGTCGCCCGTGAACGCTCGCATTATAGAATCGACGATGCCAGAACCGCCTTGAACGTAAGTCCTGACGTATCCCCTGTTCTTTATCACCAACATATTTTATTTTTATGATATATTTTTGTTTTTTTCACTGGTAAATTGTTTTGTTGTTTTTAAATACTTTTTTATTATTCTAGTGTAAGAATTTACTGTTTTATTTTTTGTTTGTTTGTTTGTTTGTTTCTCTCTACTTATTATATACACATCAATCCTTCAATTCGTTCATCAGCCTTTTATACTGGTTTTTATTCAAAACCTTCTGTCTTAACAATTCGTCAGATATAGTAACTATCTGATTATCTAATCCCGTGTTACCAGCCCGTCTGCTCGCCATCAACAAACTCAATCTCTGAGACAGAGCGTCGGAATCGTTCGGAAGAAAAGTGGTTTTCACCCCTTTGCCAGTTACCGATTCGGCGAACTTCTTGTTCATATCCCATATGGATTTCACCACTTTCGTCCACTTGTAACCTCTGTTGGCTTTGGGTCTCGTCTCTCTGGCATCGTTATTTCTCTTCATGGCGTGGGTCTGAACCAGAATGTCTCCGTAATTATCGAAATCCTGTTCCGTGTAATCGCCGGGCTTGTCGTAAAGGAGCAATCTGCGCAGACCATCAGTTACTTTATACTTATTCGAACCCACGATGAATTCATCATCGTCAATTTCTACTTCTGTGTCTTCCACAAAAGTTCTACCCTCAGAATCCTTATAAATTCCATACGACTGATCTCTCTTACCGCCATCCTCGGACGACGCGACGCTATCAGTGGTGATAGTCGAAGCTGTATCGTCGCTCACGTCGGTTTGAATCCCTGTGGGAACGTAATCCAGTGTAGATTGAAAGGAATACCGATTTCCAAAACTACCGGGCAACGAACCCATTCTCAAAGAACTCTCCTTTATGGGTCTCAATTCTTCGACTATCTCCTTCCTGCTTCAGTCTTGACCCTCCGTCACGGGTTTTAAATATTTTTGTGGCTTCGCGTCTGAGTTCCATCTCACCAAGACGTCTGCTCCTGTCAGCCGACTGAATCCCCTTCTTAGCACGTTCATACTGGTCTAAAATTAGATCTCGGCTTCTAGAATCCATCTGTAAAAACATTTTTCGTTTTTAATTGTTAATGTTCCTTTGAGTATGCTAATATGAGTTATTTATTATTTTCAAAATTAAATGTATAATTATTTTTATGTTTTAAGTAAATAAAAATCTTCCGTCTTTAATATAACAACTAAAAACTGTTATTTCCTCACACTTGAAGTCATTCTCAAAATAATTACTCCATGAATATCTTGTAATATTTTGGGTTAAAACCGAGTTTGTACTCGCACGTTGAACAACGCTATTTTTCTCTAAAATGTTACATGGTAATCGCTCAGTCAAAAAACAAGAGTTGAAAAATATTTTAAAAAAATTCTCGCCAGAGAATTTTTTTGTAGAAAAAAATATATGAGAAAAATAATACTCCATGAATATCTTGTAATATTTTAGGTTAAAACCGCGTTTGTACTCGCACGTTGAACAACGCTATTTTTCTCTAAAATTTTACATGGTAATCGCTCAGTCAAAAAACAAGAGTTGAAAAATATTTTAAAAAAAGGTGCCGAGATTTTTCACAAACAGATGACTGTCGTAACCCGAGAGATTGTGAAACATCACCGGATAGAAAGCGGCGTCTCGATATTTTAAATTACACTTGCTGTGAGCCGGACCGCGATACAGACCCGTGTAATAATCGTGGTCTCTGACCCTCTTATTTTCCTCTGAATTCTCGTCGAACGATTGTCTGCATATGTGACATTCGGTGGCTCTGTTATTTTCGTCCTGCTGCTCTCGCGTGATGATCATTTTCGCTGGAGTTTTGAATTTGTCGTATAACATTTGAATTTTCGATTCTAACTCGTCCCCGAACCTTTGTGCCACGTCGTCGTCTTCGCACTGTTTCGTGTAGGTGAAGGGACCTATGTCGTTTTGCGAGTCGAAAGCGCATTTCACGTAAATGCAATAGCCCGAAGGTATGTGTTTTTGATATCTTTCGATGTAACTTTGAAGAGCGTTGGGTTGACAGGAACTCATTTTCATGGTGAAACATTCGAAATCGGCGTACACGACGAATGGTACTTTTAACCTTCTATTGTGATTTCAATCTTCACGATGGTGTTGGGTTTGGGCATTTCGACGGCGACACCTTGATTTTCGTTGCAATATTTTTGATGTTTCACTAATGATTTTTCGCTGTGAAACACGTTCATGAAATTGTAACATAAAGATATCTTTCCTTTATGATTATTATTTTGTTTCGACAGTAATCGGGTCTCGTGTTTAACCCAACAATAATGACGATTGTCACCATTCGAAATCAATAATAAAATAATCGTCTTTTCTCTTCCGAGATACAAAGTCTGTCTGAGAGGATAGATTTTTTAATTTTCGTCGTCGTATCCTAAGACGTTCACCGCTACGGTGGGATTTTGAGCCTCGAAACGTTCGATATGTTTTAACTCTGTTGGAAGAGTCACTCTGGTCCAATCGAGATTTTTAGAAGTTTCCACGTAATGAGAAACTCTATCGAAGATCCTTTCAACGGTTCGTTTTTATTTATGTGAATTTCGAGTTTCAACACCTTATCGAACGTCCAATTACTACCTTCATGTTGATAATTCGCGAGAGACGTCAACATCTTGTCTTTCATCTTTTCGAAAACGCCCGATAGATCTGAACCTCGAAATACGGGTTCGACGTTAGATCTGAAATATGCATTTTTCACGATGCTCTCGCCGGACTTCACGTCGATTTTATTCATTATGCAATGGAGTATGATCTTAATTTTTAATCCCACATTCATGTATTCACGAAACAAATCCAATACTACTTTCTTCACCCGTTCCATAAACAATTTCGGATTGACTTTCTTGAACGAGGGAACCACGTCAAAAGTTTTAAAAACGTCTTTGATCGCACTCTCCCGTTCTACGGGTTTCGATTGGAATAGTTCCGCAATGAGTCGTGTTACATATTCTTCTCCTTTCTCTTCGTCGATTGCTCATTGAATTTTGCTCGATATATCTCGTTTGTCTTGAATCTGAAGTGCATCACTCGTTTTCGTTTTAGTTTTTCTTTTCTTTTCTTTGGAAACTTGATGTTCTTCAATGGCTTTTCGTTTAGTCGTCTTCTTATTTTTCACAACCGATGCATCTTTTGACGTCGTTGCTATCGACATTTCGTTTGCCTTTCTAGTGTTTCGCAAATATTCTTGTATGACTTCAATTTTTTTTTGATTTAGTTCTATGATTTCTGAAATCTGAAATTTGTAATAGTTTACAAATCTCGTTTAACTGAGGTATGGTTTTCTCATTTAAATTTACCATTGTTTTATCTGTTTGCTTCATTTGTAAGAATATTTTTTTTTTTGGAATTTTGTATTAAATAATTTGTTAAAAAAGTTTTGCTTTTTTACTCTTTTTGTATATATATAATAAAAAAAAAAAAGTTAAATTTTAAATTCAATTTTTTTTTTCTTTAATGTGTTTTTTTTATGCAAAAACAATTTAAGACCGCTTTTATTTCTCGCTCGCAAACCGAACACGTTTTCTCGTCTTCGGAATAACATTCTCTACAGTAATGCAGGTGTGCGCACGGTAGAAACAAGACGTTTGCGACACCTTAGCAGACCAGACACTTGGTGGACGTTTTGCTTGGCTCGTTTTTGACGAGTGACTATAACTCGTCCGCTTCCACCATGAATTTGAGGAGATGTTCTAAAGTTATGAATTGAGACAGGGTCTTGTTCGCGATGTTTAATGCATCGTACAATTGTTCCTTGGTGTATCCGAGTTGTAACATATCCATCAATAATTTTTGGTTTTTATCTCTATCCCTCTCTTCGTCTTGGATTTTGATCAATCCCAACGTTAGGATCTTGTTCAAATAATCGCATTCGCCTTTTTCAATATTACTTATGTGTTCTAGTAAAGGTACGTCGTGAGGTTCCCAATTCATCAAATGTATGCCACAACAAAAACATTTGACTTTGTCGCCTTTACCCACGTAAACGAAACTCGCAGCAGCTAAATCTTCGGGTTTTTGAGTGAGATGCGAAGGCCAATTTTTAAACGTTTGAAGTCTCGCACGTTCTAGACTATAATTCGGATGTTTGGACTTGATCATTGTTTTTACCTCAAAATTGAGTTTGTAAGAATATTTTTTTTTTAACTTTTATTTATATATAAAGAGAAATAAAGAGAAACTTTTTTAACAAATTATTATTTAAATACAAAATTTAAAATATACATTATTTGCAAGAATTCATAAAAACCAAATAATCGATCATGACAACAACACCTAAAAGATGTGAATTGAAATTGAAACGAGTTGAAAGGTATGAGAAATGCGGTTTTAATATCTATACATTACAACAACACGATCCCATCGAATTGAACGAGGTTGAGATGGTAGACTTAGAGCGCTACTACTAAGAATATCGAATGTGTTTGAAAGTGGATGAAGCCACGCTCGATTTGTTTTACGAGTACCAAAGCGATCTGCTGAATAATATCATCATCGCCGAAGACAGAGAATTTGACAAGGGTGATTTATTGTTGTCCTATGGAGGTTACATATATCCAATAATCTCACCCAAACTCGTGAACAAATCGGGTGGTGAGAGCGCATTCGCCTATGAAAAAAAACTCAAAAGAGTAAAGATAAACATTCACACCATTTTCGTAAGTGGAAAAATGACGAATGTCAACATGCTAATAACGGACTTGGAAATATAAACAATAGAGAGATTGAAATGTTAAAATTTAACTTTTTATATCGTCCGTGTTGAAATAAAGAGAAAAAAAAACTTTTACTAAAAAATTTTACATTAAAAATTAAAAAAACAACGTTTTTATATATATAAAGAGCAACAAAAAAAATAACAAACTTTTTTAACAAATTATTATTTAAATACAAAATTTAAAATATACATTATTTGCAAGAATTCGTAAAAACAAAAAACTAAATAATCGATCATGAGGACAACAACACCTAAAAGATGCGAATTGAAATTGAAACGAGTCGAAACGAATAAGAAATTCGGTCATAAAATCTATAGATTACAACGACACGACCCCATCGAATTGAACGAGGTCGAGACGAAGGGCTTAGAGCACAAATACAACAAATATAAGATGCCTTTGAAATTGGACGAAGCCGTGCTCGATTTGATTTACGAGTACCAAAGCGATCTGCAGAACATCATCATTGCCGAAGATAGAGAATTCGACAAGGATTTGTCGTTGCCCTATGAAAATTACATATTTCCAAACATCTCATTCGAACTCATGAAGAAATTGGGTGGTGAGAGCGAGTTGACCGATGTAAAAAAAACTCAAAAGAGTAAAGATAAACATTCAACACATTTTCGAAAAAGGAGAAGACACGAGTGTCAACATGCTAATAATGGACTTGGAAATATAAACAATAGAGAGATTGATTTTTAGCGAAGAAAAATGAAAAAAAAAAAAGTAATGAGATCATCTTTTGATCTCATTTTTTTTTTGTTTCTTTGCACTCTGTCTCGCGATATTCGTCATTATCATCTAATTGTTTCTCCACCTTTTTATCCATTTTAAATATATTATTTTATACTTTCTATGATTTTATATTTTATATAATTTTATATTATAATAACATATTCAAAATTGGTATATTCTTAAACGGTGAATTCTCACCGAGCAACAAACCCTTGCCGAGTCGCTCAACGTTCCGTCCACTCTTCAGATAGAGACCGTTTCCTCTCAGAGAGTTGCCACCTCTAATGGGTTCTAGATACAATCCTTTACCGCTGTCGTCTACGTGGATGCGACACACGGCTCCTCCCTTCTTCAAAAACAGTCCGCTGCCACCCATTAATTTCTCAACTGCCGAACTAGCGAGTCCCGTGAGAGCTCCCACGCCGAGAGTCTTTCCGAGAAAGGGTAGTGCCTTTGCAGCAAAGGGTAATGCTTTTGCGGCTATTCCTGCCAATAGCGGTAGGAAACCACCTGTCATTCTCAAATTGTATCTCAATTGAGCGGGACTCATTCTCACAGTCAACCCTCTTCCATCGCGAATCGCTTTCTCCATCCTTTTGATTTGACTTCTGGTCCAGGCAATCGAATCCTGACCGCCTCTCGTCAGATCTTCGTGAGTGAATTTGAATCTCACCGCCTCGCCTCGAGTTGTTAACGCTCTCTTAAGTTTCTTCCTCTGTCCTGCGGATATGTTCACGTTTTTAACCACGTATTCTGTCATAATTCTGTTTTTTTTAAATTATTTACTTCAATTGTTTCTTGTTTAATAATTATATTAAAGTAATTTTGTAAAATTAATATTGCGTTTATTTTATTTTTGTTATCTATATATATAATATTTTTTTTTTCGCTTTTATATTTCTCTTATGTGAAATCGTATCGTCACTCTCTCTCTGCGAAGATCTAACAGTTCACCATTTTGATCCGTCAACGTGGTTTTCAGACTATACAACGTATCTAAAATCACTGGTAGATAAACTAAATTTTGAGGTCGCTCCACGATCTTATAACCTGGCGACACGTTTGGAAAGAAAGAATAGATCGTCGGTTGAGCACTACCATTCACATAGCTTCCGGCAATCACGTCCACGTTCACCAGAATGCTATTGACAGCGAGAATGTCGACCGTATTTTCAGATGCCGCGTGGCCTCGATACATCTTTCGATCGAATCCCAACATCTTGCCTATAGAATCGTCCGTGTTGAAATCCACTCGAAAATTATCTTCCAAATCCAACATCGTCTGTAAGGTATTAGGATTGGGAGCGAGTCTGATCTTGTTGCTTCCCTTTCCATCCGTCTTCATTCGCGTCTGAATGTAATCGTTCAAATCGTCTATGTCGTAACTCCCTTTGGGAATTCGAATCTCCAACCAATCCGTTCCGTCGGAATACTTGAATGAGTTATTCTTTTCGGTGACGTTGGGAAAGGAATAATAAGTCTCCAGATTCACCAAAGCCATCTCGTAACTTTTCTCTCTAGTCAATTCGATGGAAGGTTCGAATTTCGTAGCGAATCGAGAATTTGAATGGATTGTTTCGCAGCCGTATTCTCGGCTATCCGTCCTAACAATTCTCCATGTTCGAACATTATATTTAATTTTATTTTTTTATTCAAAACTAATTATATGAAGATTTATTATTTTCTAAATTTTATTTTCACGCTCTATCTTATTATTATCATCGGAAACATAAAACTTGTCGAATCCGCACCGATATTTTCCACGATTAAATTCGCTTGTCAAATCGATCACGACGAAATTGTAAAGTCCACCATCCCAAACCCTCTTGCAGAATCTCCTGAATTCTGCCGCGCTCATGTCGTTTGCGACGTGATCGCCGTAGATGTGATTGAGATTCTTGAGATCTTGGCGAAAGAGACATAGAAAATTAGCGTTCTCCCTTATCGTCTGTCTGGGCAATCGAAAATAATTCTGCGACAAATATAAACAGTCCACGTTGCTGTGTCGACCCCTAACGTAATACGATTCGCATCGGTTCTGTCTCTCCAAAAGCAGATCATCGAAAATCATGAGATTCTTATCTTCCGATTTCAGTTCTCTAGGATCCGGAACGTCGCTAGCGTTCTCATAAAATCGACACTCGACGTTCGAAGATGCATTTCTCTTCATCAGCTCCATCGCCGCACCGTCCAAAATGGTCGAAAGTGGAGCTCCGCTCTTGTCGAATTCCTCCCTACTGTCAAAGATTCTGGCTATGACGTCCTTGGGCAATCTACGATCCATACACTCTCGAAGCAATCTGTATTCGGGTTGAAACAAGCTCTTGCCAAACACGAACAATCTGTCGTAATCCAACCAGTCGGGTCGGGACAACAGATTCATCAACAGATTGGTCTTTCCACAATTCGATTTTCCCACTATCAAGCCTCTTATGCTCTTGGGAAAGAACTCGTTATTTAACCTCTTGGTCGCGGCGTAGTTCCAAGACATATCTTTAATGTTCATCTTTGTTTTATTTTTTTTTGTCTGTTATTTTAGATTCTTTTCAAACACAAATTTTTTACGTTTTTCAAACTCTGTTTTTAATGTTATTATTTATTTATATCGCACCGTCGCGAGTTTTCTTCAATCCGGATCCACTCGTCATTTTGGCTAAATCTTGTATGGGCACCACAGCATCCTTAAAATCTTTCCAACTTTTCGGCGTTCGCTCTAACGCAGCTCGCTTCGCCGGCGGACTGACCAACTTGTCGATCAACGCGTCGGCTGCCCTCTTGCCAGCCACAGAAGCTATCCTACCACTGGCTTCGGAAGCGGCTTTCTTACCAGCACCCAAAGCCGTCTTCTTACCGACCTCAAACGCGGTCGATGCGAGTTTTCTACCCGCGTCGCCCGTGAACGCTCGCATTATAGAATCGACGATGCCAGAACCGCCTTGAACGTAAGTCCTGACGTATCCCCTGTTCTTTATCACCAACATATTTTATTTTTATGATATATTTTTGTTTTTTTCACTGGTAAATTGTTTTGTTGTTTTTAAATACCTTTTTATTATTCTAGTGTAAGAATTTACTGTTTTATTTTTTGTTTGTTTGTTTGTTTGTTTCTCTCTACTTATTATATACACATCAATCCTTCAATTCGTTAATCAGCCTTTTATACTGGTTTTTATTCAAAACCTTCTGTCTTAACAATTCGTCAGATATAGTAACTATCTGATTATCTAATCCCGTGTTACCAGCCCGTCTGCTCGCCATCAACAAACTCAATCTCTGAGACAGAGCGTCGGAATCGCTCGGAAGAAAAGTGGTTTTCACCCCTTTGCCAGTTACCGATTCGACGAACTTCTTGTTCATATCCCATATGGATTTCACCACTTTCGTCCACTTGTAACCTCTGTTGGCTTTGGGTCTCGTCTCTCTGGCATCGTTATTTCTCTTCATGGCGTGGGTCTGAACCAGAATGTCTTCGTAATTATCGAAATCCTGTTCCGTGTAATCGCCGGGCTTGTCGTAAAGGAGCAATCTGCGCAGACCATCAGTTACTTTATACTTATTCGAACCCACGATCAATTCATCATCGTCAATTTCTACTTCTGTGTCTCCCACAAAAGTTCTACCCTCAGAATCCTTATAAATTCCATACGACAGATCTCTCTTACCGCCATCCTCGGACGACGCGACGCTATCAGTGGTGATAGTCGAAGCTGTATCGTCGCTCACGTCGGTTTGAATCCCTGTGGGAACGTAATCCGATGTAGATTGAAAGGAATACCGATTTCCAAAACTACCAGGCAACGAACCCATTCTCAAAGAACTCTCCTTTATGGGTCTCAATTCTTCGACTATCTCCTTCCTGCTTCGCTCTTGACCCTCCGTCACGGGTTTTAAATATTTTTGTGGCTTCGCGTCTGAGTTCCATCTCACCAAGACGTCTGCTCCTGTCAGCCGACTGAATCCCCTTCTTAGCACGTTCATACTGGTCTAAAATTAGATCTCGGCTTCTAGAATCCATCTGTAAAAACATTTTTCGTTTTTAATTGTTAATGTTCCTTTGAGTATGCTAATATGAGTCATTTATTATTTTCAAAATTAAATGTATAATTATTTTTATGTTTTAAGTAAATAAACATCTTCCGTCTTTAATATAACAACTAAAAACCGTTATTTCCTCACACTTGAAGTCATTCTCAAAATAATTACTCCATGAATATCTTGTAATATTTTGGGTTAAAACCGAGTTTGTACTCGCACGTTGAACAACGCTATTTTTCTCTAAAATTTTACATGGTAATCGCTCAGTCAAAAAACAAGAGTTGAAAAATATTTTAAAAAAATTCTCGCCAGAGAATTTTTTTGTAGAAAAAAATATATGAGAAAAATAATACTCCATGAATATCTTGTAATATTTTAGGTTAAAACCGCGTTTGTACTCGCACGTTGAACAACGCTATTTTTCTCTAAAATTTTACATGGTAATCGCTCCGTCAAAAAACAAGAGTTGAAAAATATTTTAAAAAAATTCTCGCCAGAAAATTTTTTTTGCAGAAAAAAATATATGAGAAAAATAATACTCCATGAATATCTTGTAATATTTTGGGTTAAAACCGCGTTTGTACTCGCACGTTGAACAACGCTATTTTTCTCTAAAATTTTACATGGTAATCGCTCAGTCAAAAAACAAGAGTTGTAAAATATTTTAAAAAAATTCTCGCCAGAGAATTTTTTTGCAGAAAAAAATATATGAGAAAAATAATACTCCATGAATATCTTGTAATATTTTGGGTTAAACCCGCGTTTGTACTCGCACGTTGAACAACGCTATTTTTCTCTAAAATTTTACATGGTAATCGCTCAGTCAAAACATCAATTGATCTTTTTAATTCTTTCCGCTTTTTGATTCATAAAAATAATTTTTTCAGATAAACCATTTAACTTGACAAATTAATCTCATTTGAATAAAAACCTGTAATACATCTCAGGCGTGACAAAATAGCGTTCTCAGTAAGTGTTTATACAGTAAATGTCACTTTGACATGCAACCTGCTTGTCAGTTTTGATAAAAACACAGACTGACAATTGTAGACTGACATTCGAATGAAATGGTTTAACACGCCAAAGGCGCACAGGAGCTCTATTTATCACTTTTATTTATTTCCTAGGATATTCCCCCACCCCACGACGAGGGAAGATAAATGCGTATGATCGAGTTTACGAGAATCGAGCGATCTGATCGGTCGATTGACGGAGAATCGAGCAATCCGATCGGTCGATTCGCTGAGTTTGGGAATTCCCATAGTGGGGAATTCCCTAATGACGTCATAAATGGGAAAAACCCACCGCCTCAAAACAATTGCGGATTCTACATCAGTGATGTAGAATCCGCAGGCCGTTTTTTTGATGATGGCCCAGAATTTTTTGCTCGCGTTCGCCAACGATGGATCGATGGTCTGATCTGCGATGGGAACGTCGACAAAAATTTTTAAAGTAAAAGATAAAAGTGAAGATGTACAATTTCACCCTTTTTTTAAAAACGCGCGTTCACCACGAGTATTTGAACGTTAAAAGTGCGATCTAGGAGTCACAAAAAAACATGGGTGATTCAACATCACTGTACATTTTTGTGAACAAGCGTGCGATTTAACACCGAATTCCACGTTGGTGAACGCATCGTGTACACGTACATGTACAAAGTGATTGGTAAATCCGCAATATATACCTACTGCCATATCCCATGGAATCCCATTTTTTTGCAAAACACCTGTGGCTATGGAATCCCCTTTTTGTCGTATGAGGCAATGAGGGCTATGTAAAAGCCCTCAATGAGTCCTCATTTATTATCCCTCATACCCTCATTGAATTTTGAGGTTACGAGGACCTTGAAAAATCGCTCAGTGAGGTATAATTTACTACGACTCTTGTCCTCATTTCAGTATTTAACAGGTATATCCTATGGAATTCCATTTTGGAAAATGCCCGTGGAATCCTTTTTTGTCATATGAGGCCATGAGGGCTATGTAAAAGCCCTCAATGAGTCCTCATTTACTATCCCTCATAGCCTCATGGAATTTTGAGGTTATGAGGACCATTAAAAATCCCTCAATGAGGCATAATGTACTACGACTCTTAGCCTCATCTCGGTATTTGAGGATACCCATGGCCTGGTGTATTATTCGAGGATACCTATCGAGGATACCTTTTATAGGATACTTATCTGAGGATACTATATAGGCTGTTCATATCCCTATAGGTCTCTTGCTGGTCCTTAGTACTATTAATCCACCTGATGCTTTATGTTATCCTGTGACTGGTATAGGTAGTATGCAATGCTAGGCATAAGGGTATTGTGGGTAGAGGTACTGCCTGGTAGTTTAGAACGGTACTATAGTATGGGCGGTATATACACTTATAGGTCCCTGTTAGTGCTTGGTACTATTAACCAACCGATTGCTTTGTTTTATTATATGGCTGGTATATGTAGTACGTTATGGTAGACCTAGTGATTTTGTGGGGATGGGGGTAATGCTTGGTAGTTTAGAACGGCAGTATAGCATAGGCGGTACATATCCCTGTAGGTCTCTTGCTGAGACCTCATTGAGGGATTTTTAATACGACTCTTTTCCTCATTTCAGAAAAAGGGGTGCCGAAGGCCATATGTTTTTTCAAAAAAAGGGGTGCCGAAATTGGGGTGCCTTCTGGAGAATCCCATTTTTCTGAAATGAGGATCAGAGTCGTATTAAAAATCCCTCAATGAGGTCTAATTTACTACGACTCTTATCCTCATTTCAGAAAAATGGGATTCTCCAGAAGGCATCCCAATTTTGTGGGCCTTCGGCACCCCTTTTTTGAAATGAGGATAAGAGTCGACTCTTATCCTCATTTCAGAAAAAGGGGTGCCGAAGGCCATATGCTTTTCAAAAAAGGGGTGCCGAAATTGGGGTGCCGGGGATATTGCCATTGATATAGTACCAAGGGCCAGCAAGAGACCTACAGGGATATGTACAGCCTATGCTATACTACCGTTCTAAACTACCAAGCATTACCCCCACCCCCACAAAATCACTAGGTCTACCATAACGTACTACATATACCAGGCACATAATAAAACAAAACAATCGGTTGGTTAATAGTACTAAGCACTAACAGGGGCCTATAAGTGTATATACCGCCCATACTATAGTACCGTTCTAAACTACCAGGCAGTACCCCTACGCACAATACCCCTATGCCTAGCATTGCATACTACCTATACCAGTCATAGGATAACATAAAGCATCAGGTGGATTAATAGTACTAAGGGCCAGCAAGAGACCTATAGGGATATGAACAGCCTATATAGTATCCTCAGATAAGTATCCTATAAAAGGTATCCTCGATAGGTATCCTCGAATAATACAATACCAGGCCATGGGTATCCTCAAATACCGAGATGAGGCTAAGAGTCGTAGTTAGTTATGCCTCATTGAGGGATTTTTAATGGTCCTCATAACCTCAAAATTCAATGAGGCTATGAGGGATAGAAAATGAGGACTCATTGAGGGCTTTTACATAGCCCTCATGGCCTCATACGACAAAAAGGGATTCCACGGGCGTTTTCCAAAATGGGATTCCATAGGATATACCTGTTAAATACTGAAATGAGGATAAGAGTCGCAGTAAATTATACCTCATTGAGGGGTTTTTCAAGGTCCTCATCACCTCAAAATTCAATGAGGGTATGAGGGATAATAAATGGGGACTCATTGAGGGCTTTTACATAGCCCTCATGGCCTCATACGACAAAAAAGGGATTCCATAGCCACAGGTGTTTTGCACAAAATGGGATTCCATGGGATATGGCCATTGGATATAGTCTTTTGTTACACAGAAGGGAGATAACTCTGTACGATTAAGTACAGGTTATGGGAAATCAAGCAATCTAATTGGTTAATTATAATTTATATAAATGATCTAGATAAATGAAACAACAAGAGTACTTAGAATAGGGGCAGAACTAACAAGAATAGACCAGAAATTGCTAAATATAGCAATAATAAGGTAAACTGTTCCAGCTGATAGGCTCTTCTACCGTACTGGAGTATACTCTAGAATAGAGGAGCATGTCTAGGTAGATGTAAACTATTGCATATATAGATAGAAGCAGAGAATTCTGAAAGAATTCGAAATAATACAAGTTGTCGGGTTGTTTGTGGTAATTATCCAGGAAAGTCGTTCCAGAAAATACTCCGATTCAATCGAACGTACCCTCCGAACATACCCCTGCCCTATTGAAGGCCTTAGGTAACATAGCAATCACGTACTACCATAGAAACCAAGATGGCGGCCTCCAGTATACAAAATGGACGACGGAAACACGTATCACCCTAACAACACGCGCTGCGCATGCGCACTAACACCACGTATCACTATGGGGATGACGTCACAACATGGCTGCTCACGCGGGTTACCATGACAACACAACATGGTGTCACTAGGTCACGTGACATGACGTCACTTCCGGGGTCCCCCACCGGGGTCCCCCAAATGAGGACTCAAACGTGCGAGACATACTACTACCGTGGTATTCTCTTCTCCTAGTTCAGCTGTCTGAACGTCCCGGCTTCCCCATTGGATGGCTGAACTATCTCTTCGTCCATTTCGAGGAATTTCCGCTTGCGAATTTCTTCTCGTCATCAACTTAGTCATCACTCATAGCCACCATTAATTCCTCATCATACAGAAGTCTGCTTCAAACCATTCCACAATGTCTGGTAATGTCAATTATCCTCACAGCTTTCGGAGAATAATCTTGAACGATTTAATACTTTTGTGCGTGTTATAATGTACGGAATCGTTTGTTCAATTAAACCCTTTGATACTTTTGTCAGTGTTATTACGTACGAAATCAAACAGCACGTTAATTCTTTGTGGTAATTTATTTTGTTATTATTTTTCGATTTTTTAAAGTTTGAATCTCAAATTCCTATTTTCACCCGAATAGAGCTCAGTGGTAACCGTTTAGCCAAATGTTATCGCAGCTTAAAGTGCTAACATTATCCTGCTGGCAAGACTTCTTAACTGAATGAGTGCTGGAAGCCACTATCAGGGCTTTCAAAAATTGAGGATATCAGAGCAAAAGCCAACACTTTCCTTGCTTTTATTTCATATTCAGTCAAATACAAATAATATTTTGTTTATATAAATTTGTTTTAATACAAATTATTGGAGAGTGCCTGTTAAGCTTTATAAATTTATTTGATTTGAAATAAATACTGTTTAAGCAGAATTGGTTCCATCTCAGGGACAAGATTAGAACCAGTTTTAGTTCTAAAGAGAACCTATATTTTTTGCAGTGTAAACTGCAACATGCTATCATTGATACCATGATCTATGATTTCCGGGGTGATCTCGAGATTGACTTTCAGAACCCGGGACCACAGAGCTGTGAAATTCCCGTTCCCGGAATTAAACCTTAGTGGTTATTGCTGCACTCAGTACAGATTTGTATTTTGTCTAGATGTTTTTACTTGTATTGGGGGGAATACGTTTTTGTAAGATAAACGAAAATCATGACTGCTTTCTACCACTCCCAATGGTTATTACCATAATTTCCAAGTTTTCACCAAATGAAATTCTAACATCTCAATGTCTATCAGTATCGGAATCAAGAGTTTAAAAAATATATGTGATTCTTTATTATCTCTCTGTTCCCTCTTCTTGGGCCTGCGATAAATCAAATGCTGAGTCTTACAAATAAGTTATCCTAATTTACAAACCTTTGTTTCAAAATACTCATAAATCTATCTGGACCTTCTATCCACCCCAGTCTTACACCAGGGCCGAATATCTTGGAAAATGTTCCATTTGAAACCACATTTCCTTTAAAATCTGGATCCGACCTGCAAAAAGCCATGCGTACTGTTTTAGAAGCAGATCATTTTGATATTTGGTGGGTAATCCAAAACATCTGTAATTTCTTCAGATAACAAAACAAGAAAATCAATATTAATCTGGAAATTAGTTATTAGCAATTACACAATGTTAATTTAAGGGCTTATTCTCACTTAGCCAGCAGCCTACAATTTCTAAATAGCGAAGTAGAGTTATGGTCTGTATCTAATTAGATCGCTTGTTTTCTCACTCGCCCAGTAGCGTTGTTTTAGTGACCTGTTATTAGCCAGTGACAGTATAAACCCTAAGTATGCTGCCGTCTATTAAACACAGTTCAGGATATAACTTCTCACTTTGTTTTTTGCAAGTCTTAGGCCAGCGCGTGAAGTGATATCATCGCAGGGTATAAATTTCAAGGACTGGATGCTATTCAGTCATCAATTATTCGGTACATCATCATCATCATGGCAAATGCTCAAGTCAATGTATTTTTTATTCCAAACGATAGAGGCGGACGATATTTGGTGTTTAATGATTATAAATTCCGCATCAAAACCCACAGAAACGACACTATCCATTGGCGATGTTGTGTAAAAGCTCGGTTATCTTAATTATTTGGTAAATCTCCCCGACAGCCAATGGTGAAAAGTAATGGTCCTGAGAATTTTCAACTCAAATATCAAAACGGGGTGGATGGTCCAAGTGAGGGAGCTAGTAGAGAACTACTCATTGGAGATCTCGGACCTGGACGTTGGGGCAAACCAGGGTAAAAAAATCGTCAGAGAAAGGATCATGGAGGATTGTAACCGTAATTGGCGAGAGGGGGTCAAATCTAAGAGGTCTTTGGGTGGCCTGCGTGATAAAGAGAAGCCAGGTTTTGAAGAGTACCTTGATGGCACCTTTGGGGGGTCACTGTTGTTCAAGCTGAGGTCGTGATCCCTGGAGCTGAGGGGAAAAATTGGGAAAGACGGTGAAAGGGAGTGCCAAATGTGTAACTTGGACATGGTGGAGACCCTGGAACACTTTCTTCTAGAATGCCCAAAGTATCAGTCTGAAAGAATGAGATTCACTGGGAGTATAATGGGGAAGTGGTATGGGAGAATGAAGGACATGTGGTTAGGGGGAGACTCAATCGGAGAGATTGGGAAGAATGGGACAAGGGATATCATCAAGCAGTTCGTCTCCGAGTGTTGGGAGGAGAGGAGAAGCGTGGGAATAGGGAGGCAGTTGGGAGTACAGGGGTAACCATGGCCATCTCGTCCGAGAACCGCGAAAAATCAGCGACTGGCCAAAGTATTATTATTGTACTGGTTATTGAATGAATTTATATGTTAAATTTATGTATTTTTCATCGTCTTATTGTCATTATCATTATTATATTTTCCAACTGCTTCATATCTAACAGTTATTATTGCTTCTTGTAAATACTCAAATTTATGTATTTTTCATCGTCTTATTGTCATTATCATTATTATATTTTCCAATACAATTATTGAACTGTCTCAGTGTTGTATCTAATTAGGGTTAACAATCTGGAGTTCCTGGATTAAGTACTGGCCCGAACTACCATTTAATATAATATAGACTATAGGCGGCAAATCTTTCATGTTAAGGATTATTCACACCTAATAGAAAACAATATCTGCTGGCTAAGTGAGAACATCCCAATTTAAGGTGCAATATTAATAAATGGAAACTTAGCTTAAAAATTGGTGACATGTTATTTTCGATGACGTCAAATATCTGAAAGAAATGTTAGATTTTTTAATTGTTTACTGTTCAAATCATTAATATGGATGAACAGCAAAACGTGGCAAATTATTATTTTGTTTAGATTTTTGACGACACCGAAATTAGTCTATCACTTACTGTCAATTACTAATATAACACTTTCAGTCCTCGAAATGAGACGGGTGTGAGTGCAATTGCTCCTGTCAGCACCCAAGATTTCTATTTTACAGGAGCTAAAAAATGCACTCGTTGAAAAATAATGTGGAGCACTAATATACTGTAAGAGCATATAAATGTGTGTTGTTTTGAGAAAGCAGCACACTCTAGCCAGTGGCAAGTTACTGTCATAATTCAACAATTCCTTATACATTTAACCGTTTGAAAACACGTGGTATCTGCCATGCCTGTTCAATGGCAGCAATTAGAAGAGTCCATATTCATTATTCGGGGTTGCACGCTGAAAATACTGATTGGTCTACCCCACACATTTACTGAACAGCCATCCTATTTAATGACGTTATGACATATCATGTTCCTGGCTGGAAAACGGCCGCTTGGGTTCACAGGGTTATGGTTTCTGGAGTTTGGTGACAGTATTCCCTCGTAAATTCATATACTAACATTTTACAGGTGCAATTTACTCTCGTCTTTGATTTCGCGGGAGCTAAAAACTGTACCCGTCAATTTTGTTCATTTCCAGCACTGCATTTTAATAGTCACAACTCAAATTGTCTTCATTGAACACTGTACTGGATTCTCAGTGATGTTATTTTCCAATGAATGCCAGTTGATCATGTGATTTATCCAATGAAGACCAGATGATCATGTGACATTCCAACATCGCACACTGGGGCGCGGTGGCTCAGTTGGTAGAGGTGCAGGCTGCAAGCCGAGAGGTCCTCGGTTCGAATCCCACCTGCGGCAACCGCGTTGTGTCCTTGGGCAAGACACTTCACCCCGATTGCCTACATGGGGGCACGATGACGCTGTGTACTGAGGCGTACTGCACGTCGATGGTGCGCATGTCTTCAACCAATCTAACCCTGCCTGTGCTGCGGTGCAGAGTTCAGAGTTACGATGTTGGAGAGCTGACAGCTGCTCGTCGTTGCTCGGTGGTTCTCTCCGGGTACTCCGGCTTCCTCCACCCGTAAAACTGTCACGGCCACGTTTAGCCATTGTGCATAAGTATGTGACCTTAAAAACACCAATAAATATAAATATAACATCGCACATTGCTATTACGCACTACATTCGATTTTCCAAAGTCTATTTTTACAGTATGTAATTTTTGTTTACTTTCTGTAAATACGAGGTTTCCCCTACTCGAGTGTGAGTTGTATTTTAATCACTATACTGACAGTTTATAATAACTATTTTCTATCAGAAGCTATGCTGTTTTGTTTCGTTTTTAGGAATAGAACTTGGCAGAATTATGGTTAGTCAAGGCGGTGCTTTGTAAATAATCCAACTCGATATCTTGTCCGAACCAAAATAATTCTCTGTTATGAAGGGAATAAGCATAAGAATTGAATCACGATTGTTGGAAATTCATAACGTGATGAAACAAATTTGATTCATGATTCAATTCTTAAATGTATTTACAAAAGCGGTCAGGAAAGTTCAAATGTTGCGAGGCGGTCAAAATTCGCTGCCCCTCCCCCCCCCCCCCTTTTTTTCTCCACATGTGTTCACGCTGGCCCGAAACTATCCGGAGCCATATTTTTGTCCACTCTGGATATTTCCGTTACAAACAATGTGTTCTTGTGCCAAAACACTAATCGGGAGGGGGGGGGGGGGGGGGGGGGTGGGGTGTACTTCTCTGACTGATCCAAATAAACTGCTCGAGTTTTAAAAATGAATTGGCAGTCATTTCAAGTGTGACAAGAAAACTGATCGTTAGAAAAAATCCGACAGAACTCGAAAGTTGTGACGAAATAATCTGTGGGCGAAAACGGTGGTCACCAAAGTTCTATCTTTATGCCACTGATACAATTAATGCCAAGCCGATTGCCGTCGGTATGAACACCTGTTGTTGCACTTGCAGATAATAACAGATTAATCGACTAATGTAGTGTTAATTTATAGGGTCATGAGTTATTACAAAAGGCAGCGTTTAATGAGATAAATACTTCATACCGCCGGGAGTCACTCGCGACGGGAAGAAGTATTTTTCTAATTGAATGCTATATTTTGTAAAGTTGATAACCTTCAGTATTTTAACTATTGGAATCCACTCAGTGTCGCCAGACTTCTCAGAAGACAACTGATAAATACTTATATTTATTTATTGGTGTTTAACGACACTTTCGACAGCCAGGGTCACCTCGTGTCGGGCAATTTTATGAGTGGAGGAAGCCGGAGCGCCCGAGAGAACCACCGAGCAATGGTGAGCAACTTGCCAGACTTCCCAACGTACTAACCCCAGACAAGCAGGGTTAGCATTGGTTGAAGATAAGTGCACCATCGACGTGCAGTACGCCTTAGTACACAACGCCCACGTGGGCAATGAGGTGAAGTGTCTTGCCCAAGGACACAGCGCGGCTGCAACAGGTGGGATTCGAACTGGGGACCTCTCGGCTTGCAGCCTGCATCTCTACCCACAGAGCCACCGCGCTTGCTAATACCTTATGCCGAATGTATCTAATTATATGCTGTTTTTGGTGAGGTTGATAACATACGATGTTGTATTGAAGAAAAAACAATGCCTCATTACCGCTTACTGACAATTAACATTAAAAGTTCGAGTTTGTCCAATCACTATTTCTAACATCTTATTGCCAAAAGAAGTGAAAAAAATTGCTTCGACATCGATCGCACTCCTCACTACCAAAATAGCTTTTCTTCACAAGTGAAAGAAACTTTTTTGGAGCCATACCTTTACGAACGAAGATTTTTGGTGTTAAATTAACTTTTGTGGGGAAATTGGCTAGATTGGTACCCGCCAACGCGAACACTACCCACAACTGTTTAGATCCCGCCTATCTAAATACAAACAATGATAGGTATTTTTTTCTTAGTTTTTTATGATCTAGAGTAGATGTTGAAATATCATATTTATGAAATTCCTGTCTACCAGTGTAAATGTGTCGCGACTAGGTGGTATTCCAGAGGCTCGTCAGTTTCATTCTTAATCCTACTCGTCGAATAAATTTTTTACTTGAAAACACCATACGTTTATTTTGTTTAACCCATAAATCATTTACAGAGCAGTCGCGGGGAAATCGTGCTGTTACTCGTTATAAAACACTGCGAGAAGTGAGAAGCGCATTGGTCCAATTCGATCTATAAGAAAACTGCCAGAAGTAAACAAGGCACAGTGAAACATTTCTGTCTACAAATAATTCCTCTACAAACTTGAGCTGAACTTGCAAAGATACTTTATTAAATGAACAATGTTTATCTTTTTTATTTTCGATGTTTATTCTTATTTTTACGTCGTCGATTCAACTTGAGTTTTATAAACAAAGCAAACAACACGTGCATTTGTTTATTTACACTTTCCTAATTTGGAAAATGAAACATCAATCATCATGTCCCCGCCTTTCACAATCGAACTTGTATGCTTTTCAAAGCTTGGTTTCGATTGATTTACTTTGTGTTTTCTTTGTTAATTGTTGTTCGTTTAATTGTGAGACAGAGTTGAAATGTGTCATATATTCTAAAACTAAACATTTCAGCGACGGTCAGCGTTTGAGAAATGTCGGTTCATCATGTCTCCCACAAATGGAAAACAGGTCACGACAACACGAATGAGTCAGTGGTCAGAGATCAACAAGTCCGTCTCTGCTATTGGGATAAATTCTTTCAGTGTTGAACCTTCGAGGAAAATGTATCACCCTACTAGTAGCTGCTACTAGGTGAATAATGCAAATATTTATCCAAGACTTTTATTGTTCGAATAAACGTCCATTTATAGGATAAAAAACCCTGTCTGTATGTATCGCCGTTGGTTTCAGCATAACCTGTCTGGTCATTCTTATGATTTCCAGGGGATCGGTTACTAAGTCTACTGTGTCAGCAAATAATAATTTAATCATTTTCCCCGCCTCTGCGTTTGATTGGTTGAAAGCATACAGCGTGAAAGTCGTCAAAATCGTATAAACCAAATCACGTCATAATTAGGAACGTTCGCACATCCGATCCAACTTTGAAGACTCTGGAAGCCCCGCCCACTCAATCCAATTGTCACCGTGAAGGCGTGACGGCAGACTGATAGATGGATAACAAGCTTGTAAACAAAGATCAATGATCGATTTTTCATCGCCTCCAGTCAGCGAGAATATAATGATAATTTCTCGGGAACAATTGAATTTAATAAAATATACCGAAGTGGGAGACTTATAAAAGATCATACATCCAAATATGATTTTGGGGGAACTTAAAAAAAAATGTTTTTAATGATATTGTTACGTGACTTGCTAAATATCTGTCGTCTGCGATCGAAAATCAAAACAACAAACAATTTGACAATGATTGACGTGACCTGTTTGTGGCACACTTTCCTGAGTTTGACTGTGGTCTTTTGAGAAAATTAAAAGTTTTTCGTTCACGTACGCATAGTTTTTATATTTTAACATTACAGCCGGATCAAATTATAAGAAATAACTGTTGTTTTCCTTCGGTTTATGTGATATAAACCTAAAATTTTCAGCACAAGCTTAATCATAACTCGCTACGCGAGTTATGAAGCTTGTGCTGAAAATTTTCGGTTTATATCGCATAAACGGAAGGAAAATAACAGTTATTTCTTAAATAAACATAAATTAGTGTGACAAATAAATAAAGTTTATCTAATCTATGTTGTGTTCTCGTTGTCACATTTTCTCCCTTATTGAGTCGTCTGGTGGAGTCTGTTGGTGGAGTCCGGTGGAATCCGGTCGGTGGAATCCGGTCGGTGGAGTCCGTCCGGTGGAGTCCGGTCGGCGAAGTCCGGTGGAAGAGTCAATAAGGGAGAAAATGTGACATTGGGGACACGACGTGTTTGCCTCTTTGTCAAATAGACTAAATGGAGTTACATGCCCAGGTCCCTGTAAGATACTTTGATAAGTTTATGCACAAAAACAGTAAAAACGTTCGGCAGGTTTTGCTGGATCCTGCACGCTAAAAACTAAAGTGTTAAAAACTACACTTGAAGTGCTGTATTTAACACTTACTAAGTGCTGAACTAGCACTTTGTTCATGTGTTGATATCCCAGAACGTGACAGGTGTTACAATAATACCACTTGACAAGTGTAATATCGCGACACTTAAAAAGAAACAACGCAGATGACGCGGATCAGGCTCGAACTCTCGAGCCTGATCCGCGTCATCTGCGTTGTGTCCTTAATTATGTACCCACCAAGCGCAAATCAAATTATGGACGATTCTGGAAGAACCACCAATGCTAGACACATGGGAAGTGCCATCCATTCAAGTTTCATATAACATTTAAAATAATAAATTTTGATATCGTCGGTGTTGGGTAAAGGTTAAACTATAGGGTGTACTTTTCCCATGATCAAACCTAACAAAAGAAAAATGCAAACTCTCACACCAGACGTTTTTAACTGGCCTCCAGTTTGCGACTCAGTTTTTCGGTTTGCTGCAAAGACCGGAAGAGAACCGAAAAAAACCCAAACCAAAAACAAATCCAGGCGCACTGCCAAACAGGAGTTTCTAGTCATTTATCTTCGTTGGTATTGAATTAAGAAATATCTTATCTTATTGTATCTCCCTTAAACCATAGTGCCAACACAGTAGACCGCTAAATGTATCCATGGGACACTAATGGCCCTACTTAAAGGTGCTATAGCTCTACCAAAAATATCAGACTGAGCCCACTATCAAATCCAACTTGTATTGTGTGGTTATAAACCTATGTATAAAATTTTGTTTCATTTCGTTCAGTGAAACTAAAGTTATCGTCCGGAAACCATATTCGGGACTGTCGTACGAAGGATGGACATACGGACAACGGTGACACTTAATGCCCCATTGCCAAATTCGCGGGGCATAAAAACGTCCAGCTCTGTTCTTAATGCGTTCTTGATTTAGGCTAACATTTTTTACGAATCTCCATCCACTCATTCAGCTGTGTCGCCATGAGATCGCGATTTGACGGAGAATGACCGATTTTCTGTTCACAGAACTTCAACTGTATCTTGCTCCTACAGATGTGGTTCTGGTACAAATGTAGTCGCCCCTTAACTACTTATACAATGCAGTTTACAATACATGGAAGTCAGAAGTATTTTACAATTTTTTAAAAGTAATTCATCTATTGTACACTGCACAAAATATAGGTTCTCTTTAGAACCAAAACTGGTTCTAATCTTGTCCCTGAGATGGAACCACTTCTGTTTAAACAGTATTTATTTCAAATCAAATAAATGTACCAAGATTAGCATTAAATTTTAACAGAATATTACATGAACTGAAGTAGATTCAGCAGTAAACTTGGAGCTTATTCAACGCAGTCGCCAAACATTTTGAAACAAAAGAGATATGAACATATGAACAGTTGGCATATCGAACCAGTTTGGGTTCTGTATAGAACCAAAACTGGTTCGATATGCCAACTGTTCATATCTCCTTTGCTTAATAATGATTTGAGACAACCTCGTATGAGCTGTAAACTTACGACTGAAACCCCCTCAATTTATGTTTAATTCTGTTAATATTTAATGTTAACCTTTATAAATTTATTTGATTTGAAATAAATACTGTTTAAATAGAACTGGTTCAATCTCAGGGACAAGATTAGAACCGGTTTTGGTTCTAAAGAGAACCTATATTGTTGCAGTGTAGTGTGGCGATATGATGATTAGCAGGCTGCTCCGCAAGTGCACAGCATCAGCTTGGAGGTCAAACAATATTTGATATACGACAATAATTTTTTTGGATGAACTCTGTACAGGATTTACCTAAAAGTGTTTTCAGGTATGATTTGTTGACTTACACGTTCCTGTAATCACAAATGCTCGGCACAAGTTGAGATGTCAAACAATGATCTTTCATAAATTTTTTGTATCCTTTCTGTACCGAGTTGATAAATATACATTATCATGACCATGTGCATGTCCAGTAATTTGTATCAGATTCGAGGTCATGTTTTCAATCAGATCGCAACGAGCCCGTCAGGGCTCGTTGTGATCCGATTGTAAACACGACCGAGAATCTGATACAAATTACAGAACATGCATTTGGTTATGATAATGCCACCACACTACAATGGGTGACTACCTTTCAGAGTTGTGCGCTTTGTATTTTGTGGGAGGGTGGTTTCTCACCTCGTTCGTTCGTACGTGTTTTATTTCGTCTTTCTGCTTTGTTGTTTGGTAGAAAAGTAGTTTAAACAGTCACGGAATGTAATTATAAGAATTGAATGCAATTTTTATAATCTTTATTGGAGTATGAACGTGTGGGAGTGGGTACAAATTTAGAATGGGTACAAAATAAATGTAGAATGCCCTACATTTATGCCCCTTAAATGTAGGGCATTCCGAACCAACTATGCCCAAGTACTGTTTAGATTTGGGTGGCGTGGGACTTGCAATCTCATGGCGATGCACTCTTGCGTCATGTTATAGAATGAATGTAAATACAGATTTTTATCAAACTTTAAAGCGCATTTAAAGTTATTTTCAATGCCCTTTAGCTAAAGAATCAATACGTTTAATGCCTATTTGTGACTCATCTGAAGGTTAGTCTTGTACAATGATACAGTGTAACGGGTTCTCCTAAATACCGGAATGACGCGGAATGAGACGGAATGACACTAGAATTACAAGAAAATGGAATGACATCGCAATTACACAGAAAATGACATTCATTTTACAAATATTCGACCCCCAAAATGTATTTTGTTTATTAACGAATTAATTGCTGTACGGTGTGCGACTGTAGGTGATAATTGAGAATACGAACACACACGTACATGTACGTGTACGTGTATATGTACACCTCCATAGGATTTAGTGTTAAAATCGTGTACGTGTACAAGATTTTAACGGTTTTTTAGGGTGTGTTCGAATTTTTTTAACACTGAATTGTATCCTAGACGCCCGTAGTTTTACGTACACGTACATGTACCGTTTTGATTGAAATCGGCAAATGAGTTTTCCCCATAGGATTCAGTGTTAAATTGCGAGCAAAAAAACGTTTTGAGAATTCGAACACATCGTCTTGCCGATTCTAACAATCCGCGTCCGTACACGATTTTAACACCGAAACCCTATGGAGGCGTACACGGAGATCCACTTGCGGATTTTAGGTCGGAAATCGACTCGTGTGAAGAGGTTGTGTTCGAACTCTCAAACCCACTGTCGCGTTTCTCGAAGTGAGACTAGCGCACGTTATTGCGAGGTGATCTTGATAAGCACTTGATGGAAATGTTTTGAGTGAAGAGTGTTGCCGGGTGTTAGAATCCGCAAACCCACTGTCACGTTTTTGATTGATATATATAGGAGAGAAAAAAATATATCAATAATAGTTATTTAGAAAAATAAATATATCAAATCGAATAGATAATAAAAAAAACGTAAATCATATGCGCTTCCCAGACTATTAGAGCGGGAATTCCTTTAAACATGCTGATGAGAGCATACGCAATCTGCGTGAACGAAGAACTACGTTCCATCTTGTTAGAACGATGCGTCGGATGTCGGGATCATCTAGACTTCGATCACGAGAATCATTCGTGTCTGACGATGGAAAGGGAAGATATGATCATCATGTATTTCGAACCGGCGTTCGAACGCGTTAGATTCAACGATGTGATCACGTTTTGGAAGAGATTAGTCTTCTGTAAGAATGAAGACAAGCCTACAGTTTCGGGAGAACTGAAATTGGCGCGTAAAAGTCTGACTTTAGAAGACAAGGGATGAATCAAGAAATTATTGCTGAATGAAGCATACGTCTAAGATTTTTTCGTTGATATAAAATAAGGGAGAATAGAAAATAAAAATAAATACACACATAAAATTTTTTATCTAATATTAGAAAGAAAAAATACAAAATGAGAACCAGAAATAAATTGTATCCGACGTTAGTGGATGACGAGGATTTGAAGCCGATCGACGTTTTGCCGACGGCACCGTCGCTAGAAGAAAGAGAAAGAGGAGAGAGGTATCGCATCGACCAAATCAATAGAATCCAAGAGTATCTAACTCGAGAGAGAGATTCTCGTCGTTCCCTCAAGAAGAAGTATTCGCGTTTCGTGAAATTCGTCAACGCGATCGACACGACACTCATCACGATTTCCATGGGTTTACACACGGCCGGCATCGGATTGTTGTCGACCGCGGTCGGCATTCTGATCGTGTTGACCATAGAAGGAGTGGCTCTCGCCGCCGGATTGTTTAGCACGCTCGGAAACTTTTTGAGTAGGAATTATATCTGAAGGCGAGGAAACACGACAAGATTCGCGTCTTGGCCGACTCCAAGATCGACACGATATCCGAAATGATCTCTATGGCGTTGAAAGACGGTAGGATATCGGACGGAGAATACTTCGCGATATTGAGCGAGAAAACGAAATACGATGCCATGAAAGAAGCCGTGAGAATCAAGACTCGTCAGATCATCAAGGAAGAGATGAAGGATTCTCTCGTGGATAAGGGGAGGAAAGAGGCCAGGGAGGAATTCAGTAAGATGATAGAACTCAAGAGCAGCGATTGAAAAAAAAATATATAATAAGAACAGAATTAATTATTAAATTTATATATAAAATAAAAAACGAAATTAATTTAAATAACTCTTAAAAATGTATTGCGTAAAGTGTAAGAGAGTTACCGAGACGAGTAATTCTAGAGAAGTGCGAACTAAAAACGACAGACAGATGCTTCGCGGAATTTGCGACCTGTGTGGTTCTGTCAAGACACGATTCTTCAAAAAAAAGAACGCGAGCAAAGGTAAAGGCATCGTGAATAAAATGATCAATAATCTACCTTTCGAAATGCATCTGCCCGGTCACAGTTTCACTGGACCCGGAACGAAATTGAACAAGAGACTCAACGCCGATCTGACACCCAAATCTTGGAGCAAACATGTGAATAGGGTGGACGCGGCCGCGTATGATCACGATCTGTGCTACGCCGGACATCCCGACACCAAGACTCGCAACGACGTCTGCGATAAAAACATGTTGGGGAAATTGAGAGGCATATCGAATCCGACCAGGAGAGAGAAGATGGAACGTTCGCTTGTCGGCAATCTGATCGGTGCGAAACGTCGATTCGGATGGGGCGTTCAAAAAAAAAGCGCATTTGAAAAGAAGAAGAAACGATTATTGACGAGCGAATTGGCCGAGGAGTTACACAAACCCATAGTGCGTAAATTTCGAAAGAGAAGGGTGTTCGTGAAGGGTCTGGATGATATTTGGTCTGCCGACTTGGTCGACATGAGATCGTTTTCGAGGTGGAACGAGGGCGTCAAATATCTATTGACGGTCATCGACGTGTTTTCCAAATACGGTTGGATCAGAGCTTTGAAGAATAAATCGGGACCTTGCGTCGCCGAGGCTCTGAAGAGCGTGTTCGACTCGTCTTCTCGAAAACCGAGTAAATTGTGGGTGGATAAGGGAAAGGAATTCTACAACAAGCACGTTCATCGATTGGTAGACCTCTACTCGATCGAAAACGAAGAGAAAACCAGCGTGGTGGAACGTTGGAATCGAACGATGAAGGAAAAGATGCACAGATACTTCACTGCGAATTCGACCAAGAAATACATATACGCTCTGAACGGTCTAGTCAAAGATTACAACACATCCCGCGACAGAGATCGATCAAGATGGCTCCTGCGGAAGCTAGCGATCCTCGAAACGAAAAACGGGTCTACGCGAATCTATATCCTGAGAGATCTAAGATTAGGAAGAAGTCTAGAACGTCGAAATTTGAGGTCGGTGATCGAGTGAGAATCTACGCTTATAGGAAGCACTTCAAAAAGGGTTATACTCCCCGATGGACCTCGGAAATCTTCGTGATAACCAAAATATTTCACACCGATCTGGTGACTTACGAAATCGAAGCTTTGGATGGAGAAGAGATCATCGGAAAGTTTTACGAACAACAATTACAGAAGACGAAGTTTTGATAAAAAAAACAATTTTTTTTTTATTTACTCTCTTTAACATTTTCTTGTTTACACACATATATATAAGAGAGAAAAAAATAATAAAAAATAATTAAAAACTATTTTTAGATAAAGAAAGCAAGTTAATTTATAAACAAAAAACTAAAAATCCTTTAAAATGACAAATATACTAGATATAGCACAAAGCATAGTGAAAGATGAAAGTATTCAAGAATATGAGGTTCACGAATACGAACCGGTAACCGGAACGAGTTTGAACAATGCGGGAGAGATAAGAATCAACGTCGAAACTCACGATTTATTCGTACATCCTAGCGAGAGTTACATAGTGGTGCAGGGACGTCTCACCAAGAAAGATGGGAGCGACTACGCCGACGACGACACGGTTACTCTAGCCAATAATGGCAGCATGCATCTATTCAGTAATATAAAATACATGCTATCCGGACAAGAGATAGAATCTGTTTTTCATCCAGGTCAGGCCACCACGATGTTGGGACTCTTGACGTATCCTGATGATTTTTCGAAATCCAGAGGACTTAATCAGTTGTGGGTGAAAGACACCATAGGCCCTGCTGGTGCAGGCGCCGCCTTGATATTCGACTACGTCGTCAAGACCTCCAGACCTAAAGGAACGTTTTCGTTCAGGATACCTTTGAAACACATCTTCGGATATGCGGACTATTACAACAAGATCATCTACGGATTCAAACACAATCTGACGTTGATTCGAAAAGGAAATGACGATGCAATAGTGAGACTCACTGCGACCAATGCGGGTAAGAGAACTCTACACAAGATATCATGGTTCGTTCCGCAAGTGGAGCCTTCGATCGTGGAGAAAGTGCATCTCTACAAGATCATAGAATCCAAGTGTAAATTACCCTGGGATTTAGAATGAGACAGTGCGACACGTCTAGCATTCCTCCCTCCACGAATCACTTCGATTGGAGATTGACGGTGAAATCCGCTTCCGAGAGACCATGTTTCATCGTGGTTGCATTTCAGACTGATAGGGACGGGTCTCAGGAAAAGAATGCGTTGCTGTTCGATCACTGCCATTTGAGAAACATGCAAGTGTTTCTGAACGCCACGAGATATCCAGCAATCGATTACAACGCGTCGTTCAACAAGAATGATTTCTGCAGACTGTATGGCGACGCCGCTGATTTTAGAAAGAAGTATCACGGCCTAGACGAATTGATGAGCAACCCTAACATGTCTCCCGGCAAATACAAGTCAATGTATCCCATGTTCGTATTCGACATCAGTAAACAGAGTGAACGACTCAAGAGTAGCGTGTTAGACATTCAGATCAAGATGCAATTCGATAGGAACATTCCGAGAAAAACTGAAGCCTTCACCCTAGTCCTGTCGGACAGAGAATTACAATTCGAATCGGACGGAAATAAGATGTTGATCATTCGATGAGAGACGAGTGTGTGAAAAAAAAAATTAATAAACGTTAAAAATGTGGATGTAAGATTAATTAAAAACCAAAATCTCGAAAACAAAACGGATGTTTTTGACACGAAAACAACAAATCGTCTATTCAGAAAAGATTAATACGAGGTTAAAAAAAAATACTTGGAAATATGGATTCAAATTGAATATGAAGAACGTAACACAAAAAAAGGATGGAATAGTTGTGATTTTGACGAATATCATTTAAAAGAAAAAGAAGAGTTTGATCTCATAAGATCTAACGAAGAAATTATAAAAAATACAATTTTAAAATGACACAAATGTAAGAAACATCAAATAAAAATCGAATCTCAACAAACTAGATCTGGTGATGAACCAACAACCGTATTCGCAAAGTGTATAAATTGTAATCATAAATGGATAGAAAATTAAAAAAAGGATGCAGTTTTAATCATCGTTATAAGTGATTCTCGATGTTACAATTCGTAAGTAGTCATGTAGAAAACGAAATAAACGTTCCATTTCCGCGTTTGAGAAAAAAAGATTTTTATGATTACGTTCTGAATTACTTGAGAGATCGCGTGCTATTCACTCGAGAGAAACAAAAAGGATATTTCGTGATGAAGATATTAAAACTCGAACAGATCTTAGATTGTTCGATCCTGTGCGATCGTCTCTCCGTTTCTATCAGATGTTCCATCCTGTGTTGCAAGCCAAAAAAACAAAAAAAAAAGATGTGGAAAAATGGTTAGATAAACAGCGGGATAGATGGTTGGAAATGAAAAGAATGAGATGCTTTCCACCGTCACCACTACCTTCTGAAGAGAATGGTGATGATGCGAGTGTTACCAAGAGATGCACAACATTCGTTCATAATTATGATTCGGATAAACAAAAATGTTGTTATAAACGTATCATATCACAAAAAAAAAGAAAAAAAGAAAAAGAAGAATCGATGCTGAAAATTGAGAAAAAAGGAAACGTTATTATAATATATGGTAATAGTGAAGAAGAAGGAAAACAAAAAAAAATGAGATCTAAAGATGATCTCATTACTTTTTTTTTTTGTTTTTTTGTTTTTTAATAATCACACATTATTTTTTTTAATTTATTATTTTCCACGCGTTCACTGTTTGTTCAAAGGATCTAGTTCGATCAGTAGACTCACCACGGAAGTGGCGGCTTCGGGATTATTGGTTTTCGTAACGAAATTAATTCTGTCTCCAGCGTTCACTTTGAGAGGTGTGCCGAATGTGTAAAATATCGCATGTTGATTCTCAGTCTTTTCGACGCTGTATCTCTTATCGCTCTGTACACCATTCACCATGAGATTGACGACCGCTCTGTTATTCAAATCCGAGGAAGCCAGACTCATTTGAAGGATTTCATCTCCCAGCAGCATGGGATATCCCACCTGACCATGTTTCGATCCTCTACCTCCATTTCCGGAAGACCACTCAGCTTTTCCCTCATCTAAGGTGCCGGCCTCTTCGGCCCACGCAGTGACCAATTGTCTAACATATTTGACTTTCTCCACCACCGAAATCAGGGTGCAGGCAACCGTCATGTTCACGGGATCTGGTAGATTCGTGAGCGCGTGTCCACCCATGTCTAGTTTACATTCCATGATGTCACCCTTTCTCTAGACCGAGTTGTCGTCCACATACTTTCTGCTGACCACGCTGGAATCGAATTCGGGATCGTGACTGAGTCCGAATAAATTCTTATCGTTCATGTGGATACCACACTCCATGGTTCCGCCAGATTGTTTGTTCAGGTAGAGATCGTCCACTTGCAATTCTAGGTATTCTTGTGATCGTATCATGGCAGAATCCACGTAGCCCTTGTTGACCACAGTTGAGTCCGCATCCATGTCGTCGATCTTTGACAGATTCAATATCTTGTTGAATCCCACATTCAGATCCGATTTCATTTCTCATCTGTCAGACTTTCTCTGTTCCAGATCTACGTAGTGTTTGGTCACCACGTCCTTGGGATTCGTGGGAGTGGCCACGTTTGTTATCTTGTTATAATTGGCGTTCAATTCCGAGTGCATCGTTTTCTGAAAGTATCTATTTCTCAGGTGTTCGCTGAATCGCTGAGAGTCGTCCGTGTATTTCTTGGTCGCGGCATCGGTGGGATCTATGGGATTCACAACGTACACCAAACATTTGGATTTCAGATCGAGATCGTCGGTCATGGTTTTATCCACGTAATTATCTAGCATGATTCGTTCGAAATCGGCATTCCCCCTATCAACATATTTTTTAGTCGCAGCATCTGCGAGATCTATCAGCTCGGGAAGATTGTAGAGCTTCTTATCGTTCATGTTCAAAGGTTCTTCTCAAGGTTCGTATCTCCGAACGTAATGCTCGTCCAAGTTGGCAACGTCGTAACCATCATCGACTTCGAACATCTTCCTCTTCTTTCTTGGGTTGACTTTTTCGTCGTCACTTCTACCAAATTTATCGACTGGCATGTTGTTGTGGGATTTTTTGTTTTTAGAAAAATATATTCAAAACGCAGTTTATTAAAAATGAACTATGTTATTTTATTTTTCGTTTTTATTCGATTAAAATTTTTTTTAAAATAATTTTTTATCTTTTTATATACTATAAAGAAAAAATCTCTCTCTAATGTAAGTCATTGAGAATGTCTTGAAATCGATCTCCTTCAGACCATCTCTTGAGAACGTAGAGACATAGGTGACCACAAAACACTTGATCTGGTGATTGCACTTGTTCCGTGTTGTAACGAACCATCGATTTGTTGAAATAGTTCTTTATTTCTTTTGGCGGCGAGATTCCGTAGCTGTCGAAATAATAATTTTTCTTCTTCCCGTTCTTGATCCACTCCACCCAGTGAGTGCCTTCACCCGCCGAATCATCTAGATTTAAAATTCCACATTCCGATTGTCGAGGTCTTCTCTTTGGCAAGGCATCTCTGGAAAACACACCTAGAAAATCTTTGATTTTCAAATCCTTTGCCACATTCAACAGATCGATGTTGGATAGGGGTTCGTTAGGTAAGACGACACCTTCTACGGATATCTTTATTTTCTTATTCATAATGTGTATATATTTTTTATTTATTTTATTATAATTCACTAAAAAAAATGACGTTATTTTTTTTTGTTTTTTCTCTTTTTTTTTAAACTAACATTCTCGATGTCTCTATCATTTTCTATAATTTTGATTCCATCTAATTCCTCTTGATTTTCTGAACTCTCGATGTCTCTATCGTATTCTATAATTTTGAATCCATCTAATTCCTCTTGATTTTCTGGACTCTCGATGTTACTATCGATTTCTATAATTTTGAATCCGTCTAATTCCTCTTGATTTTCTGGAATCCTATCCTCCACAATCATATCTGGAATCTTATCATCCGCAATTGTATCTGGAATCCAATCATCCACATTCATATCGTCTATAGTTAGATCCACAGTCCAATGTCCGAGTGCCAAAGTGCTTATTTTAGCATCTAATATGAATCTCTTATCATCGTCGGCCGTCAGCGAAATCTTGTTGACTATTTCAGTATACAAGTCGTGATTTTCACTTCGAATCGATTTCATAGTCTTATACACCGGAACACTTCCTAACAGACAATCTTTATACTCTTGGAAAGAGATGTTTTTCTTCACCACGCACGCTTTAACTCCTTTGCACTTCTTGATCTCTTCATCTTCTAGACGATAAGCATACAGTTTGGGTCTCAAGCCCACGAATTCGACGATTTGTTTACCACCGCTCTCGTCCTTAAATTTACCCAACACCTTCTTGTTGTTGTTCGATTGAATGTTGGACAGGTGATCAATGGGATAATTGCTCATGTCGAACCACTCGGCCACATCCTGAGATATATCTCGGTAGACGTCTTTCGTCTCTATCTCATAAACTAAACTCTCCGTGTTGGTGAACAGTAGTTTGGCTTTATCACCAAATTTTCGTTTGACGTAATCGTAGTGAAACTCGTACATCAATCGCTTGCTGACATCTAAGATGATCGGTCCGAGATAATACGGTTTGTCGAACTTCAGGTGCGTCTTTTGCATATGAACGGCCACTAGATTCTCGTCGAATATGGTTCAGTGTTTGTAATTGGGTTTTGCCACTAATGTTTTAGCTCTTTTCTCAGACGTGACGAGTCGAACGTCGGTTCTCTTCCTGAAGTTTTCCATCGATTTACCGTACACGCAGTTGTTCATGAGTTTGAAGAAATGTTTTTCGAAATCGTTCTCAGCTCGAATTCTGAGATTTGTGTTGAGATCAATGTATTTTTTCATCCAAGGCTCTTCGTCGAATCGAATGATACGATGTATGTCGACTAATTTCATCCTGTAATCGACGTATTGTTTCAAATTCTCACTGTAGATGACGTAGTTATGTTTGTTAAATAAATTGGGAATGAGTTTTTCCTCATCTCCCTCATTTGGTTCCATTCGTTCGGGAGCCAGCAGATAATCGTTGTGTAGATCGTGTAATTCTTCCGGATAGTTCAAATCGACTTCTAAAATGCAAGGATAGTCTCTCCATTTTTGCATCTCTTCCGGTTCCTTCACCCATTCGAAATTTCCAATCGGTAAAGGATGACTCATAGCCCAACCATACAGATTATTGGTGTCCCAATACTGTATGTATTTAGTCGACCATTTCGAATCGAAACCTTCTTTCATGTAGGGATTGTTAGCCTCAGAATGTCTGTGGGAGATCATCGAGACACCACCTCTCGCAGCCCTTTCAAACATGAGCAACATGTCCACATTGGATAATAATTCCAATTGGACTTCGGTGGTCTTCAACAGAGCATCCCACGCCAGACCGGGTGCGGTGAAATACCAAGCAGGATCCAGATCGTAAATTCGACAACAGACGTCTCGAAAATTTTCGAACACGTCTGCCAAGTGTAGAACGTCGGTCTTCAGATAGAGATCGTGATAATCTCTCATGGTTTTCATATCGAATGATTTCCACACGTTTTTAGCGTGTTTGTAATTCTCGTCGGAAATGTTGGATTCATATAATTTCGAATAAAAATCTTCTTTCGAAGGTAGTGCGGTGTCTTCGAATCTCTTTAGATCGTTCATGTAATCGTAAGGATAGACTCCTTTCCTCAACATGATGTCTACTCATTCTTCGAAATGTTCGCTCATGATTTTAAATTTATCCTTGCTCATGTTATCGACTAATTTTTCCAGAGCAGTTGACATGAATTTCAAACTGTCGATGAAACGTATGGCTCTACGAATGAATTTCGTTTTTTCTTCCAACGTCTCTCCGTCGATTGCTCTTTTCTCCTCCATGAGCTTCCATTTCGTGAAGGAACTGTATCTTTCTTCGCTGTTCGCGATGCAATTTAATTCTTCGTGTGAGGTGCCGAGATTTTTCACGAACAGATGACTGTCATAACCCGAGAGATTGTGAAACATCACCAGATAGAAAACGGCGTCTTGATATTTTAAATTACACTTGCTGTGAGCCGGACCGCGATACAGACCCGTGTGATGATCATGGTCTCTGACCTTCTTATTTTCCATTGAATTCTCGTCGAACGATTGTCTGCATATGTGACATTCGGTGGCTCTGTTATTTTCGTCCTGCTGCTCTCGTGTGATGATCATTTCTGCTGGAGTTTTGAATTTGTCGTATAACATTTGAAGTTTCCATTCTAACTCTTCCATGAACCTTTGAGACACGTCGTCGTCTTCATACTGTTTCGTGTAGGTGAAGGGACCCATGTCGTGTTGCGAGTCGAAAGCGCATTTCACGTAAATGCAATAGCCCGAAGGTATGTGTTTTTGATATCTTTCGATGTAACTTTGAAGAGCGCTGGGCTGAAAGGAACTCATTTTTGTGGTGAAACATTCGAAATCGGCGTACACGACGAATGGTACTTTTAACCTTCTATTGTGATTTTCAAACTTCATGATGGTGTTGGGTTTGGGCATTTCGACGGCGACACCTTGATTTTCGTTGCAATATTCCTGATGTTTCGCCAACGAGTCTTCACTGTGAAACATGTTCATGCAATTGTAACATAAAGATATCTTTCCGTTATGATTATTATTTTGTTTCGACAGTAATCAGCTCGGATGTTTAACCCAACAATAATGATGATTGTCACCATTCAAAATCAATAATAAAATAATCATCTTTTCTCTTCCGAGATACGAAGTCAGTCTGAGAGGATAGATCTTTCGTTTTTCGTCATCGTATCCCAAGACGTTCACTGCTATGGTGGAATTTTGTGCCTCGAAACGTTCGATGTGTTTTAACTGCGTTGGAAAAGTCACTCCAGTCCAATCGAGATTTTTAGAAGTTTTCTCGTAATGAGAAACTCTATCGGGGTTTGTTTTGACAGGGTATAAAGTGGAGGTGACTGTCCATTTAAAACACTGATCATCGTTATTTTTCACGTTGATCACGGCGTATTTCTTAGCCAGGAAATACGGTAATTTCACCGTCCCTTTCAACAAATCGTTTTTAGTTATGTGAATTTCGAGTTTCAACATCTCATCGAACGTCCAATTACTACCTTCATGTTGATAATTCGCGAGAGACGTCAACATCTTGTCTTTCATCTTTTCGAAAACGTCTGATAAATCTGAACCTCGAAATATGGGTTCGACGTTAGATCTGAAATACGCATTTTTCACAATGCTCTCACCGGACTTCACGTCGATTTTATTCATCACACAATGGAGTATCATATTAATTTTTAGTCCCACGTTCATGTATTTGCGAAACAAATCCAATACTTTTTTCTTCACCCGTTCCATGAACAATTTCGGATCGATTTTTCTCAACGAGGGAACCACGTCGAAAGTTTTAAAAATGCCTTTGATCGCACTTTCCCATTCTACGGACTTCGATTGAAATAGATCCATGGCAAATCACGCTAGGTATTCTTCTCCTTTCCCGTCGTCTATTGCTCGTAGAATTTCGCTCGAGATATCTCGTTTGCCTAGAATCTGAAGTGCATCACTCGTTTTCGTTTTAGTTTTTCTTTTCTTTTCTTTGGAAACTTGAAGTTCTTCAATGGCTTTTCGTTTAGTCGTCTTCTTATTTTTCACAATCGAAACGTTTTCGTTTTTTTTCGATGTCGGCATTTCGATTCCTTTTGCTATCTTTTTCTTCTTCTTCTCATTTTTCACAACCGATGCATTTTTTGATGTCGTTGCTATCGGCATTTTGATTCCTTTCACTATCTTTTTCTTCTTCTTCTCATTTTTCACAACCGATGCATTTTTTGATGTCATTGCTATCGGCATTTCGTTTGCCTTTCCATTGTTTCGCAAATGTTTCTGTATGACTTCAATCTTTTTTGATTTAGTTCTATGATTTCTGAAATGTGAAATTTTTAATATTTTACAAATCTCGTTTAACTGAGGTATGGTTTTCTCATTTAAATTTTCCAATTTTTTTTTATCTGTTTGTTTCATTTTGTAAGAATATATTTTTCCCGAATTTTGTATTGAAATAATTTGTTTAAAAAGTTTTGTTTTTTTACTCTTTATACAAAAAAAAAAGATTTTTTTTAAATTCAATTTTTTCTTTAATGTGTTTTTTATTCAAAACAATTTAAGATCGCTTTTATTTCTCATTTGCAAAATGAACACATTTTCTCGTCTTCGGAATAACATTCTCTACAGTAATGCAAGTGTGCGCATGGTAGAAACAAGACGTTTGCGACACCTTCGCAGAGCAGACACTCGGCGAACGTTTTGCTCAGCTCGTTTTTGACGCGCGATGATAGCTCGTCCACTTCCGTCATGAATTTAATGAGATGTTCTAAAGTTAAAAATTGAGATAAGGTCTTGTTTGTGTTATTTAACGCATGTACAATTGTTCCTAGTGTACCCTAATTGTAACATATCCATCAATAATTTTTGGTTTTTATTTCTATCCCACTCTTCGTCTTCGATTTTAATCAATCCCAATGTTATGATCTTGTTCAAATAATCACATTCGCCTTTTTTAATATTATTTATATGTTCTAGTAAAGGTCTGTCATGAGGTTCCCAATTCATCAAATGTATATTACAACAAAAACATTTAACTTTGTCGCTTTTACCCACATAAATGAAACCCGCAGTGGCTAAATCTTCGGGTTTTTTAGCAAGATGCAAAGGCCAATTTTTAAACGTTTGAAGTCTTGCACGTTCTAAACTATAATTCGGATGTTCGGACTTGATCATTGTTTTTACCTCAAAATTGAGTTTGTAAGAATATTTTTGTTGAATATTTGCATTTAATGATAATTTGTTTCACATTAAAGAAATTAAAATTAAAAAACAACTTTTTTATATATATATATATAAAGAGCAAAAAAAAAGAACTTTTCAAACAAATTATTCAAATACAAAATTTAAAATATACATTATTTGCAAGAGTTCGTAAAACAAAAAAAAACTAAATAATCTATCATGACGACAATATCCACGACGGAATCTCGACATAAACGTCGACATTGTTTAATAAATCGTTATTCTCCAAAAAACCAAGAAGAAAAAAATCGTAATTTATATTTATGCATTTCGAAAGAAAATGATATGATTTGCGATAGAAAATCGAATCGTAATACTATTAGCGAACAAGAATTAATCAACAATGTCGTTCGAACTATTAAAAAAGAAGGTTCAAGACAAATAGAACTCTTACGACTTTTACGCAAAGTCTCGCACGAGGTTCAAAACAAATTTCCACGAAGCAGACGCGAAAAAACAACTTTTTTTATACAACTTTTTTTATATATATATAAAGAGAAAAAAAACTTTTACAAAAAAAAATTTTCACATTAAAGAAATTAAAATTAAAAAAACAACTTTTTTTTTTATATATATAAGGAGCAAAAAAAAAACAAAACTTTTTTTAAACAAATTATTAAAATACAAAATTTAAAATATACATTATTTGCAAGAATTCGTAAAACAAAAAAAACCAAATAATCGATCATGAGGACAGCAACACCTAAAAGATGCGAATTGAAATTGAAACGAGTCGAAACAAATAAGAAATTCGGTCATAAAATCTATAGATTACAACGACACGATCCCATCGAACTGAACGAGGTCGAGATGAAGGGCTTAGAGTATAAATACGACAGATATAAGATGCCTTTGAAATTGGACGAAGCCGCGATCGATTTGATTTACGGGTACCAAAGCGATCTGCAGAACATCGTCATCGCCGAAGATAGAGAATTCGACAAGGACGATTTGTCATTGCCCTATGGAAATTACATATTTCCAAACATCTCATTCGAACTTGTGAAGAAATTGGGTGGTGAGAGCGAGTTGACCGATGTAAAAAAACTCAAAAGAGTAAAGATAAACATTCAACACGTTTTCGAAAAAGGAGAAAACACGAGTGTCAAGATGCTAATAACAGACTTGGAAATATAAACAATAGAGAGATTGATTTTTTAGCGAAGAAGAAGGAAAAAAAAAAGTAATGAGATCATCTTTTGATCTCATTTTCTTTTTGGTTCTTCGCACTCTGTCTCGCGATATTCATCATTATCATCTAATTGTTTCTCCACCTTTTTATCCATTTTAAATATATTATTTTATACTTTTTTATGATTTATATTTTATATAATTTTATATTATAATAACATATTCAAAATCGGTATATTCTTAAACGGCGAATTCTCACCAAACAACAAACCCTTGCCGAGTCGCTCAACGTTCTGCCCACTCTTCAGATAGAGACCGTTTCCTCTCAGAGAGTTGCCACCTCTAACGGGTTTTAGATACAATGCTTTACCGCTGTTGTCTACGTGGACGCGACACACGGCTCCTCCCTTCTTCAAGAACAGTCCGCTGCCACCCATTAATTTCTCAACTGCCGAACTAGCGAGTCCCATGAGAGCTCCCACGCCGAGAGTCTTTCTGAGAAAGGGTAGTGCTTTTGCGGCGAAGGGTAATGCTTTTGCGGTGATTCCTGCCAATAGCGGTAGGAAACCACCTTTCATTCTCAAATTGTATCTCAATTGAGCGGGACTCAATCTCACCGTCAACCCTCTTCCATCGCGAATCGCTTTCTCCATCCTTTTGATTTGACTTCTGGTCCAGGCGATCGAATCCTGACCGCCTCTCGTCAGATCTTCATGAGTGAATTTGAATCTCACCACCTCGCCTCGAGTTGTTAACGCTCTCTTAAGTTTCTTCCTCTGTTCTGTGGATATGTTCACGTTTTTAATCACGTATCCTGTTATAATTCTGTTTTTTTAAAATATATTTACTTCAATTGTTTCTTGTTTAATAATAATTATTTATATTAAAATAATTTTGTAAAATTAATATTGCGTTTATTTTATTTTTGTTATCTATATATATACACAATATTTTTTTTTTGCTTTTATATTTCTCTTATGTGAAATCGTATTGTCACCCTCTCTCCGCGAAGATCTAACAGTTCACCATTTTGATCCGTCAACGTGGTTTTGAGACTATACAACATGTCTAAAATCACTTGTAGATAAACTAAATTTCAAGGTCGCTCCACGATCTTATAACCCGGCGACACGTTTGGAAAGAAGGAATAGATCGTCGGTTGAGTGCTACCATTCACGTAGCTTCCTGCAATCACATCCACGTTCACCAGAATGCTATTGACTGCGAGAATGTTGACTGTATTTTCAGATGCCGTGTGGCCGCGATACATCTTTCGATCGAATCCCAACATCTTGCCTATAGAATCGTCCGTGTTGAAATCCACTCGAAAATTTTCTTCCAAATCCAACATCGTCTGTAAGGTATTAGGATTGGGAGCGAGTCTGATCTTGTCGCTTCCCTTTCCATCTGTCTTCATTCGCGTCTGAATGTAATTGTTCAAATCATCTATGTCGTAACTCTCTTTGGGAATTCGAATCTCCAACCAATCCGTTCCGTCGGAATACTTGAACGAGTTATTCTTTTCGGTGACGTTGGGAAAGGAATAATAAGTCTCCAGATTCACCAAAGCCATCTCGTATCTTTTCTCTCTATTCAATTCGATGGAAGGTTCGAATTTCGTAGCGAATCGAGTCGAATCGCCACTCACCACGATTTGAATGGATTGTTTCGCAGCCGTATTCTCGGCTATTCGTTCTAACAATTCTCCATGTTCGAACATTATATTTAATTTTATTTTTTTTATTCAAAACTAATTATTTGAAGGTTTATTATTTTCTAAATTTTATTTTCACACTCTATCTTATTATTATCATCAGAAACATAAAACTTGTCGAATCCGCACCGATATTTTCCGCGATTAAATTCGCTTGTCATATCGATCACGACGAAATTGTAAAGTCCACCATCCCAAACCCTCTTGCAGAATCTCCTGAATTCCGCCGCGCTCATGTCGTTTGCGACGTGATCGCCGTAGATGTGATTGAGATTCTTGAGATCTTGGCGAAAGAGACATAGAAAATTAGCGTTCTCCCTTATCGCCTGTCTGGGAAATTGAAAATAATTCTGCGACAGGTAGAAACAGTCCACGTTGCTGTGTCGACCCCTAACGTAATACGATTCGCATCGGTTCTGTCTCTCCAAAAGCAGATCGTCGAAAATCATGAGATTCTTATCTTCCGATTTCAGTTCTCTAGGATCCGGAACGTCGCTAGCGTTCTCATAAAATCGACACTCGACGTTCGAAGATGCATTTCTCTTCATCAGTTCCATCGCCGCACCGTCCAAAATGGTCGAAAGTGGAGCTTCACTCTTGTCGAATTCCTCCCTACTGTCAAAGATTCTGGCTATGACGTCCTTGGGCAATCTACGATCCATGCACTCTCGAAGCAATCTGTATTCGGGTTGAAACAAGCTCTTGCCAAACACAAACAATCTGTCGTAATCCAACCAGTCAGGTCGGGACAACAAATTCATCACCAGATTGGTCTTTCCACAATTCGATTTTCCCACTATCAAACCTCTTATGCTTTTGGGGAAGAACTCGTTATTCGACCTCTTGGTCGCGGCGTCGTTCCAAGACATATCTTTAATGTTCATCTTTGTTTTATTTTTTGTTTGTTTGTTATTTTAGATTCTTTTCAAACGCAAATTTTTATGTTTTTCAAACTCAGTTTTTAATGTTATTGTTTATTTATATCACACCGTCGCGAGTTCTCTTCAATCCAGGTCCACTCGTCATTTTGGCTAAAGCTTGTATGGGTACCACAGCATCCTTAAAATCTTTCCAACTTTTCGGCGTTCGCTCTAACGCAGCTCGCTTCGCCGGCGGACTGATCAACTTGTCGATCAACGCGTCGGCTGCCCTCTTGCCAGCCACAGAAGCTATCCTCCCACTGGCTTCGGAAGCGGCTTTCTTACCAGCATCCAAAGCCGTCTTCTTACCGACCTCAAACGCGGTCGATGCGAGTTTTCTACCCGCATCGCTCGTGAACGCTCGCATTATAGAATCGACGATGCCAGAACCGCCTTGAACGTAAGTTCTGACGTATCCCCTGTTCTTTATCACCAACATATTTTATTTTTATAATATATTTTTGTTTTTTTTTCACTGGTAAATCGTTTTGTTGTTTTTAAATACTTTTATTATTCTAGTGTAAAAATTTACTGTTTTATTTTTGTTTGTTTCTCTCTACTTATTATATACACATCAATCCTTCAATTCGTTCATCAGCCTTTTATAGTGGTTTTTATTCAAAACCTTCTGTCTTAACAATTCGTCGGATATAGTAACTATCTGATTATCTAATCCTGTGTTACCAGCCCGTCTGCTCGCCATCAACAAACTCAATCTCTGAGACAGAGCGTCAGAATCGATCAGAAGAAAAGTGGTTTTCACCCCTTTGCCAGTCACCGATTCGATGAACTTCTTGTTCATATCCCATATGGGTTTCACCACTTTCGTCCACTTGTAACCTCTGTTGGCTTTGGGTCTCGTCTCTCTGGCATCGTTATTTCTCTTTATGGCGTGGGTCTGAACCAGAATGTCGCCGTAATTGTCGAAATCCTGATCCGTGTAATCGCTAGGCTTGTCGTAAAGGAGCAATCTGCGCAGCCCATCAGTCAATTCGTTCGAACCCACGATCAATTCATCATCGCCAATATCTACTTCTGTGTCTCCTACAAAAATTCTTCCCTCCAAATACTTATAAAATCCACACAACAGATCTCTCTTACCGCCATCATCATCAGACGATGCGACGCTACTAGTGGTGATAGTTGAAGCTGTATCGGTGTCGCTCTCGCTCTCTGTTTGAATTCCCGTGGGAACGTAATCCGGTGTAGATTGAACGGAATACCGATTTCCAAAACTAAGAGGCACCGAACCCATTCTTAAAGAACTCTCCTTTATGGGCCTCAATTCTTCGACTATCTCCTTCCTGCTTCGCTCTTGACCCTCCGTCACGGGTTTAAATATTTTTGTGGCTTCGCGTTTGAGTTCCATCTCACCAAGACGTCTGCTTCTATCAGCCGACTGAATGCCCTTCTTAGCACGCTCAAACTCTTCTAAAATTCGATCTCGATGTCTAGAATCCATCTGTAAAAACATCTTTCATTTTTAATTGTTTTATTATTTTCAAAATTAAATGTTTAATTATATTTTTATGTTTTTAAGTAATAAAAATCGTTCCGTCTTTAATATAATAAACTAAAAATATTCACATCTTAACTCACTGTTAATTGAATTGGAGAAGTTTAAAAATACGTTTAAGCAGTACATGACAAACCGATTTCTGATTTAACGCATTTTGACAGTAGTTTTACGTTTTGTCAAAGGATTTCCATTCACATATCAAAGAACCATTCACTCAATGTCGAATTAAGAGAGAATCCCTTTGATGACTGTTAAAACATTTCAACACACAAAAGAAAACTGGTTTTCTAATTTTTAACGCTGAGAACTTATTCATTTTCAAATCGCTCTCTGATTGCTATCGTGAATATATTAAAAAAATTTACCACTCAAAACCTAATTGAGCGGAAAATGCGGTTAAACATTCCGCTAAGTGTTTGACTCTTTTGAACGAACGCTTAAAAGTCAATTTCTCTTCTTTACATCAAGACAAAACACGAATATCTATTACAGATCATATTTTTATCGACTCTTTTGAACAATATCCCTAAACTCAATTTCTCTTCGTCGCATCGAACCAAGACATGAATGTCTATAATACAGATCGTAATTCATAATCGACTCTTTTTGAACGAAAACCTCATTCAGTCATAACGATAACATGTGTTAGTTTTTACTTCAGGAAAACGTGACAGTGGGTTTGCGGATTCTAACACCCGGCAACACTCTTCACTCAAAAAAACATTTCCATCAAGTGCTTATCAAGATCACCTCGCAATAACGTGCGCTAGTCTCACTTCGAGAAACGCGACAGTGGGTTTGAGAGTTCGAACACAACCTCTTCACACGAGTCGATTTCCGACCTAAAATCCGCAAGTGGATCTCCGTGTACGCCTCCATAGGGTTTCAGTGTTAAAATCGTGTACTGACGCGGATTGTTAGAATCAGCAGGACGATGTGTTCGAATTCTCAAAACGTTTTTTTGCTCGCAATTTAACACTGAATCCTATGGGGAAAACTCATTTGCCGATTTCAATCAAAACGGTACATGTACGTGTACGTAAAACTACGGGCGTTTAGGATACAATTCAGTGTTAAAAAAATTCGAACACACCCTAAAAAACTGTTAAAATCTTGTACACGTACACGATTTTAACACTAAATCCTATGGAGGTGTACATGTACACGTACACGTACATGTACGTGTGTGTTCGTATTCTCAATTATCACCTACTTGCGACCAAACCGAAATGACGCGCCTTTCGTTCCATGAAGGTTAGACCTGCAACACCTTAACTGCACGGTCAGTTACACGACGCGTTAACGGACGTGGCAGAAAATGGTCATTACGAAGTGATGGACAGTATCAACCTCTATAGAATATACCCGTAGTAGCTTGATGTGCCAAATGTTCTCCACGATTGGTGAAGTGGTGTTAACCGCGAGCCTTCGATGTGCGGTTAACACCACTTTGCCACGAGTGGTGAACATTTGGTACACCAACTACTTTAGGTATATTTTATTTATACCATGATCGTCAGATTAATAAAATTTTAAATGTTACATAGATCAATATTCACACCTGCGAGTCTGTTTTTGTTTACATGAGCACCGGTGGCCGGTACTTCCGCTGGCAATTTTATCGCCGAAATTTTAAAAAACATAATAACATACTATTTCGAGTTGTAGAAGCTTTATTAACATGGAACGTGTGTTTGTTAATTTTTGGTACCTTATGAGGTAAACTTAATTAAAAACGTAATATATAATTGCGGGTTTCATCTCATTCTTCATGAGGCGACGAGTGATAAATTTAGACAAGTTTACACTCACGGCGAGGTCACCAAAGATCAACTTGGATGCAGTTCCTCTGTGGCTGTAAATTTTAACTACTGAAATCACATTGCTGACGTGTTCCCCACGGTTGGTGTGTAAAGCTAAAAGTTATGTCATGGGCGTTTTATATATAGTAGAATAGGTAATCATGGTATACAATGTGATACCCAGGGCTGCAATAATAACATACATATTGGACATGTCGGACCAACCACACACTTTGGGCCTGTCCTAAGCATGTTTTTACAAGCATCAATCACAATTTCGTCACAGTTAATAAAATTCACAAACACTGGAGATTCTGTATCAAAGACGTTTCTATTTTCAATTAGTTCCAAACATGTCAAGAGTCTTATGGGAAAATGATGATTTTCCGTTCCACAAAGCCCACTGAAAACCGCCTTATAAAGACAGTTACCATCATCAAAAACTGTCTGAGGATAAACGTCCTTCGAAATGGAGAGATGAAACGCTTGGAGGATCTGACATGGAATGTTATCTATGTCATTGCGGTATCATCCCGCACCATTTCGTGTCATTCTAGTGTTTAGGAGGACCGAGGGTAGCGAACGTGATTTAGGATCAAACGCACATAATGTTTTATCTGACGTCCGTCATTTAGCTAATGAGCCAGTATACCTGAGAATTCGTAAGTGCTGTATTCTATAAGTCTTTTTTATTCTTCAAAAACTTACGGATTATCATATGTAAAAAGTCGTTTTGGTGGATGATCCGAATATGCATAGTGTATCAGATTATAAATATCTTCAGAAAATAATAACACATCATGTTTTCGAGCAATTCTTATCAATTCTCTGCATCTATCTGCAAATAATTAAAATATTTTTTCAGATAATTTGTTTTTGTATTTTACATAAATTTTTGTACAACACTTCTTTCTCTTCCACTTGAAAAATTAAAATTTTAACTGTCTATACATATGAAAACTCACACTGAACCAGGCTATGATGTTTTCTAAATAGATCTGATATGCTCATGCAGAAGCGGCCATATTGTAGCGCCATTACCATGGTGATACGTAATATCAATGCGCATGCGCAGGGCGTGTTAAGATGACACGTGTTTCCGTCGTCTGTTTGTTCACTTTTGTCTAGTACTCTCAGTAATTTATACATTGAACTCTCAATAGCTTTGATCCTTCTCCATATTGTCAAGGTGATAACATTGCCCCCCCACCCCCCCCCCCCAAAAAAAAAAAAAAAAAAAATTGGGCGGCTATCGAGGAATTTTGCTTTTTTAAGGAGCGACGGGAAGACAAGTAACTTGGGTCGTTTCCTTGCAGTGTAACAAAATATATTTAAATGATTTTAATATAATGATTGTATTTTCAATGTAATCCATATACTGCGAATAAAGATTTCAATTTTAATTACGTATTTTCCCCAAATCCTCGGTTACTTCCTAGATTTACCAAAAACATCCCGACAACTATTTTTACTAGTTCGGATTCCGCCGTGGACGATTCAACTTCCGTAATGAGAAGTATCGTCAAAAGTCCTACAACAAATACCAAGAAGATTTTGACAACCTCCTGAACAAATATATCAAGGATGGAATGGATGAAGAAGATACAGCTGAATCAGCACACACAACACTTCAAAAGAGTGTGAGAGAAACCATCAACACGAAATACATTGATGCGCTGGTGCACATTAACTCTTAGAAGACAGGGAATCAGGATGAATTTATTGAACATGATTATACCGCGAAAAATATACAGTAAAGCAGGTGTTTCTAGTCAAGCGTCGTCTGCCTATTCAGGCAGCAGACGACACTTGACTAGAAGAACCTACTCAGTGTTTAATTCTCCCCCAGCCCAAAGGTAGCCGAACCGTCACAGCCAGATATTACCTGCCGTATTACATCACAGGCAAGAAAACTCGACACCCGGCTTCCAAGAGTTCAAATGCTTTGCAAAGATACAATACACAAGAAAATTCAAGAGGCTGATACGCGTCTTCGTGAAGAAGAGGAGTATGATTTAGAGAATTCCAAAATTACGCCTTGGAGAAGGGACAATGTTGGACGACCTAATGGCAAAATGCTCATTCAAAATGGAAGGTGGTAAAAATGAAGAAGATTTGGAGCCAAGAAGAAAATGGACTCGCCGCTTGAAAGAACTAAAGTATAAAAACTTTCCGTGTATCGTGTAGGGCAAAAAAAAATCAGTATGGGAAAGAAGTTTGACGGTAAGCAGAAGACAAGTAGGTTTTTCGTTACTTTACTGGGTGATTAAAAACAAGACACCTAAAATTATTAAGAGGCATTATTAGGGGAACTAAAATTGTAACACAAGGAAGTAATTTTGGAAATGTATTTTATATATTTCATATTAAATGTACTTTATGCATGTCATATTAAACCGTACAACGATTAGTTTCTTTGTCAGCAGCGGTAAATAACGTGTTTCAATATCGCAGGAAAATATTACGCCAAAACCCAAGCCTGCTTCGCTGGTGAGTTCTGCTTATCATAGCCAGCGAGTAGAAATTTTAGTCTGCAACAAAACATTGCAAAGAGTTTAACGCAATATCGATGTCTATTTTACGTCTGGTGTCGTAATATTACGTCTCACATCAGGCCTATATGTATCGACGCTATGACATATGTAAAAACCTCCACGTCACACCTCAGGCCAGGGCTCAAAATAAGCGGTGTCGCATCGCTTTTTGCTATGCAAAACTTGCAAAAAAGCTACACATTGTTCAATTATGTATAGCATTTTGCGATACAAGATAATCAACTGCAGCCTATTAGGTTGCAGTTGATTATCTTGCATCACAAAATGTAAATGAAAATTTGCAAACAAATTTGAAAACTAGTTCACTGATGCTTTACTTCTGATTGTGAAACATTCCAGGCATAACTCAGATTAACTCTCCATCAAGTATCATTAGCAACTTCATCTGTAAGATGAATTCTATTGGTTTAAATTCTTCCTGTTTTTACAACATTTTGCATAAAATGTCCATTAAAAATAACTTCAAGCCCATCAAATTAAAAATCCCAACTTCCATTTTGAGAACTCTGTTAAACAACCGCGACATCATTTGAAAATATCCAAGTCCATGTAACCCTTAAAGGCAGTTCAGTTAAAAAATCATAGTAAATGTTTCATGTGTTGCAGATCATTTGGAAATGCCCAGAAATGGATGAAAACTATTCTATCTACTTAGAAGAATTCAATACAAAATAATATAACATAACTCCGGTATACAAAAATAGCTATGCAATTTTTACAAAATGCTATTCATTTTTTTGAAATGCGTAGCATTTTTCTACGCATAGAAAAAAAGTTATTTTGAGCACTGCCTCAGGCCTACAAGGGCTCTGAGCCAGGTAGGCCCAATGTGTGGCATATAAATTGTTAGATGTATCAGACTGCATATGTTTTAGGAGGGATAGCGAAAGTGTACTTCAGGTGCAAATAATGTACGTCATAGATTCGTGAGCGCACCACAGAAATGAAAAACTGATTTCTTGGACAGCTGAGCTGCAGAATGTAATTTTTTGTCTGGTCCACTTCTGGTAATCTATATATTCAAAAATAAAAATTCTGTTTTCACATGCATAGGAATCATGTCAGTGTTGAAAGCAATATATTTTCAAACGACTGAAACAGTCTGGGTTGGGCCATGACTCTTTCAAGCCAATATACAGTACGTGGAGAGTGTATTATCACTAAATCACCTGCAGAGTGGAGATTCCACCCATGCAATAATTGGAAATTTGTGGCAAAGCATAACCAGCACAAGCAAAGTTTCAGCCAATGGACCTCCGGGTTAAACCCGGAGGTCCATTGGCTGAAACATTGCTTGTGTTTTTTGTCAATATGTACACAATTTGATAGTTATAGCTTGGGTGACAACTCCACTCCGTGGGTGATTTAGTCACAATCCACTCTCCACGTACTGTACATAAAGTTTTACGTCAAGAAATGGCGGTCCGATTGCATTTCCGCCAATCTCAATTTTGTAAGGCCGACTCGATCGTGCCCCGGCTTATTGGAAATGAGTGGAGAGGAAGGTTGGCGGAAACCTGTCTGTTTTGATTTTCAATGTAAAACAAAACTTGAAAGCTGAAAACAGTTTGCCACGGTGACTGTTTGAGTATATAACAGGTTAAAACAGTCGACCAACATTCTCCGGAATTTTTAACATTAAAACATAAATGCATAATCTCCAGATATATATCATGGTAAAAAAACATTCCATATACTATCGCTATTAGGATAAAGAAGGTACGATAAAAACTGCCTTTAATAAGTTCGGGCGAGTTACAAACGACACAACACCATTCTAAATCGGATCACCTGCCACTGGACAGGTGCATTATCGATCCACAGTTCAGAATGTGTGCATACAATCTGTAACGACATTTTCATTCATCTTTCGGGCATTTGTACCATCCTTTGGAAACATTATGGGCTCATTGAGGACGATCCAGCTTCACCAAAGATATTTCCTAAGCCTCCTGTTCTGAACTTGGTGTCATCCGCCCCAGGCCTTCATCATCGACTCCAAACTCGACTGGACTAAAATTGAGTCTTCGAGAGAAAAAACAATTCAATTCAATTCAATATTTATTGGTAAATCCAAAATTAGGATCATCATCAAAACATAAAAGTTTACAATAAAAAATAAAAATAAAAAATGACCTGAAAACAATATGGAGACAAAGTTACTTTGGTGATCTGAGATAGGTACATAGAATTAGCAGATTTAAATGGGTTCAATGTCCATGTATTTATTCAAGTAGAATATGCTGAATGTGATTCTCGAAATTGTTAGTTGCCATTATAGCAATATATTTATACATGTATTGGACAATACAATAAGTCATAGATATGTTATCGATGTCAGTATCATCAGAGTTACAGTACGTGGAGAGTGGATTGTGACTAAATCACCCGCGGAGTGGAGTTGTCACCCAAGCTATAACTATCAAATTGTGTACATATTGACAAAAAACACAAGCACTGTTACAGCCAATGGACCTCCGGGTTTAACCCGGAGGTCCATTGGCTGAAACTTTGCTTGTGCTGGTTATGCTTTGAAACAAAGTTCCAATTATTGCATGGGTGGAATCATTATTACTTCATTATTATGTCTACCTGTTTCCATCTGAAGTTTATGATCACTTATCCTAATCTTGATAAATATTCTTTGAGTTTCTCTGTCAACATCTGTGAGCAAAGAATTTTGTATTTCATAATAATTCTTAAGTTTCTTAGAAATCTAAGTTTATTACCGTTAATTTTATTGTTATCATCATTCAATTTGGATTTTAAGTGACTAATAAATCTATCTTCAAGCTTCTTCATCACAGAAAATGCTAAACTATTGATACCAGCTGTTGACTGGTTGGTCCACACATGCCCAAATCCCATTCTATTAAGAAATAGTTCAAAGTTTTTGCTAAAGCCACCTTCAGTTGCCCTATTTTCCATATAAGCATTTTTAACAAGTGATGATTCGGGGGCTGAAATAATATGGTGCCAAAATTTTGCACAATTCGTTAGGCCTGCAATGTATGCTGGGAATATTCCCAATTCCTCCAAACAAGCAATATTAACAGCGGACCTGTTAATTACAAAAAGATATTTAACAAATTTCTTCTGTACTTTATCAGGGAGAAATGTATTCGTTCTGTGTTCAATCTCTGTAATAATATAATCTAGTTAGTGTAGTAGGGGCCGTAGTGGCGTTGTGGTAACCGGTTCTCGTCAGATCACCGAAGTTAAGCAACATCGAGCCCGGTTAGTCCATGGATGGGTGACCGTCTGAGCGATCGATTCGGACCCCCGCGTTGTGTTCTTGGGCGAGGCACTTAACCCCGATTGTCCACATGGGGGCACGTTGACGCCGTGTACTAAGGCGTACTACACGTCGATGGTGCGCATGTCTTCAACCAATCTAACCCTGCCTGTGCTGCGGTGTGGATTTACGATGTTGGGGAGCTGGCAGCTGATCGTCGTTGCTCGGTGGTTCTCTCCGGGTACTCCGGCTTCCTCCACCCGTAAAACTTTCACCGATACGATATTACCTTGGCTGTTAAAGGGTCGTTAAACCTTAATAATAAATAAATAAAATATAGTGTAGTAAGTTCGCCATCATATAATAGTATTGGCCTCACACTCACACAAGTGTCAATAATTTCAAAAGAGGATGTATCGTTCCTGTATCGCCACTAAGTTTCTTTCTTGTGCAAATGTGGCTTTATTTGCTTTTAACATAAATGTTCTAGCGCCAGGGAGAGAGCACTTGAGTGTTTGAAAAAAGGAAGCCTAAATACTTATACTCATTAGTAAGGCTTAATGTATGATTACCATATGTGAATTCCATATTCTTTAATAGTTTTCCTCCACGATTAAATATCATTGTTCCTATAGCCCGATAAATTCTGTCTTTTGATTGGTCAGAATACCTTGGACAAATAGCCATGGTAAAGGGTGCTCCTAACATCTGAGGTATATGAGAGCGCGCAACATCCAGGGTATAAACGCACGAGAAACATGGGGCTATACGGTTTCAATGAAAGCTGTTCGCTTCCGCTCGCCTCATTATAAAACTCGAACCACAAAACCCGAAAATAGTCACAAATATCTTCAGATTTCCGACAATACAATCATAAAAATAAAAAAAGAGCAAATAATTCGTCCACTGAGTTCCAATGTGTTCTATGTGCCAATAGGCACATAAAACACATTGGAACTCAATGGACGATATGTCAACAAAATACTGTTTACTCATTTCCTTAACGACCCAAGGGATGTAACTCTATCTGTTGTCTTGTGCGATTATAAAAGCAAAATAATTATCACGAATTTGGTCCAAATGATTGTGGAGCTGAGAAATGCGTCCACAAATTTATTTTCACTAAGTTGTATTGTGTTTCAAACGGAACAAAGACGTTATCTCCGCCAACATGTATAGTATATGGAGATTTAATACCTGGACGTCTCATTTAAACATCTCGCCTGCGGCTCGGTGTTTAAAAACCGACATCCAGGGATTAAATCCCCATATATGGTACATGTTAGCGGAGATAACTTTATTGTATTAGTTTTATTGAGATGACTAATAAGTTCCAAATGTCACAGTATAACTTGAATTTGTTTAGTGCTTTCTCTAGACCTTCTTTAGATTCAGACATCAAAACGATGTCGTCAGCATAAAGTAGACACGAAGGATTCACATTATTGATGTGAACTGGATCACAAGATTTATCTAACTTGTTTATCACATCATTCACAAAGGATGCAAACAGTGTTGGGCTCAAAACGTAACCCTGTTTGACACCAGACGAAGTATGTTTTTTTTCTCAGTCACACCTTCAGGCACTTTAACAGAATATTCGACTTCCTTGTACCTGCTCTTCATGTCAGTTATAAAATGTCCTGTGATATCATATTTTATTAGTTCGATGAGTAATGCTTTTCTATTGACTAAATCAAATGCCTTCTTAAGATCTACAAAGCCAGTGTAAAGATATTTAGACTTGTTCGGTGACTTATCTATGACAGTTTTAAGTGTTAATATATGATTTTCGATACGGCTTCCATTCCTAAAACCTATTTGCTCTTCACACATTACTTCAATGGTTTGTAAAAAATATCTAACCTATATATTAAGTAGAATTTTTTGCAAACAACTTCCCCACTTTTGATAGTGCAATGCCTCTATAGTTTGCAGGATCATCAGTGTTCCTTGTTTTGAATAAAGGTTTAATGAGGTTTTGACCCACATCTCAAGATATGTACCAGATTTCAGGACCAAGTTGAAAGGGTTTGTAAACACATCAGCATGAGCAACACAGGCTGTTTTGAGCATCTATGCCACAAGTGGTTTTTAATTTGAGACTTTTGACTGCTGAACGAACTTCTGTTGATATCTAATTGTTCAGAAAAAGGTTCACTGCATTGCTGTATAAAGGATTTCTTAACACTTACGCTGCAGAAAACGACTATTGTCACATATTTTATGATGATTATCTGTGTGCTCTGGTATGCGCAGATCAAACCTACCATCTGATTAATTGGTGGAAAAGGCTCAGAGAACAATTAAACAGATGATAGGGTTTCAAGTATGCCATAAATTTTATTAAACTTCCTCGCATACAGGCGTACATAGCGGTCCTCTATATATGGTTGAAGGCGTGGCAGAAAAAAGAGTTTTTAACCTGGTATTTTCCAAAATTAGATTCCTGTTTAGTGTTCAGAAGAGTTTTGAAATAACTGACCCAATTTTCTGGTGTTACATTGATACAGGGCTCCTGATGATCATTTAGATTTAATTGACCAGACAAATCCCAAAATTCTGAAGGCTTATTACCAGTGCATCCAACAATGTATTTAGTTAAATTATTTCTGAATCTTCTCAGCTTCTGCCTTATGAGTTTTTATATGCTTCTGCCTCATACATAACTTTAATCCTCAACTCTTTATTGGAAGGATCATTAGCTATCATCTGCTTATGCTTTTTAAATTTTTATATTGGATGAAGCAATCTTTATCAAACTAAGCTTTGCATTCTTTTTGCTTCTCAGTTCTTTTTCTTTTATGGTATATTTTATTTTATTTTATAAATATTTTGGTTTTGTTAGAGGAGTTTAATTGAGTGTAGTGTTTATATTATATTTTATTTTATATTTATTTTGCTTTTATCACAGGAGTTTAATTGAGTGTAATGTTTATATTTTATTTTATATTTATTTTGGTTTTATTGGAGGAGTTTAATTGAGTGTGTTTATATTTTATTTTGTATATATTTTGGTTTTATTGGAGGAGTTTAATTGAGTGTAATGTTTATATTTTATTTTATATTTATTTAGGTTCTATTGGAGGAGTTTAATTGAGTGTAATGTTTATATTTTATTTTATATTTATTTTGGTTTTATTAGAGGAGTTTAATTGAGTGTAATGTTTATATTTTATTTTATATATATTTTGGTTTTATTAGAGGAGTTTAATTGAGTGTAATGTTTATATTTTATTTTATATTTATTTTGGTTCTATTGGAGGAGTTTAATTGAGAGTAATGTTTATATTTATTTTATATTTATTTTGGTTTTATTAGAGGAGTTTAATTGAGTGTAATGTTTATATTTTGTTTTATATTTATTTAGGTTCTATTGGAGGAGTTTAATTGAGTGTAATGTTTATATTTTATTTTATATATATTTTGGTTTTATTGGAGGAGTTTAATTGAGTGTAATGTTTATATTTTATTTTATATATATTTTGGTTTTATTAGAAGAGTTTAATTGAGTGTAATGTTTATATTTTATTTTATATTTATTTTGGTTCTATTGGAGGAGTTTAATTGAGAGTAATGTTTATATTTATTTTATATTTATTTTGGTTTTATTAGAGGAGTTTAATTCAGTGTAATGTTTATATTTTATTTTATATATATTTTGGTTTTATTAGAGGAGTTTAATTGAGTGTAATGTTTATATTTTATTTTATATTTATTTTGGTTTTATTAGAGGAGTTTAATTGAGTGTAATGTTTACATTTTTTATATTTATTTTGGTTTTATTAGAGGAGTTTAATTGAGTGTAATGTTTATATTTTATTTTATATATATATATTGGTTTTATTAGAGAAGTTTAATTGAGTGTAATGTTTATATTTTATTTTATATTTATTTTGGTTCTATTTGAGGCGTTTAATTGAGTGTAATGTTTATATTTTATTTTATATTTATTTTGGTTTTATTAGAGGAGCTTAATTGAGTGTAATGTTTATATTTTTTTTTATATATATATTTTGGTTTTATTAGAGGAGTTTAATTGAGTGTAATGTTTATATTTTATTTTATATATATTTTGGTTTTATTAGTGGAGTTTAATTGAGTGTAATGTTTATATTTTATATTTATTTTGGTTCTATTGGAGGAGTTTAATTGAGTGTAATGTTTATATTTTATTTTATATATATTTTGGTTTTATTAGAGGAGTTTAATTGAGTGTAATGTTTATATTTTATTTTATATTTATTTTGGTTCTATTGGAGGAGTTTAATTGAGTGTAATGTTTATATTTTATTTTATATTTATTTTGGTTTTATTAGCGGAGTTTAATTGAGTGTAATGTTTATATTTTTTTTAATATTTATTTTGGTTTTATTGGAGGAGTTTAAATGAGTGTCAATTTTGTATTTTATTTTATATTTCTTTTGGTTTTATTAGAGGAGCTTAATTGAGTGTAATGTTTATATTTTATTTTATATTTATTTTGGTTTTATTAGCGGAGTTTAATTGAGTGTAATGTTTATATTTTTTTTTAATATTTATTTTGGTTTTATTGGAGGAGTTTAAATGAGTGTCAATTTTGTATTTTATTTTATATTTCTTTTGGTTTTATTAGAGGAGCTTAATTGAGTGTAATGTTTGACACTCACCAATGATGCTGCCTCGGTGAGATGTGACGAGAAAAGGTGAGTGACATCATTCACTACCCTTTCCATTTCTGATTCCCGAATATCTTGTGTCAAAGTATTATTTAGTTCATTTAAATATTGTTCATCAAATCCGGCAGCAAATTGAACTCTTTGTGGTTCAGGCCACTTTGAGTTATAGGGACTTTGTTTCAATTTATAAGTACAACATTTGGGTTTACTTATTTTAATTTTAGCTGAAATCATACAGTGAACCGAAAGTTGCTGGTTGTAGTCTCCAATCTTAAAAGTAGAGCATCCTTCAACATACAGTTAAAACTAGAAGTGCTGTCAGGAAATGCGCACCAATAGTACGTCAATCTGCGCGTTAATCTACGCGTTATGACCATGGTAAGGTTATCAAATTCTGTACATATGGCCTGTTCACAAGCAATGTTTCATCCAATGGACCTCCGGGTAACCCGGAGGTCCATTGGCAGAAACATTGCCTGTGTTTGCTATGAGTAACCAGGAGAACCTGTTGTGTGCTTTGGATGCCATTCGGTATGGCAGTTGCGCGCAGTTCCTATGCGCAGTTAAGCCTTGATAAGCGCACAGTTCGTGACAGGACTTATAGTTTTAACTGTACTTGCACTACATGAACAGTAATCATCAATAGCGGGACTAAAATATCCATGATAGGTTACTTTACCAACAGAATCACCCCGTGTTCTCCCATTGAGGATTCGTATTTGGGTACCTATCACAAATCTAATAGCCGTGCACCATACACATTCGTTACTTGATTTATTTGTGTGTTTGCAAGAAGCTGAATACTATATGACCAGTAATTATCTGGTATAAAATCATGCATATAATCATTATTATCAGTTGATATGAATTCATGATCGTCTTTGTTGATATGAGCATTTATATCACCTAATATAATGATTTCTCGTTCTTTGCTCAATTTATTAATATCATTTTCCAATGTAAATTTTATCATCAATATTAGTTCTGTTTGTGTAAGTAGAATTGGACGTAGTACACAAAAATATATCTTTTATTAATAATTATAATTAAGGGAGTTATAGCTTTTGAAGCCCATAACTTGCATAAAAGAATTGGGGAAAAAGTATCTTATTGTCCACCCTTTACTGCAACAGATATCTCTGTTTAATTTTATTCACAATTCTGAATCAATTTGATTTACTGGATTTAAAACGAAAGAAAGAGGATGATTCGTGTGGTAAGATCTATGGGGAACTACAAAATGTGTCTGAAAATGGACAGATATTTATGGCTTTTCAATTTTTATTAGTCAAGTAGAAGAGATGGGACTGCGCAAAACACAATGAATTACAATATACTATAGATCAACTACACCCATTTGAGTGTCGGCATCCCTGTAAATGATGACCACAATGAAGAAAACAGTTACACAGCACTTGTACATGTACTTCAAACATATACTTAAGAGAAGATATCCAAAGGAAAAAGGTTTTTTTTATTTTTCCAGAGTGACAACTGTAACTGTATGAAAATCAAAATAACTCATTACAAATATTCACATACATTTATCTCTTGATACTGCGAAACAATTTGCGAATGTTGTCAGTACAAAGCCTGGAAATAAGTAGACTGTCATCTCAAGAATCAGTTCCCCAGAGGGTGAATTTGCTGATGCTACCCTGCACAGCAGGTTAGCATTACTAAATTTACCCTCTGTGAACCTCAATCTGAATCATGGTCTCAGGCCTAAACAGATGAAGGTAGCCAGAGGATAAATTGGGGGATTCTAGCCCATGGTATGGGATAACAAAAGCAAATTCCACCCTCCGGGAACCTCATTCTGGAAATGGCAGATTGCTTATTTCCAGGTTTGGTCAGTACCAGTTTCAGTCAAAAACCTTGAAGCAGATTCTTTAAAATAAATTTATAATGGGGCACAATGGGGGGTATTAGTGACAAAACCATTATAAATTAATGGTGGTATTCATTTTCATGTATCACAGTAGCCCCAAACAATAGGTCTTGTTGCATCAAATTTAATCATTTTACCATCTGTTTCACTTTTGACAAGTTGCGCCAAAAACTTCCAGAATATTAAGAGCCCTGTGTCTTGAACAGTAGTAGGGCTGTTTGATATACACATGTACCAGTAAAGAAAATAAACCGTTAGATACCAGCATTGAGGTCAGGTCAAGCAATTTGATTTGATGGGAGATTCAATAAAACCAATGTCAGTTGTAAATCTGCAATCAGGCAATCAGATCGGAGCTTGGAAACTTTGGGTATGGGTTTACAAATTATTTTACCTTTTTTCCATTTTATCCATTTAGACATAGTTGTTTAAAATATATACAAATGATTGATAAGAATGAACATAAGGAAACATTTGTTGCTTACCGGTATGTTGGAAAATGTGAATGTTTAGGTTTGAATGGCAGTTTTTCACCATCACAAATCAAGAGCAGACAAAAGTGGTAACATGAACCTTAAATATTTCAGGGATCGAGCATTAAGGATTTATTAGGGCTGCACGATATTTAAAACTGAATACCGGAATCGGTATTCAAAATAATACCACGGTATACTGGTATATAGAAAACTGTTCAGATATCTGAACATAAGTACCACAATCGAGACTTCAGGCATCACAGTTGGAACGAATCAGCATGCCTTGATGATGCGATTCGAAACACCTTTAACCCAACGCAGACGATATCAAAATTTATTATTTTAAATAATAGTTTATCAGATTTTTCCAAAATTTTCTACTAAACAATATCATGTGACCCCTCAATGGAACTTGTTCGGCGAGCTCGTTGCAATGAGCGGTCACGTGATATAGTTTTGTTGGAATTTTTAAAAATTATTTTTTGAACTGCTGAATTTGTATATTATGCGGGCACATGTGGACGTTTCCCTGGGTAAAGGGATAATATTATTCATTCGGGGCTCCAGTTAAAAGTCAAAACGTCTTGAAAATTGAATTGTGGGTAAATAAATAATGACGATAAAGCGATATTTTTCTAATTACACCAGTATTCAATCGATATTGGTTTGAATACTGGTGTATATATCGGTTTATCGATACACCGTGCAACACTGGGATTTATACCAGTGTAAAAGTGCTGTGCTTACAAGTTCATATTTATGGAAAATGAAAGTTCAGTTATCAACTTACTTTGAGGATAATTGTCGATATCAGATGAATGTTTCTTAGCATTCTGCGCACTGATGTGATAAATACCAAATTCCAGACTGCAAATATTTCCAATAATGCAAATTAACTATGTCACATCTTGTTTGACAAAGAAAGGGTAAGGCTGAATTGATTAATTTCGAGTTTCATTATGGGAATAATTTACAATCTGAATGTTTTGTATTTTGACATCAATGAGCAGGAGACTAAAGATGCGTAAAAACTCAATGGCAGGAAAAATGAGAACAAATTGTTGGAATGTTTTGAAAATGGTACATAGTAGCAAATCATTCCCTTCTTTTTATTGATCGAGGTTTGATATTTATAGATGAAAATAACACAAACGTACACAGAGAATTGGGTTCTTTAAACGCTTGAACCAGTCATGGTACTTTGTTTTGTCAACTTAAATTATGGCATAACCATAAAAATAAATTATCACCAAAGGTACTAATAACTAAAATTGTCATGTTGCTCAATGCAACCTCATCAAGTGATTCCCCGTGGGAATCCCGGGAAGTAAGCAGCGCTTGTTTACTGTGGTAAACCAGTTCCGCTTTACTAGTAAAATAGGACCCAGTCACCAATGCTTGGGGTGAAAGTCCTCTAAAATGGGCAACATGTAGATCAACGATTGACTAAACTTGACTCCATCTCCATGTTGTGTCACGATTAGCCATGGTGCATAAATATGTGACGTTAACCACCAACAAACAAACAAACTCATCAAGTGATTTATTTCGATGTCATTTTCATGTACATTTTCCATGTTTTCCTCTTATATTTTAATTTATGAACGAAGCATTTTACATTGCATGACTTTTTTATCTCCACTGTATAGCCTTGGTTGCTGATGTGGTTCTAAACACCAATAAATAATTAAAAAAAAAATAAATATATACTGTCATTTCCATTAATATAAAAGTCTAGAAGGTGGGATTTTCCAATGTATTTTCCTGGGAAGCATACAAACTTGCAGATTACTGTAAAAACACATTCGCTAAACGAAGAGCCAGAGTGGAGGTGATTTAGTGTTGGTGAGTGTTATAGTGATAGATATTCTTAATGACGAATTATCTGTGCATTAGTTGTTTCTAATTAGCGTGCCATTGAAAGCCACGTTCCTTTTATACCTTTTAATAAACGAAAACAGCGGACTGCTCCCAGATCTGCCTCTTGATTCCGTGTATTAAAAGTAACAAACAGATCTAAATATAGATTTACTCAAATCAGGACCCCAAACCAAAACTGACGAATACATAGATATGATGATCAGCCAAGGCTTCTTTCCCTCTATCACTAAACTGACGCGAGTAACAAGACAATCAGCGACCTTGATAGACCATATCTTCTCGAATAATATATCATCTTCGTCTAGCTCAGGAATAATCATCACGGATGTCTCTGATCACTTTGGTATATTCTATACAAAATATTGTTGTAAACCCAGGAAGAGGTCATCTATTCTTAACAAACGTATTTTAAACGACGACAAGATGGCTATTGTCAATATCCTCTTGTCCGAGAGCGACTTCTTACCTGTTTTTGGAGAGAGCTGTCCGAATGCGGATTAGGAAATCTTCATTAATATATATCTATCGACCTTTGAAAAATTATTCCCTTACAAACAAGTCCAATTAAAAAAAGCTTCTTCGAAAAAAATCTTGGATGTCCAAGAGACTTTTGACCTCATCCGTCAATAAGGCAAAATTTTATAACAACAAACTGAAATTTTCGACCGAAGAAAATCTTAGAAGCTATAAAATATATTGTCGAATTTTTAATAAAATTGAAAAACAAAGCAAAGGATTGTATTTTAATAATATTCTAACTGGAAACAAAAACAATCTATGCAAAACATGGTAAATCTTGAATTAAATAATTGAAAAGGCAAAAGGTACGGCAACAATGCCCACCTCATTTGTCAAGAACGGTAATGATGTATTGAACGATTCAACCAAAAATGCAAACGAATTTAACAGCCTTTTTTCCAACATTGGTAAGTTCAATAGCAAACGTATTGGTAAAACAAATAAAAACGTTCTTAGATTTTTTGAATAATAATTCCTACCATAATTTCTTCATAAACCCAACAACGCCTGCGGAGGTGATAAATGTAACCAACCACATTAAGTCCAAAAACAATAAAGATTGTGATGGTATCACAATACGTATCCTCAAAAATTCTGTCGGCATGTTGGCAGAATCACTTGCCCATATGATCAATAGCTCACTCATTAACGGAACCGTTCCAGATCAGATGAAAATGGCTAAAGTCATCCCAATATATAAAACAGGCGATGAACAAATGTTCACAAACTAAAGGCCAATTAGTATTTTACAAACCTTCTCACATGTCTTTGAAAAAATAATCTCCAAAAGAATAATATATTATTTAGACAAGTTTGATATCTTATATCGACATCAATACGGATTTCGAAAAAAACATTGCACCATACACCCGGTAATGCACCTCTTGAAAGACACAGCCTTAGAAAATAACAAACGTAAACAAACCACCTTAGCCATATTTCTCGACTTTTCCAAAGCTTTTGACACAATAAGCCACAATATTCTACTAACCATACTCGAAAAATACGGTTTGAGGGGAATCCGCAAGAACTGGTTTAACCCCTTGATACTTTTGTACGCCCAATGACGTACGAACTCAAACAGCGCGTTGATACTTTGTGGTCATTTGTTTTGTTATTATTTTTCGATTTTTTCAAGTTTTAACCTCAATTCCTATTTTTTTACGAATAGTGCTCAGTGACAACCGTTGAGCCAAATGTTATCGCAGATTAAAATACTAATATAATCCTCCTGTCAAGACACCTTTACTGGTTGAGTGCTAGAGGCCACTATCAGGGCTGTCAAAAAATGATGATACCAGAGCAAAAGCCAACACCCTCCTTGCTTATATTTCATATTCAGTCAAACACAAACAATATTTTGTTTATATAAATTTGTTTTATTACAAATTATTGGAGAGTGCCTCTGGACACTCTCCAATAATTTGTAATAAAACAAGTTTTGAATAACAAATTCAGACCACCAAAAATAATCTAGCCCTCAACCAGATAATCACTAATGTGAAAAACATCTTGTTAGTTGTACTTTCCGACGTTTGACGTCGCATTTTGAAAAACGTTGAAGAAACTGAATTCCCAGTGATGTTTGAACGTCAGAATAATTAAAGTCTCAAAGGGTTAAAAGCTCTCTGACTCAGAGGTTTAAATACGTCAAATCCGGTGAACATTGCTCTGACCCAACCGAAATAACATGCGGCGTCCCCCAAGGAACTATACTTGGGCCTATTTTATTCTTATTGTATATCAATGACATCAGACGTTCAACAAATCTGAATCTTCTTTTGTTCACTGACGACACAACAGGGTATGCTTACGATACAGATGCTGCTAGTCTTGCTGTTTATAGTTATAAAGAACTTGAGAAAATTCCGGATTGGTGCTGCGCTAATCGATTAGTCTTGAATGCTAACAAATCTAAGTAATTAACTACTCTTGAATGTTAATAGAACCAAGTACATACTTAATAACCCGGCTCGCAGCAACAAATGCACTGAGCAATTACATATTTCCATAAAGAACCAACAGATAACTAGAATAGGACACAACCAAACTGAAAAATCACTTAAATTCCTCGGAATAAACATGGAAGCTAATCTATCCTACCAAGCTCATGTATCACAATTATGCGCAAAATTTGGACGAGCTAATTGTGCCCTGAATAAAGTAAAAAGTATACTGCCACATTCAGCTTTGAAAACTCTCTACTATGAGCCGATTCATAGTCACCTGGTATATGGAATCCATATATTGGGAAGTTCTAAAGCTATTAATAATCTATTAATAATGCAAAACGTTCAATAGAGATTAATCACTTGACCAGACTGGTTACGTGAAATAATTCATGAGAGGTAAGGGACGTTGTACAAACACGAGTGCGCGAATGCGCTCAAGTGGTTTACAATATAGTCCCTCGCCTCGAATGCATTATTTCACGTAACCAGTCCAGTCAAGTGATTACTCTGTTTATTACTTTTCATTATTAACTATACTTATATTATTTAACCCTTTACCTAACGTAACGGCCAAAACGGCCAGTTCTATTCTCAAAACTCGCCAATTAATTTTCATTATGTTTTCATTTTTTGTCTCTAAGACATAGGTTATGATTGGAACGAGCTCGTCGAGCTCGTTCCAATGAGGTGTCATAACCTATGTTTTTGAGACAAAAAATGAAAATAATAGTTATTCAAGAATTTTTTTTTGCAAGTGTCGTCTGCTTTTCATGTTAGGTAAAGGGATAAAAAAAAAGCAAAAAAAAAACAAACAAAACAAAAAATAATGAGGTCCCCATCACACCCACGGCAAAGCGTCTTCGTTTGCGCGCGCGGATGCATGACACAATTGTTGATTTCATAATTCACTTGTGAAGTTATCGTTTATAATCAAACCCGGAAATCCCAGTAAATCACACTTTGGAAAGTAATAAATGCGAATAATTAACAATAAAAGAAATATGCCCATAGAGCCCAGACCCATTGCTTGCTAAAGAAAATATTATCAAAGTGAACTATTTATATAAAATTCAAGCTTGTCTCTTTTTGTTTGATTGGAAAAAAATAAACTTCCTTTAGCAATTTGTTTTTGCCTAACGCAAAATGTGTCACAGACACACACGAGACAGTCTGTTTTATTTCTTGTTAGCAGAACCCGAACAAAATCTTTAGATAAATTACCCATCTTAACATTCCTCAGATTATGGAATGAACTAGATCTGGAACTACGAAATATCCAGAATAGAAATGCGTTTTAAAAGGCACTGATGAAGAATCTGCTATCCCAATATCCTGTGTTCAATTGTCAAATATGAGGTATCACAACCCGTGTATAAGGCACCAGTCACGTACTAAAACTCGTTAAGGTCACCTTGTCCATTAACCTCCCACTTACAATCAAGCATGGATACCTCGTCCCGAAATGTCCGATAAAAGACTTTTAAGTCTGCAGTTATGCCAAGGGTGCTTGCTCATTTCTGAGAGGCAAAAAATATACAATGCCTATAAATTTCATATATTTTCCGACTAGCTCAAACCTCGTCCTGTGGCAAGCGTTAGGGACCGTTTGGAGAGGCGATTTCTCGGTCGCGACGGCTGTTTGACGGTTCCATTATATTTGAAGCCTGAGGTCCTGTCACTAACTGTACACTAATTTTAACATAATTTTCCCATCGGATGGGAGTAGTGGCGGTTGGTTCTTCTAATTATTAATAGGACGCACAGGTAGTGTTTCAGTCAAAAGACTGCCGGTTTAAATCCAGTGTCCGTTGGTTGAAACATTACTCGTGGATAGGGCAAAAACCAAAATTGATAGCCTTACTAACGCGTAGAGCGACGTGCTATTTTCTGACAATTCGTGATGGTGCTTCGGGTTTAATCCGTAATTATTTGACATAGTAAGGTATGTATATATGTGCATATATGTATCTTGAGAAAATGAAGACGTGTAGGTATGCCTCATTGCAAAAATTAAGTAGGTGTGCCTTCATGTATATGCATATATATGTATAGGTGCATATATGTGTTTGTATATGTATGTAAATATGTGTATATATGTGTGTATGTGTGCATAGGTACATGTATGAAACTGAAATGTGTAATTCCCATCCCTGACCCTTCTACCGCCAGAAAAAAAAAGAAAATCAAATAAAACTTTCTTTTTCAATCAACATTCGATGTTTTCTTTTCTTCGCATAGTAGACAACAGGTGGACAGCCAATCTGGCTATGTTATCTCCATACGGTGTGTCAATATCTTTTGCTTCTTGTTATAGATTATCTATAAACTGTAAAATGTTATTGATACAGTACGTGGAGGGTGGATTGTAACTAAATCACCCGCGGAGTGGAGTTATCACCCAAGCTGTAACTTTCAAATTTTGTACATATTGACAAAAACACAAGCAATGTTTCAGCCAATGGACCTCCGGGTTTAAACCCGGAGGTCCATTGGCTGAAACTTTGCTGGTGCTGGTTATGCTTTGCAACAAATTTCCAATTATTGCTCAGGTGGAATCTCCACTCTGTGGGTGATTTATTGATAATACACTCTCTACGTACTGCATATTGTAAAATAAAATATCTATCTATCTATTTATCTATCTAACGGAAACTTGGATTTATTTTCTGCTGATTGCATAGCTGTTTTCTCACCAATTATTTGCTTCTTAACTGGACCTTCCTCGCCCGTCTAATAATTTCAAGTGATATAACTTTATCGAAAGTCGATTTTCTTGACGATAAAAGTCAGGGATGAAAAAAGCGCAGTCATACAAGGTTCCAAATGTGCATAATTATATAATTTAATCATTTGCCCCGCCTCAGCGTTTGATTGGTTGAAAGCATACAGCGTGAAAGTCGTCAAAATCGTATAAACCAAATCACGTAATGATTTGGAATGTCTACACTCTGGAAGCCCCGCCCTCTCAATCCAATTGTCACCGTGAGGACGTGACGGCAGACTGATAGATGGATAACAAGCTTGTAAACAAAGATCAATGATCTATTTTTCATCGCCTCCAGTCAGCGAGAATATATTGATAATTTCTCAGGAACAATTGCATTTCATAAAATATACCGAAATTGGAGACGAATAAAAGATCACATACCCAAACGTGATTTTGGGGGAACTTAAAAAAAATGTTTTTAATGATATTGTTACGTGACTTGCTAAATATCTGTCGTCTGCGATCGAAAATCAAAACAACAAACAATTTGACCACAGTTACTGGAAGTTGTGGATACAACCACGTTTTTCCCTGATAACAATGAAAGCACCACGTCAGTCCTGACCCCGTGTTACACATCAGTAGTTTATATAATAATAGACAAGTAATGAAAGCCTATTTTGCCCTGACCGATACCCCCCTCCCAGTTCATTTGTGAATTCGTTCATTGAACAAAGATCCATCAACACAGTTTTCTTGTACAGCTGTCAAAAGGTTTTTAACTTCATGTTTATCATACATTAATAATCAAATCATCATACTACGGCTTCCTTATTTGATAAAAAAAACTCTCCGTTCGACTTTTTTGACCGCGACTCGACGCCATTAGAACAACAATGGTGGCGTGAAATTTCGTTGCTAGGCTGTACAAAAGTTAACCCGGAAAGCGAAACTACGCACTGCATTGTTCTTGTGCTGCAGACGACAGAACAGAAGAATAATGGATGCGGGCTATCATGTAAGAGTCTTCCCTGCAAAACAATTGTTGCACCCCTATCATCGAGTTCTATTTATTATCAAGGCACAACCAACTTGTCCGAACTTTAATAAAAAAAACTGGTGGTTAATTTAAGACAGCGCTACCTGGTTGTCAGAAGTTGAAAATGCAGGAAGCTTTGAGAGGAATATGTATTGGCAGGTGGAAAGAGTATTAGATCTAGGCTATGGGCCTATATGACAGACAGGGAGGGGTCAGAGTGATCTCATGGCCTGTACAAAAAGGAAATTCTATTGCATCTCTTTTTTACAATGCCAGCCAGGAATCGTGACATTGACAACATTTAAATTTAATGCTGAACAACCTTAATCATAATAGTGTATTAGGCCCACTAGCCTACATGCTGTTTGAAACGTGGAGCAGGGTGGGGGGGGTGAATGGGTTGGGAGCGGCGAGGCTTGTTGTAGGCACATATTATTCAGACGAAGCACTTGGCCGATTACGATATCTCGGGGTCTCGACCAACAATCAAAAAAAAGAAAAACTTTTCTAGAAAACCCACTGTGAGCATTTGTGCGTGCGTTTGGGAGTGGGGAGGCAAGGGCAGTGATGCTTTTGGGGGAACGCCGTTCCCCTTGACCCCGTCTACTTGCTGCTGCAAACGTTCTTCCTCCTCAATTGCCAAACTTGAAATGGCTACATCAAAAATTACCTGTTACTTGCATGATGAGTGAAACGTAAAATTAGAAGCTGGTGAATGGGAAGGGGGGGGGGGGGGGCTTATAGGCGCAGACTTTCAGATGCGGCGCTTGGTGGATGAAGATCAACAGCTCTCTGCCTTATTAACGGCCCTCGACTCTCGGGCCGGTAATAAACCCTCGGGCTTTTATTCATTCCTCTCGGGCCGGTAATAAACCGCAAGGCCCTCCAAACTCATGGTATTGTTATATTATTGGAAGATATCTTCAGAGTCTGTACTTTATGTTAACTTGGCTGCTCGCAGTTACTGGCATTCTTGCCTCTAGATTCATGGATAAGCCTATTGTGACTTTTTCCCAATTAAAACAAAAATTATACACATCTGGCCAAACCATGGTCGGCCCGGGGATTTCCAGACCCCTGCCTGCGGGAACCCCGGGAAGTAAAGCAGTGCCTATTCACTGCGGTAAACAGGCTCTGTTTTACTGCTAAAATAGGACCCAGTCACCAATTCTTGGGAGGTGTAAACCCTCTCTAAAATGGGCATCATGGCTTATTAACGCTCACCCGTGGTGTTGAGTTGATATTCATGTTGTGGGCATGATTAGCCATTGTTAAAAAATATGTGACCTTAAACACCAATAAATAAATAAATTGTCTATACCCCCCTCCCCCCCTCCCCGGGGTGGGGGTCATACGCCTACATCGGGGGAATGTTGGGCGCCACCCCTAGATTGCGGCGCATTTCCAAAGTCAAATAACCTGAGAGAACGAAATAAGCAACACTAATGAGGTGTATAAATGGGGGTAGGCCTAGACTTTATTTATTTATTTCATTTTTTCCTTTGAACTAACCGTAACATTAGCTGCACATTTTCCGCACACGCAGATACTGCTGCCAACATGTCCAACTTCTAAGTACTTCCTTTTTCTTATCATAAATAGCATAACACATACGACTGCAGTCTAAAAATTCACCGACTATCTCTATAAAGCAGATGACAAGAACTTGATCCGTTTCAGAATTCCGCAATCATTTTTAGATGGTATTTTTAGACATTAGAAACGTTACGTCATCATTGTTGTTCTAATGGCGTCGAGTCGCGGGCAAAAAAGTCGAACGAAGAGTTTTGTTTATCAAATAAAGAAGCCGTAGTATGATGATTTGATTATTAATGTATGATAAATATGAAGTTAAATACCTTGTGGATAGCTGTACAAGAAAATTGTGTTGATGAATCTTTGTTCAATGAACGAATTCACAAATGAACTGGGAGGGGGGTATCGGTCAGGGCAAAATAGGCTTTCATTACTTGTCTATTATTATATAGACTACTGATGTGTAACACGGAGTCAGGACTGACGTGGTGCTTTCATTGTTATCAGTGAAAAAAGTGGTTGTATCCACAACTTCCAGTAACTGTGATTTGACAATGATTGACGTGACCTGTTTGTGGCACACTTTCCTGAGTTTGTTGTCTTTTGCGAAAATTAAAAGTTTTTCGTTCACGTACACATAGTTTTTGTATTTTAATATTACAGCCGGATTAAATTATAAGAAATAACTGTTGTTTTCCTTCGGTTTATGCGATATAAACCGAAAAATTTCAGCACAAGTTTCAAAACTCGCTACACGAGTTATGAAGCTTGTGCTGAAAATTTTCAGTTTATATCGCATAAAGCAAAGGAAAACAACAGTTATTTCTTAAATATACTTCACTACAAATCTCACCTGGAGGAAGAGACATTCCTGTTGGATTATTATACACTGTCAAAAGATATACCATTGTCCAAAATGGTCTTGAGGGAGTCTTTTTGAAGTCAGCTGGTCTGTACTTCGTTAAAAGTTCATCTAACTGGTCTCCAAGAATGCCATATTCATCAGTGGGAACTGAAATGAACAATTCACTGTTTATTCTGTGTCAATAGGCCAAATTAAAAAGTTTTTCTACTCGCCTTGTCATCCTTAGGTTTGACCTCTGACCATCATGATGTTATAAATCAGGAATGGAACCATGTAATACACACACTTGGGCATTTATTTTGGGAATAACATTTCATCAACAATGTGCTTATTTATTGGGAGTTAATGACACTTTCCACAGCGAGGGTCAGATCGTGATGGAATGTTCTCTTAATACTGAACACAATAACATCATGTTATTACTACATATTTATTGTTTAACCCTCTTAGCCTAAAGGAACTGTGATGCCTGTCCCCTTTTAGTACAGTGGAGAATCCCACAGTTATTCGCAGTTATTATATGGTTCTCACCGGGCACTCCGTCTTACCCCACACGTAAAGGTGTCCCAACATGATATAACCATAGCTGTTAAAGTGTCGTTAAACCCCAACGAAAGAACAACTTGTCAAAAATCGCCAACTAGACTTTATTTTTTTCAACTTTTGCCTCAAATTGTTTACGACCTCCTCATTGTTACGAGCACGTCGAACTCGTTCAAACGATGGATCATATGCTGTTTTGGGACAAAATTGGGACATTTCAGGTATTCACGATTTTGTTTTGAAAGTATCTCAAAGTCGCGTCTGGTAAGGCGTTAAGTACCCAATAAATATCTCCATAGTTGGCGAAGTTCAGTACAGCCGCCGTGGACTGGTCGTAATCCACACGTGAGCAGTGATGTCCACGCATGCGTTTGCCACGTAATAAAAATCATCATCGGCAAAATTTTAATTAATGAAGCACCGGGGTGTACCCGGTGCTTCATTAATTAAATTTTTGGTAATTATTCCTGTAATAAGTTTTTGGAATCTAATATTATTGCGTTGGGGAGCTGGCAGCTGCTCGTCGTTGCTCGGTGGTTCTCTCCGGGTACTCCGGCTTCCTCCACCCGTAAAACTGTCACGGTCATGATTAGCCATTGTGCATAAATATGTGACCTTAAACATCAATAAATATATATATATAATATTATTGCGGTGGAAATATTGCCCACTCGTGGAAACTGACTAGTCCACGCGACTGTTCCGAATCCCCAGGGTATCTCCATAGTTGAACAAAAATGCTTAGAAGTTCCATCTTTCAAAATTAATTGGGTTTTGTTAAATGGAACATCTAAACCTTTGAACTAAACACTGATGCTGGGAGCGTTGTGGCTCATGAGTTAGAGCACCGGAAATGAGATAGAAAGTTAAACAGTTTGATCTCCCCGCTTCCACCCCCACCCCGTTGCATCTGTGGGAATACACTCCACGGGAGTGTTGATGCCGAGGGTATGGGGGACGGTACACTTGCCTTCGATTCTGACCTTGCTTGTGCCTGATTATTAAGTTGGAGAGTCTGACAGTTATTGACCTTTGCTTGGTGGTTCTCTCCAGGTACTCAGGGTTCCTACACCCATAAAACTATCCGACGCGATATAGCCATGGCTGTTGAAAGTATCATCGAAAATCTCTCAATAAACAAACACACAAATTCACACCTGTTGTCCATTCCTGAATCAACTGGCTGATGCAGTATCTAGTATTACACAATGTACCAACCTAACCAAATCATAACCCTTTAACTCAACGAAACGTCCAAAACCGATCAACGTTATTCACAAAAATCACAATTCGATTTTCATTATTATTATGCCTCCAATCTATAGTGCTTTGGTGGAATTCTGTGAAACTTTACACAAGGGTAAATGCCAATGGAAGGTCTGTTACACAGCAACACCATGTTAGAGCGATAAAGGTCAAGGTCACAGCAATGGGAATAATTCTATAATGTTTGGGTGGATTTTGACAAAGCTTCACACAAAGTTAAAGACCATTGAAAGGTCTGTTGCACAGCAACACCATGCTCGAGTGAGAAAGGTCAAGGTCACAGAAATGTGAAGACTACATTCTCTCACAGACTGTATCTGTCCATCCGGAGCCATAACGCTATATGCTTGGGTGGATTTCCATAAAACTTCACACAAAGGTAAAGACCAATGGAAGATCTATTGTACAGGAACACCATGCTTAAGTTACAAAGGTCAAGGTCACAAGAAAGGGAAAACCCTAATTCTCTCACAGAATCAGGTTATTCATCTTCAAATTCAACACAAAACTTTTCATTCTAGTATTATAGTCCAGTTGGCCATAGTTCGGGGGCATCCGTGCTCGGGCGGTCACCGTTAGTCTTGTTTCATTTTGTTCTCATAAACATAACTTATAAACCCTCATTAGAACGAGCTCCACGGGCTCGTTCCAATTAGCGGTCATAAGCTATGTTTTTGAAGCAAAAAATGAAAAAAAAATAGTTATTCAAGAATTTTGCTTGCAAGTGTCGTCTGATTTTCGAATTAGGTAAAGGGTTAAACTAGTTTGTTTGTTTGGGCTTAAGGACACATCCAGCAACCAGGGTCACATTGTATCTGGCAGTTTTACGGGTGACAGAAGCCGGAGAGAACCAGCGAGCAATTGTCAGACTCTCCAACTTACTAATGCGGCACAAACAGAGTTAACAGCGGTTGAAGGCAAATGCACCTTCGACATGGAGAACGCCTAAGTACACAGCGCCATCGTGCCCTCGCGGAGGCAATCGGAATTAGGCGTCTTACCCAAGGACACCACGAAGATGGCTTTTGAATTAAATATCAGTAAATGAGGAAAAAACATGCCTGGGACCCGTAGGAAACAGTTCGATGATCAGCCCCTGTGGAAACTGACTAATTAGTCAGAGTATTTTGTTTTCACTCTTCTCTTCTCTTCCCTCCTCTCCTCTTCCCTCATCTCATCTGCTCTCCTCCACACTCCTCTTCTCTCCTCTGCCCTGCCCTGCCCTGCCCTCATCATAAGTTGGGGGGCTTTGCAAAAAGAAGCATACAGTTAAAACTAGAAGTCCTGTCACGAAATGCGCACAAATAGCACGTCGATTTGCGCGTTAATCTACGCGTTATGACCATAGTAAGGCTACCAAATTCTGTCCATATGGCCTGTGCACAAGCAATGTTTCAGCCAATGGACCTCCGGGTAATCCGGAGGTCCATTAGCAGAAACATTGCATGTGTTTGCTATGAGTAACCTGGAGAACCCACAATGCTAGGGATGACATTCGATATGGCAATTGCGCGCAATTCCTACGCGCAATTATGTCTAGATAAGCGCGCAGTTTGTGACAGGACTTCTAGTTTTAACTGTAAGTCAGGGGCTAGATTAACTTAACTTACCTGACACAACATTCATTTGGAAGTCGTTCTCCAATATTTTGATCGCCAGGAAGAAGGTTGGATCTTCTACGAATATAACAGAACCCGTAGGAAAGAGCTGACCCAAGGTAAATGCTAAACCATGGGAAGCTCCTGCTGTCACCATCAATTTATCACTAAAATGAAGAAAACATTATACCCGTTGACACACGTATCAATATGCTACTTTGGAATCACAAAGTCGAATTCACTTTAAGGCTATGAATTCCCCGATGCATTCATTGGCAAGATGTGTTAAAATATTAAAAAGAAGCCAGCAGTGCAATGGTGTATATCCACTATTCTTAGTTTACTCTGTATAACTCTATGAGGTCATTTTCAGAAATGGGGGTGGGGGTGGGGTGAGGTGGGAGAGATTAGGCAAACGTTATCTTATAAAATGGATCAGAACACAGACAATGAGATAAAATCAATAGTCATTTGCTTACTTTACCCGTGAGTTAACTGGTAAAGTGCTAAATTATTTTCTGCCATCAAATCTTATACACGTGTCTTTGCCTTGTTACAATTTATGGGAGAGTGCTATGGCACTCTCCCATAAATTGTAACAAGGCAAACCCTTACAGACCAAATATGACGTGAAATAATACATGTGAACACACGCATCAATATGCTATTGGAAACACAAAAGTCGAATTCACTAGAATGTTTTAAATGCGCTAAGAACCATTGGAAAGAAATGTTGAAAATTAACAAGAGGCCAGCGGTGTAGTGGAGTACCTCTAGTATGCTTAGTTTACTTAGAGAGAGAGAGAGAGAGAGAGAGAGAGAGAGAATCAGAACACAGACATAGTCATTAGCTTATTGTACCCGTATGTTAGCTGGTAGAGTGCTAACTTATTTTCGGCCATTAAATCTTGTACACATGTCTTTGCTTTGTTACAATTTATGGGAATTGTAACAAGGTAAACCCTTACAAACTAAATAATATCACTTCAAAAATAATACAAAGCACATTCACTGGATATAAGCCTTGGACCACCACGATTAAAATGTCGTTCACAATATCACTTCCTTCTACAAACATTACGATCATTTTACAAACTAAGACTGGTGCAGTCAAGAAATTGAACCAAATCCACAAAGAAGGTAGAAATGACTGTTAAGAATCCTATTTTTCATGACTTTCCATGTCACATGACTTTTCAAATGCTTCTCGATGTCCGAGAGAATCAAATAATTTAGTACAAACGTTGTTAATCTCCATTTTTACCTGCTGACTTCATCGCCATATTCTTCAGAAAGAAATCTTGCCAGTTCATGTAAGAATTCCGAATCTCCCCCAGTTGGTCCATATTGGAATATAAACTGTTCCTCTTCGGCATTAGTCTGTAAGGACAAAATAATAGCTGTAATAAAATATGCAGATATTTAACCCTTTACCTAACATGAAAAGCAGACGACACTTGCAAAAGAAATTCTTGAATAACTAATTGTTTTCATTTTTTGTCTCAAAAACATAGGTTATGACCCCCTCATTGGAACGAGCTCGACGAGCTCGTTCCAACGAGGGGGCATAACCTATGTTTTTTAAATGAAAAAACAATGAAAGTTAATTGGCGATTTTTGAGAATAAGGCTGGCCGGTTTTGACGTTACGTTGGGTAGAGGGTTAAACCTTCACACATGTGGAAATATGATTGCCATTAAGGTGAGAAAATGAAATTGAACCTTATAGTTAAAAGTGTGGATTGGAAAAATGGCCACATACCACCCCAAGCTCTGAGGCCCCCAATCAAATTCTGCAAGGAATCCGACGAGGGCGCGGTGGCATTGTGGTAACCGGTTCTCGTCAGATCACCGAAGTTAAGCAACGTCGAGCCCGGTTAATCCTCGGCTGGGTGACCGTCCGAGCGATCGATTCGGACTTCCGCGTTGTGTACTTGGGCAGGGCACTTCACCCGATTGTCCACATGGGGGCACGATGACGCCGTGTACTAATGCGTACTGCACGTCGATGTTGCGCATGTCGTCAACCAATCTAACCCTGCCTGTACTGCAGTGCGGAGTTACGATTTTGGGGAGCTGGCAGTTGCTCGTCGTTGCCCGGTGGATCTCTCCGGGTACTCCGGCTTCCTCCACCTGTAAAACTGCCACGGTCATGATTAGCCACTGTGCATAAGTATGTGACCTTAAACTCCAACAATAAATAAATAAATAAATAATAAGTAAGGAATTCGACGCTGTTATAGAATGTTTGTTTACCCACTTTACGTGGCGTTTGAGTACAGACCACCGTTGATCGAACGTGACGTCCCTTTACTCACAGATACATACACTTGGAACTTGATTAAGCACCCCCTGAAATGTTTCATGAAAGTGAAGTTTCTGTTACTGATTATTATGTTTCAATGATTGCTGTGTCTTGCAGTACATTTCATCTAGTGAAACATGATGTGTCTGGTTGATAGCGTACCCCAAACACATTGCCTCGTGTACGTGAAGTATGCTTCCCACGAAAGTCACAGCAAACAGTACCATCCACATGCAATATTTGGGTATACAAAAAAAAATTGTCACTTCTTTTATCAGAACATATTGACAAATATAGCGAAATGTCGTACCATCGTGATTTTGAGCGCTGTTAGCAACAGAAGGTTGCGAAAATCTATGTGTGTTGACACTGTGTGGACAGAAATAGACAAAATCTGCTAGGCGGACTAAAATTCACACGAATTACCGAAATGAGACCACAACGTGACATAAGTGTCCAGATAAATGAATATATTAACCAACACATTCCGATATTGTTCAGGCCGGTAACCCTTCGACTATAAAATTAGTATTGGTAAGCAGATCAGTTATTAATATTCTTAAATCTCACGACAAAACAACAGTCAACTCTCCCCAAACAGCAACTATGAAAGGCCGATAGTACAAAACAAATGAAGCATACCAAATCATGTACATAAATGAATTGGAAGCCAGGATTTCGAACTAAGTGTAGCCGATTGGTGGAAGTATTCTGCACGCAGGACAGGTCATTTTTGGTTGTTTTGGCCACACTTGAACATTCAAACGACACTTGGCAGCTGCTATTGCTTATGCAACCCCAGAAATGGACACATATAATACTAAATGAGGAAGTTATGGCAGTTTACCCTTTTTTGGTGTATTAATCTCATCATATTTTACCAATTTGATACAGATCTCATGCAAAATGGTACAGGATTGTGGTGGGGGGGGGGGGTATGGTCACAGAAGATTCACAAAAGCCACATTGGACATTTTTCATTGATGCACTCTCTCGTGACTCCATACTTATTCTTCTGAACTGTGTGGATTTGACCTTTGGTGAACTTCATAAAAGGTAAACAAACACAAGAAAAATGGCAGCCCTTTTGAAATGTTGGCATCCTAAATTACAATTGCTCTCGTGGTCCGTTGCTTGTAAGAATGATAAAAAGATTTCTCAGAGTCTGTACTAAAAGGATTGCAGAATTTAACTATTTAGTAAATGTAAGGTATTTTATTGTATAAAATTTGATCTCTTACTTATGCCATAGCAGACTTTCATGCAGTGCTTTCTGCCACATGGTAACGGTTGCACGGCAAATATTAGTTTCCACAACATCTATGTTTCATTCCAAACAAATTGATATATGATTTACTGGGGTTATTCTTTTCTGACCTTCTTTGGACTTTGGAGAAAATTACCTGAAATTTGACCAAATTTACGTTGGACGTCCCCTTAAGGCTATTGGAAGGCCACTTGGCTATAGTCATTCTGTCATCAGCAGACTTGTTAAAAAATGAAAAACGAACGATGTTAAGGACCGACTAAGCCCTCGACAACCCGATGTCCTTTTCTCGGGATGATCGGAGTCTGGCAAGCTTCGTTAGGCGTGAACCCTTTGCTTCAGGTGGGGGTTTTAAACACCTTTGGCTCCCCAACAGGCGCTTGTGCAACAGAACTGTCCAAAACCGTCTCAGAGCACTGGGTATGAGGTCCAGAAGGATCATCAAGCGTCCAGCTCTATCCCATCAGAATCAAAGACGACGTTTGGAGTGGTCTCTGGCACGACAACATTGGGATCGCAGGACGTGGAGGAGAGTCCATTGGTCAGACGGTTCCTGCTTCACATCACAGATGGTGGCATGAGAGTGTGGAGGGACAGAAACACTACTAAAGTGCACAGGAACATCAAACCTACTGTTCCTTTTGGTGGAGGATCAGTAATGATCTGGGGATGTCGCTCTCGTGATTGTAAATTTGATATGGTGACTACGTGTGAATCTCAGTGGTCATCACTACATCCGGGACATTCTCAATTCGGCTATCGTACATCATTTTGGCCAAAAAAATGTTTAAGGTGTTTTTCAGATTCAAACGAATAAGATAGGCTCGCTTTTCTGACAAACTGAACTATTCTAGGTGGTTGAATCTAAACATAGGCGATGGACTATTTAATGGCGATACTGGTTCCAGGCCATAACCACTTCGTATTCCTTTCAAAATTGGACTGGTGGCTAGAGAACTTGATACCAATGCTAAGTATGTCTAAGAGATACTAACCGCATAACTTACACGACAAGGGGGAAATAGTTGCAAAAAATATTTCATGAAGAACAAATTGTTCATTTGCTGCAGTGTAGTGTGTACGATCGCCTTTTAATTAATAATATCTGTCACCGATCTTGATTTGTGACGTAAGCGGTGCCACGGGCAAGGTGGAAATTAATTACATCAAATATAATCCTCATCGATTGAGTAGCTTCATATGTATTAAGTAAAAGCAGTGACCCTTTGATACCTCATTTATAATTATTATTTCGTAAATTAACCCTACTATCTCATTTATACAGGATATGGACTGAGTGTTTTTCTCATATAATATTTATGAAACGAGTCTAAGAATTTTCCGTTTTGGCGAGCCTCTCACTCATTTCATATTCAATTTATCATGTGACACACACACGCACAAATCAGCCACTTAGTATGAAGTTTTAACCCATCGCCTAACTTGAGTACCAGACGGCACTTAGAAAAAACATCCTCGTATAACTATAAATTTTCATTTTTTGCTTCCAAAACATAGGTTATAACCCCTCATTGGAACGAGCGCGACACGCTAGTTCCAATGAGGGTCAAATCCTATGTTTTGGAAGCAAAAAGTGAAAATATAAAAAAAATGAATGGCGTTTTTCTTGTAGGTAAAATATTAATACAATATAACCCACCCTAAATAGGACAGATAACGTAAATTCTCCCTACTGAAATTATGCAAATGTGGCCCAGTTGTATTTTGTTTAGCCAATCAAATTGTCCAGTTTTGAAATTGACCAATGAAATCTCCCAACTCTAATTATGCAAATTATAAAAATGTGGCCCAGTTGTATTTTGTTCAGCTAATCAAATTGTCTAGTTTTGAAATTGACCAATGAAATTGACGGAAGGCTTTATTTATCATTAATTAATATGAAAACAAAATATCAAATAATTTAAAGTGAACAAAACGGACCAGTCATATGATAAACAACGGTATTATATGCCACTCATGACCAGCATCATGTATACAAGTAGGTAAAATCAACACACCTCTGGCCACCTTATTTATAATGGTATGCAGAGCATCAAGATATTTTCAAATTCGGTCAGTTTGAGATCGAGGAATCATAACAAATGGCCATGAACGATTATGACGACAAGGAGCACTAAGAGCGACATGTCTGTGCAGTGACATCAGAAGAGATAGGTCATATGCCTGATCTTCCACTTAATACTCATAGCGACTTGTCTGTGTGGGAAATAGGCAGTGATTTGAGAATAAATAGGGCTGAACTAACACTGGATTAGCGGGATGTCTGTACAGGAATTGGGCTGTGACCCGAGAGTACATGGGTCATAGACATATGTAAGCATAGTCATGGAATGCTGATTTGATGTAAATAAGATGACAGGGGTTTATAGATTTTATCTACTAGTACACATGACGCTCGTCGTGTGTGGCATATAACACTGTTATAAATGAGATGGGAGAGGTAATTTACGTAATAGTAAGTGTAAATGGGGTGGCAAAGAGTTATTGATCTTACCGAATATACATGACGGAACTCGGTGTCAATCGATAAGGATTATATTTGACGCCATTAACACTTTTGCTGCCACGCCCACTTTAGCCATATACGGAGTACCTCTATGTACGCCTGTATATCGTTTAATAAAACATTTGACAGGCTTGGAACTCTATCATCTGATTGATTGTTGGAAAGGGCTCTCTGAGCCCTTTTCAACAATTAATCAGATGGTAGGTTTGCGCATACCAGAACATACAGATAATGACCATAAAATAGGTGACAATAGTCCTTTTCGGCAGCGTAAGTGTTAATGAATACCATGCCAGGAGCATCGCTTTTGTCACAAATCGATATAGGTGACAGATGTCAATGATTGAAAAAATGCGCTCAAGACTCTAAACTGCTTCATTCATTTCTTACCCCAAAACATAGTTTATAACCTATCATTCCGGTGTGGTGGTCATGTGCTATGTTTTGGGGGACAGAAAATAAAAAAAAAACGATAATATTAAAATGAGAATTCCCTGAAAATTATAAGCTGTGTATGTGTTTTAAAGTTAACGTTTAAATGTCAAATATAAAATTATGTGGACCAGTGCTTAATGAGAATTGTTTTAACAATCATTTCTCCTGTTACAAAAAATAACAGCCACCAGATTGGATCTCAGTAATTGGAACTTTACAAACTTGTCATTCAACGTGTGAAAGATGTGGAAAATTTCAAATATCAGAGAATGTTAATGCAGTGGTTTGCGAGTAGAAACTTTAAAAACAACCCACCCAGACCATGGGCCATTGAAAGCATAAATATGTAAACTGACGTACTTCATTGTCTCTATTATGGTATATTAGATGTCACGTGACTTTCCCGCGTTCTGATTGGTTGAACAGAAACACTCTATTTTCCAATAGTTTGTCAGCGAAATCGCACAGACCTACTATCATTTTTGAAAAAAGAATAGCTCACGGTAATAATGCACGGTTATAAATAGTAACATTCGAATTCGCTTAGAAAATTCCATTGAAGCGTAAATACTTTACAAGGTATCTCGTCCCATATACATTATTACATTTAGTTTGGAGAAATAAAAATATGTGTATCGAAAGTGATGTTTGTAGTAGTGTTGGGGGCGGGGAGGGGGTTAATGGAATAATGGTATTGTGTTTCTTGGGGTTTTGGTTCTCTACCTCTCTATCCCAGAACTATGATTATGAGTGGCAGAATTAACTTAGTTTACCTGTTTAAACCCTGAACCATTTTCTTTTCTCCGGCTGTGAATAAGAATATTATCTTGCATATATGACCGATGAAGACCCCCCCCCCCACACGCACACAAACACATCTAATATAATAAATATACCATGACTTTTCGTTGACTGTGCCAAAATAGTGGTCCTCGAGGAGAGAATAGTCCCTCCGCTACGCGTCGGGACTATCCTCTCCTCGAGGACCACTATTTTGGCATAGTCAACTCAAAACCATGCTATATTTATTAAATAGTTGTATTTGCTAGTGTATGAACATTGATATATATAGAATATACCCATAGTAGCTTACATACCCGTAACTGTATTTGTCACGATCACATGGATTTTAGGGGCATGCGGTTGTTTTAATCAGAAAACTATAGTGTGATCCCATAAAAAGTACCCTTCGCGTGCACAAGTTCTCTCGTTAGACTGGTTCTTATAGTTTGTAACGTTCAGTGGAACATAACCAATGAGAACCATCGGCTATATTTATCTTTCGAAATTACCGATTCTCATTACAAAATGTTTGATGCACAACTATGCTGAAAACTATTGAAAGTCATGAAAGACACACGATCTCTGTCAAGAAATTGAACAGTGAAACTCAACCTTTGCTTTCATTATTGAAAACCGAGGAAAACTTAATTAATTTTAGGGCAAAAAAGTCCAAATGGGTTCGATATTGCAGCCAGCCACTAGTACAGTTCCTCTACAACTTTGTTATAATGTTGCCCTCACCGCTGCGTGCTGCCGACGAGTCGATACGAGGTCTACTGTGTAATCCTATTCGATTCATACTTTGGCAATGAAGCAGCATTTCAACAGCAAAACAGCTTATGCTCCTGAACGACCACATGATAATTAACATCTGTGTGTAATGTCACAGAAATGTGAGCAGTAATGTTCAAGTTATAACTCGATCAGACATCGAAGGTCGGACGGACGGACGGACGGATAAACGGACGGTACAATCTAGTATACCCCACTTTTTAAGAAATGTAGGGTATAATAAAAATGTGGGAGTATAATTATTGAGACATCTCGGCAAACAATTTAAACCTACAACTCTAGAGCTTTTGTATTAAATTATTACTGAACCTCCCTCCACATACACAATGGTGTAATCCATTTTGCCTTTGACCGTATTGTTTGATTATTGACCCAAGTAATTGTGAAGGTCAAAAACACCTGTTACTGAAATCTAGTGACGATCGGACTATCCACATAAGAGGTATAGATCAAAGACATGATGCCACGTGTGGGGAGGTGATTGCCATGTATTTTCTTTGCTTTACTGCAGGGACATAACTCATTTGAAAGCCTTTCCCATGCATAATCTTCATTCCAAATTTCATTGAAATCCAATAAACATCTCGTCATTTTGAAAGACAGAGAAAGGCCTCTGTAACTTCAGAATAATTGGACCAAATATCCCAGGCAGTTTTATTGCAAATGCCGCAAAAACCAGAAGTGATATCAGGGCCCGAGAAAGCGTGAAACATCGCCAAGCACTCAGACTACTCATGTCCCAAACTTCGAGAAATTGTATGGCTGGCGATGTACCAAAATTTCTTTCCAACTCCCAATGCAACCCATAGCTCTCCCAGTTCCGCCTTGTGGAAGATATGGATTGCCAGTACAACAACGTCAATGTCAACTGTTCTGATGATGACTCTTTTTCATCCATTTTACCCACATCAGCTGTGCGAACCATCACCCTAGTGCCAGATGCCACGTGGTTACAAGGATGGAGGCCACTCACTTTCAACATTCTTGGTCAGTACACCTTCTCCATGTGTTGTAACGAGTACTTTCTCTGTCACAATTTCATTGATCTGGTTTGCAAGGAAATGAAAGAGATCCACCGTATTGTCATTTAAACGTGGAAACTGTTGCCAGTTCTTGGGGTTTCCATTTGGTAGCATCATGTCTCCTGGTTTCCTTCACGAGCTTGGCAGGCAATGTAAATCCTGGAAAACAAGGCACAGCCATTTGTTTCTTATGTTTAGCTCTAGATGCCTCGCTGAATATGGTGAATGTATTTTGCTTGATCGGCCCATTCACTGGGACCTCTTCAGTGAGAAGGTGCTGTGCGAGGAATTCCACGTACTGATTTGTTCCAATCTGCTCTGCTACTCTGAGACATCTTATGGCTGAAGTGTTGGCCACGCCCTTCATCACCGGCAGAACAGATTTTCACTATCAACAGTGAAAAGATTGCCCATCTCTTCAAAAGTTTCAACAAGACTTTTAACCTGCACGACAAACTTTGCTGCGTTCCTGGTGTTTCCTCGTGGTGATTTACACAAGCTTTGGTCATTCTACTCAATGGGTGACTCAAACTGTGCAATAACTTTAGCCAATTCCTGTCCTCCTATCATCCATTTGAGCAAGCCCTCCTGTTGTTGGAACAATCCAACTGCTCCACCATCACCTGTAACTAACACATCATGTTGTTCATGTCCCTGATCTAAGACTATGCTAGATAACAGCCTACAGGACTTCTGAACTATAAAATGGGCTCTCGGAAACTCCGAACAGACATCTGGTAACTTTAGCTGCAGAGCCTCCATGTCATGTACGTGAATGGCAGTCCATTGAGCACAGTGTGTGTTGTTGAATAGGAACAACCATGGTGTAATTTTCGTAAACCCTACACATAGAGACCGAAGTTGCCTTCTCGAAGAGGCTAAACAAAGAGTAACATTAGAAGCCCAAGATCGAGAGTAATGGACCAAAACTGAAACTATGGACTGAAATGGGTAAGTCTAACTTTCCATACTTCGAAGGTTTCAAGGAAGGGATTAACAACACGTACTGCTGGTAAGCCCGTTGAACACGGATGAATAAGCTGCAAACTGTGACATGATGGGAGTGTCTAGTTCATGTAATATGTGATACAAGTAAAAAAGAGTCCAGACGTCGTGATTGTTCCATTGACAAGGGCCTCAATCCAACCACTGTCCTTCACCAGTCGCCTTGAACTTTCATTCTTTCCATTTCCAATTGAAGACCTCCATGCAATACAGCTATCTTGTCCTTCCCCATACTCATCTGGTCAAATCTATTGGACCTGTTTCATGAGAGCAAAGAATGACTGATCTCCAGATGCCACTGTTACTTGACCAGGGTTAAGAAACTGGACTGTCCTTTTGATGACAAACATTGTGTATTTTATCATGGCCAATGGACTGGCTGGCATAATCTGGAAAAAGCGGCATCATACCACCTGGTGTCAAATGTCTGACTTCTTCCTGCACTGACTTTGTCTGGAGCTACCTCAAACGCAGTTTTTGCATGTGTTGAAAAGTAGAAGTGAGTCATGCAAACATGAATTAATACTATAGGATTTGAGTTCACGTTATTACTTTCCGAAATTTCATCATAATAGCTTCAGCACAGACAACAGGTTTGATGCTCCATCTTTCATGGTTTCGAAAATCGAGAGGGTAAAAAGAGTTTTTATTTCTGTTTTACGACTCTAATGTGGGTGTTACAGTTAAAACTAGAAGTCCTCTCACCAATAGTGCGCTTATCTAGGCTTAATTGCGCGTTGGAATTGCGCGCAATTGCCATATCGAATGGCATCCAAAGCACGGCAGGTTCTCCTGGTTACTCATAGCAAACACATGTAGTGTTTCTGCCAATGGACCTCCGGGTTACCCGGAGGTCCATTGGCTGAAACATTGTTTGTGCACAGGCCATATGTACAGAATTTAATAGCTTTACTAAGGCCATAACGCGTACATTAACGCGCATATCAACGTGCTATTTGCGCGCATTTCATGACAGAACTTTTAGTTTTAACTGTATGTGATAATAAAAGCTTCTACATGTTTGAAAATGCCTTTATCTTAATCATTGACCATGAAAACCTAGGTCTAGACACAAAATTTGTCACATTATCTTGAAACGTTTCTGAGATACAGTTAAAACTAGAAGTCCTGTCACGAATAGTGCGCTTATGTAGGCTTAATAGCGTGTTGAAATTGCGCGCAATTGCCATATCGAATGGCATCCAAAGCACGACGGCAGGTTCTCCTGGTTACTCATAGCAAACACATGCAATGTTTCTGTCGATGGACCTCCGGAGGTCCATTGGCTGAACATTGCTTGTGCACAGGCCATATGTACAAAATTTGATAGCTTTACTTGGGCCATAACGTGCATATCAACGTGCTATTTGTGCGCATTTCATGACAAGACTTCTAGTTTTAACTGTATTGACGAAATAGTGGTTTTCGGTAATGGCGGAATCAAGATGGCCATCATTCCATAGGTGGTGCTTTTTTCTAATGTCTCCATATCTGACATAATTCAGCAAATGGAGATATACAACAGTGCCAGTTTTCATATTTGTATGACAATTTACACAATCCTTCATATATTCGTCACCTATCTCCACCACTTCTCGTAAAATAGACAATTGTTTGTCTGTTCGCCTCGTATCTCTGGTTTGGGTCAATGAAATTTAGAATGAAGATTGTTTATGGAAAGGCTTTCACAGTATCATGGTTTATTTCTCCTCTCGCCGCTGTTTTCCGGTATGCACCGGGAGGGTGGGGGGGGGGGGGGGGGTATGCGCTTGTTTAATTACTGATTACTGTTATCAAAAACAGTGGCCCGACAAATGCAGTCAGGTTTCGTTCTCTTTCTGAATCGAATGAACGCACGTGACGTTGCCACCCTCAATACAGATTTGTATTCGGTCTTGACGTTTTTACTTGTATTGGGGAAAAGTACGTTCGTGTATGATAACAATAAAGACTGTTTGTAAACAATTTTTGATCCGTGACACTAGAGACTTTAGGGGGACCAAAACGAAAAAAACGTCCCCCCCCCCCCCCCCCTTCCAAAAAATGCGGCTTGTGGAACTATGGTGTCAAAAATAGGTGCCATGGAGATTCGTCAGGACACCTGTTTTAATATAACAATAACATGATTTTCAAGGGCTCTACAGTGTATTAACGGCTCAACAGAAATGGTTAACAGCCCAAGAGTTTATTAGCGGCCCGCGACGAAGTCGAGGGCCGCTAATAAGCTCAAGGGCTGTTAACCATTTATGTTGAGCCGTTGATACACTGTGTAACGGATTTGGTAACAGCAGTTGAAGTATAATATACAACAGAAGTTCTAAATTACTCTGTTATAATTCGTCTGCTCATAACAGAGGTGTAATTCTATTTTTGTTGGCTTCGAGTCATTTCCATGTTTAAAATGAATCGATGTACCTTATTGGTTCATGTCGTAGTACATTGTGCTGTTGTTTCATTCGTCGAGGTGAAAGCGAGGGATCAATCAGATTCCAGTATTTGAAATCTTTCCCCGCGAAGTTATCCAAAATAAGAGCGGTCTCGCTCATAATTCGCCGCCCACGTCTTGGCATTAAAGCTCTAATTCAGCTGCGCCAGCACAACTGCCTATTGAGGTTAGTTATGGGGACACTTTGTAGCCTGTAAAAAAGGTTAACCGTAATGGGTGCCGTCATTTTGGGACCCGTTCAGCTCGGCCCTGGTGAGAATCACTGTTTCTGAGAGTGATTCTCTCCAGGTCCGAGTTCCGTGGGAACCATCCACATTTACTGAACACATGTTGGGTGGAAGTTAAACCCCTTTTGGTTGAAAGTGTAGTGGGCCCGTGGTTTTTGACCCATCATTCACAATCATGTCCATTTCATATCATACTATTTTTGGCTTCTTAATAAACCACGTTTAAACTGTTTTTCTATTTTAATGTGAATTCATCCAGACCACAACACATAACTTCATGGTTATTCTACCTCAGAGTTTAGTTATATTTTATCCATGGTTTGCTAGTTGACCCAGATCCTCACGAATCTGAAGAACAACAGGGAGATTTCGGCCAGGGTTCTAGCCCCTGGGGAGTCGTTCACCCCACCCCTGTTACACACTGTTATGCCCGACAAAGTCATGTTATTTTTATTATTGCCACTTTCGTACATCGGGTACATTACGATTAAATTATATGGGAAATAAGATAAATAGATGAAGTTTGACGTTTTAGAATTCAAAAAACAGCGACACTAACGTCTGATTTGTTGACAAACAAACCGGGTAACATGACTTTCGTCTGATCAGTGATACGGCGAAATTTGGAAAGTTAGATGATGAAATATATCTTCGAAATGCGAACTTAAGGCAAGGAGTTTATTCATCAAAGATGTCATGACTTACTTTGTGTGTATCGCTTCCTATATTTCATACATTATCTATCCGTGACACAAAGGGAAACACTTGAAACAAATATGTTAATTGTGTTTACAAATTAAAAAAATCCGAATTGAATTTCGATCCAAATGGAAATCTGGGAAAATATTGTCGATCGTCTGAGAGATGTGACGTCATTGTCTATATTTAGACGTGTCGGGCTGTCATTGACGTGTTGGGCTGTTATAGTCAATAACGGCCCAACACGTTACATGACTTGTACTTGTTGAGAATTACGAGGTTTCAACGCCCGGTAAAACGTCTTTAATGTGCTAGGAACGCCCTCAAAAGTGGTAATAATACCCAAGTTCGACAAGCCAAAAAACTTAATAAGTACGATGTAACTCACAACAGAGTCTAAAAGTGCGCTGACCAGTGATTGTGTAGAATGTTTCTAGTATCGGACTTAAATAGAACTTTCGCAATGTAATTAACTCTACTCATGCCACAGTGATTATATACCCATAAGGTTATTTCTATTGTGCGCGTGTATCAGGTCTTTGGGAGTATGGCCTCTATCTTAGTATCTTGCATGTTTGCATAATTTTATCATCCCACGTGGTCCCACCCTCGGTCGGAAAACTTCATAGCAATTAGTGGATTCTCGTAACAGTTCGTTTTAATCCTTCAATGACAATCTTGTTAATTGAAAGAAGCGTTTAGCATTAATCGTTTAACTCAACTGCGATAAATGAATATTTTTTAAAAAGCCCATGTTTTGGCAACTTTGAAATTAATATAACAAGATACACAAAACGTATATTATAATATTAGACCGTTTCATTTCATGTACTGCCGGTCGATAGTACTGAGTTTGTGTGAAGCTGCTGAAGGTTTTTAACAGAAATCACACAAACTGAGGTACTATCGACCGATAAAACATGAAAAGAAACTGTCTAATTATTTTATTTTATAGCATGCCATCAACCTTGTAACAATGTAGCCAAATCCATTAACATGCTTTCTGTGACGTCATTTTGAACAAATGATGTGGCTTTTTGGAGTTTTCAGATCATCATAGTCGAAAATGACTTGTAACAAGTGACGTCACTTTGTGAGTTTCTATATCACCACATGTCAGTGTTCACAACTGCATCATGCTGTTCATGTTATAATTGATTATTAATGGTGACTATACTCAATCATACTGTACAGGACTAGGACTCGGTACGAGTAGGCCCTACAGTTGGAAAGTTTATGAACGTACTTGTGTGATAAGTGGCATGATGGAATATAAATTCATGTTTCTTGGGCGACAGTTGTTAGAATTAAGCGGATTGAAACAATTTATTTTGAACTTGATGTGGAGACTTCGTGAGGTCAAGGAGTACTAAACTTGTAGAAATATAATTGTTTGAAGTAACACTCACTGGAAGTGGTGAACAATACGTGAGCTTTTAATATTTCTGATTCTTTTAAATTCACTTTTTGCAGTTAAAATTGAAAACACACCCACTGAAGTTAAAAATCGGACGCTGTTGCCCATTCCCATTCCCAACGAACCTCGACTCTATCTGCTACGAAAAACTGAAAAGCTGTTCATCATCAGTTGTGTCCATGTAATTGTCGAGAGTGACACTTCCGATACCCTCTGAAGATTTGCTACAAAATGTTGTCGATAAAATGACTAGAAGCTGCCTTGCGTCAGACTAAGAGGGGCTAGATACACTAGGTGCTATAGATACATCATCTTGTGACTTTAGTATTTGTCTTTTCCGTACTAGAAGAGTAGCATAACCCTGCCCATTATATTTTGTCGAAGCATCTCCCATTTCTCGCTTTTCCATGGCGCTGAAATCTGTGCAGTAACTTTGAATGGAAACTGGATTTTTATGACCCGAAATTGATGCATTTTTTCGGGACTCAAACCGATTTTTAAACAGTACTGTTATAGCTGTTGCGGGTATGCAGTGATTTGTGTACACGTTGACTTATTTGCTTCATCATTCCTGACAACGTATCTTTACCGAAAGGTGACCGACAAATAGAGAGTAATCGCTTGACTGGACTTGTTACGTGAAATAATTCATGAGAGGTGAGGGACGCTGTACAAACACGAGTGCGCGAATGCGCACGAGTGTTTTACAATATAGTCCCTCGCCTCGAATGAATTATTTCATGAAACCAGTCAAGTCAAGCGATTACTCTGTTTATTACTTTTCATTATTAACGATAATTATATTATTTCATCCTTTACCTAACGTAACGGCCAAAACCGGCCAGCGTTATTCCAAAAACTTTTTTGTCTCCAAAACATAGGTTATGACCCCTCATTGGAAAGAGGGGTCATAACCTATGTTTTGGAGAGAAAAAATGAGTTATTCAAGAATTTTTTTTGCAAGTGTCGTTGGCTTTTCACGTTAGGTAAAGGGTTAAAAAAAACCCTTTCGTTCTTGTCGAAGATGTTTAAGGACGGCTTTAAAAGTTTCTAATGACTTTCTGAATTCAATCCCAGTTAAAATATTCCTGTCAAGACATCTATTGATTCCATGTCTGAAACAAACAAGGGAACTCTTAGTATATAACTGTTTTTGCTTAGTTCTCACGTTGACATAAAAATCAGCCAGCAGGCTATCGAGTTCCTTATCAGAATAAGTTTCCTCATGCTCACTCAGTCCACGATAAACGCAAAATTCACGCAAAATTCTTACGCTGTACCTGGTAGCATCCAAAGTTTTTTTTTACTGGAAACACTTTCAACTAAATTCAACACCGAATTGTTTGTAAATCTTGCGCAACTTCGTTCATTTTTGTTTTTTCCAAATGACTTATTTGTAGATAAGTTTGCGTCTATCGGTGACGAAAAAGGTTAGATAGACGCTGCGCCAGCGTTTGATGTTGAGAAATTCCAATCAGCACGTGCGTAATCGACGCTGATCTCACGTCTCCAGAGAAGAACGTTCCGATTGTACCCGTAAATTTGTCCAAAAACTCCAGTACTATGACTTTTAGAAGGTGTCAAATTACCCAACTACGACTGTTGTCAGAGACGTGAGGCATAATAAATCATTTTAGTAAAACAAATGTTATCATTATTTTTTATGCCTCACGCAAAATATTCAGTCCTTTGCAATCATATATGTAGTGGAATGGAAGGGATGCCTTAACCCTTTACCTAACGCGAAAAGCAGACAACATTTGTAATCAAAATTCTTGAAAAACTATTTTGTTTTTCATTTTTACGTCAGAAACATACCGTATGACCACTCATTGGAACGAGCTCAATGAGCTCGTTCCGATGATGGGTCATAAGCTATGTTTTTGTGACATTAAATGAAAAAGTAATTATAATTTAATGGTGTATTTTTTTAATAGCGCTGACCGGTTTTGCCATTAGTTGGGTAAAGGGTGAAGCAAATGAGCAAAGTATCCTCTCGTATATCTCAGATATATAGAGGACATATTTTTCTCCCCCACAGCATGTGTAACATACGGCTGTCCAGGGTGAGATAGCAGAGAGAGACAGATGTATCCCACCCCACCCACGTGACGTTATATATTTATAACGTTATTATGACGTTATGCATATCGTATCAGTTTTTTGCTACCAACTAATTCATATTGACGTCATCAGAATGCTGTGTGATCAAAGTTTGATGCTCTAAAACTCTTTAAACCCCATGATGCCACCGTTCCTAACTGATTTCGTGGTATATACCTTTGGTATATACGTAACTTTTGCATGCTCTTTCAGATGGTGTCATTAGTTTTTCAAAACAACGAATATCAAATGAGTTGATTATATCAGCACGTGACCGCCGATTACCTCTGGCTAACGTTACGGCTGTATGGTGGGGGGGGGGGGAGAAAAATAATCCCTGATGGGTACGGGTGTGGGATGGGAAAATCTCACCCTCGGGTGAGATTTTCCCATCCCACACCCGTACCCATCAGGGATTATAATAATCATTTAGGAACATTCAAAAAAGGATTTGGATGGATTATTAGAAATTTTAAACAATCATGATTCAAACATCAAACTGAAAGTTACCACGAGCCAAGAATCTGTTAATTTTCTCAGTGTGACCGTGTATAAATGTAAACAGTTCCAGGCATCTTGTCATTTAGATATATTTTAAACCAACTGATTCACATCAACTGTTGCACACAAAATCATTTCATCCACCACATGCACTTAAAAGCATCATCAAATCATATCCCATTCTTTCCACTACAATTGAAGTGATATGCTAAATTTCACCGAGGCTTGTTCTGTCCTATTTGGCGCACTCAGATCGTGTGTGTACTCACTGCGCTTCTTGTGTAGCCTGAAATCTCAAACTCTGAAAAAGCTGGAAAGTCCTGCAGAAATTACTGATCTCGAACCACTTAAAACTGAACACAACAGACCATTGCAGAATTATAGTGGTGCGGCATTGAATTGCAAACAGTCTCATTGTAGATTGCACACATTTATGCCTGATTAGAAAGAGGAATTTTCCTCTGAAGAAACGAAAACCGTTATGAGATCTGGGAAGCAGTATGTGGGTCAAAGTCAAAATTCTTTCCGACTTCGTAACACTCGACAGGATAAAAAACATAATGCTGATGCCCCAGCAGCGTAACATTTTAACCATCCCGGCCATTTTTGGAACGATTTTGAAATCTATCCAATTGAACAACCACCAATTAAAGATACATTAGAAGAAACAGATGAATTTGGTGCCCTCAACTCGAAGGAGTTACTCACTGGAATTTCCGCATGGCCGGAAATCTCATAGTCTTAAACCTGAAACTCCTCCATAAATTAATGATTTTGAACCACTGACAATTGAACACAACAGATCGTTGCAGAATTGTATTGACGCTGTATTGAATTGCAAAAGCCTCGGTGCAGATTGCAGAATTTTATGTCTGATCAGAAAGAGATATTTTCCTCTGAACAAACGAAAAATCATCATCAGATCCGAAACTCCCTCCACTGTGATTCATTCAATGTCATTTGCCTTATCACATGTAAACGCTTTGAGAAACAATATGTGTGTCAAACTCAAAATCTGTATCGAATACGTGTTACTCAAACAGGATATAAAACATAATGCTGACACCGTAGTAGCACAGCAGTTTAACTTTCCTGGAAATTCGTTGGACAATTTTGAAATCAAACCAACTGAACAACCACTAATTAAAGATAGTAGTAGGAGCTGCACCGTTCACGTAGGTTTTGGGGGACCCCGCCGGGGGACCCCTGCGCCCAAAGCGCCCAGGCCTTTTTAAGGCTCCCTTCACCCATCCCTATGCCCAAGCCTGTTCAGGCCCCCGCACCCCCCCCTGCGCCCAAACCCAGTTAGCCCCTCATTTGTGCCTAAAGCCTGTTAGGCGCCCCTCCCCATGCCCAGAGCCCTTTTAGGCCAGCCGTACCCTCTTTGTGCCCAAGATGGCGGTCTAAGATGGCGGCTTCCCCATGATATCTGTGATGTGGCTACCGTCATACACAAAATGGGAGGGCTCCCCCTCCCTCTCTGTATCCAAAGCCTATTGGGACCCAAGATGGCGGTCCAAGATGGCGGATGACAAGATGGCGGCTTCCCCCATGACGTGGCTACCATAATACACAAAGTGGGAGGGATCACCCTCCCTCCCTGTACCCAAAGCCTATTGGGACCCAAGATGGCGGTACAAGATGGCGGATGACAAGGTGGCGGCTTCCCCCATGACGTGTCTACCATAATACGCACAGTGGGAGGGATCCCCCTCCCTCCCTGCACCCAAAGGCTATTGGGACCCAAGATGGCAGTCCAAGATGGCGGATGACAAGATGGCGGATGACAAGATGGCGGCTTCCCCCATGATATCTGTGATGTGTGTACCATAATACACAAAGTCGGAGGGTTCCCCTCCCTCCCAGTACAGCCCAAGATCGTGGCGTCGTTAATGCGCATGACATCAACAAGATGGCTGCGCCCATATTGGGCATGCACAATAAGGATGGTGCCCATGATATGCATGACGTCAACAAGATGGCGGCCCACACATCTTTTAGAGATGCACTCACGTAAAAGAATACAACATAGTGGTCACTGATTTGGGAACATAGCGGTCACTGATGGGGGACTTGGGTACGGGAAGGGGTAATGTGCATCTCAAAAGCATGGACGCTTTGTGCTCTTAGTTTTTAATATGTTTGGGGGAACCAGTCAGTACTTTTCATGTCACAAAGTATTAGATTACATAAACTTCAATTAAAATTGAAGTTTATTTTAAAACATGGCTTCCCTCATCTAGCACAGGATGTGGATGCTTTCAAATACATCTATGTATGTTTGCATCTGGTAACGTTATCAACAATCATAAAGGGTCTCGACTTAATCCTCTCACGATTGCGTTGTAAATAAACTGTGTCTGGAGGTTTTATCTTCATTCGTGTAACCTTTATTGACAAAATTACCCTGTCTTGGCTTTATCAAACGTTGTTATTGTCGAGAGCATATCTGGGCAAGAAGAAGAGTATTAATCTGTTATACAAAGACGTAATCAGTCTTCTTCTGTTGGGTATAGAGTTACATGATGCCTCCTAAAACCAAAACGGAATGAACAACTCTACATTTTTCTATCTATTCAGTTTTTTATTTTCACATAAAATCCGTTTTTTACAAAGTGGTTAATTGGTTTTACAAGCAGTTAAAATGGATTTTCAATCAGTTTTAAAAGTGATTTTACAATTGCACCATAAGTAATTTTTACAACAATAAGTAGTTTTTACAATAATTTTACTGGTAATCATACAAAAACACATAAATAAATGTTCAGTAACTGACTCGTGATCCTGAAAAAGGGCAGTTTTTTGTTGTTTTTCAAGACTTTCTCTAGTTATCATCTAAAGCTGTCTGCACATTCCATTCCACTTTTGCAGGCTTTTCCAGTTGATTTTCTTTAAACACTAATCCATCGCAGCTTTGCAGAGATGTTGTTTTTTGGAATAAAAAAGTCCATACACTCTTTATTTCCGATCAGGCCTCCTGGGATATTTTGATATTTAAGGATATTTGCAAAAATTTTCCAGCCTGTCGGTTGAAAATCTTTTCTTTTTCGCAGCAGATCATTTATTAGATCACACATATTGGAGCTCGAAATTGTAATGCCGTTATACATGAGTCGATCTTTCTCATCCCAGGATAGATTAGGTATATTCTTTATTATCTGGAGTAACAAAAGCGCCCTGCTCTTCATAGATTCTGGTATACAGTCCAACCAGTCGATAGTGGGCTCATTTTCCCTGAAAAACTAGTCTTTAAGGAGTGTGGTTTGGTGATTTCATTGCGTAAGTTTGAATGGTGCTGAAAGATTTTCTTGTAGAGCACCCCTTTCTCTTTGGAACTCGATGTTAAAGATTCAGTAATTGGTCTCATGCCCTGGTCTATGGGTGGGACAGCTACAGCATTCGGGGGTGTGCGTACTTCCTGTAACTGTTCACTCCCCCATAGATCAATACACTGAATTCTGCTTGGGGGTAGGCTGGGTGAGTCATCTAGAGATTTTTCCCTCAGTGATTCCCCCATCACTCGCGGGTTTACTGGTACTAGCTTATTTGCAAGTCCCAAAATATTACCACTTGTCATATGCACTGGAGGATAGGGTAGTTGGTTACAGATAGATCTGGTTGTTAACTCGGCTGTATTGGTGTTTGCACCACTTATAGGTCGTTTAAAATTTACATTTTTGTGTAATTGTCGTCTGTTTCGATAATAATGAGTTTTATTAGAGTAAGATTTTTGACACAATTCACAGACATAGCGTGAATTCATCTTTTCAAAGTGAGCTTATAGATGTGTGGGGTGGGGACAATGCTCTTCTATTATTTACAGGAATAGGATGGGTGCTACCCCTACCTGTCAATCGCTGATTGGGCAATTATATACCAAGATAGGGTGGATTCTACCCCAACCTGTTGATCATTGATTACTTCAAATTCTCACATGTGCACATTGGTTTTAGTCATGTGCACATCGGTTTTACTCATGTGCACATCGGTTTTACTCATGTACACATCACTAATGGTCACTGTTGGTCAGTTTAGTGATCAATTCATTAAAGTGACCATTAATTAGTCTCCATTAGTGACCAATTCGTGACCATTAGTGACCAAATAGTGACCATTAGTGACCAATTAGTGACCAATTAGTGACCAAATAAAGTGACCAATTGATGTGCACATGAGTAAAAACCAATGTGCACATGAGTAAAACAGATGTGCACATGAGTAAAACTGATGTGCACATGTGTAAAACTGATGAAAACTGATGTGCACATGTGTAAAACTGATGTGCACATGAGTAAAACTGATGTGCACATGAGTGAAACCGATGTGCACATGAGTAAAACCGATGTGCACATGTGAGAATTTGAAGTAATCACATGATCAACAGGTTGGGGTAGAATCCACCCTATCTTGGTATATAATTGCCCAATCAGCGATTGAGAGGTAGGGGTAGCACCCATCCTATTCCTGTACATAAATAGAAGAGCATTGCCCCACCCCACAAATCTATTAGCTCGCTTCAAAAAGATGAATTCACGCTATGTCTGTGAATTGTGTAAAAAATCTTACTCTCATAAAACTCATTATTATCGACACAGATGACAATTACACAATACTGTAAATTTTAAACGACCTGTAAGCAGAGCAAACACCAATACAGCTGAGTTAACAACCAGATCTATCTGTAACCAACTACCCTATCCTCCAGTGCATATGAAATCAGCCTCCAGTTGGAACAATGCATAACAAGTGGTAATATTTTGGGACTTGCAAATAAGCTAGAACCAGTAAAATCGCAAGTGATGGGGGAATCACTGAGGGGAAATACCTCTAGATGACTCACCCAGCCTACCCCCAAGCAGAATTCAGTGTACTGAACCATGGGGGAGTGAACAGTTACAGGAAGTATGCACACCCCCGAATGCTGTAGCTGTCCCACCCAGAGACCAGGGTATGAGACCAATTACTGAATCTTTAACATCGAATTCTAAAGAGAAAGGGGTGCTCTACGAGAAAATCTTTCAGCGCCATTCAAACTTATGCAGTGAAATCACCAAACCACACTCCTTAAAGACTAGTTTTTCAGTGGAAAATGAGCCCACTATCGACTGGTTGGACTGTATACCAGAATCTATGAAGAGCAGGGTGCTTTTGTTACTCCAGATAATAAAGAATATACCTAATTTATCCTGGGATGAGAAACATCGACTCGTGTATAACGGCATTACAATTTCGGGCTCCAATATGTGTGATCTAATAAATGATCTGCTGCGAAAAAGAAAAGATTTTCAACCGACAGGCTGGAAAATTTTGGCAAATATCCTTAAAGATCAAAATATCCCAAGAGGCCTGATCAGAAATAAAGAGCGTATGGACTTTTTTTATTCCAAAAAAACAACATCTCAGCAAAGCTGCGATGGATTAGTCTTTAAAGAAAATCAACTGGAAAAGCCTGCGAAAGTGAAATGGAATGTGCAGACAGCTTTAGATGATAACTAGGGAAAGTCCAGAAAAACAACAAAAAACTGCCCTTTTTTAGGACCACGAGTCAGTTACTGAACATTTATTTATGTGTTTTTGTATGATAACCAGCAAAATTATTGTAAAAACTACTTATTGTTGAAAAAATTACTTATGATGCAATTGTAAAATCACTTTTAAAACTGATTGAAAATCCATTTTAACTACTTGTAAAACCAATTAACTACTTTGTAAAAAACGGATTTTATGTGAAAATACAAAACTGAATAGACATAAATAAATAATAAATTTAGAGTTGTTCATTCCGTTTTGGCTTTAGGAGGCATCATGTAACTCTATACCCAACAGAAGAAGACTGATTACGTGTTTGTATAACAGATTAATACTCTTCTTCTTGCCCAGATTTGCTCTCGACAATAACAACGTTTGATAAAGCCAAGTCAGGGTAATTTTGTCAATAAAGGTTACACGAATGAAGATAAAGCCTCCAGACACAGTTTATTTACAACGCAATCATAAGAGGATTAAGTCGAGACCCTTTGTGATTGTTGATAACGTTACCAAATGCATACATACATAGATGTATTTGAAAGCATCCACATCCTGTGTTAGATGAGGGAAGCCATGTTTTAAAATAAACTTCAATTTTAATTAAAGTTTATGTAATCTAATACTTTGTTTGTGACATGAAAAGTACTGACTGGTTCCCCCAAACATATTAAAAACTAAGAGCACAAAGCGTCCATGCCTTCTGAGACGCACTTTACCCCTCCCCGTAACCAAGTCCCCCATCAGTGACCGCTATGTTCCCAAATCAGTGACTGCTGTGTTGTATTCTTTTACGTGAGTGCATCTCTAAAAGATGTGTGGGCCGCTATCTTGTTGACGTCATGCATATCATGGGCACCATCCTTATTGCGCATGCCCAATATGGGCGCAGCCATCTTGTTGATGTCACGCATATTAACAACGCCGCAATCTTGGGCTGTACAGGGAGGGAGAGGGAGCCCTACCACTTTGTGTATTATGGTAGACAATTCACATATATCATGGGGGAAGCCGCCATCTTGTCATCCGCCATCTTGGACCGCCATCTTGGGTCCCAATAGGCTTTGGGTACAGGGAGGGAGGGGGATCCATCCCACTGTGTGTATTATGGTAGACACGTCATGGGGGAAGCCGCCATCTTGTCATCCGCCATCTTGGACCGCCATCTTGGGTCCCAATAGGCTTTGGTACATGGAGGGAGGGGGATCCCTCCCACTTTGTGTATTATGGTAGCCATGTCATGGGGGAAGCCGCCATCTTGTCATCCGCTATCGTGGACCGCCATCTTGGTCTCAAAAGGCTTTGGGTACAGGGAGGGGGGAGCCCTCCCACTTTGTGTATTGCGGTAGCCAGGTCACAGATATCATGGGGGAAGCCGCCATCTTAGACCGCCATCTTGGGCACAAAGAGGGTACGACTGGCCTAAAAGGGCTCTGGGCATGGGGAGGGGCGCCTAACAGGCTTTAGGCACGAAGGAGGGACTAACTAGGTTTGGGCGCAGAGAGGGTGCCTAAGGGGCTTTGGGCGCAGTGGGGTGAGGTGGGCCTAATGGGCTTGGACACAGTGAGGGGTGAGGGGAGCCTAAAAACGGCCTGGGCGCGGGGGTCCCCCGGCGGGGTTCCCCAAAACCTACGTGAACGGTGCAGCTCCTACTACTAAAGACACATTAGCAGAAACAGATGAATTTAATTAAACAATATTTCGGTGGCATATTACAAGGCAAAAAACGTTACAGTAGGAAATGTCTGTGCCAATGTGAAGTCTTGTTCAGCCGTCATTGTGAGGACCTGTCGTTTTTTCTTTTTACCGCGGTGACAAACAATGACAAACAAGTCCAAAAGATCGGGAAGACAAACTCTAAGCCATTGCTTTCTTTGTGAGAACAGGGGGCTATAAAGGAAATCCTTGTGGTGACGCAAATACTATAGACATTTTTTTGTTGATCCATTTGACAAAATTGTTCCCACCAAGTCGCAACATGGTAGATCTGTTCTGTCTGTTGAGGCAGCCAAAATTGTCACTAAAACACCCTTTCTTGCTTCCGTCTTTTGGACTTCATAATGTGTGGATGTTGGGGTACCTGGGGTGATAAAACCTACGCAATTCAGAAATATTTATTTATTTGTGTTTAACAGCACTTTCAACAGCTTTGATCATATCATGTCGAACAATCTTACATGTACAAATAGAGGAAATTGGAATACCAAGAGAGAACCACAGAATGGCGACGTGTAACTGTCAAGCTTCCTTGTTATGGGTGTACACTTGTAAGGGATGTAACTGGAGAGAAACACACTCACTAACCCAATGAGGCAGGGTTAACATCGATTGGAGGCATGTTTTCCATCGATGTGGAGTTCTGTTATATAGTTGGGTTGGATATTCCAAGGGAAAGCTCCCTTGTGATGGATATAAGGGATGTAACTAAAGAGAAACACAGAATGTCGACGAGTAACTGTCAAACCCACTCACTAATCCCGTTGAAGCAGGGTTAACATCGATTGGAGGCATGTATACCATCGATGGGGAGTATCGTTATTTTGTTGGGTCAGATAAACCAAGGGAAAACTCACTGCTGATGGATAAGGGAGATAATTCCTTTTCTTTTTGTCAACAAAAAAGTTGAACTCGTTTGTTTGAAAAAGATCAATGAGAGTGAGGAACACATGTTTTGTTAGAAATGTCATGTTGTTTGCCAGTAACGCCAATATCCCCAACATGGTGGAGAATTCAAAATCGATGTTTAGTTATCTAAATCGGCAGGCAATTTGTTTTATAAAAATTTCGTGAATCGTGATGTTTTCAACGAAGGACCTCGTATTCAGCTCCTCGGACGACACCGTGTTGAATGGCTCAGTAAACAATCTGTTCGCGCCGATTAATTCTAAAAGGCCGGTTTCGTCCGTCCGTTCGTCAACCACGATGATTAACAGTGACCAGCCTACAATACCTCATATTGTCAATCACTCACCTGATTACGTACCCGATAAAATGGTGAAAAAGTTTCAGGATTTTTACAGAAAGCATTTCACTCCTATTTAATTCTTTTCTGCATATACGCCGCCAGAAAAAAGTCCATTCAAAAACAACAGGTTCATGACAGACCTTGGCTGCTTTTCATTTGCATTTGCAGGTGTGCTGGAATTCTTTACCCGATGATCACAAACTGTCTTTTTCCGAACGGAATACTGCAATTCTGTTAACCACCTTGCTCTCGTTGCCATAGTTTGAATTTCCAACCTATTGAGGAGTTCCATTCTATTGTTGTGGAAAAAAGCACAACACCTTGGGAAAAGTGACCGAGATGTTACATGCAAATTTATTGCTTTCTTTGTTACAGCTGATCGTGTTCATACATCACGTGATGCCCTTCACTCAGCAAAAATTGGTGAAGTGCATGGCTATCGAACACATGATGATGTTAAAATTAATGCAGCAAGTGCATACACGCCGCCAGAAAATCCATTAAAAAACTCGTCCCTTGCGCTCCAATATGTTCTATGTGCCTATTGGCACATAGAACACATTGGAACCCAGGGGACGAACTTGATGATATAGCCAAACGTTTAAGCGAAATTGAGATTTTAAAGCAAAATTCATCTACTACGCAACAAGACACTCGTCATGTTAAGACAGAACAACGAGATAAAACATGTTTTCATTGTACAGGGGCTGGTCATATAATACCTCAGTGCAACTGGAACGGAACTGGTTCCAAGTCTCCAAATGTTATTTGCCAGCTGCGTGTTCAGGTCATAATGCAAGAATTGTGTATTGATGGCCCATTTGTCATCTGAGTCGAGTAAGGAAATTGTATGTCAGCTCTATGACCAGTCTGGCCACAATGCTCGTCCGTGTGATCAGTTAAACACCAACGCCCTGAAGATGTTGGCCAGCTTTCAGGTCAGTTGCCATTTAACCGTCATTTAGTTTATAAAAATGATATAGCTGAGGACAAGGGCGCAGTGGCGTTGCGGTAACTGGTTCTCGTCAGATTACCAAAGTTAAGCACCGTCGAGCCCGGTTAGTCCTCGGACGGGTGACCGTCTGAGCGATCAATTCGGACTCCCGCGTTGTGTCCTTGTGCAAGGCACTTAATCCCGATTGTCCACACTGGGGCACGATGACGTCGTGTACTAAGGTGTACTGCACGTCGATGGTGCGCATGTCCTCAACCATTCTAACCCTGCCTGTGCTGCAATGCGGAGTTACGATGTTGGGGAGCTGGCGGCTGCTCGTCGTTGCTCGGTGGTTCTCTCCGGGTACTCCGGCTTCCTAAATCTGTCACGGTCATGATTAGCCATTGTGCATAAGTATGTGACCTTAAACACCAATAAATAAATAAATATAGCTGAGGACTCCAATGATAATTCTTTTAATTTCTTAATGCCTACAGATAATTGTGCGGTAAGGGACGATCAAATTTTTTGTCAATATAATTTTATGTATTTAAATTTATACATAGGTTTCTCAGCTATCCCTGTTACTGCTTTACACGATTCAGGGATCAGCGCTAATATCATATCAAACAATGTTTTGACTCTTATTCATGTTATTCAAAAGGTTATTAACCATGGGGGGGGGGGGGGGGGGGCTAAGGTTTTACTGCCTGATAATAAGTTTATCAGTATACATGGTACTGCAAGGATCAGGCTTAGCAATGCCAATTATACTGATGGCAAAACCCACCCATTTATATGTATTTGTTCTCATGATAGAGGAAACTTCCCTCTGTCTTATTTTGGGTACTGGATACATGAAAAAACACAATATTAAACTGGACTTTAACAAGCAAGCAAATTTGTGCGATGTTAAGGGAAAGGTTAATGTTAATTATAGTTAATCATTTATTGTTAAACCCAACTCCGCGTGTATTGTTTTACTTGAAATTCCAGATTATATACCTGTTGGAACACAGAGGGTTATATCAACACACTCTGAGTTAATTAACCCTTTGAACCTCAGAGGCCGTTTTTTCCGGCCCAGTAGCATGATACTTCATAATTTCATTAAGTAGGTTGACTTTTGAGTGAAGGTGTGGTGTAGACCAATCAATGTTTTCAACGTGCAGCCTTGAGGCTGCACGTTGAAAATATTAATTCTTCTACCCCACCCCCTCCCTCCCCCTCCCCCAAAATTTGATATTCGATTAGACTCGAAATCAGATACCCGATTCGTTTTCTTTCGAATCTTTACACGGGAATATAGTTTGGTATAATTTTGTCATTGTCGTCGTCGCACAAAACGTATAGTTCAGATGGAATGTATATGTAAATAATGCTGAAAATAAAGACAGAGTGTAATTTTATCTATAATAACATAAATAGCATCTGACCCATGCCACCTCCTATGCTAATTCCAGTCTCACTACCACTGTTGAAAACAAAGTGAAAGTTTCCAAACAATGTTGACGATCAGCTGTTGCTGGTCATGTGCAGTGCTTAGTACTGGTAAGTTTCGCACCCATTCCTGGGTAATATTCCAACTACATCATCAAGACATGCCTTCCAAGATGGCATGCCTTGATGATCTAGTTGGAATATTTTATCAGTCGGGACTTGAGCGGTCACAGTCAGAACAATCAGGTTTACAGTCCCCCTTCTCTTAACAGTCATCTTCAAGACGCCCAGAATTCGATTCGAGATTCGATTCGATTTCGAATAATAGACCAGATTCGATTCGGAATTCGATTCGAATCGAAAATGTGTGATTCGCGGAGCCCTTATTCCCAAACTCAGAGGTTCAGATCATGTTGATCCAAATGCTCTTTCGGTGTCAAGTGGTGAACACAAAATCAAACGAATTTTACAACAGATGGCATACAATATTTAGTACAATTGGTTGGAGAGCCAGCACAAAATGCTAAATGGTTGTCTCGCTCTCATCTTGACAATAAAGCTAAAACATCTTTAAAGATTAGACCTCCACAACGTGTAGAGTTTTTAGTAATAACCAGACTTTTTACTGAATGCCAGCGGAATAAATGGAGGATATGGAATGAGTGTTTCGGCCATACACTATATATGAAACGAGTCTAAGAAATTTCCGTTTTGCCTCGCCAGAGACTCGGCAAAACGGGAAATTCGTAGCCGAGTTTCATAAATGGAGAATGACCAAAACACGAATTTCATATTATGTTTATTTATATGACACCACAGTTACCAAAAACACATCTTTTAGAAAGAAAATACAATTTAAAGAATGGAATTTCACCTTGAATGTCATGCATTTGACGGTGACGCGTCACAGCTGCAACAGCTGCACAGATTCGAAACGAGGACTTCTCGGCTTGCAGTCTGCATCTCCACCTACTTAGCCACCGCGCCCTTCCCTCAATTGTGTTTTATTTTTGTTGAACATTGTTTGATAAAACCTCGAGAGTTTACCCACAGTTTCATACCTATCACAGTACACACATGCGTACTATGTGTATGACTAGCTTATTTATTTAGCCAATACACCCTAAACAAGGCAGATTGCAAAAATACAAAAACCATATATATATACCTAAAAATAGTGAATAATGTTTGTCCAAATATGCATAAACACATTAACCCTTTTGAACTCCTGCGACCGGTCTTTCGACCCAAGGCATAATGTCCAATTTTTGTCTTATTATAAGAGGTCTATACACAGAGCATTCATGATAAAATAATAACTGCAGTCTGCAGCCAGACGGCTGCAGACTGTAGTTATTATTGTGTCCTCCCTGTACATTAATATTGGACTGACCCATCTGACTGTAAATGTACACAAAGGCGATACCATTCCAGGAAACGAGAGTTCAAAGGGTTAAATCACGAGAAGCTTACAATATTATCTACTATTTATTTATTTATTTATTTATTTATTTATTTATTTATTGGGTTTAACGACACTTTCGACAGCCAGGGTCACCTCGCGTCAGACAGTTTTAAGGGTGGAGGAAACTGGAGTACCTGGAGAGAACCACCGAGCAACGGCGAGCAACTGTCAGGCTCTCCAACATACTAACTCCATCCATACTAGCAGGGTTAGTATTGGTTGAAGACAAGTGCACCATCGACGTGCAGTACGCCACGTGGGCAGTGGGGTGAAGTACCTTGCCCAAGGACACAACGCGGTTGCCGCAGATGGGATTCGAACCGAGGACTTCTACCTACCGAGCCACCGCGCTCCTATCTGCTGTACAATAACTGTCGTTGTTTAAAGAACTGCTGAATCATATCACAGATAACATTGCATAATGATAGTATTTCGTTTTTCATGGGAAACATGAAACGATCCAAGCTACTCATTTCAGAAAAGTGAGGAAATTCATATTAAATTTTCTGGAGTTCAGTAGACCTGATGGACTCGTACATCCTGCAATCCATCACAAAATGTAACTCATCTTCCAGGGCACCCAAAATGCATATGAGACATACTCTTTCGTTTACAGGCACGGGTGCTTGCATATTCCTCCCAATTTCTATACGAAGTTTACGGTTGCTAATATAACCGTAGGGAATGGCCGTCGATATCTCTTGTGAAACAATGGTGTTCAACTGATGACTCGGAGACAAATTAAAGATGATAACAATTTAATAGCGAATCTGGTATTCCAAACATCTAACAGCAATCAACATTTAATAACCGGACTTGTTGGATATCCGAACAATTTTACAGCAATAGCTCTTAGGATTTCCCAACAAAATGAAACAGAGTGACGTTTGGAAATCCAAACTATAACTGAATTCTTACTTGTGATCAAGGCTGTATATACTATACAATAAATGTGTCATGTTATAATGCGTTTACTTAATATAAAGATTAAAGTAATCTTCCACTGAGTCATAATGAGATGCCTTATTACCTTAGTGAGTAGAGCTAAAATAAACAATGGGGGAAAACAATGAATAGAGGCATCTTGTTAAAAGTTTATCATGGTCTGTACACGCTCTGGTGATACTAACACGTAACCGAGTAAACAGAATTCTCGCTTCTAATGATGTGGTGTGTACTAGAGAGGGTTCCAGGCTGAATGTGTTTCCTTGGTCTCCTTCCTTTCCTTTCGAATCTTTTCGCGGGAATAAATACTCATTATCATGATAATTCATTTATCTAACAATTCTGTCACATAAACAGATTAAAACTTAAATTAATAATAAGTTTTGGGACATAATGTTGGCAGAGAAAATGTTTAAAAAACCGACATTTTATGAAACATATTGCTATGCACTTTAACAAACAGTGAGTAACGCGGTCACCGCAAATTCTCAAAGTTGCTTTGTAAAATTTTTCACTCTCATTGTCACTTCGTATGATGATACGCTTGAATTTACAAGTGTGTAATATTTAATTGTGCTGCTACTATTTATTGTGTGTGTGTGTGTGTGTGGGGGGGGGGGGGGGGGGTCCAGTGGCTATTCATAGTTCTGTTGATAATGGTGAGGAATTTTATTTTGTTTTGTAAACGGTCAGCTGAATCGATCACTGAAACGCACATAGAATGTATTCATGCGCCTGTAATAATAGCCCGTTGCATTCCCGGAAACGAATTGTCTATATGATGCGGGATAAGAATGAGTCGTCTATACGATACGGGATCGGAACACATTGTCTGATACGTACCGTTTCTCGTGACTTTGAAGCCAAAAAGTGTATTATTGTTAGATAAAGTTTGATATCGCTCATCTACATTATCTCACAAAACGTGCCACCACCCATACTAATTTCAGTCTCTCTTGCCATTACGACCGCTGAAAGAAACTTCAAGGTTTGCAAACAGTGTTGACGATGCTCTGCTGCTGTGCAATGCCAAGTACCGGTGTTTCTCACTGTTCCTGTTTGTAAACTATAATCCCTACTGGGCAATATTTCAACAATATCCGAAGGCATGCCTTGATTATGTAGTTAGAATATTTTATCAATCGGGACTTGCGCCATCACAGACGGAACAAATAAGGGTTGCTGCCCCTCTCCCCCAATGGGTCATTTTCAAGATGCCCCTGATTCGATTCGAGGTTCGATTTGAATAAAAAGTCTGCGATTCGCAGGGCCCTAGGTGAGTGACTGATCAAGACTCACAATTAATTTTTGATGAAAATCTGCTGTAAGGAATCACAAGGGAGACACATTTATAGCATTTATTCAGATATAATTACATTGTTAATGTTGTTATACGTTTTGGGTCCAAATACTCCATTCCCATTGGCCAGCTGGATGAAAACGTGATGACCAAATGTAATTCATTTTCCAATGAATACATTTGGTTGAACTATGACCCGCATTTACGTTAGAGCGCAGTTGACAAAATGTAATTCGGGCGGTGTTTGGGCGGGTTTTTAATTTTAGAGCCTCTCGCAGCGATCAACTCCGCTGCTGTTTCTTTGGTGATATTTCCCAACTGTGGCATAAAGCCCGTTAAAATTGTTTTTAACATTCCATGTTTCGTTGCGAAAGACGGCAATTTGACAAATTTGGGTTAATCCCGAAAAACAGCGCTCAACTCAGAGTTGTACGCTTTGTCTTTTGTGTGAGGGTGGTTTTTCCCCTCGTTCGTTCGTACATGTTTCATTTCGTCTTTCTGCTTTGTTCTTTGGTAAAAAGTAGTTTAAACACTTACGGAATGTAATTATAAGGACTGAATGCAATTTTTATAATCTTTATTTGAGTATGAACGTGTGGGAATGGGTACAAATTATGTAGAAGGGATTCATACATAATTTGTACCCATTCCCACACGTTCATACTCCAATAAAGATTATAAAAATTGCATTCAATTCTTAAATAATTTGTTTTTAGTCAGACTCATGCTGATAGTCTTGCTTTGCACACAAGTTATTTCATGATTGTCTCTAGTCAGTTACCTATGCCATTAAATGTCTTGTTAGATTTTGACTATCCAAATTCTATGTTTTGGAATAGAAGTACATGATTCTGCGTTGCCTGTAGTTTGTCTGTCCAGTAAGCTTTGGTATTCTTCAGTCACGTATATTTTCACCCTGCCTTTTATTTTCGTTAGAAATGCACCACTCAAAGTTTGCGCGAAGCTGGGTTGCTGTGGCAAAGCGGTCCCTACGAGCCTGAATGATCAAAAAACGGTCTTCAGCTGCAGATGTTGCCCAATCTCTGCCACCACCATGCTGTCTTACTGGTGTGCCACACTGCTGAAATATTGCCCAGGCTCTGGTGATCACCGTATGATGCACATCAAGGCCTTCACCAACCTGACGATGGGTAGCTCCTTGCTCCACCGTCCTTACAGCCCGCCACATTTCTGCTTCAGACAAATGTCTTCTTACATTTGCATTTGCCATATTCAATCATTGAATCACAAGGGTGTGTGTTGAAATGAAGATTGAATACCCTACACATGTCATGTACATGTAGATAGTACACGAAAACATCATGAACATCAAGGGGTACATGCTTTCCATGACTGTCACGACAAGTCTGCCTGTCAAGAGAGCTAATGAAAACACTGGAGACCATCTCAACACATTCCTCAATCATGTCCATAAAAATGTCGCAAATATGTCAAAAGCAAATTGCACAATGATGTGTTAAATATTTGGTGCTTAGCAAACTTTGAGTTGTATGCATTTCATTCTTTTACTCTGTCCTAGAAGTTTATTTAAGTATTATTCGGACGTTTTCCCTTGGCTTATGTAAATTGATCCTCAGTTTTTTTTTTTTTTGTTTTTTTTTTCGGGGGGGGGGGGGGGTGGGGTGGGATTATTATTAGGTTGGATAAGCCGAGGGAAAGCTGCCTTGTGGACGTAAGGGAGGTAACTCCTTCTCTTTGTCAACAAAAAAGTTGAACTCTTGTTTGAAAAAAGATCAATGGGAGTAACGAACATGTTTTATTACAATTGTCATACTGTTTGCAGAAAGGCAAAAATCCATAATATGAATGTTGTAGCAATTTCTGTTATTCAATTGAAGTTAAAGCTGTGTCAATAACGCCTTTAACCCCAACAGTGCGCCTTAGCACCGTTGCATTCTACCGAGGGACACAGCGCAGATCACATGGTCCAGGATCGAAACTATGACTTTTCAATCTGAAAGTTAATGCTGTAACCAATGAGTAGAGATGGGCTGCATTGGAATTTTGAGTTCGATATCGGTTTCGGTAATTGTAATGGGGTATACTGCGGTATCGATCCGGTATCTGACTTGAATGTGATTGGCTGATGGTACCAAAGGGGAATTCACATTAAGGAAATACAGAATAAGTTATTCTGGTATCATTCTACCACAGCGCCACAAATGCCACTGCCAATGAGCTCAACAGTGGCATCCTTTTATGAAAACAAATCATATGTACAGTAATTTTGTGACTTGTTCTAAACACACCTTGACCTTCAAAGTCATATTTCAGGTGTATGCAGCCTTGCCATGCCATCTTCAAGAGGTCCAGCTGACAATTGACAAGACATCTGGCCGGTGATTTCTAGCCATGTCTTGGCTGCCTGCTAAGGCAGCCAAGAATTGGCTAGAAATCACTGCTAAGGAGCTGGACAACTACATATTGTAGTCTAGTGAAAATAAAGGATAATTGCCCAGGCCCTGAGGGTTAACAAAACTGAAAATAACATCAGCCACTTTTTTCAGGAAAATAAATCCTTTAATTGATATCAAGCCTCGACGGAGCGTTATAAATAGTGAAAACAAGAAAATTTGAAAATTCAGACAGTTCCAGTATTAAATGGTTCGGTTTTTCGGTATGCCCACGATATCGGTTCTGTTTTTCGGTATATTGCCCATCTCTACCAATAAGGCATCACTCTACCAATAATTTGAAAAATTTTAAAGTTCAACAAAGTATTTAAGTCCTGTAAGGTACTAACCGATCTACGCCTCGCAGCTCATACAGCCATGCGACTGCACAGGTTTTCTTTTTCTCAATCGGATCAAAATGAAATCAAAACATATATTTTGTAAACAAGATATTGCAAAATCAAGACTGAATCATTAAAAACTTTATACGTTATTGCGATGAATTGATTGTAGGCCTGAGGTTTGCGGCTTGGAGCTTATGTTCAATCGAGATGCGATACACTCTAAAAAACAATACATTTGGTATTCCAGAATACCACAGTATATGCGATACGTAAAACACCGAATATGGATAGCCTCCCCTATATTTTGCACGTATGATACCAAATGGATGGGTATGGAACACCTAACTATCGATAAACAGGAGTTACATCCCCTGTATATCCACCACGTGAGCAACTTGGCCGCCAAGCGCGCGCATTCGTCTGTATCAGTAATGGCGGTTTCGTTCGAAGCCTGGAACCTTGAAACGTGACTGAATGGCCCATATAAATTGAGCGGGTTGGATGAGTTGGTGCAAACTGTATTTGATTTATTTGAGTTGCAGTGAATGTCTTTAATATCTGTTGAAGGTTAAGGAAACTGCATAACGGCATAACTCAATTTCTCTTCTTTCATTTTTTTCATGTGGACATGATTTGTGGTGTTATCTACACAATAAGTGTATCTTGGCCCGTGAGGGAGGTTGGTACTTCTGCAGCTTTTCATACTTCGGTGCGGTTCTTTTGGGTTCCTCAATGGAGCAATATTTGAGCCTACCCCTTCCATGTATATGCTGTGTACATGAAAGGGAAAGTGGGGGTGGGGGTGGGGGATGTATAACTAAATATCAAACTTTTGGCTTCTTGCAGCACCATAGTATAGTTGCATGAGGTGAGTTCCATGGAGAACCACAATAAAATACCAAACAAAAACGAAGTACCAGACAGTTTTAGTTTCTCAAAGTACCATTACAGTTTGGTTTCTTGGAGTACCATCAATGTTTTGATTTCCTGGAATACCATAATTTTGGTACCCCACGCGGGAAAAGTTGAGTACCACATTTGGTATCACAGAGTACCTAGAGTTTTCAGAGTGTACCCTCCGAACCGCAAGCCTCATGTCATGCTATCATCAATAGCCCAAAACCCACATCGTAAAATACACAAGGCAACTTTTAGGGATAGCAAGTTGAGTAAATAGGCCTCTCGTGTACCCCACGAAGTCACTTGATAAATAATCAGTAAATCAGACGAAGGCGGAGTCACTACTCCACCTTTGTTCAAATCATAAACTGATTTGTAATTTTAACAAAACTTCATTGGGAACATCGTCTGCCGATCGTGTGAGAGATCTACAAAAATGAAGCGGGTTGCAAGTCCCACCGTTGACGGAATAATTGCGACAAGGACAGCCTCAGTTAAAAACTTTCGCGTGGGGACTTCAAACGATAATATACACCGCTAAACCTGCGACATAGAAAAAACTACACAAGCTCTCGTACAATCAGAGGGCTAGGATTTTATTCTTATTGGAACATACGAAAATACTGCGTGAGATATATTATTTTAGTGTTTCCATTTTGATGGAACAGAATATCTTGTGTTGCGGCGGAAAAGTGAACGGACAAGTTTGACTGGATTGTGACATTATCTGTCTGCCCCTTGTGTCATTAACTCTACAAACATGCATGAGGGTTTCCGTAAAACTTTTGCTTTAGCCCCTGGATGTGCTCTGGGTATAGAATGGGTGGTGCAAGAAGTGGATAAATGCACATGGGAGACAGGATACGTTTGTGCATTGCGTCTATTTTTCTACTGGTATGGCGGAGTGTACACTTAAGGTGCAGCATAAAATGATATAAAACGATATTTCTGTTAACTGGTTGAGGGCTAGATTACTTTTGGTGGACTGAATTTGTTATTCAAAATTTATTTTATTACAAATTATTGGAGAGTGCCCATAGGCACACTCCAATAATTTGTAATAGAACAAATTTATATAAACAAAATATTATTTGCTTTTGACTGGGAGCGTGGTGGCTCAGTGGTAGACTGTTGGACTTCAATGCTAGAGGACCAGAGTTCGATCCCTGTCCGAGACGACCCGCGTTGTGTCCTTGGGCAAGGCACTTTACCCCGGTTGCCTACATGGGGCACGATGACGCCGTGTACTAAGGCATACTGCACGTGCTCGTCGATGGTGCACTTGTCTTCAAACGCTGTAACCCTACTTGAGCGGAGCTTGAACAGAATTAGAATGTTGAAGAGCTGACAGCGGCTAGTCGATGCTAGTGATTCTCTCCGGGTACTCCGGTTTCCTCCACCTGTAGAACTGTCACGGTCACGATTAGCCATTGTGCATAAGTATGTGACCTTAAACAACAATAAAAAATAAATAAATAAAATAAATAAATAATTAGCGTTCGACTGAATATGAAACATGATCAAGATCAAGCAAAACAGCTTTTGCTCGGGTACCCTCATTCATTTTTTTAAAGCCTGATAGTGGCTTCCAGCGCTCAGCCAGATAATGATGATAATACATGTAGCATTTCTGTTAATGGTTAGTGATTTAACGTTCTGGGGTGAATATTCACCATTTTCGCGTTTCTATTCGGCATGCAAGATTGCATATTGTTGTAGGCAGAAAGGTGGACTGAAAATTCCCAACGGATCACAACAGGGTCACAATGTCGGAATCCTCTGTCTCCTTCTGTAATCATAGTTATTTGTTTATTTATTGGTGTTTAAGGTCACATATTTATGCACAATGGCCAATCATGACCACGACAGTTTTACGTGTGGAGGAAGCCGGAGTACCCGAAGAGAACCACCGAGCAACGGCGAGCAACTGTCAGCTCTCCAACATACTAACTCCACACAAGCAGGGTTAGCATTGGCTGAAGACAAGTGCACCATCGACGTGCAGTACGCCTTAGTACACAACGCCACCGTGCTCCCACGCGGGCAATGGAGATGAAGTGTCTTGCCCAAGGACACAACGCGGTTGCCGCAGGTGGGATTCGAACCGAGGACCTCTCGGCTTGCAGTCTGCACCTCTACCTACTGAGCCACCGCGCTCCCCTGTAATCATAGTACTTTAACAATATGACGTTTTGTGAGATAATGTAGATGAGCGATATCAAACTTTATCTAACAATCATACACTTTTTGGCTTTAAAGTCACGAGAAACCAGTGGTGCATTCCTGGGAGAACGCCCTACCCTAAACTCGGTATTCGGTTCGATTCGAAATCGGCTGTCCGATTCGCTTTCCATCGAATCTTTTCACTGTAATTTCGCTTGGTATCAGTCATCACCGTTGTCTCACAAAACGTGTAGCTGAGATAGAACTTGTACATAAATAATGTTGGATATAAAGACTGAGTGTAATTTCCGCTACATTAGCGTGGAAAGTGTATGTACCCATGCCACCAACCATGCTAATTCCAGTTTCATTAGTCATTACCACTGGTGAAAGCAAATTTAAAGTTTCCAAGCAATATCGACGATGAGCTCAGCGCCCAGTACAGAAGCCTTCGATATTCGATTCGATTTCGAATCTCAAGTTGAAATTCCGTTCGATTCGAAATCGGTTGTCCAGTTCGTTTTTCTGCGAATCTTTCCTCTGGAATTTCACTTGTATCAGCCATCTCAGGCGTCTCATAAAACGTATAGCTGAGAAAGAAATTGTACATAAAATAATGTTGAAAATAAAGACTGAGTGTAATTTTCGTTATATTAACATTAAAAAAACCCCATCTGTACCAATGCCACCATCCATGCTAATTCCGGTTTCACTAGTCACTACCATTGCTGAAAGCAAATTTAAAGATTCCAAGCAGTTTCGGCGATGAGCTCACCACTGACACTAGCGGCTAGACCCGTGCAGTGCTCAGTACAGAATTCTCGAACCCGTTTCTGTTATTGAACAAAAATCCTTACTGGGTAACATATTCCAACTGCATCATCAAGGCATGCCTTTGACGAAGGCATGCCTTGTTGATGTAGCTGGAATATTTTATCAGTCGGGACTTCAAGACGCCTATATTCGATTCGAGATTCGATTCGATTTCGAATAATAGATTTGATTCGATTCGAGTCGAATATGTGTGATTCGCACGGCCTTATTGGGAAGTCCGTTGCCCAACAATTTCATGGAATGGCTTAATCTTCATGAATATCCAACACTGACCACTCACTCATCCCTCCAGCCGCACTAAACCCATTTTAGTTGTGTGCAATTCGCGTAGCCCCCACCCACGGATGCCTAGAAACAGTGTCCGCTTCTTGCGAAGACTTTTGGGTGGATCACAATACCCTCTCGTAGCACCATCGGCGTAACCTGTGTCGATCATCGTTGTGCGTTGAGCTCCCGTTCGGAACGGGCGCCTATCACGCAGCTATGGCCATCCTCGACGTGAGCCGTTCTCTTGCTCCTTAACTGGCCGTTACGTTCTTTAGAGGTATAGATATGACTTCATTGCAATGACGTTTTTAGAAGTCTACACTGAACTAAATTCATTTGGCTTAACAACTTAACCCAAATCAACTGGTTTGAGTAAATATGAACCTTTTTGGCTTCATATTCACGCAACCCAGTTGCTTTGCTTTGTGTTGAGTTTTATCCCATCTAAGTTTTGAGAGTAGTTGTTGAGGTGAAGAACCAAAAGTAACTTATCGACAGAAAGAGACAGCGACATTTAATTAATCATACACGAAAACATGTGCAGGGGTACAAAACACCTTTTAGCATAGATAATGAAAGGTGAAAATCAGAGGCGGCCTGGCCGTATGGTCCAGTGGGAAAATTCCCAGTGGGCCCTCTATTGGGTGTTCCCCCGGGGCCCCCAAATTGATGCAGCCCAACGGCCAACACCTGCTGGTACGTGAGAAATTGATACAGCCCAATATCTGTTGGTACGTGAAAATGAATAAAAGGCGAAATGAATCTGATTGCATAGACAGCCGGAAAATCGAAATGTTCTCTATGTGGTCTGCCAATGGCAGTCCACATAGACCACATTTCAATAAACCTGCAGTTTAGTCTGCCATTGATCGCTCAGATGCTAGAACATAGCGCTCCTTCAATTTAAAAAAAACCAAAATGTTCTCCGATTGGTCCGAATTATGGTGTTCCTGATGAGTCTCGCCCTCCCCTCGTAGAACCCTTTTGTTGATACCAAAAAACGTGGACAGCCTTTGATCGCTCAGATACAAGGAAGCCACGTTTGTTCAGTTTGCAAAATCAAAATTTTCTCCTGGTCTGGGGCCCCCCTGGTGCATTCCCCGGTAACATTTCTTGGCCCAGCCCGCCCCTGGTGAAAATTAACCCTTCACCTAACATGAAAAGCAGACGACACTTGCAAACAAAATTCTAGAATAACTAATTTTTTTTCATTTTTTGTCTCAAAAACATAGGTTATGACCCCTCTTTGGAACGAGCTCGTTCCAAAGAGGGGTCATAACCTATGTTTTTGAGACAAAAAATTTAAAAAAATACTGAAAATTAATGGGCGATTTTTGTAAATAGCGCTGGCCGGTTTTGGCCGTTACGTTGGGTAAAGGGTTAAAAATATTAACGAAATGTTCTTACCAGTAAACTATTTGAAGCATCGAGCATCATATTACTACAGTTTTTTAGGAATGATGGTCCTGGTGCACCCCGGGCTAATATTATTTTTTCTGGCGAATGAAGTCTATCAAATTCTTCCATGGTCTCAATATCCGAAAATTCGTATTTCTAAAACTGTAAACAGAAATAATAGGTCAACAGACACTGTATCACTTTCCTGGGTTCTGTTGAAAGAAGTGATACATGTAACTCTAGGTCTACGTCCCCCACAACGAATCTCGTCTTAAATAGAATATTCCGCACAGCACACGGTGCACATAATACATATTTATAGTGTTATAGCGTGGTACGAGCTGAAGAGGGAACAATAGCACCTAACGCTTCACCAGTCAATTGAATACGCGGTAACATATTTACTTTGTCAAGGAGTCTTGGTTCACTAATAGACCCTTTACTAAGCGTAAGGCATTTATCATATCTCACAAATAAGAGTTAAAACAATATTGAACAGTTTGCAAAAATGAGAATGTAGTCTTTATTAACTATTCATCATAAAATGTAACATCTGTCGTGATATCCGGGGCGCGGTGGCGTTCGGGTAACCGGTTCTCGTCATATCACCAAAGTTGAGCAACGTCGAGCCCGGTTAGTCCTTGGATTGGTGACCGTTCTAGTGATCGATTCGGACGCGTTGTGTCCTTGGGCAAGGCACTTAACGCCTATTGTCCACATAGAGGCACGATGACGCCATGTACTAAGACGTCCTGCATATCGACGGTGCGCATGTCTTCAACCAGTCTAACCCTGCCTGTGTTGCAGTGCGGAGTTACGATGTTGGAGAGCTGGCAGCTGCTCGTCGTTGCTCGGCGGTTTTCTCCGGTTATTCCGTCTTCCACCATTCGTACACCTGATCGACACGAGGTCACCCTGGCTTTAGAAAGTATCGTTAAACCCCAATTAATAAATAATTAACAAGAGGTTTACGGGAAAATTAGCTCCGTTTAATTTTCTAAAGCTGCCATTAAATTTAACACAAAATGTATAGGAATTTCATGTAAAAATTGATATATCGCATGCGCCTGTTATGACAGACCATCGCGTTCCCGGAAACGAGTCGTCTATATGATACAGAATCAGAATGAGTCGTCTATACTATACGAAATCGAAACACATTATTTGATACGTACCGTTTCTCGTGGTTTTCAGGCCAAAATCTTTATGATTGTTAGATAAAAAGTACAGACAGCATATTCCTATTATGGAATACAGGTAGCGGCTTTATGGTCCAGATGCTATGAATCTGGATGGTAAACCGCGTCGTACAGTGTTTTCCGACTCTTTACAAGACTCAGTCATTAAGGAACACAATCTGTGCATAACACAGATTGTGAATAATATTGGGACCTCACGTAATGCTCGCAAAATCCTATGAGAGAATGAGCGCTGGTACTACTTTGTTCTTGGATATCTGAAGCACATTTGGCCGCGAGTTGTTTGCCTGAAATATTATTTTATTATCAGTTCTGGTACGAATACGGTAGCAGGCTTCCAGGAACCATTGGTGCCTGCGGTCAATTCTCTGGGTTGATTGCATATGTTTTCCGTGGTATCACAACCTTCATTTTGATGTATGATTTGTGCATATTTAATTTGAATTTACGGAATATCAGAGTTGGGAATTTCAAATTATATTGATATATATATGATACGGCCACTCAGCACGGACAATCACGGCAAATGTATAATTATCACCCACATACTGTATCTTTCTGCATAAACATTGCAACAATATACTTCTGACTTTGAAGCACTATGACAATATACAGCCAAGTGGGTTAAGATGAAAGAATATGAGGATATGATAGGATCTGATATTTGCTCAACTAATGGGTTGTAAAGGTAAGAGATGGTGAATTATTCACCCACTGTTATTTACCCACTCATCACTCCAATGTATAATTCTCATGAACATAAAATTTACCCGTGCCCATTAAAATCCGTTAATAAAATCTAGCTCAATTGTAAATGAGGGAATATATTATCATATATTATCATATATTATCATATATTAGAATATGTCAACACTCAGGCAAATACATGATTATGCCTCCACATTGATAATGCTAACAATTTTCCACACTAAAAATACTGTTCACAACAAAATAATTCAAGAAATACACAGAACGATACACGCGTGTGAATGGGTTAATCGATATGGCACGAGTGCCCGCGCGGAAGGATAGAACGAGAGGCCGCAGGCATCGAGTTTTATTCTTCCGCGATGACACACGTGCCATATCGATTAACCCATTCACTCGCATGTGTCGTTCTGTGTTTATTACACGCCTTCACGTCTATAAAACAATTATATTTCGTCCCCTGAGTTGCAAAGTGTTCTATGCGCCTATTGGCACATAGAACATATTGGAAATCAGGGGACAATTTTCAGCTACAGTTAAAACTAGAAGTCCTGTCATGAAATGCGCACAAATAGCACGTCGGTCTGCCCGTTAATGTACGCGTTAATCCCATAGTAAAGTTATCAAATTATGTACATTTGGCCTGTGCACAAGCAACGTTTCAGCCAATGGACCTCAGGGTAACCCGGAGGTCCATTGGCAGAAACATTGCATGTGTTTGCTATGAGTAACCAGGAGAACCTGCCGTGCTTTGGATGCCATTCCATAGGGCAATTGCGCGCAATTCCTACGCGCAATTAAGCCTAGACAAGCGCACTATTCGTGACAGGACTTCTAGTTTTAACTGTATCACTAGCTATTCAAATTGTAACTGCGGTGCACGATTTGTAGAAAATTCCAGTGAAATTTCGCTTCTATTTAAAAATAGTCTGTCAACGATTTCCGTTCCACACATATGTGCGGAACAGATTTTTATTTTCCGCACGGTTTAGTGTTGCTAGAGATGTGGATTTCATAGAACAGGCGTGTAATAAAAGAGATTCCTCAAACTTCCCCCTAAATATGGATTATTGTTGTATCATTGCTGAATATATACAGACAGAACGCAATATGTATTTGAATCGGTGGGTATTTTACTTAAGTCGTTGGAATGGTGTAGTCATATTTAGCTCGAGTCTACTCGTTCAAATGGCGTAGTCATATTTCGCGGGAGCCGCAATATGACAACGCCATTCCAACTCGTTATGTAAAACACCCACCGATTCAAACACACATCGCGTTTATTACACATCCAATGCATTAAAATTCATTTAAATAAACGAATTTTAACTCCGATGTTTAAACCCAAAGATGAAGAGTTTGTTTGTTTTGCTTGAAGCTGTACTGATCAAAAGGATCGATAAAAATCAAAACAACCTTTTGGGAACCAGTCTAAATTACATTCGTTATATTTTCTATTGGGTGTGTTTGTTGAAATTCGTATCGCTGTTCCTCTTCGGCTAGTATCCATTCACGCCTAACCATTTGGTGGCTATTACTATTGGTAAAACTATAAGTGAAAATTTTGGCAGATTTGCAAAACAGTTGGGAGAAACTTTTTTAAAAGAAGTTCGAAGCATGTCAAGGTGTCTGAAGATTTTCCGAAATAAAGTTGACCAATTTAGATGTTACGGGGTCCCACGGCGAGACGGCTACGGGACTGGGTTAATGTTCTGGTTGGAAATGATTGGGTTTTTAAAAATATTATCTCATTTTTTGTTTAACTAATTTCATAGCGACCGTTCCGTCAAATTTAAGGGTTTAAAGTTGAAGGAATGTGTAATAATATTCTTTTTTTTTCAATAAATACTGTTCAAACTAAACAATGGTGTGTGATCGTCCGAAGATCACTTGTTGTCGCACCTGTAAAGTGGTAATCTGAAAAGTGAGGTTAGATTATGTAATGGCAGAGGTTTGTGAATGTTGTAATAGGCGGTAGAGGTTAGGGTAGTTCGACTGGCCAATTGGGAACTGTGGCTGTTGGGCTCCTGTGAGATGGACGATTGGCAAGAAGCGCACTCAGCTTGGAATCCATGCGAGGCACCCATTTGGGCCAGCGACGTTAAGCGATCATTGTATTGAATACGCCATGTTGGAGCTTGCAGTGTTGATTTCGGTACGCGATCTACTGATTGTCAACCGAATCTACGAGTTACCTCAATATGTCTTTGAGGGCAGAGAAAGATTGCACGGTTGGTTTGTACATTGTAGTTTGCATTGCCGAAGAGAATAATTTCCACGTCAATGGCGTAAGGCAGTTGCTGTAGCGCCTCCCTTCTTATATCTAAATGAAGAGGACAGTTAACAAGATAATGATGAGTTGTTTCGCGCTCCCCACAGCCACATAAAGGTGAGCTAGTGAGAAAATTATTGAACAGGTGGTCGTTAAGGTTGCTACAGCCCAAACGTAATCTACAGTGATATATTTGAGTCTGACGTAATTTGTGAGCGTACAGCCATTTAGGAGTCGGGAATCTATCTTTGTTCAGGTATAATGGAAGTTTCCGAGGGAACTAGTTTCTCTAATTGCCGTGGGTAGACTATTCCACAGTCGGGTTGTCGACGGCAAGAAGTAATGCAGGTGTGTGGGGTATTTAAGTTGGCATTGTTGCGAAGAGAATATTCGTGGGTAGCGGATGTTGTAGTACTGAAATGGTTAACCGGATAACCGATTTGAAACCAGTTAGCTACCTAACCGATTAAAATAACCGTCAACCGGTTATCCGAAATATCGATAGTGATCGTCATTCCACGTTTAAAACGTAGTAAATCTGCCGCTTCTCCTTAGTGATAGATTACACATCGAAGCAGCGTTGTATTGAGAAATAATCGACTTTGGCTTTCGAGACTTCGATCATAATCGGCAGTTTCCGTGAGTAATCGCAGAAACTATTCCGTAGTATGTATACAAACGAACGTTGTCGAGTACTCGACAACGTACGTTTGTATGCACACTACGGGATAGTTTGAGAATACTGCTTTCCAATTCTTATAGTTTGGATCTCATATTCGGAGAAATAATGGTCACGGATAACCGGATGTTATCCGGTAATAGTTCTCGGTTAGTCGGTTACGAAAATGAGCCAACCGTTTCAGCCCTATTATTGAGGGCACAAGAGATGATATATAACCTGGGACAAGATGATGAACCATTTTGTAGTACTGTATAAGTTAGTGCTTTTCTCTGCGCGTACAGGGGGGGGGGGGGCGGGGGGGGGGGGGGTTTCGTTTTGCACCAGTGACTATCGGAGCCGCCTCAAGCTGTACTTTTTCTAGTTCGGAGGATTCGTAATCGTTACAATTATCCCAAACAGTGTCAGCAAATTCCTGTAGTGGGCGTATAAAAGTGAAAAATATTTTTTCAAGTGATCTACGATCAAGGAAAAATTTATACTTCCTTGGGGGTGATATCCTCTTCCGGGCCTTAGTTGTGATTTCCGAGATATGATTGCCCCATGATCCACTGTCACTCAGGACTAAGCCCAGATGTTTATGCTGGGTGACTTCGCTAATGTCAGAACCAGACATCTTTAGAGTGGGGTGATCTGGTTTAGTCGACTTGCGTGATATTATATATAAGTGACTCGGTTTTTGCAGGATTAAAGACAACCAGCCATTGGGATGCCCACGATTCGATCTTTTGAAGGTCGTCGGACATAAGTCTTGCAGCTTGGACATGGTCTTCAACGGTGAGGTAGAGAGATGTATCGTCAACAGAGAGTCAAATATTAGACACCAGTCCGTCAGTTATGTCATTTATGTAGATAAGGAAAAGTAACGGTCCTAGGATTGATCCCCGACGTCTTAACTTGAGTGCCCCCATAAATAAGCTGTATCTGTAACCGGTAGGGGTCCTCATTGATGAAACATTTACTTTCAGACACACTGCCACTGACTTTAGTTTGTTTCAACAGTTTTTGTGCAGAAAACAAACGTTTTCTAGCAGAATAGTTTGTAAATTTAACAATAATTTGCCTCGTTTTACTAGAGCGTAGAGGGCCTACTCTATGGGACCTATCGATGTCAGAATTCGCCAACTCAACATTCAGTTTCTGGACATAATGGAAAACAAACTTGTGTGTTGATTCGCCCTCTACACCACCTATACTGCTCAATCGAAGGCTATCTCTACGTATGTACTGTTCACGTTCATCTACTCGCATCTCCAACCTATCTATCTCTCCATGTAATTTTGCGTTCTCCTTCTTAACGGACTTCAGCTCATTTGCAGAGGCGTGGCGACGTGGGGGGGATGGGGAGGGGGGTACGGTGTGTGTCACCCCATCCAATCCTGGTCAAAATTTCCTGTATTTGGAAATTCAGAAGGCAAATCATGAGTAGTTGGAAATTCCATCCATCTGAATTTTAGAGCTTCTTTGGTGATGCTGATTTCTTCTTTACTTCCCAAAATTCCAACTCGATTTCAAATCGGCAAAAATTCCAACTGTTACTATTCACAACTACAGTGTACGCAATATCGAGCTTCATAAGTATGTATGATGTCAAACGGTATTAGATTTTTATAGTACGTTTACTTATCGTAATAAAAAAATCCTAGAAATGCACATCAAGAAAATTACATCATGTAAAATCCTTATCCTGAGTTAATTCCATCATTCACAGTTACAAAATGATGAAACATCGAAAACTTATCATTCCCGCAAAAGATCTGATTTAATGTTAGGACAGTGTGAATTGCTCAAGGTTCTCAGCTGGAGCATTTGTTTAGCACATATTAAATTCCCAGAATAATACCAAATAATAATAACCTGATAATTCTATCATAAATGTGTTGACATTTCAGTAACTAGAATCAATTTTATGCTCCTTTTCATGGCTTCATTCTGCCCCATATCTCATCCATTACTTCCTAGCTATACATATCTCAGTCTCGACTATAAAATTGATCAAGGTTGAATCAGATTTCCCCTGTATACATATAAGGCATTCCGTTATTGAGATTCCTAGCCGAGTCCGTAAAATTGGGATTCCGTGTTTTAACATCTTCCACTCGAGGGTATTTTCCTTCCCTATTAGAAGAATTCAGTTCACTGGGTGATAATACCTTCATTGGGATTATAGTTAAAAAATTCAGTTCACTTTTCGTTATATTTTCATTAAGTTTAAAAATTCAATCAGTTCAAAAGGGTGTTAATATTTATTTATATTATATATAGTTCATTCAGTTCAAAGGGGTTAACTACATATACATTCATTGGGGTTATAGTTCATTCATTCAGTTCAAAGGGGTTTTAATTACATAAATTTCATTCAGTTGAAAACTTTGTTCAGTTCAAAGGGTTCATTCAGGTTTGTTCAATTCAAGGGGGTTAACATAGGGTTATATTTAGGGATTATAGTTCATTCAGGTGAAAACTTTGTTATGGTCAATTCACTTCGATCTTGGTTCTGTTGGATCTTCGTTCATTTCATTCGAACAGTTGTCTTGTATCTGTGCATAAATCAGTTCTGTTCACTTCGATCTTGGTTGTGTTGGATCATTGTTCACTTTGTTCTGTTCAGTCTGTCCAACTAGTTCGATCAATCTAACTAGTTTGACATTCTTTCAATTTGTTATGTTTACTTCGTTGTTTTGTAGTGACTGGTTGTATCTGTTCGGAGTCTTATAGTCATTGTTGAATTGGTTGTTATCAATCCCTTTCCATACCCTCGAGTGGACGATGTTAAAACTCGGAATACAAATTTTACGGACTCGGCTAGGAATCTCAAAAACGGAATGCCTTATATGTATACAGGGGAAATCTGATTCAATCTTGATCAATGTTATAGTCGAGACTGAGATAGGTATAGCTAGGAAGTAATGGATGAGATATGGGACAGAATAACAGAAGCCAATAGTACTGGTACAAGGCCGCAATGGAACAAGACTGTTGTAGAAGCTAATGATAGGACAGATAGGCTATAGACCTTGGAGCTTTGGCGACAAGATGGAAGCGGTTGGTAAGACTACATTAGACCCATTGATCGCTTTTACATAGCCTAATGCGGCAAAAAAGGGATTCTCCAAAAGGTATCCTCGATAGGTATCCTCAATAGGTATCCTCAAATAATACAATACCAGGCCATAGGCATCCTCAAATACCCGTATGTGCCTATGCGATAGGCATATTGTGTCACAGTGTGCATTTTCACATAAGCACATATGACAAAAAGGGATTCTGCAGTAGGTATCCTCGATAGGTATCCTCAAATAATACAATACCAGGCCATAGGTATCCTCAAATACCCGTATGTGCCTATGTGATAGGGCATATTGTGTCACATTGTGCCTTTTCACATAAGCACATATCGGCACATAAAGCATGTGCCTTTGTGCTAGGGCACATTGTGTCACATTGTGCTTTTTCACATAAGCACATATGACAAAAAAGGGATTCCATAGCCACAGGTGTTTTAAAAAAAAGGGTGCAAAAATTGGGGTGCCATTGGATATAGGCTTTTATTATGCAGAAGGGAGATAACTCTGCATACAGATTATGAGAAATTAAGCAATCTGATTGGTTATAAATGATCTAGATATATGAAACAACAAGAGTACTAAATATAGTAATAATAAGCAAAGCTGTTCCAACTAATAGGCTCTTCTACGCTACTGGAGTATACTCCAGAACAAAGGAACATGGCTAGGTAGACATAAACTATTACATATATAGATGGAAGCATAGAATTCTAAAAGAATTCGAAATAGTAAAAGTTGGGATAGATTTTGGTGATTTGGAGAGATTGTCGGGTTGTTTGTGGTAATTAGATTTACTCCGATTCAATCGAACACACCCTCCGAACATACCCCGTCTTATTGCAGAAAAAATGGGTAACATAGCAATCACGTGCTACCATAGAAACCAAGATGGCGGCCTCTAGTACACAAAATGGACGACGGAAACACGTATCACCCTAACAACACGCGCTGCGCATGCGCACCCACACCACGTATCACTATGGAGATGACGTCACAAGATGGCCGCTCACGCGGGTTACCATAACAACACAACATGGCGCCACTACGTCACGTGACATGACGTCACTTCCGAGGTCCCCCACCGATGTCCCCCAACCTGTACCTCAAAACCACATTACATACTACTGACCTAGATTCGAGGACGTGTTTACAATCGGATCGCATCTCGACGGGCTCGTTGAGATCCGATTGTAAACACGACTCGAATCTGATGAAAATTACAAGACATGCACATGGTCATGATAATGTATATTTATACATACCAATTAATCGAGGGATCTCTGTCAGTAGCAACATTGGAAAAGTTTTTTTTTTTGTAAAATCCTGTATGGAAGATTAGAGGAGGTGATTGAGGCGAAGGTTTTTGGGGAGAGATCCAGAATAGCTTCAGGAAGGGAAGAAGAGTAACTGATCATCTTTTCACGCTATCCCAAATGATAGAATCCGCGGAAGCAAAAGGAGAAAGACGTTTATGGCCTTTTTGGATGTTAAAAAGGCATATGATAGAATATGGAGGGAGCGTTTGTGGCGAAAGTATGAGGCTCTGAGCTTAGGAGGCGCATTTGTTGGAATTCTGAAAGCATTATATAATGATGCACATAGTGAACTTAGCCTGGGTAACATAACAACAAAACGTGTGCCTAAAAAGGGTGTATCCTTTCGCCAATTCCTTTTGCATTGTACATCAAAGGTTTAGGAGATGAACTCCCGAGTAGCGACGAGAGGGTAGCAGTTGGGGACTTTAAGATCCCAGGTGCTAGTGTCAGAAAGCGAAGACGGGCTAGCGAAAATGCTTGAAATTGTTGGGAAATGTGGGAACAAATGGAGACTCGAACTAAATGAAAGCAAAACAAAGTTGTACCTGTGGGTCGTAAAGTGGATCCTACTCGAAGGTGGAGCGTGGGGGAGTTCTTTATTCCAGACGGTAGCAGCAAACTTCTTAGTGTAGAAGGGACAATTGACTACAAGTATCTGGGGGTAAACATGAACATCACAGGAAGAGGCATCTACCGAACCCACACGAATAAATTGATTCTGAAGGGGAGGGAGGGGGAGGGGGGCGAATCCTTAACCAAATGAAATTTATAGGGAGAAACAGTTTCAATAAGGTTTTCATGGAGAAACCCATTTGGGAAATAGTGGGTCTGTCAATTATAACATATTGTGCGGAAGCGGTACCCCTAAACCAAACGGATGTAAAGAGCTTGGAAACCCCGCAGAACGACGCAGGCCGATTTATTTATTTATTTATTTATTTATTGATGTTTATGGTCACATATTTATGCACAATGGCTAACCATGACCGTGACAGTTTTACGGGTGGAGGAAGCCGGAGTACCCGGAGAGAACCACCGAGCAACGACGAGCAGCTGCCAGCTCCCCAACATCGTAACTCCGCACTACAGCACAGGCAGGGTTAGATTGGTTGAAGATATGCGTACCATCGACGTCATCGTGCCCCCACGCGGGCAATGGAGATGAAGTGTCTTGCCCAAGGACACAACGCGGTTGCCGCAGGTGGGATTCGAACCGAGGACCTCTCGGCTTGCAGCCTGCACCTCTACCTACTGAGCCATCGCGCTCCCCAGGGCGATGGATAACGGGGTCGGTCGAGTAATGCCGCAGCACTAGAAGCAATCGCAGGGAGCCTGGGTGGATGAGGATCAAGGACAGGATAGACTTATTGAAACTCGGTTATCTTAATTATTTAGTAAATCTCCCCGACAGCCAATGGTGTAAAGTAATGTTCCAGAGTATTTTCAATTCAAATACCAAGACAGGGTGGATGGTTCAAGTGGGGGAGTTAATAGAAAACAACTCATTGGAGATCACGACCATGACGTAGGGGCAGCCGAAGCGAACTTAAAAAATCGTCAGAGAAAGAGTCATGGAGGATGGTAACCTTAATTGGCGAGAGGGGGTCAAATCAAAGAGATCTTTGGGTGGCCTGCGTGATAAAGAGAAGCCTGGATTTGAAGAGTACCTTGATGGCACCTTTGGGGGGGGGGGGTCACTCTTGTTCAAGCTGAGGTCGCGGTTCCTGGAGCTGAGGGGAAAAATTGGGAAAAACAGTGAAAAAGAGTGTCAGATGTGTAATTTGGGCGTGGTGGAGACTATGGAAAACTTCCTTCTAGAATGTCCAAAAGGATAAGATTCACTAGGAGTATAATGGGAGAGTATGATGGGAGAATGAAGGACATGCGGTTAGTGAAAGACTCAAAGGAGAGGGTTAATATGCTAATCGGAGAGGTTGGGAAGAATGGGGCAAGAGATGTCATCAAGCAGTTCGTCTCCGAGTTTTGGGAGGAGAGAAAAAGCGTGGAAACAGGGAGACAGTTTGGAGCACAGGAGTAACCAAGGGGCCTTCTCACCGGAGGACCGCGACAAATCAGCGGCCGGCCAAAGTGTTATGATTATATCATTTTTTTGTACGATTTTTGACACGATGTGACGTTGTCTGGACAAGTATAAATGTTTTTTGCGTCTCATATTTGTTTTGCATTCAGTGCCCTAGTATTATTCTTACGGCGCTTCCTTGTCTGTTTGTGTTCAGAAGGTTCTAGGAGCTTTGTATCGTGTAAATCTCGGTTTAACCCTTTACCCAACGGCCAGCGCTATTCTCAAAAATCGCCAATTAATTTTCATTATTGTTTTCATTTTTTGTCTCAAAAACACAGGTTATGACCCCTCGTTGGAACGATCTCGTCGAGCTCGTTCCATCGAGGGGGCATAACCTATGTTTTTGAGACAAAAAATGAAAAAAAAATAGTTATTCAAGAATTATGTTTGCAAGTGTCGTCTGCTTTTCATGTTAGGTAAAGGGTTAAAAGACAAAACGGTCCACAGGTATCAACCTAAATCGCCATTCTAAATTTATAATTTTCTTTATTTTTTTGTCTGAAGGACATAGCTTATGACTCCTCATTTGAACGAGCTCTTTATGTTCGTTCCGGGGGCGTGGTGGCTCAATTGGTAGAGGTGCAGGCTGCAAGCCGAGAGGTCCTCGGTTCGAATCCCACCTGCGGCAACCGCGTTGTGTCCTTGGGCAAGACACTTCACCTCCATTGCCCACGTGGGGGCACGGTGACGTTGTGTACTAAGGCGTACTGCACGTCGATGGTGCACCTGTCTTCAACCAATGCTAACCCTGCTTGTGTGGAGTTTGTATGTTGGGGAGCTGACAGTTGCTCGCCGTTGATCGGTGGTTTTCTCCGGGTACTCCGGCTTCCTCCACCAGTAAAACTGTCACGGTCATGGTTAGCCATTGTGCAGAAATATGTGACCTTAAACACCAATAAATAAATAAATAAATAAATAAATATAATGCTCGTTCCAATGCGTGGCAATAAGCTATGTTTTTGATATAAAAATGAAAGTTGACTTATTCAAGAATTTTTATGCAAGTGTCGTCTGCTTTTGATGTTAGGTAAATGGTTATGGCTAAGTCCGACACTAGTCATCTGGATTGTTTCAATTGTACAAGCCACTTCTCTAGTGCTAAGCGCTGTTGACTGTTAGGACAGAAATGAGCCTCAGATTCAGATCTCTGCAGTGATAACGAGTGGCTATTTGTATGGGTTTGTTTGTCCAGAGTGTTTTTCACCGCTTTCTATGTCCGGCTGAGGGTTAAGGTGACTGCGAGTAGGTCGTACCTGCGGTATCCGTTGTGGCAGAGATATTTCTTGATGTGCAATTGGAGTGTATTTCGTCATATCCTGGTCAGCTTTGGGGCTGTGTTGTTTGGTCAACATTTACATACAACTGGGCGTGTGGGTTCGATTCTTTAATTAGTTCACTTTGAAATCGAATTCCCGTGAAGTTAATGATATGGGACCCACTCTTGGGTGTCTCTCGGTCGACTTTGGATTCAGATGGTGATTCGTACGAAAAACGAATGGAATCTTCACCACGATTCTGGAAGGAGGCCCGGCCGCTGTATTAACAATAGTACCTCAGTAATCATTGGGACTCAGTAGATTCAGAGGAGTCCGTTTGGGGTTTATTTTCTGTTTGCCATTACCTCCGGTGGAATGGATATGAGCGAATCTCCTCACTAAGATGCATTGGGTGTGCATTGTTCATAGGGGTCATAACCTATGTTTTTGAGACAAACAATGAAAAGCATTAGTTATTCAAGACTTTTTTTTGGCAAGTATCGTCTGCTTTTCATGTTAGGTAAAGGTTTAAAGTAAAACATGTTAGATTTGGAAACAAAAGGATGTATAGAGAGAAGAGAAAGGCCGAAAGAGGAAGCCAACCTGGGTGTGAAACTGGACCGGAAACCTGCCTAAAGCTTCAGTCACAAATGGCCTGCGGCGTGTTTGCGGCGGCCGTAAGTCCCCAAAATTGCCACAACCATGCGGCGTCCGTACGGTAGAATACGGCAGCCGGTAGGGACTTGCGATTTTTTTAACTTGACATTAAACTTTTTTTCGCAAAGTTTGGAGGACGGAAGCCCTGGGGTGCCAGGAAAATCGTATGCATCCGCAAAAAATCGCAAGGGCGCCGTGAAGCGTCCGCAAGGTCTCCATTCCGCACCCTTGCGGTGGCCGCAACAACCGTGCGGGCGCCGTGCGATTGTCTTGCAGTCGCCGTGAGGGTGCCTCACAGTTTGTTAAATGGTGCCTTTCGGTCTCCTCGCGAATTTTTATTTCATGACTTTCACGATTGCCGTACGGAGCGCGGAACATTTGTGAAAACTGCTGCCGCAGCTCGCCAAGCCCTACGATTTGTATAAATCCCTTCTGCAAACTGCAGATTCACAGCATCAAATATTACATATAAAGTTGTTACATTCGGCCGAAATGACATTTTCGTAAAATATCAATACAATAGGATCAATGGCATATGCACAGTCGTATTTTTGTTGTTCAAACTAGGCCCGTTAACACTTTATCCAACGTAACGGCCAAAACCGGCCAGTGTGATTCTCAAAAATCGCCAATTAATTTTCATTATTTTTTCATTTTTTGTCTAAAAACATAGGTAATGACCCCTCGTTGGAACGAGCTCGTCGAACTCGTTCCATTGAGGTGTCATAACCTATGTTTTTGAGACAAACAATGAAAAGAATTAGTTATTCAAGAATTTTTTTATCAAGTATCGTCTGCTTTTCATGTTAGGTAAAGGGTTAAAGTAAAATATGTTAGAATTGGAAACAAAAGGGTGTATAGAGAGAAGAGAAAGGTCGAAAGAGGAAGCCAACCTGGGTGTGAAACTGGACCGTAAACCTGCCTGAAGCGTCAGTCACAAATGGCCTGCGGCGTGTTGGCGGCTACCGTAAGTCCCCAAAATTGCCATAACCATATACAGTACGTGGAGAGTGTATTATCACTAAATCACCCGCAGAGTGGAGATTCCACCCGCGGAATAATTGCAATTTTGTTGCAAAGCATAACCAGCACCAGCAAAGTTTCAGCCAATGGACCTCCGGGTTAAACCCGGAGGTCCATTGGCTCAAACATTGCTTGAGTTTTTTGTCGGTATGTTCAAAATTTTAAAGTTATAGCCTGGGTGACAACTCCTCTCCGCGGGTGATTTAGTTACAATCCACTCTCCACGTACTGTAAAGTTGTTACATTCGGCCCAAATGACCATGTACTGAGTCTTTTGTAATGCGCCAGTGGGTTTCAAATAATTGCGATAAATGTCTAGTGATGTCGACTCCAGTGATTTCGACATCGCTCGTACTAGCATTGTCAAATTTGATTGTTTTATCCACTGCAGTTGAGGTATACAGCTGAGATACCGTTGTTTGATAGAGACCTGGGACTAAATTCATAACACTGCATTGTTCGTAATTACGACGGTGGTGTATTGCATCAGCCTCTTTGTGGGGGTGGGGGCGCGGGCTGGTCTAGTGTTGATTAGGAAGGACCGTAATTTCTTAAATGATTGGTCACTAAGTGTGTCCATTTTTACTAATAATGGGTGTGGTCTACTTCTTATTAAGTGTGCATTAAGCTTGCGGTGTGTGGTTGGATGGACCCGTAGCCTGTCGTATTTGACCGGAAGTTAATCCACTAAGTATGACTAGTTTCAACCTTCATGGTTTCATCAAATAAACAAATATTTCAATTTCTATCAGTCTGAGATTACCGCCTACTGTAGGTCTGTAGGTATTTTATTATGGTATGTCAGAATATGTCGGTCGCTATGTATGAGGACCAATTTACACCGATTCGTTCAATGTTTTATTTGAAAACTGCTGTAGTTTAGGTTATGTGCAATATGTCGCCAGTAAAAAATTTTTTATGCCGATATTTTATTGCTATATGACTGATTGCTGGTTTATAACACCGACAAAGTGATGTTATGACAGTGATGCTTTGATTGAGCACACACTTATCTATTTCACACCTTGTAAACATGGTGTATGAGAACTAGGTATTGTGATAGACTGGCCAAGTGTTTGCTTGCGCTTTTTTGTTTGTGCCTTTGTGGCTTGGTTTTATAAGTTCCAATTGGGAACCTATAATAATAACACTTTGGCCGGCCGCTGATTTGTCGCGGTTCTCGGATGAGAAGGCCTTGGTAACCCCTGTACTCCCAACTGCCTCCCTATTTTCACGCTTCATATCTCCTCCAGCATTCTGAGACGAACTGCTTGATGACATCCCTTGCCCCATTCTTCCCAATCTTTCCGATTAACATATTAACCAGGGGCGGCGGAATGATTTTCAAAGTGTGTGTGTGTGGGGGGGGGGGGGGGGGGGGGGAGGGGGGCTGGATCGGACGATGGATGGTCGTCGGTATGACGGGCCGACCATGGTTTAAATTTTAAATTCCAGGGTCCCCAAACTCCCATTTCCATGCATCTGAGCGGATATTTTGCGATTTTTCAGGAGGTGTATTTGAAAGATTTCACACTTTGAGATCCGTTAAAAAACGTCGGTAAAGCATACAGGTGAGGTCTATTTATCAGCTTTGGTCGTAGCGACCAAAGCTGATAAATAGACCTCGCCTATATGCTTTACCAGACGTTAGTTATTGGTTATTGATGTTTAAGGTCACATATTTATGCACAATGGCTAACCATGACCGTGACAGTTTTACGGGTGGAGGAAGCCGGAGCACCCGGAGAGAACCACCGAGCAACGACGAGCAGCTGCCAGATCCCCAACATCGTAACTCCGCACTGCAGCACAGGCAGGGTTAGATTGGTTGAAGACATGCGTACCATCGACATGCAGTACGCCTTAGTACACGACGTCATCGTGCCCCCACGCGGACAATGGAGATGAAGTGTCTTGCCCAAGGACACAACGCGGTTGCCGCAGGTGGGATTCGAACCGAGGACCTCTCGGGTTGCAGCCTGCACCTCTACCTACTGAGCCACCGCGCTCCCATTACCAGACGTTAACAGCAATTATATTATTCTATGGATTATCTTGTTTTGGGGTGGATTTGGTACTTGTGTGTCTGTAAGATTACGATCTATTTCAGTTAACCGATTTTTTAAAAGACTGCATACATCTTAGCGTTTGATGCCACTTAATGCAAAAAATGATCCGAAATCCATCGAAACTGAACTAGTACGAGAGAAACATAGCTGGCAAAAATATGAAGGGGGCTCTGGATCCGCCCCTTGTTTCACCAGTCATTGGTTGTGTTAAAATATATGCATACAAAAAAAAGCATGTCCCGGCAAAGAAGTGGGGAGGGGGAGGGGGAGGGCTTCTCGGTTTCGCGGGCCATGTTAACCCTCTCATTTGAGTCTTTCACTAACCACATGTCCTTCATTCTCCCACCCCACTTCCCCATTATGCGCCCAGTGAATCTTATTCTTTTAGAATGGTATTTTGGGTATTTTAGAAGAAAGTGTTCCAGGGTCTCCTTTCAGAGCAGAATTCTTGTAGTTATGCACAATTCCTAGTCATCTTCCAGTTCGAGGTTCTCGGGGGTCTGAACCCACTACTCTACTGCCAGCGCGCACATAAATAAAATTATTGGTTCTCGCTTCCGACTCTCGAGGATTCCAAAGTAAACGAAGTTATAAAGCAAATAAAGTTATTCGGGTCGCAAGGGATTTAACGCCCATATCGTCCCTGTGCGTCTTCGGCGCGCTGAAACTTTTCATTCGGGATAATGATTTCTTGCAGTCTGTTAGCTGGACTGTCTAACAAATCAGTGAATTGTATGTCGACTTGCGGAGCTTGCAAGCTGGCAGGAGACACACAGAAAACTGTGTATAACACGGCCTTGTGGCGTGAAGCTCCCACTGACTGACAGTTATACTGTCTTGGGCAGTCATTGGCGAAAAGGAAGTTTGTAAGCAGGTGGGAGGTATACAGTATGCATACGACACAGGCTTGTGACGGTCAAACTTCGAGGCTATCGGTAGCTTCCAAGCAGACAGGGAGTATACAGAAAATCTGTATTTAACACAGGCTTGTGGCTGTAAAGCTTTCAGGTTTTCAAGCAGGCTGACAATATCACAAATATTCGTATTGCCCGGGCTTGTGGCGTTGAAACTTGTGATAGCCGATGCACTGAAAAAATTTAATGCAAGTTACAAAATAATCGCGAGTTATGTAAAACGCATAAATATGGGATATTTTATCTGATATTCCCGATTCTATATCGGGAAATCGAACATATCCTCTCAGCCCTTATATAAGGACTGGTGCACCAGAGAACATCGCCTGAAAGATTACATATAAACAAGACTGTAGCACAGATCGTTGATCGTGAAGAACCAGATTCATTCCTCTATTCAGCTGCGCAGCTGAATTTATCTTCAAGAGAAAACAGGAACTTATTATGCTTTAGAAAATATACCACAAATTGGCTCTGCGAGCTATTAAGTACCTGCAGTAATATTTCGAACATTTGAAACGGAAAACTGATATTTTTGACAGTACCACGCGGTATTTTTTCTAGGGATTCAAAATCCCTTCAAATCATTTTTTCTTTGTGGCCATCCATGCATATTTTTCATATATTTCGTTTTTAATGTTGGAGTGTACAAGCAAAAGGTTTTCATTTTTGAAATTTATTTTGCTGAATTTTTTCATTCTTTGGCAATGTTTACATTTTTACATCAACGGGGTTTCCAGGTGTGTTGAGCGATCTTCCAATGGATTTTCATTGTTGCTTGAAACAGAAAGTAGAACAAATTAGATATGTCATCAGATAACCTAAATGAGCTAAGTTTACAAAGGGACGACCCGTCCCAGGTATTACAGATAAATCATTGTGATTTTAAAAGTTTTCTGACATTACCTGGTATTAATTATCGCCGAGCAGTGAAATTAGCATCACAAAGAAACGAATGGGGGAATTTAACTGCAGAAAATATCCTGAATATTCCAGAGGTTAATTAAAATCTCAAGAAATATCACGAGGTTAATAGATTTTGATCCCCATTTTCCTGATGATGAAGACGCTCGTTCAGCTTGCACAATTTGTTTTCAATTAGTTGATAAACTTGCAGATGTCCCAGATTGGGACAATGTAACAAAATTGTCAGACTCCATTCCGGATAGAAATGTTGAGAATGAATCAAGTTACTCAATTGCATCTCAAGAATTGGCGTTGGATTCCAAAAAACAAAATGGAAGCCAGCAGGGATGGGAGGAGTGAAAATTTCTCTCAACACGTTAACCTGTTAAATAATTCTGCGTTAACGAGATAAATGACGTTAAATGTTAAAATGAACAAAATTTTAATAACTTCGGCCATTTTTATTGATTAGAATTTGAATATAATTGAACTTACGTACAGTTCGTCTCTTGAGTTCCAATGTGTTCTATGTGCCCATTGGCAGAGTTACTTAGCAAATAAAGTAATGAGTCCCCCACACTCAGTAAAACAAAGTAAATGTAAATTATATGGATCTCTTCCCGAATATGTAATTGAGCTAAATCCAGACTCCAATTTTTTATGCCTCGGACATTTCATTCAGAAAATACTGACCCAATAATTACAGTAGTAAATATGCAGGATCACGAATTACATGTGAAAAAAAGGTTACTGCTAGGGCTGCACGGTATTCAAAAAAATACCGGGGTATACCGGTATATCGAAAACTGTTCAGATATATGAACACAAGTGCCACAATCGAGACTCGAGGCATCACAGTCGGAACGAATTAGCATGCCTTGATGATGCGGTTCGAAAAACCTTTACCCAACGCAGACGATATCAAAATTTATCATTTTCAAAATTAGTTTATCAGATTTTCCCGAAAGATTTCTACAAAATTATATCATGTGACCCCTCATTGGAACGAGCTCAACGAGCTCGTTCCAAAGAAGGTCACATGATATAGTTTTGTTGAAACTTTTAAAATTTTATTTTTTCAACGGCTGAATTTGTATATTACGAGGGCACACGCAGATGATTCCTTTGATAGAGGGATACTATTATTCATTCGGGACTACAGTTAAAAACTCAAGACATCTTGAAAATTAAATTGTGGATAAATAAATAATGACGATAAACCGATATTTTTGTAATTACACCGGTATTCAATCGATATTGGTTTGTATACCGGTATATATCGGTTTATCGATATACCATGCAGCCCTAGTTACTACATAGGTGAAGCATTTTAAGGATCCCTGATTGACTTGTTGCTCCAAACAGTGGAAACATGTCAAGTTTCTAACACTGTGGAAGACCAAAATAATGTAACAGAATTACCCGAACACCCGGAAGAATTGTTTCATAGATCAAAATCTCCATTAAATGAAGAAGAACAAATTCAGTTAAAACATTTATTGATTAAATATCAAGAGGTGTTTGCAAAACATGACTACGATTTAGGAAATTTAACAGTCCTTGAACATCATGTTAAAACTGGGGATGCAAAACCAATCAACTGCCGAATGAGGAGAACACCAGCCTGTTTTGAAGGGGAAGAACAAAACCTGTTAGAGGAAATTCTAAAAACAGGGGTAATTCAACCATCACTTTCTGAGTTGGCTTCTGCCCCTGTTTTAATCAGAAAGCGAAGTGGCACTGTACAATGGTGCCTTGATTTTAGAAAGGTTAATGCTGTAACAGAGATAGATACTTACCCATTACCTCTCATAGATGATTGTTTAGAAACTCTAGCTGGAAATGACTTTTTAGCCGTTTTGACGGAAATCAGGCTTATTTCAAGGTACCAACCACAGAGGGGATAGACATAAAACAGCTTTCATTACCAAATGTGGGAAATATGAATTTTTGAAAATGAGTTTCGGATTCTGTGGAGCCCCAAGTTGTTTTTCTTGGGTAATGAATTTAGTACTAAGAGGTTTAAATTTGGAGATAACCATAGCCTTTCTTGATGACGTATGGGTTCTATGAAATGATGTGTAGAACCATTTTGAAAATCTTGAATAGGTGCTTGAGCGCATACACCAGTATCAATTGAAATTAAAACCTGAAAAATGTATTCTTTTCCAACAAAAGTGGAAATTTTGGGCCGAACTGTCACCACAAATTGTACGGAAATAGATAGTTTAAACAATATTTATTCAAAAAGACATATGATATAATACATACATAGAGGATATCTACGCCATTTTTGTGAATATCGGGCATTATCTCATGAGTGTGGACCTGAAAGTTTTATTTTTCACGAGCGCTTGCGCGAGTGAAAAATAATACTTTCAGGTCCACACGAATGAGATAATTCCCGATATTCACTAAAATAGTGTAGATTTTCTTTTTATTATACGCTACTTGACATTTTACTGTGCAATATTCAGCCCAATTTCACTGCAAACAGTTATGTTTCAGGACGACGTTCAAGGCGACGTCATGCGCCGGAGCGTAACGTCATTTAGGAAGGTGCTGAAAAAAATTCACCGTGTGGACCTAAAAGTATTATTTTTCACTCGCGCAAGCGCGCGTGAAAAATAAAACTTTCAGGTCCACACTCATGAGATAATTGCAGATACTGACTAAAATAGAGTAGATTTTCTTTTTATCATATGCTATGAGACATTTTATTGTACAATATCCAGCCCAATTCGATCCCAAATGCGTACCTTTCAAAACAATAACAAAGATCACCTGATCGTTCCTTCAAGGCGACGTGATGCGACGTAGCGTGACGTCATTTAGGAAGCTACTGAGAAATATTTCTCGATATCTATCGAGTCGATAGAAAAAAGAAATATCTTTTAGATAATTTGCGATAATTCACAACCTAGCATATAATAAAAGTAGCTATTAATATCACAGCAGCTGTACAGAGGATATGATACCGAAGTATGCTCTATAGCACAGAAGTAAACGACGATGTAAGTGGAGAGGATTCGGCAGAAAGCTTTGAGCTTATATAGGCAGTCTCCCAGAGTATATCAGACAAATTGTCCCCTGAGTTCCAATGTGTTCTATGCGCCAGTAGGCACATAGAACACATTGGAACTCAGGGCACGAATTACAAAATATATGGGTGGTTGCAAATACTGACTGAAATATTGTTTAAACTAGTTATCAATGGCAGATAGGGAGTAAGAAATGATAAATATAGAATGAAATAAGAAAGACAAAAGCTGCAGATGAAACCAACTCGAAAGCAGTGATTCTTACCAGCAACAGATCCAAGAGCACAACTTGTATGTCTGCACTGATAAGCGTATCATCGCAGACCGACCCAAATCCGCAAGTGGATCGTTACTACTGCGGGTGCAGCTCGTAGGTATCCAATAATAACCCCGACAAGCAGCATTATTATAGAGAGACAGATATCGGACAGATATCGGACAGCTCACGGCAATGTATTGTGGTTTGGAAAGCTGTTGTCCAGGATACGAATAGTGACCGTATAATGGATGCATTTTCGCTTAGTATGTTTAACAGTTTAGTAGCTGACGCATATGTTAACAGGTCCCACAATTACCGACTAAAAACCCGAATAAAGTAAGTTAGGTCCCACCAGTGCATTTTATCATGAACTAAAATACCCTCGCATTTATGGCTACGCATGTACTATAGTTCACCTACAACGTCCACTTTGCATGATATAATCCTGCACTACTCTGAAGACTAGAACGTTTTCGGGGTGGCTCAGTCGTTCAGATCCAAACAAAAGTATAAAAAATCAAAAGAAAACGACAAAGTATTAATTGTGGAATTACGCAATCTGCATAGTTTGGGCAGAACAGGAGAAAATGTTCAGTTGTCTCCAAGTCACCACATGGACAAACAGGAGACGTTGAAAGATGATTGTTATACAAGGGAGGTTAACACCACTACAGTGTAGGCGTAACCTACAGTGATAAATTTGAGCAGCACGGGATTTGGCCCCAGCGTAGAAAGTAGGCGGGCGTTGGTTCGGGCTGTTTACGAATATTTTGAAATTCTTAATGGAATAGTTTTTTCTCACTGAGAGGGGAAGTGTTTTCCACTGGTTGGTAACGTCTGGGAGAAATGAAGACTGGTACAGATTAGTACGACAAAACGGAACACGGTGTTTTTTTATCCGAATGGGTATAGTGGTTTTGGCTGGTGGATGAGAAACTTGGTGGTATCTTGTCGGAAAGGTATGGGGGAACTAGCTTATGGTACATCTTGAAAAATTAAATGAGCTTGTGCTTTCGGCGCCTTTCCTTTAGTGAATCCCATCGGATCTCAGAATAGAGTAGATTTTTACTGGCACTCATTGTAGCACTCGTAATTATTCTCGCTGCAGCTACTTGAATTTTCTCTAGGTTCGCAGCGTGAATTGCTGAGCAGTTATCCCAGACACAATCTGTGTATTCCAAGAGCGGCCTAATAAACTCAAAGTATATCTTTTCTATGACTTTACGGTCAAGAATAAAACTTTTGTGCCCTCATCATGTCTATGTGAGTCCAGGCTTTGGCGCAGACATGGTCGATATGCTCATTCCAGGTACATGTCTTGTTTAGAGTTAGACCCAAATGCTTATGGCTATCTACATTGGCGATGCGCGTTCCATTTAAATATAAAGGTGGATGTGTAGGAGCATTAATTTGACGCGAAATAACATGGTCTCTGGGTTTTTTTTCAGGATTAAATTCAACCAACCATGCTTTGGCCCAATGTTTAATTAATTAATCACGGTTGATTATAGCTGCAGCTTGGTCAGGATTCTCAACTTTGAGATAAAGAAATGTATCGTCTGCGAATAGCCGGAAACTGCTCAGTAGGTTTTCGGTTATGTCGCTGATATATATTAAAAATAACAGCGGTCCTAGAATCGATCCTTGTGGAACACCGGAGGTTATTGGTCCCCACTGGGATGCTTCAGAAGCTATTAAAACTCACTGGTACCGATTGGAAAGGTATGATTTTAAGAAGCAAAGCAAGTCCCCAGATATTCCTATTCTCTAAAACTTGTGAATAAGACAACATGTCAAATCTTGTGAAATGCCTTACTCACGTGACAAAAAACAACCCTATCTTCTTTACCGTCGACGAGTGCGCGGCAGAACTCATCATAGATATCTGTCAGCTGCAGAACTGTTGAGTCACATGGGGAAAAGCCAGACTGGAACTGGCTAAGAATATTATTGTCGCATATGAAGCGTCATAACCGTTTGAATACACATTTTTCCAGACGTTTACCAACACAGCTAATCAATGATATTGGTCGATAATTGGTACCTACGTTCGAGGGATTCTATTTCAAAACTTGTGTCACATTGGCTTTCTTCCATGGTGCCAGGAAATTCTTCATCAGCAGCACGGAGAACGGCATCGATTTCCACCTTGTCAGCATCTCGTAAAAATTCTAAAAGTGCTTTATTTTGGTCAGTCATTAAATCTCCAGTATCTCTCTCCTCTTCTGTTCTTCTTGGACAGTTATGTTCTTCATGCCTCTTCCTATTGTATTGTTGGGCGAACAACTTAGTACAATATCTGCAGTGGAGCCGATGATGGGTCTTCTCGTGTCTTCTAGCATGATCCGATCTTGAAAATAACTTGGAACAGTATCTGCATCGAACTGGTAACATGTCTTCACGACGACGGTCAGGACACAAATGCATTTATTTTCCACAACAAGTATCCCCAATAGTCCAATGTCAGATATCCTCAAATACCCGTATGTGCCTATGTGCTAGGGCACATTGTGTCACATAGTGCCTTTTCACATAAAAACATATAAGCACATATCGGCACATAAAGCATGTGCCTTTGTGCAAGGGCACATTGTGCCTTTTCACATAAGCACATATGACAAAAAAGGGATTCTCTAGTAGGTACCCTCGAATAATACAATACCAGGTCATAGGTATCCCCAAATACCCGTATGTGCCTATGTGCTAGGGCACATTGTGTCACATTGTGCCTTTTCACATAAGCACATATAAGCACATATCGGCACATAAAGCATGTGCCTATGTGCTAGGGCACATTGTGTCACATTGTGCCTTTTCACATAAGCACATACGAGAAAAAAGGGATTCCATAGGATATGGCCATTGGATATAGAGGCGATGAGAATCGGATACAACTTCGTTGTAGTAAGGAGAGATAACTCTGCATACAGGTTATGGGAAATCAAGCAACCTGATTGGTTAGTTATATAAATGATCTAGATACAGGAAACTACAAGAGTACTCAGAATAGGATCAGAACTAACAAGAATAGACCAGAGATTGCTAAATATAGTAATAATAAGGTAAGCTGTTCCAACTAATAGGCTCTTCTACGCTATTGGGGTATACTCCAGACCAGATAGACGAAAACTATTGCATTTCTAGATAGAACCAGAGAATTCTGAAAGAATTCGAAATAGTAAAACTTGTCGTGTTTATTTGGGTAATTCTTCGAATCGGGAAATTACTCTTGTACAAAGGAACATATCCTCCGAATATACCCCTGTCTTGTTAGAAGGTTTGGGGTCACATAGCAACCACGTGCTACCATAGAAACCAAGATGGCGGCGTCCAGTATACAAAATGGACGACGGAAACACGTACTGACACCACGTATCACTATGGAGATGATGTCAGAAGATGGCCGCTCACGCGGGTTACCATGACAACCAAACATGGCGCCACCAGGTCACGTGGCATGACGTCACTTCCCCCTCCACCATTGCCTCCACCCAACCGGGCACGATCCACCCCTCTCCTACTACTAATACGTTTGATTGCTTCATATACCTCACTAGTTTGTAGTATAATACTGTCGAGTGATTGTTGCGCATAGAAGGGGCAGTTTGGCAAGATCGGATTAGTATCGTTCATTGACGAAATGGAACTGAAGTATTCGTTAAGCACTTCAGCCTTTTCGCGATTGGTTGACTATAATTTATTAGAATGGGTGATTGTGGGGATTCCCGGTGTATTGTTACAGATGAGTGTTTTCAAAGTTTTCCGCCAACCGGAAGAGGGTGTCTCGGAGCAACTCAATGTTACTTGGACTTTGGAAAAATAAGCAGCCTTAGCCGTTCTAACAGATGAGACAACTTCATTTCGTTTGCTCTTTTATCTCACCCAGTCACAAGGTAGACCCGTACGCTTTGCTGCCCGATACAGTCGTTTCCCCTGTCTTATTATTAGCCGTATTTGATTGTGCATCCATTTGGGCTGGTTGGTCCTGGACGTTATAATTTGGTTAGGAATACACATAGATGCCGTATAATTGATCGGTGAAATTAGAAACTCGGATGTCTAAACATAATGTAGGTGGATGTGTAGGAGCATTCAAGTTATCAAACAGGCTATCCCATTGGAAATTATTAAATGCAGCGCTCAAATTCTCGTAGTTCCCTTCTGCGTACAACAGTAGTATGAGATGTATGGATCGTCCCACATTGGCCGGAGGGGGGAAGTGACGCCATAGTCACGTGATCTGGTGGCGCCATGTTTGGTTGTCATGGTAGCCCGCGTGGAACGGCATCGATTTCCTCCTTGTCAGCATCCCGTAAAAATTCTAAAAGTACTTTATTCTGGTCAGTCATTGAATCTCCAGTATCTCTCTGCTCTTCTGTTCTTCTTGGATAGTGATGTTCTTCCTGCCTCTTCCTATCGTGTGAGTGGATGAACAACTCCGTACAATATCTGCAGTAGAGCCGATGATGGGTCTTCTCGTGTCTTCTGTCATTAAAAGATTTCGAAAATAACCTGGAACAGTATCTGCAACGAACTGGTAACATGTCTTTACTCGACGACGGTCAGGACACAAATGAGTTTATTTTCATACCAACACCCTTTTTTATACCTTTTCCAACAGCAGTACCCGGTTGTAGCATGAAGTACCTGGATGTATAAGGTTTCTACAACAGGTATCCTCCAACAATACAATACCAGGCCATAGGTATCCTCAAATACCCGTATGTGCCCATGTGCAATTGCACAATGTGTCACATTGTGCATTTTCACATAAGCACATATCGGCACATTCAGCATGTGCCTATGTGCTAGTGCACAATGTGTCACATTGTGCATTTCCACATAAGCACATATGACAAAAAAGGGATTCCCCCTAAGGTATTCCCGATAGGTATCCTGTAGGTAATAAAGGCCGTTTCTGGACCACTTGGTACATGTACTGTACGGTACATGGTAGATGGTGCGTTTACCATCGTAGGATTCAGTGTTAAATCGCACGCTTGTTAGCAAAAAATGTCGTTTTTTCATGGTGTCCCAGAATCGGCTGTTATTTTGAGACTCCTAGAACGCACTTTTAACGTTCAAATACCCGTTGGCGAACGTGTCGAACGTAACAAAGTGAAAAATGTACGAAATTGTACATTTTGTTTTACATAAAAAATTGTTGTTTACGTTCCCATCGTGGATTAGACCTTCAATCTATCGTTGGTGAACGCGAGCAAAAAACGCTTTGCCAGTTCTAGACCAGCATCAAAAGGTGGTTTGCCGATTCTGGACCAGTGGCCCAGAATCGGCTATTGTTTTTGAGGCTGATAAGGTGGTCACGTGACCTGCTAATTAACCAATCAGATTGATTGATTCTCATAAACTTAATCATACAAAGTTATCTCCCCTCGTCGTGGGGGTGGGGGTGGGGGGTCACGTCCGTCATAAAATCGAAAGTTTCGAGAAGGTGGTCACGTGACCTATCAAATTGAAGGTCGAGGAAATACAAAAGTGATTGATATATATAGGAGAGAAAAAAAAATATAAATAAATAGTTATTTAAAAAAATAAATATATCAAATCAAATAGATAATAAAAAATACGTAAATCATGAGCGCTTCCCAGACTATTAGAGCAAGGTTTCTTTTAAAAAAGCTGATGAGAGCCTACGCATTCTGTGTGAACGAACAACTAAGTCGCCTCTTGTTAGAACGATGCGTCGGATGTCGGGATCACCTAGACTTTGATCACGAGAATCATTCATGTCTGACGATGGAAAGGGAAGATGTGGTCGTCAAGTATTTCAAACCGGCGTTCGAACGCATTCAAATCGACGAAGTGATCGCGTTTTGGAAGAGATTACACTTCTGTAAGGATCGAGACAAGCCCACAGTTTCGGAAGAACTGAAATTGGCGCGTAGAAGTCTGAGTTTAGAAGACAAGGGATACATTATGAAATTATTGTTCAATGAAGCATACGTCTAAGTTTTTCTCGTTGATATAAAATAAGGGAGAATAGAAAATAAAAAATAAATACACACATAAATTTTTTTATCTAATATTAGAAAGAAAAAAAAGCACAAAAAATGAGAACCAGAAATAAATTGTATCCGACGTTAGATGACGACGAGGACGAGAAGCCGAATGGCGTTTTGCCGGCGGCACCATCGCTAGAAGAAAAAGAAAGAGGAGAGAGGTATCGCATTGATCAAATCAGTAGAATCCAATCGTATCTAACTCAAGAGAGAGATTCTCGTCGTTCTCTCAAGAAGAAGTATTCGCGTTTCGTGGAATTCGTCAACGTGATCGACACGACACTCATCACGATTTCCATGGGTTTACACGTGGCCGGCATCGGATTGTTGTCGACTGCAGTTGGTATTCCGATCATGTTAACAATAGAAGGAGTGGGTCTCGCCGCCGGATTGTTTAGCACGCTCAGAAACTTTTTGAGTAGGAAATTATATCTGAAGGCGAGGAAACACGACAAGATTCGCGTCTTGGCCGACTCCAAGATCGACATGATATCCGAAATGATCTCGATGGCGTGAAAGACGGTAGGATATTAGACGGAGAATACTTCGTGATATGGGTGAGAAAACGAAATACGAAGCCATGAAAGAAGCCATGAGAATCAAGACTCGTCAGATCATCAAGGAAGAGATGAAGGATTCTCTCGTGGAAAAGGGGAGGAAAGAGGCCAGGGAGGAATTCAGTAAGATGATAGAACTCAAGAGCAGCGATTGAAAATTTTTTTTATATATAATAAGAACAGAATTTTTAAAAAAAAAATATTAAATTTATATATAAAATAAAAACGAAATTAATTTAAATAACTCTCAAAAGAAATGTATTGCGTAAAGTGTAAGAGAGTTACCGAGACGAGTAATTCTCAAGAAGTACGAACTAAAAACGACAGACAGATGCTTCGCGGAATTTGCGACGTGTGTGGTTCTATCAAGACTTGATTCATCAAAAAAAAGAACGCGAGCAAAGGTAAAGGCATCGTGAATAAAATGATCAATAATCTACCTTTCGAAATGCATCTGCCTGGTTACAGTTTCACGGGACCTGGAACGAAATTGAACAAGAGACTCAATGCCAATCTGACTCCTAAATCTTGGAGCAAACCTGTGAATAGGGTGGACGCGGCCACGTATGATCACGATCTGTGCTACGCTGGACATCCCGACACCAAGACTCGCAACGATGTCTGCGATAAAAACATGTTGGGGAAATTGAGAGGCATATCGAATCCGACCAGGAGAGAGAAGACAGAACGTTCGCTGGTCGGCAATTTGATCGGTGCGAAACGTCGATTCGGATGGGGCGTTCAAAAAAAAAAGCGCATCTGAAAAGAAGAAGAAATGATTATTGACAAGCGAATTGGCCGAGGAGTTACACAAACCCATCGTGTGTAAACTTCGAAAGAGAAGGGTGTTCGTGGAGGGTTTGGATGATATTTGGTCTGCCGACTTGGTTGACATGAGATCGTTTTCGAGGTGGAACGAGGGTATCAAATATCTATTGATGGTCATCGACGTGTTTTCCAAATACTGTTGGATCAGAGCTTTGAAGAATAAATCGGGACCTTGCGTCGCCGAGGCTCTGAAGAGCGTGTTCGACTCGTCTTCTCGAAAACCGAATAAATTGTGGGTGGATAAGGGAAAGGAATTCTACAACAAGCACGTTCATCGATTGGTCGACCTCTACTCGATCGAAAACGAAGAGAAACCCAGGGTGGTGGAACGTTGGAATCGAACGATGAAGGAAAAGATGCACAGATACTTCACGGCGAATTCGACCAAGAAATACATATACGCTCTGAACGGTCTGGTTAAAGATTACAACAACATGCGACACAGATCGATCAAGATGACTCCCGCGGAAGCTAGCGATCCTCGAAATGAAAAACGGGTCTATGCGAATCTATATCCTGAGAGATCTAAGATCAGGAAGAAGTCTAGAACGCCGAAATTTGCAGTTGGCGGGCGATCGAGTGAGAATCTACACTTATAAGAAGCACTTCGAAAAGGGTTATACTCCTCGATGGACCTCGGGAAATCTTCATGATAATCAAAATATTTCACACCGATCTGGTGACTTACAAAATCGAAGCTTTGGATGGAGAAGAGATCATCGGAAAGTTTTATGAACAACAATTACAGAAGACAAAGTTTTGATAAAGAAAAACAAATTTCTTTTATTTACTCTCTTTAACATTTTCTTGTTTACACACATATATATATAGGAGAGAAAAATAATAATAAAAAATAATTAAAACTATTTTTAGATAAAAAAAAAGCAAGCTAATTAATAAACAAAAAAAAACAAAAACCCTTTAAAAATGGCAAATATACTAGATATAGCACAAAGCATAGTGAAAGATGAAAGTATTCAAGAATATGAGGTTCACGAATACGAACCGGTAACCGGAACGAGTTTGAACAATGTGGGAGAGATAAGAATCAACGTCGAAACTCAAGATCTATTCGTCCATCCTAGTGAGAGTTACATAGTGGTGCAGGGACGTCTCACCAAGGAAGATGGGAGCGACTACGCCGACGACGACACGGTTACTCTAGCCAATAATGGAATCATGCATCTATTCAGTAATATAAAATACATGCTATCTGGACAAGAGATAGAATCTGTGTTTCATCCCGGTCAGGCCACCACGATGTTTGGACTCTTAACGTATCCTGATGATTTTTCGAAATCCAGAGGACTTAATCAGTTGTGGATGAAAGACACCGTCGGCCCTGCTAGCGCCGGCGCCGCCGTGATATTCGACTACGTCGTCAAGACGTCCAGACCTAAAGGAACGTTTTCGTTCAGGATACCTATGAACCACATCTTCAGATTCGCGGATGATTACAACAAGATCATGTATGGATTCAAACACAATCTGTCGTTGATTCAAAAAGGAAATGACGACGCAATAGTGAGACTCACTGCGACCGATGCGGGTAAGATAACTCAACTCTACAGAAGATATCGTGGTTCGTTCCGCATGTGGAGCCTTCGGTCGTGGAAAAACGCGTCTCTACAAGATCATAGAATCGAAGAGTAAATTACCTGTGGGATTTAGAATGAGACAGTGTGACACGGCTAGCATTCCACCCTCCACAAATCACTTCGATTGGAGATTGACGGTGAAATCCGCTTCCGAGAGACCGCGTTTCATCGTGATTGTGTTTCAAATCGATAGGGACGGGTCTCAGGAAAAGAATGCGTTGCTGTTCGATCACTGCCATTTGAAAAACATGCAAGTGTTTCTGAACGCCACGAGATATCCAGTAATCGATTACAATGCGTCATTTGACAAGGACGATTTCTGCAGACTGTACGGTGACGCCGCTGATTTTAGAAAGAAGTATCACCGTCTAGATGAATTGATGAGCAACCCTAACATATCTCCCGGCGAATACAAGTCGATGTATCCCATGTTCGTATTTGACGTCAGTAAACAGAGTGAATGACTCAAGAGTAGCATCTTAGACATTTAGATCAAGATGTAATTCGATAGGAACGTGCCAAGAAAAACTGAAGCCTTCACCCTGATCCTGTCAGACAGAGAATTACAATTCAAATTGGATGGAAATAAGATGTCGATCATTCGATGAGAGACGTGTGTGAAAAAAAAAATATATAAATAAAAATTAAAAAAAATTATTATAAAAAATGAATGATAAAGAAAGAGAATACTTAAGAAGAAACACATGTGTTTTGATTAAAAATATTTCGCAAGATTCATTAGCAATAATTCTAGACACTTTAGTTGAAACAGAACCTTTGATATTGACTGATTATATGAGACGTGATATCGAAAGTAAAATCTTGATAGAAGATAAGACCAGAAAACTTTTAGACACGTTGACGTATTGAGGACCGACTGCTTTTCGAGAATTTATAAAAGCTCTTCGAAATGCTAAAATAGATGTCGACGCATGTTTTGAGATAGGTGATCCAATTTCATGAGATGAAACATTATGAGAAATAACGTATTAAACCCCCCCCCCCCCAAATAAAAAATAAAGTAATGAGATCTAGAGAGATTGAACATCTTTCTAAATCTCATTACTTTTTTTTTTGTTTTTAATAATCACTCATTATTTTTTTTTTAAATAATTATTTCCATGCATTCACTGTTTGTTCAAAGGATCTAGTTCGATCAGTAGACTCACCACAGAAGTGGCGGCTTCGGGATTATTGGTTTTCATTACGAAATTAATCCTGTCTCTGGCGTTCACTTTGAGAGGCGTGCCAAACGTGCTAACATTTGCATGTTGATTCTCAGTTTTTTCGACGCTGTATTTCTTATCACTCTCTACTCCATTCACCACGAGATTGACGACCGCTCTGTTATTCAAATCCGAGGAAGCCAGAGCCATTCGAATGATTTCACCTCCCAACGGCATGGGATATCCCACCTGACCATGTTTCGATCCGCTACCTCCATTTCCGAAAGACCATTCCGTTTTTCCCTCCTCTAAGGTGCCGGCCTCCTCAGCCCACACGGTGATCAATTTTCTAGCGTATTTGAGTCTTTCCACCACTGAAATCAGGGTGCAGGCGTACGTCATGTTCACGGGATCTGGTAGATTCGTGAGTCCGCCCATGTCTAGTTTACCTTCCATGATGTCGCCCTTTCTCCAGACCGAATTGTCGTCCACGTACTTCCTGCTGACCACGCTGGAATCGAATTCGGGATCGTTATTGAGTCCGAATAAATTCTCACCGTTCATGTTGATACCACCCTCCATGGTTCTGCCAGATTGTTTGTTCAGGTAGAGATCATCCACTTGCGATTCTACGTATTCTTGTGATCATATCATGGCAGAATCTACGTAGCCCTTATTGACCGCGGTTGAGTCCGCATCCGTGTCATCGACCTTCGACAGATTCAATATCTTGTTGAATCCCGCATTCAGATCCAATTTCATTTCTCGTCCATCAGACTTTCTCTGTTCCAGATCTGCGTAGTGTTTGGTCGCCACGTCCTTGGGATTCGTGGGAGTGGCCACGTTCGTTATTTTGTTAGAATTGGCGTTCAATTCCGAGTGCTTCGTTTTCTGAACGTATCCATTTCTCAGGTGTTCGCTGAATCGTGCGTGAGAGTCATCCGCGTATTTCTTGTTCGCAGCATCAGTGGGATCTATGGGATTTGCGACGTTCACCAAACGTTTAGATTTCAGATCGAGATCGTTGGTCATGGCTTTATCCATGTAATTATCTAGCATGAATCGTTCGAAATCTGCATTCCCCCTGTCAACGTATTTTTTAGTCGCAGCATCTGCAAGATCTATCGGCTCAGGAAGATTGTAGAGCTTCTTATCGTTCATGTTCAAAGGTTCCTCTCAAGGTTCGTATCTCTGGATTTAACGTTCATCCAAGTTGGCAACATCGTAACCATCATCGAATTCGAGCGTCTTCCTCTTCTTTTTGAGTAGACTTTCGTCGGCACTTCTACCAAATTTATCGACTGGCATGTTGATTTGAGATTTTTTGTTTTTAAAAAATATATTTCAAATGCAGTTTATTAAAAAAATGAATTATTTCACTTATTTTATTTTTTTCATTTTTATTCGATTAAAATTTTTTTAAATAATTTTTTTACCTTTATATACTATAAAAAAAATCTCTCTCTAATGTAAATCATTGGGAATGTCTTGAAACCGATCTCCTTCAGACCATCTCTTGAGAACATAGAGACATAAGTGACCGCAAAACACTTGATCTGGTGATTGCACTCGTTCCGTGTTGTAGCAAACCATCGATTTGTTGAAATAGTTCTTTATTTCTTTCAGCGGCGAGATTCCGTAGCTGTCGAAATAATAATTCTTCTTCTTCCCGTTCTTGAACCACGCCACCCAGTGAGTGCCTTCACCCAATAAATCGTCTAGATTTAAAATTCCGCATTCCAATTGTTCAGGTCTTCTCTTCGGCAAGGCATCTCCGAAAACACGCCTAGAAAATCTTTGATTTTCAAATCCTTTGCTGCATTCGACAGATCGATGTTGGATAGGGGTTCGTTAGGTAAGATGACACCTTCTACGGATATCTCTATTTTCTTATTCATAAATGCATATATTTTTTTTTTAAATTTATTTATTTTATTATAATTCACTAAAATGACGTTATTTTTTTTTTCTTTTTTTCTTTTTCTTTTTAAACTAACTCTCTCGATGTCTCTATCGATTTCCATAATCTTGAATCCGTCTAATTCCTCTTGATTTTCTGGAATCCTATCATCCTCAATCATATCTGAAATCCTATCGTCTAAAGTCCAATGTCCGAGTGCCAAAGTGTTTATTTTATCGTCTAACACAAATCTCTTATCATCGTTGGCCGTCAGCGAAATCTTGTTGACTATTTCGGTATACAAGTCATGATTTTCACTTCGAATCGATTTCATAGTCTTATACAATGGACCACTTCCTAACAGACAATCTTTATACTCTTGGAAAGAGATGTTTTTCTTCACCATGGACGCTTTAACCCCTTTGCACTTCTTGATCTCTTCATCTTCTAGACGATAAGCATACAGTTTGGGTCTTAAGCCCACGAATTCGACGATTTGTTTACCGCCGCTCTCGTCCTTAAATTTACCTAACACCTTCTTGTTGTTGTTCGATTGAATGTTGGATGGGTGATCGACGGGATAATTGCTCGTGTCGAACTACGCAGCCACGTCCGGAGATATATCTCGGGAGACATCTTTCGTCTCTATCTCGTAAACTAAACTGTCCGTGCCGGTGAACAGTAGTTTGGCTTTATCACCAAATTTTCGTTTAACGTAATCGTAGTGAAACTCGTACATCAATCGCTTGCTGATATCTAAGATGATCGGTCCCAAATAATATGGTTTGTCGAACTTCAGGTGCGTCTTTTGCATGTGAACGGCCACTAGATTTTCGTCGAATATGGTTCAGTGTTTGTAATTGGGTTTTGCCACTAATTTTTTAGCTCTTTTCTCAGACGTGACGAGTCGAACGTCGGTTCTCTTCCTGATGTTTTCCATCGAATTACCATACATGCAGTTGTTCATGAGTTTGAAGAAATCTTTTTCAAAATCGTTCTCGGCTCGAATTCTGAGATTCGTGTTGAGATCAATGTATTTTTTCATCCAAGGCTCTTCGTCGAATTGAATGCCGCGATGTATGTTGACTAATTGCATCCCGTAATCGACGTATTGTTTCAAATTCTCGCTGTAGACAACGTAATTAGGTTTGTTAGATAAACTGGGAATGAGTTTTTCCTTGTCTCCTTCGTTCGGTTCCATTCATTCGGGAGCCAGTGGATAATCATTGTGTAGATCGTGTAATTCTTCAGGATAGTTCAAATCGACTTCTAAAATGCAAGGATAGTCTCTCCATTTTTGCATCTCTTCCTGTTCCGTTACCCATTCGAAATTTCCAATTGGTAAAGGATGACTCATAGCCCAACCGTACAGATTATTAGCGTCCCAATACTGTATGTATTTATTCGATCGTTTCGAATCGAAACCATCTTTCATGTAGGGATTGTTAGCTTCAGAATATCTGTGGGAGATCATCGAGACGCAACCTCTCGCAGCCCTTTTGAACATGAGCAACATGTTCACGTCGGATAATAATTTCAATTGGACTTCCGTGGTCTTCAACAGAGTGTCCCACGCCAGGCCGGGTGCGATGAAATACCAAGCAGGATGTAGATCGTAATTTCGACGACAGACATGTTGAAAATTTTTGAACACGGCTGCCAAGAGCAGAACGTCAGTCTTCAGATAGAGATTGTGATAATCTCTCATGGTTTTCATATTGAATGATTTCCACACGTTTTTAGCATGTTCGTAATTCACGTCGGAGATGTTGGATTCGTATAATTTTGAATAAAAATCTTCTTTTGAAGGTAGTGCGCTGTCGTCGAATCTCTTTAGATCGTTCATGTAATCGTAAGGATAGACTCCTTTCCTCAACATAATGTCTACTCGTTCTCCGAAATGTTCGCTCGTGATTTTAAATTTATCCTTGCTCATGTTATCAACTAATTTTTCCAGAGCGGTCAACATGAATTTAAAACTGTCGAAGAAACGTATGCTTCTACGAATGGATTTCGTTTTTTCTTCCAAGGTCTCTCCATCGATTACTCTTTTCTTCTCCATGAACTTCCATTTCGTGAAGGAAGTGTATCTTTCTTCGCTGTTCATGATGCAATTTAATTCTTCGTGGGAGGTGCCGAGATTTTTCACGAACAGGTGACTGTCGTAACCCGAGAGATTGTGAAATATCACCAGATAGAAAACGGCATCTCGATATTTTAAATTACACTTGCTGTGAGCCGGACCGCGATACAGACCCGTATAATGATCGTGGTCTCTGACCTTCTTATTTTCCTCTGAATTCTCATCGAATGATTGTCTGCATATGTGACATTCGGTGGCTCTGTTATTTTCGTCCTGCTGCTCTCGCGTGATGATCATTTTTGCCGGAGTTTTGAATTTGTTATATAACATTTGAATTTTCGATTCTAACTCTTCCACGAACCTTTGAGCCACGTCGTCGTCTTCGCACTGTTTCGTGTAGATGAAGGGACCCATGTCATGTTGCGAGTCGAAAGCACATTTCACGTAAATGCAATAACCCGAAGGCGTGTGTTTTTGATATCTTTCAATGTAACTTTGAAGAGTGTTAGGTTTGCAGGAACTCATTTTCACGGTGAAACATTCGAAATCGGCATACACGACGAATGGTACTTTTAACCTTCAATTGCGATTTTCAAACTTCACGATGGTGTTAGGTTTGGGCATTTCGATGGCGACACCTTGATTTTCATTGCAATATTCCTGATGTTTTGCTAACGATTTTTCACTCTGAAACATGTTCATGCAGTTGCAACATAAACATATCTTATGTTCATGTTTATTATTTTGTCTCGACAGTAATCGGCTCGGATTTTTAACCCAACAATAATGATGATTGTCACCATTCGAAATCAATAATAAAATAATTGTCTTTTCCCTTTCGAGATATGAAGTCTGTCTGAGAGGATAGATCATTCGTTTTTCATCGTCGTATCCCAAGACATTCACTGCTATGGTGTGATTTAGAGCCTCGAAATGATCGATGTGTTTTAACTGCATTGGAAAAGTCACTCCGGTGCAATCGAGATTTTTAGAAGACTCCTTGTAATGAGAAACTCTATCGTAGTGCATTTTGACAGGGTATAAAGCAGAAGTGACTGCCCATTTAAAACACTGATCATCTTTATTTCTCACGTTGACCACGGAATGTTTTTTAGCTAAGAAATACGGTAATTCCACGTAGGAAGATCCTTTCAACGAATCATTTTTAGTTATATGAATTTCGAGTTTCAACACCTCATCGAACATCCAATTACTACCTTCATGTTGATAATTTGCGAGAGACATCAACATCTTGTCTTTCATCTTTTCGAAAAAACTTCCGATAAATCTGAACCTCGAAGTACGGGTTCGACGTTAGATCTGAGATATGCATTTTTACGACGCTCTCGCCAGACTTGACATCGATTTTATTCATCACGCAATGGAGTATCATCTTAATTTTTTGTCCCACGTTCATGTGTTCGTGAAACAAATCCAATACTTTTTTCTTCACCCGTTCCATGAACAATTTCGGATCGATTTTTTTTAACGAGGGAACCACGTCGAAAGTTTTAAAAATGCCTTTGATCGCACTCTCCCATTCTACAGGCTTCAATTGGAATAGTTCCATGACGAGTCGTGCTACATATTCTTCTCCTTTCTCTTCGTCGATTGCTCGTTGAATTTCGCTCGATATATCTCGTTTGTCTAGAATCTGAAGTACATCACTCGTTTTCGTTTTAGTTTTTCTTTTCTTTTCTTTTGAAACTTGAAGTTCTTCAATGGCTTTTCGTTTAGTCGTCTTCTCCTTTTTCACAATCGATGCATTTTTTGACTGTTTAAGTTTATCCACTTCCGATCTTTTGATTTTTTTCTTTCCATCGTTTTGCAAACAATATTCCCGTATGAATTCAATTTTTTTTGATTTAGTTCTATGATTTCTGAAATGTGGAATTTTTAATAGTTTACAAATCTCGTTTAACTGAGGTACGGTTTTATCATTTAAATTTTCCATTTTTTTTATTTGTTTGCTCCATTTGTTAGAATATTTTTTTTTTCGAATTTTGTATTTAAATAATTTGTTAAAAAGTTTTTTTTTTGTTTTTTACTCTTTATATATATAAAAAAGATTTTTTTTTTATTTTAATTTTTTTTTAATGTAAAAAATTTTATTTTGATGAAATTAATCAATTTTTTATGTTCCTTAACGTGCAATTTTTTTATGTTCCTTATGTTTTAATTCCTTCAAAAAAAAAAAATTTTTTTTTTTCTTGAAGGAATTAAAAAAAAAAAAAAAAAATTTTTAATGAAATTAAACAATTTTTTATGTTCCTTAATGTGAAAAAAAAATTGCATTAATACGAGGAAAAAAAAGGACGTTAAATTTAAACTTTTTATTTATATAACGAGAAAAAAAAAACTTTTACAAAAAAAAATTTTACATTAAAGAAAATTAAAAAATTAAAAAAAAACTTTTATTTTTATATATATATATATAAAGAGTAAAAAAAAAACAAACTTTTTTTAACAAATTATTAAATACAAAAATTTCAAATATACATTATTTGCAAGAATTCATAAAACAAAAAAAACCCAAATAATCGATCATGACAACAACACCTAAAAGATGCGAATTGAAATTGAAACGAGTCGAAACATGTAAGAAACTCAGTTGTAAAATCTATAGATTACAACAACAGGATTCCATCAAACTGAACGAGGTCGAGACGAAGGTCTTAGAGCACAAATACGACAAATATAGCATGCCTTTGAAATTGGACAAAGCCATGCTCGATTTGTTTTACGAGTACGAAAGCGAGCTGCAGAATATCATTGTCGCCAAAGACAGAGAATTCGACGAGAGCGATTTGTCATTGCCCTATGGAAGTTACATATATCCAAAAATCTCTCTTGAACTCATGAACAAATCGGGTGGTGAGAGCGCATTGACTGAAGTAAAAAAAACTTTAAAAAGTAAAGATAAACAGTCAACACATTTGCAAAAAAGGAGAAAACACGAGTGTCAACATGCTAATAATGGACTTGGAAATATAAACAATAGAGAGATTGAAGAAGGAAAAAAAAGTAATGAGATCATCTTTAGATCTCATTACTTTTTTTTTCTTTTTTTTGTTTTCCTTCTTCACTATTGCCAATATATTATAATAACGTTTCCTTTTTTACTCAAATTTCAGCGTCGATTCTTCTTTTCTTTTTTTCTTTTTTTTTGTGATATGCTACGTTTTTATAAGAACACATTTGTTTATCCGAATCATAATTATGAACGAATGTTGTGCATCTCTCGATAACACTAGTATCATTACCATTCTCTTCAGAAGGTAGTGGTTACGGTGGAAAACGTCTCATTCTTTTAAATTTCAACCGCATATCCCGATCTTTATTTAACTCTTTTATCAGTTCTTTCCTAAGATATCCATCATTAGCATCTAATCGTTTTTTCACATCTTTTTCACACTCTATCTCGTAATATTCATCATTATCATCTAATTGTTTTTCCACCTTTTTATCCATTTTATATTATTTTATACTTTCTATGATTTATATTTTATATTTATATAATTATATAATTTTTTTTACATTACAATAACATATTCAAAATCGGTATATTCTTAAATGGCGAATTCTCACCAAACAACAAACCCTTGCCGAGTTGCTCAACGTTCCGCCCACTCTTCAGATAGAGACCGTTTCCACTCAAAGAGTTGTCACCTCTAATGGGTTCTAGATACAATCCTTTACCGCTGTCGTCTACGTGGATGCAACACACAGCTCCTCCCTTCTTCAAAAACAGTCCGCTGCCACCCATTAATTTCTCAACTGCCAAACTCGCGAGTCCCGTGAGAGCTCCCACGCTGAGAGTCTTTCCGAGAAAGGGTAATGCCTTTGCGGTGAAGGGTAATTCCTGCCAATAGCGGTAGGAAACCGCCTTTCATTCTCAAATTGTATCTCAATTGAGTGGGACTCAATCTCACTATCAACCCTCTTCCATCACGAATCGCTTTCTCCATTCTTTTGCTTTAACTTCTGGTCCAGGCGATCGAATCCTGACCACCACTCGTCAGATCTTCGTGAGTGAATTTGAATCTCACCGCCTCGCCTCGAGTTGTTAAGGCTCTCTTAAGTTTCTTCCTCTGTCGTGCGGATATGTTCACGTTTTTAACCACGTATTGTGTCATAATTCTTTTTTTTAAAATATATTTTCTTCAATTGTTTTTTTTGTTTTAATGATAATTATATATATTAAATAATTTTTGTAAAATTAATATTGTGTTTATTTTATTTTTGTTATTTATATATATACACAATATTTTTATTTTTTTTTTTGCTTTTTATATTTCTCTTATGTCAAATCGTATCATCACTCTCTCTCAGCGAAGATCTAACAGTTCACCATTTTGAGCCGTCAACGTGGTTTTGAGACTATACAACGTGTCTAAAATCACTGGTAGATAAACAAAATTTCGAGGTCGTTCCACGATCTTATAACCCGGTGACACGTTTGGAAAGAAGGAATAGATCGTCGGTTGAGCGCTACCATTCACGTAGCTTCCAGCAAGCACGTCCACATTCACCAGAATGCTATTGACTGCGAGAATGTCGACCGTATTTTCAGATGCCACGTGGCCTTGATACATCTTTCAATCAAATCCCAGCATCTTGCCTATAGAATCATCTGTATTGAAATCCACTCGAAAATTATCTTCCAAATCCAACATCGTCTGTAAGGTATTAGGATTGGGAGGGAGTCTGATCTTGTTGCTTCCCTTTCCATCCATCTTCATTTCGCGTCTGAATGTAATTGTTCAAATCGTCTATGTCGTAACTTCCTTTGGGAATTCGAATCTCCAACCAATCCACTCCGTCGGAATACTTGAACGAGTTATTCTTTTCAGTGAGGTTGGGAAAAGAATAATAAGTTTCCAGATTCACCAACGCCATCTCGTATCTTTTCTCTCTATTCAATTCGATGGAAGGTTCGAATTTCGTTGTGAATCGAGTCGAATCGCCACTCACCACGATTTGAATGGATTGTTTTGCAGCCATATTCTCGGCTATCCATTCTAACAATTCTCCTTGTTCGAACATTATATTTAATTTTATTTTTATTTTTTCAAAAACTAATTATTTGAAGATTTATTATTTTCTAATTTTTTTTTATTTTCACGCTCTATCTTATTATCATCAGAAACATAAAACTTGTCGAATCCGCACCGATATTTTCCACGATTAAATTCGCTAGTCAAATCAATCACGACGAAATTGTAAAGTCCTCCATCCCAAACCCTCTTACAGAATCTCCTGAATTCCGCCATTCTCATGTCGTTTGCGACGTGATCGCTGTAGATGTGATTGAGATTCTTGAGATCTTGGCGAAAGAGACATAGAAAATTAGCGTTCTCCCTTATCGTCTGTCTGGGCAATCGAAAATAATTCTGCGACAGGTAGAAACAGTCCACGTTGCTGTGACGACCCCTAACGTAATACGATTCGCATCGGTTCTGTCTCTCCAAAAGCAGTTCGTCGAAAATCATGAGATTCTTATCTTCCGATTTCAATTCTCTAGGATCCGGAACGTCGCTAGCGTTCTCATAAAATCGACACTCGACGTTCGAAGATGCATTTCTCTTCATCAATTCCATCGCCGCACCGTCCAAAATGGTCGAGAGAGGAGCTTCACTTTTGTCAAATTCCTCTCTACTGTCAAAGATTCTGGCTATGACGTCCTTGGGCAATCTACGATCCATGCACTCTCGAAGCAATCTGTATTCGGGTTGAAACAAGCTCTTGCCAAACACAAACAATCTGTCATAATCCAACCAGTCGGGTCGTGACAACAGATTCATCAACAGATTGGTCTTTCCACAATTCGATTTTCCCACTATCAAGCCTCTTATGCTTTTAGGAAAGAACTCATTATTCGACCTCTTGGTCGCGGCGTCGTTCCAAGTCATATCTTCAATGTTCATCTTTGTTTTATTTTTTTTTTTTGTTTGTTATTTTAGATTTTTTCAAACACAATAATTTTTTACGTTTTTTCAAACTCAGTTTTTAATATTATTATTTATTTATATTACACCATAGCGAGTTCTCTTCAATCCAGATCCACTCGTCATTTTGGCTAAATCTTGTATGAGTACCACAGCATCCTTAAAATCTTTCCAACTTTTCGGCGTTCGCTCTAACGTAGCTCGCTTCGCCGGTGGACTGATCAACTTGTCGATCAACGCGTCGGCTGCCCTCTTGCCAGCCACAGAAGCTATCCTACCACTGGCTTCGGAAGCGGCTTTCTTACCAGCATCCAAAGCCGTCTTCTTACCGACCTCAAATGCGGTCGATGCGAGTTTTCTACCCGTATCACTCGTGAACGCTCGCATTATAGAATCGATGATGCCAGAACCACCTTTAACGTAAGTTCTAACGTATCCCCTGTTCTTTATCACCAACATATTTTTATTTTATAATATATATTTTGTTTTCACTGGTAAATCGTTTGTTGTTTAAATACTTTTTATTATTCTAGTGTAAAATTTACTATTTTTATTTTATATATTTTTGTTTGTTTGTTTGTTTCTCTCTACTTATTATATACATCAATCCTTCAATTCGTTCATCAGCCTTTTATAATGGTTTTTATTCAAAACCTTCTGTCTTAACAATTCGTCGCATATGCTAACTATCTCATTATCTAATCCTGTGTTACCAGCGCGTCTACTTGCCATCAACAATCTCAATCTCTGAAACAGAGCGTCAGAATCGCTCGGAAGAAAAGTGGTTTCCACCCCTTTACCAGCCACCGATTCGACGAACTTCTTATGCGAATTCCATATAGGTTTCACCACTTTCGTCCACTTGTAACCTCTGCTGGCTTTAGGTCTCGTCTCTCTCTCATCGTTATTTCTCTTCATGGCGTTGGTCATAACCAGAATGTCGCCGTAATTGTTGTAATCCTGTTCCGTGTAACCACTAGGCTTGTCGTAAAGGAGCAATTTGCGCAGTCCTGAAGTTAATTCATACCTATTCGGGCCGACGGTTAATTCATCATCATCTATTTCCACTTCTGTGTCGCCCACAACAGTTCTACTGTCCGAATCCTTATAAAATCCATACAACAGATCTCTCTTACCACCATCCTCGGACGACGCGACGCTATCAGTGGTGATAGTCGAAGCTCTATTGTCGCTCTCACTCACGTCGGTTTTGATTCTCATGGGAACGTAATCCGGTGTAGATTGAAACGAATACTGGTTTGTAAAACTACCCTGCAACGAACCCATTCTCAAAGAACTTTCTTTTAAGGGCCTCAATTCGTCAACGATCTCCTTCTTGCTTCGCTCTTGAACCTCCGTCACAGGTTTAAATATTTTTGTGGTCTCGCGTTTGAGTTCGATCTCTCCAAGACGTCTGCTTCTGTCAGCCGATTGAATGCCCTTTTTGGCACGTTCATATTCATTTAAAAGCTGATCTCGGCATTTAGCATCCATCTGTAAAAACATTTTTTTTTTCGTTTTTTAAATTATTAATATTTCCTTTGAGTATGCTAATGTGAGTTATTTATTATTTTCAAAATTAAATGTATAATTATTTTTTATGTTTTAAGTAAATAAAATCTTCTGTCTTTAATATAATAACTAAAAACCAGTTGAGGAAAGAAACATTTTACATGATAAACCTCTATAAATGCGTTTTGCCTCTGAGCGCGTTAAAATCGCATCACAGATTATTCGCTCAATGGCGAACTGGAGAACTTTGAAAAGTTTGAAAGTTTTAGTACATAAGAAACCGGTTTCTGATTTAACGCGTTTGAGAATAATTACATCTGATAATCAAAATCATAAGTAAACACATCAGTAATGTAACACTTTCAAAAAAAACGCGTTTAAATCATATCAGTTAATCTTTTGAACTGTTTCCGCTTTCATCCATAGAATAGTTTTTCAGTTAAACCATTTAACTGACAATTGACGCCCATTTGAATAAAAACCCGTAATACATTTCGAGCGTGACAAATGACGTTCTCAGTAAGTTTATACAGTAGAGATTTTCAAAAAAACTTAGTTTTTTCTGTTGAGTTTGGAAAATCCCACTATGGGTATTCCCCCCACTTACGTCAGAAATGGGAGTGTCCAATAGTAGTCTGTTAAGTTTGGAAAAATCCACTATGGGTATTCCCCACACTTAGCCTCAAAAACAATAGCCGATTCTGAGCTACTGGTCCAGAAACGGCAAACCACCTTTTTGATGCTGGTCTAGAACCGGCAAAGCGTTTTTTGCTCGCGTTCACCAACGATAGATTGAAGGTCTAATCCACGATGGGAACGTAAACAACAATTTTTTATGTAAAACAAAATGTACAATTTCGTACATTTTTCACTTTTTTACATTCGGCACGTTCGTCAACGGGTATTTGAACGTTAAAAGTGCGTTCTAGGAGTCTCAAAATAACAGTCGATTCTGGGACACCATGAAAAAACGACATCTTTTGCGAACAAGCGTGCGATTTAACACTGAATCCTACGATGGTAAACGCACCATCTACCATGTACCGTACAGTACATGTACCAAGTGGTCCAGAAACGGCCTTTATTACCTACTGGTATCCTCAAATAATACAATACCAGGTTATAGGTATCCTCAAATACCCGTATGTGCCTATGTGCTAAGGCACAATATGTCAAATTGAACCTTTTCACATAAGCACATATCGACACATCCAGCATGTGCCTATGTGCTAGTGCCCAATGTGTCACATTGTGCATTTTCACATAAGCATATATGACAAAAAAGGGATTCTCCAGTAGGTATTCTCAAATAATACAATACCAGGTCTTAGGCACCCCTTTTTCTGAAATGAGACTAAGAGTCGTATGTGCGAGTCACTCGAAAGAGCAATTGCTCGATAGCACAATTGTTCGATGGGCTTCGAGTCGTTCGAGCAGTGACTTTTCAGCAACTGCTCGATAGCTTATTGGCATTGGGAATGATACAGGTTTTTGTTATACAGGAGGGAGATAACTGTGCATAGGGATTATGGGAAATCAAGCAATCTGATTGGTTAGTTAGCGCCAGTAAAGTGACCTGATTGGGTGATCTAGGTAAATGAAACAACAGGAGTACTCGGAATGGGGTCAGAACTAACAGGAACAGACCAGAACAGTTAAATATAGTAATAATAAACAAAGCTGTCCCAGCTGATAGGCTCTTCTACTGTACTTTAGTATACTCCAGGACAAAAAAAAGTCCGGGTAGAAGAAAACTATTGCATAGATAGATAAAAGCAGAGAATTCTGAAGGAATTCGAAATAGTACAAGTTATCGGGTTGTTTGTGGTAATTCTACGAATCGGGAAATTACTCCTGTTCAATCAAACACACTCTCCGAACATACCCCTGTCCTATTATAAGCCCTTGGGTAACAAAGCAGCCACGTGCTACGATAGAAACCAAGATGGCGGCCTCCAGTATACAAAATGGTCGACGGAAACACGTATCACCCTAACAACACGCGCTGCGCATGCGCACTAACATCACGTATCACTATGGGGATGACGTCACAAGATGGTCGTTCACGCGGGCTACCATGACAATTAAACATGGCGCCGCCAGGTCACGTGATTATGACGTCGAAGTCACCAGTGATAATTATGTCTGGAATTAATGTATCTTTCGTTTTATCGACAGAAGCTGTAATATGATCCCAAGCATCCTGGGAAGAATTGGGCGGTAAAATACTCCCAGCAATAACGATTTACTATGTGTAGTGAATACTTCAGCCCACAGGCACCCGATGCCAGTCACCTCAAGATCACTTCTCCTCCTAAAGCACAACCATCCTTTACGTAAATGGCGACTCCACCTCCCCTCGACAAGCGATCAAACCGCAGAGGGTCTTGAAATCCAGGAAGCATGATGTCAGATGTCAAATGTGTACTTTGTAGCCAAGTCTCTGTGAAGGCCAAAATATAATGAGATAACGATTCGTATCGAATAATGTCTAGGTTTGGCTTAAAGCTTTGGATATTCAGGTGGAAAAGTTTTAGTGTATTTGGGGTATTGTCAGTGCTCACGGAGCCTGGTCCCGAGTTTAATTCTATGTCGCCTGAAATAAGCAGAAGCATCATCCCGACCAGGGTAGAAAATGATATAAGATACCAAATAAGGGAAACGGTTGATATAGCAGTTTGGATAATTGATGTCAATCGGATCCCAACACTTTCGTGTTCATGCTTGGATATTTGGACTACCGCGGACTTGTTAAGTTCTCTCTGATATTTCCAGTGTGAGATAGAGTGATTAGTCAGGTGATAAAACAGGGCTGTCATGACAGCAAAGCTTTCCAAAGAGTCAAGTCCTCTATACCGCATATACACGTATGTAAGGACACACAGAGACAGGTCTCTTGTAATCTTCGTCTTAGGCCACAAGCATAAACTATGATATTGAATGTACCAATTCGGGCGCGGTGAGAGTCAAGGCAATCCATCATGTAATCGATGGACGGTAGTACAAAGCCAATGCCCGAGTTTTAGTAGCATTAATTAGCCGCAGAGTTCTGTAATGGTAAGAATTTAAGTCAAGTTGGTTTTTGTGGGAAAATAGTTCCGTAGTAACGTGAATAGGGTAACAGAGAAGAGAGTGGACAGCAAGTATAAGAAAAGGAAGAGTCATTGCTGAGTGGTTAACAAAGTTATGATTGGACAGACTGCTTGTATTCAAGGTCAAACGCCATAGATATTTTAAGTGGATCTTACACTAAGATAACATATGACTAATGTAATTTCGTAGAATGTTGGAAGGAGAAGGACGAAACTAAGAGGTGCTAGGAGGTGCGAGAATGCAATATTCCAACAAGTCGTCAAAGGAAGGTGTGCTACGCTCCTCTTCTCTCCTCTCCGACCAGAAGTGATGTCATTAGACGTTGATCATCAGAATTTGAGGCTGCATTAAGTAGGAAAAAAATGGAAATAGATAATTCAGCTTCACAAATTATTAGTGATTGGCCATTTCCAAAATGTACCAAAGATGTAGAAAGATTTTTAGGCTTAGCAAATTATCACAGAGCCTTTTATATAATCATTTGCTGCAATACCCCCCCCCCCCCCCCCCCCCCCCCCATGCTAGAACAGGTAAAGGTGCGTTCCAGTCCTTACTTTTGCTAATAAAACTGATCCTTTCATATTAGATACTGATTGGGTCGAATTTAGTTATAGTGACCGAACTGATGCAAATACAGGATAGTCAAGAAAAGGTGATAGCTTATGGCAGCTTAGGTCTCAGCCCTGAACAACGTAGACACTGTGCAACTCGCAAGGAGCTTTTGACAGTCGTCAGATTCACTCGACAGTACAGGCACTGGTTACTTGGTAGACATTTTACAACCGAACTGATCACAGTAGCCTGACTTGGCTTCTCAATTTCAAAAAGCCTGATCTTGGATTGAGGAGCTAAGTCAATACAATTTCAAAATCCAACATAGGCGAGAAGCATTGCACACGAATGCGGACACCCTCTCACGAGTACTGTGGAAGATAAATGTGGCCAGTTTAAGGCTGAGGTGCTTTGAATAAACTTCCTTGCGAGGGGTGCAAGTACTACACAAGAATACATCGGAATTGGAGTAAATTCTCTGAGGAAGTGGACGATGCAGTCCTTTTACCTCATAAGAGAGATTTGAACATGCCTAAGGTAGATAGAATTAGTACTAATTGAGCTCTGTCAAACGAGATTGAATTGGGTAAATTTCTAGATGTATTATGGGAAAAAACAGCTTCCTGAAATTTTGGTATTTTGACATCAGAGTGAAGGGTGTTAATAATGGGTTGGGTAATTTCTCCTTCGAGTGCCTTCAAGCCAATCAATTTTAAATGAATTAATAAAATGTTAATGAATGAACTTGTATTCATTTTGTACTATCCCCTCCACCCCAGTGTGGTCAGATCGATCAAGAAGTTCAGGAGGACTGGTACATGTAGTGGCCGACACACACATGTACCCAGCATATTCTGTACACACGTTCCATGGTCTGTCACCATCGAAAATAGCTGAAAGTAGGTGAGCAAAAAACGCTTATGCCGGATTAAATTGCGTGAGCAAGTTAAGGCAAGCTAAAAATCGCTTGCGTCTGAATTCCATCACTGAACCAGATAGCTCACTTACCTCCTTGTTTGACCAGTCCCATTTTGGACCATCAGTCTGGGATGTGAAATTGGAAACTGAGCATGATAATAGTATTAAACTTGATATAGAAGTGGAAGGGAATCTTTTCCCTGCATCTGTGAATATACTTATGTCAGATTCTTTACAACCTACCCCTGATGTGTCTAGTACCAGTGACCTGGGACAGAAATTGGAAAAGTTACTGGTGGAACAGCAGAAAGAATTACACGTTCTGCTCAAGTGGCTTGCAAAGAGAGAGTCACCTTCTCAAGATGAGCTCTTTCTAGCTGGCCCTGATGCCAAATTATTCTGGAAAAATAAAGAGAAATATTTCATGAAGGGTCATCTTTTGTATAAAATCAGGAAAAATAACGAAAAAGTGTTAGTGGTGCCCTTTTCTCTTAGAAATGAAATGATGACAATTAATCATGATCTGCCGGCTGCGGGATATCAGGGAGTTACTCGAACAACAGAACGAGTCAAATCACGTTACTACTGGCCGAGATTTGCTTCTGACGTTGAGTCTTTTGTCAAGTCCTGTCCAAAATGTAATAGACAGACAAAACCTTCACGTCATGCTAAACATCAAATGGTATGTTACCATTCAGGTGGCCCATTGGCAAAAAACCCCAGGAGGAAATGAATATATGTTGGTCATTGTAGACCAGTTTACCAAGCGGGTGGAGTGTATTCCCCCTGGCATCTTAATCTGTAGAGGATACAGCCCGTGCTGCGGTCAAAAAGGTTTATTCAAGTCTCGGGTGCCCTCTTGAAATTTATACAGACAGGGGATCTAATTTTGAAAGCCATCTCTTCCAGTCAGTTTGTGAATTATTACAAATACATAATGCCCGTACGACTGCGTACCGCTCTTTCTCCAATGGACAAGTTGAAAAGGTTAACCGAACCCTGATGGATGTTCTTAGGTGCTACCTGGGGGAAAAAGCAATCCTCCTAAGATCTTTATATACCCCAACTTGCAGGAGCTCAACGTTCTGCACTTAACCGCTATACATGGTATACTCCTAACAAATTGATGTTGGGGACGGATGTTTTCAAACCACCAGATTTAGTATATGGGCCTTGCCCAAAAGAAGCTGTTCAGTCCGAATCAGAATATGTTATTGAATTAGAGACCTCAATGAGGGCAGCACATGAACTGGCCTGAAATAAATCGAAAACCCAACAAAAATTAATGAAAAGGCAATATCATTCCAAAATGAAAGTTCAAAAGTTCAAGGAAGGAGACATTGTGTTTATCCTTGATTCTAGTGGTAAAGTGAGGCAGACTAAAAAATTGAATCCTATTTGGAAAGGACCTGGTATAATCAGTCAGTGTATTTCATCCTGTTTGTTTCGGGTTCAGCTTCTCAATAAGTCAGTTACAGTGAATCATGACAGAATTAAACTGTGTCGAGATAGAGTTCTTCCTCCTTGGATGGAGCGCCATAAATCTTTGTCCCTATATCCCAGTAAATTCGGTCTTTTGATTGGTCAGAATGCCTTGGATAGACAGCCATGGCAAACGATGCACCCCAACATCCAATGTATACTGCGGGCGTGCAACATCCAGGGTATAAGCGCATGCGAAACATGGGGGGGGGGGGGGGGGGGGGCGGGGGGGGGGGGGTATGGTTAAAAGGAAAGCTTACCGCTTGTGCTCGCCTCGAAATAAAAATCGAACCAAAAAACCCAAAATAGTCACAAATATTATCAGATTTCCGACAATTCAATCATAAAGAGCAAATGATTCGTACCCTGAGTACCAATGTGTTCTATGTGCCATGCAGTAGGCTGCCAGTAGACACATAGAACACATTGGAACTCAGGGGACGATACATGTATGTCAACAAAATACTGTTTACTCGTTTCCTGAACGACCCAAGGGATGTAACTCCATCTGTTGTCTTCTGCGATATTAAAAACAAAATAATTATCACGAACTTGGTCCAAGTGATTGCGGAGCGTGAGCAATGCGTCCACAAATTTATTTCCACTGTGTTTGTATTGTATTCCAAACGGGACAAAAACGTTACCTCCCCACATGTATGGAATATGAATATTTAATACCTGGATGTCTCATTTAAACACCTCGCCTGCGGCTCGGTGTTTACGAACCGATATCCAGGTATTAAATCTCCATATATCATACATGTTGGCGGAGATAACTTATATTGTCACAAAGTAGAGGCTCCCCCAGTCCCGTTGTATTGTTTATGCAGAAAACCCAAATGATGGTTCCTTCATGATTCAGTGTGATTATTGTTTGGATTGGTTTCACGGAAAATGTGTAAACGTTGATAGTTGGAAGCCAAATGTATTGCCAAATTTGCCTGCCCTTATTGTAAGATTGCTCAACCAGAGTATATATAAAAAAAACTATAACGGTAATAAGGCCAGGTTGAAGGTACATTTGAATTCAACCTGTCCTTGGATTTTTATTATTTTTTGTAGAAGGTCAAGATCAGAGGAGAAGAGCCCAAAAAGGTTCTGCAAAGCGGGCGAGGAAGTGCTTTCCCCGTTTGCAACTACCAAGGACGTGAAGTTGAAGACGGACCCTAATCTGCAACGGGTCCGCTTCGTGGCGGACAAGTTGGTGAAGTCTTCCGACTCCCACACTGTGGGAGACAAACCCAAAGACCCTGGGAGTAACACTCGTTCTGCAGCTGCCTCCCGTTCTTTCTTCTTCAGGAGCCCGACGGAAGGTTGCAAGTGCCTCTAAAAGAGGGACTCAATCTTCAGCTGCCAAAGGGAGTCCTCGTACGACGAGGACCCCTTCTACCTCTAGGGGAAAAAGCAAAGCTGCTTGGGCCCAAACTAGCAGGTCCCAGTCCTCCCGTACTACGGGAAGACTAACAGGCAAGCCCCAGAACTAGGAAGTCCCCCCTCCCTCCCCTCCCCCCCCCCCCTGTTGTCGGTAGACTTGACATCGCCAGCGGGGCAGTTCCAAGCGCGTCTCCCTGGTTTAAACACTCAAGCCCTGGACAAGCCACCAAACCGGCATGGCTTGGACTCGGTTTGTCCAATCCCCAGCTGTCAAGGTAGTACCAGGCAGCTGAGAAAACATTGCGAGTAGCAGCATCTGCCCATCGCAAAGTGGGAATCGTGGCCAAAGGGTGATCAACAATTCTCTCCAGAACAGGTCTTTCCCACTCTGGAGGAAATAGTTGCTCCCCCTAGGGAAGCCCCTGGTGGATCTGTTGCAGCAGGTCAATGGGGGGTTCATAGTATCAACATGTTCCCATTGACTGCCTCAAATGCTTTTTATGGATCGCATGCGATCCATTGAAAACCACCAGGGTTTCACTCCTCTCACACCCCACTTGACACAGCTCCAGTGTCTAGTCATCCCAGCAGGTTTGTTGGACTGGAGAGTGCTGATATGGCTACTGGTTAAAATAGAAAATAAAAAGGCAACATCTGGGGCAATTCCCTCTACTGCAGCCACATCAGGCTCTTCAGCACCCTGTTCGGTTGGGGGGGGGGGGGGGGGGAGTCCGTGGTGGAACCATAGAAAGCTATGGTGAAACCACCCCCTTCGAAGTTTTTCTCGCTGCTTCTATGGGAGTGGTCACCTGTTGTCCACCCGTCGGGTTCCAGGTTAGGTCGGCAGAGATGGCTACCACTCCAGCTATTCCGACTGTTATGGGAAGCTGGGAACAGGAGCCAACCCCTACGGCCCCTTATTTATTGGATGCCCTCTTCCATGCTGATAGGATTCAGAAGTCTCTGGGATCACCCCAGCTCCCATTCAGAGAATTTTTTCGGCTGGAGGCGGGTAGGCCAGTTGGGGTCCCCATTCCAGTACGTGGAGGTGTAGCGGCTTATTACGACACTCCTACGCACCCCTCCATTTCCCAGATGGATAGGAGAGACCCGATAGGAAAGATTGCTATCGGGCTTCATCCTCGCCACGTAAAGGATTACTCTCCCATGGAGTTGGGAGAGGCTGTGGGAGTTGCTTCAACTTTACTCTCACATGCCTCTGCCCTGGGAGAGATCGGGCTGGATCGAACAGAATCTGGGGGTGGGGGGGGGGGCTGGTCTATCCAAGTAGTAGTGTATGTTCCCCTACAGGTCCCGTTTGGATGATCACATGGATGATCTCATGTGACGTCATAGTCACGTGATCTAGTAACGCCATGTTATGTTGGTATGGTAACCCGTGTGAGCGGCCATGTTGTGATGCCATCCCCATAGTGATACGTGGTGTAGGTGCGCATGCGCAGCGCGTTTTGTTAGGGTGATACCTGTTTCTATCGTCCATTTTATATACTGGAGGCCGCCATCTTGGTTTCTATGGTCCTATCATTAGCTTCTACAGCAGTCACCCAAATACTGTAGTCTTCTACCACGGAATCCCACTTTATGGAATCGGCTTGGAATCCCACTTAGAGAATTCCTTCCATAGCATGTTTATATCTATAAATTATATACAAGGGATTTGAACTCTGTATAAAATGGTACATGTGTTCTCAAGGAACTCATCTCACTTTCTGGATGTAATGACCTTTATCAGGCACATACAATTCTTTTTATGTCATTTATTCTAAAGCATTCAGCTTTCACACAATTTCCCCGGGAAATTGGTAAGATTATTTGTAGAACCTTTATTCAACGGAGCACTGCTCCTCCAAGACCAAAGCAAGGTATTTTAGGTATTGACATTGACCCAGGTTATTCAAATGCACACCATCTCGTGCAAAATGTAAACGTGACACCTTAAATAAGGCTTTATAAAATACATTAGACCTTCTAAGTGTTTCGTAAAACTGGGTGACAGCCACCCTACGGAGTTCGTACACAATACCAGACACTCTGGTCTTCACACGAGGAAACAGTCCTAGAATGATAATTTTTTTAACGCCTTGGCGTAACAAATTCTCTAAAAGTCTTTCGACAGAAAGTTTAAAATGTGAAAAACAAAAAGTATCACAGTCAATGTCATTTTCGCCAACCTGCACAAGTACGGTCTCTGCACTCTCCACACAAATCCATTCAAGTTGTTGGATAGTTGCACCAGGAACACCATATGCTTCCAGCGAACTCAGACGTCCAGGTATTTCCCCTGACCATGCTGCAAGTCTTCTTATAAAGGAATGGCCCATTATTAAAGCCATAATGCTACAAGAAGAAAATTTACAAACAGAACAGTATCTTTGTTCATACAATAATTCTACATAGATAAGATGAGGACCCAGCAACTAAAAAGGACAACCATTTCAATATTTCCCGAAAGATAATTTCTCCAACCAAGCTGACCCGTCAATTGATTTATTTTCTACCACGGACACATCTCTCGCGAAAAAAAAAAAAAAATCCAATTATACTTGGCACCGGTGCCTTAACTTCCATAACTCTTATATTCCGAATCATACCCTAACATATAACTCTCACCGCCCTCCATACACACGCGCACGAAAACCCCCCAATTATTAACATCCCAACCCTCCTGCGTACCGAAATAAAAAAACAAACCGGTCAGCGGGTTTAAGAAAAATCTTAACAGGTATAGAAATTTGACGACCACACTTGTATTTGCCATTTCCAACAGCCAATAAAAAAACCCCAATTTCTCGGAACCAATACAATACGGCAACTCCCCACACCAGGGAAATGACGCAATTTAAAATAATGCAACAAAGCTCGTATTATGGACAAGCCAATAATGCTCATCTATCCATTATCTACATGAAAATTTGGTTCCACACTAAATACACTTCAAAGGCAGCACCACCTCGGAGGCCAATACATAAGCGCTAAATATAATATCAAATTTTTACATTTTATTGCGCTCAACAAAATATATATATATTTAGGCCCCCGAGAACTGCCACTTAACTCAAATACCAAGTGTGGTGTCAGGCAGAGAGAAAGAAAAAAAATACTTAATAAAAAACAAAGTCTTGAGAACCTAGTCGACGTGGTCGCCGGAGGGTACGACCACGCCTACTAGTCGGAGCTTCCCCGTCGAACGTCTCTCTCCCCTCAGGATCTCCCACCGAGGGCCGGACAACATTACTCTCGATAGGACTATCAGGTGTGGGAGCAATGGGGGCACCCAAATTTAAATTACGTGAAAAACACTTCTTCAACCGGTTGAAATGTACAACCTGGGGCTTACCTCCTCCGACGCGAACCACAAGGTAATTTGCGTCCGAGAGTTTGCTTTTTATGATGTAGGGACCAACCCAAAATTTTGCAAATTTTGAGGTCTGACCTTTATTTACTCTAGGTAAATAAAGCCAGACCCTATCCCCAACAGTAAAAGGTTTGCCGAAAACTCGCTTGTCATATATTTTCTTTCTTCTCTTAATCTCGGATTCACATTTCAACGAGACCAATTGAAATATTTGGGCTAGACGACTTTCCAAATCGCTAACATATTGAGAGGGAGCCCAATCCCTATCAGGAATCTTACCAGCGATTAACTCTGTAGGTAAAGTAATTTCTCTACCAAACGTGACACTAAAGGGAGTAAACCCAGTCGTCTCATGTTTGGCACTTCTATAGGCCATCATGGCGAATGGAAGATAGTATTCCCAGTCGCCATGATTATCCTCTACAAAGCAAGCTAACATAGCCGCCAAAGTTCTATTAAACCTCTCAACTTGGCCATCACTTTGGGGCATATAGGGAGAGGTACGAGTCTTTTTAATTTCAAAATAGCGGCAAACTTCCTGAAACAAATCAGATTCAAAATTTGACCCCTGGTCTGAATGAATAAATTTCGGCATTCCGTACCGACTAATCCACTCTCGAATTACCACATCGGCTACTGTACTTGCCCTTTGATTGGGGATAGCAAAAGCCTCCGTCCATTTGGAGAAATAATCTGATATAACTAAAATGTAAATATTACCCTGAACGGATTCAGGTAATGGCCCCAAAATATCCAAAGCAATTCGTTCCATAGGCTCCGAAACTTTATCTGTTACCATAGGAGCTCGACTGGTCTTGCCCGGTGGCTTACGACACTGACAATTCGGACAAGACTGAACCCAGAGTTCTACATCCCGACGCAAACCTATCCAAAAGAAACGCTCTCGAATTTTAGAATATGTCTTATGAACGCCCAAATGTGCACCCACTAAAGAGTCATGATGCTCCTTACATACCTGACTTCTTAAGTCTTTTGGGACCACCCACAAAAATTTGCTGGGGGACCCTATTTGTGTCCACTCTCGAAGAAGAATGTCATTTTCCACTAAAAATTGTTCCCACTGACTCACATACCTCTGAAGCTCCGGGGATTCTCCTTTTAATTTCTCAAGTCCAGGTTTCTCGCCCGTTTTCTTCATTTCGAGAAATTTTTTAATAAGGGGATCAGCCCCCTGACTTTCCTTAGTCAATTGAATTGCAGACTCAAACTCAACAGTGTTAATATCATGTTTGTTACAGGAAGGAATCCTACTCAGCGCATCTGCGTTCTTATGTTGTTCACCGCGACGATGAACCGTCATAAAATCGAACCCACTGAGATATTCCAGCCAACGCGCCACCTGCCCAACCGGTTCCTTAAAATTAAACAACCACTGCAGGGACCCATGGTCGGTTCGCAGTGTAAAATGCTTGCCAATAAGGAAATGTCTAAAGTGTTTAACACTTTTAATTACTGCCAGTAACTCCTTCCTAGTAACACTATAATTTCTCTCTTGTTGGGAATGAGTTTTACTGAAATAAGCTATTACTTGCTCCTTGCCTTCTATAATCTGTGACAAAACCGAACCAGAGGCAAAATCACTCGCATCCGTGTCAAGAATAAATTCGTGCTCAAAATTTGGGTAAGCCAAAATTGGACTTTGACACAATTTGTCTTTTAATATCTCAAAAGCCTCCTGTTGGGCCTCGCCCCAAACAAATTTTTCATTCTTACGAGTCAATTTGGTCAAAGGACTAGCCAAAGTAGAAAAGTGTGAGACATATTTTCGATAATACGCGGATAACCCGATAAAACTTCGAAGATCTTTCAAGCAAGTCGGAACAGGCCAATCTTTTACGCGCGCAATTTTCTCCGGGTCAGCTGACACATCCGACGCGGAAACAATGTGACCTAAATATGAAACCTGACGTCTAAACAACGCACACTTAGAAGGTTTCAATTTTAATCCTGCAGACCTTATTCTAGTAAAAACCTCTTGTAATCGTTCAATATGCTCCTGGAAAGACCGCGCATATATGATGACGTCATCAAGATATATGAGACAAGTCTTCCAGTGTAGCCCTTTGAGAACTAGCTCCATGAGCCTCTCGAAGGACCCAGGAGCGCCACAGAGCCCAAAAGGGAGGACCGTGAATTGATAGAGCCCAACGCCAGTAGTAAAAGCCGTTTTCTCCCAGGCATCAGGAGTTAGCTCCATTTGCCAGTATCCAGAAGCCAAATCTAGAGTGGAAAACCACTGTGCCCCCGCCATACCCTCTAAACTCTCATCTATACGGGGCAAAGGATAGGCATCTTTTTTTGTAATGGCATTTAATTTACGGTAGTCCACGCAGAAACGAAAACTATTGTCTTTCTTTTTAACTAAAACTATAGGAGCCGCCCAAGGACTAGAGGAAGGTTGAATTACCCCTTGCTTAAGCATAACATCTATCTGCTGCTCAACCTCGCGCCTTTTGTGAAAAGGGAGCCGATATGCCCGCTGTTTAATAGGAAGATGGTCACCCGTACAAATATCATGCCGAATGAGATCAGTGCGGCCCAAATCACCTTCGAACTGTATAAATACGTCGCGGTTCTTCTCTAAAAAATCATTGACCTGTTCCGCTTGATTTCCAGTCAAAACCGCTCTGTCATAGGTTTGTAACAAAGAGAACTTCCCATCATCCGAAGGGGAAGCCTCCTTAATTTGTTCACCTAAAATGTCAACATTCTCAAGAACAGCCACAGACTCACCACCTTTTAACTTTTGAGGGGTCTGAGAAACATTTATCAGCCTAACAGGAACTTCCGGCTGACTAACATCAACAACACTTCGTCCCAACATTAATCCGTGATGACCTTTCATGAACCCTGGGTCGGGTTCACACAGGCTCTGTCCAACCGGTGGACCGTCAACTCGGCCCTGCACTATAACTTCAGAAAAGGGAGGTACTGTCAATCCCTCAATCAATAATACGTGAATTTTATCATTTTCTTTCAAAAACTCAAGGGAAAATTTAACCCCTTGGATCATAACAGTTTTGTCCGGCAAAGAAATCACTGAATTAGTTTTATTCATAAAGTCAATTCCCAGAATTGCATCAAAGGACAGATTAACCACGTAAAATGTTTGAACATATTGATACTTACCAACAGTTACAGGCAAATCCACCAACCCCTTTAAATCAAGGGGCTGCCCATTCGCCCCCAAAACACTACGAGGAGCCTCTCTAACTCGAGACTGCTCAATACCTAAAGTTTCATGCAACACTCTGGTACTGATTAAGCTTACCGCTGAACCAGTATCCAGTAGGAACTTAACCTTTTCATTCAAGACCTTAAGAGTCAGATAACTATGACCGATACTCTCTGATGGGAGGGTCCTTTCTATCACAGACTGAGGTTCGACCCCTACCTCAGTCTTTACCCGTTTAAATCCTGATTGTTATCTAAATTGGACCTATGGGACCAGTCACCTTTACCTCTACCTCTATTCCTACCTCTACCATTTCCATAACCACCTCGGCCCAAACGACCTCTATAAAAACTATCCCTATCCTGACCACGATCCTGCCTGAAAAGTTCTTCTCGCAATTTATTTTGCTCAACCTGCATTTCTTTCAATTGTTCCTGCAAACTTTCGACCGCCTGGGTTAATGCACCAATTTCACTAGAAATTTCCGATTCCCCAACTACACCAACTGAAGAAGGTACCTCTACCTTCTTGTACGACTCCTCATCTAAAGCAGCACGCACTGCCGCATCAAGGGTTTCAGGCTTAGCCCTCAACACTTGCATCCTAACTTCATTGTCCGTCAACGCGGAAATAAAACTATCCTTACTCAAGTCATCCCTAACATCGAGGGGAACCCCTGGATACGCCTTTCTCACCAAGCGTCTAATACTTCCCGCTAACTCAGGCAAAGTCTCTCGCTGTGACCTACGTCTAGACCTTAATTGGGCCCTATATATTGCAGTCCCCTTAAATGGATCAAAACGATCGCGCAAACTCTGCATAACTCTAAGAGAATTGGATTTGATTTCCGAGTCCAAATCTTCATAAAACTGCAAGGCAGCGCCCCTTAAAGATACCACTAAAAATTGACGAGCCCGGTCTTCAGACCACTGGTTAATCCCAACACATTTCTCAAAATGGGATAACCAATCAGCTACACTGGTGGTTCCATTAAACGTATCGGGCGTAACAATCGGTTTACGTGGATAAGCTTGCTCACCATGCCTATCATCAGACTGTATAACTCTTGCCCCATGCTGATGTCTAGGCAAACTCGATACTTTCGGATTCTCCCCAGGAATTTTCTCAGGTTGAACCACCCTGGGCAATCCCATCATATCAACCGCACGCCCTGCAGAAGTTCGACGCACAGAGGCCCCTGTCGAAACCGTCCCAGGTGTATCAAAGATTGCAGCGTAATCCTCCGTTTGGTCACCTAACTCAACAATAGAATTCTGCAATTCGTCACTCAACTGTTGACATTTCAACATAACTTCATCAACCTTATTAAACTTCCCATCAGGGGTAGGATCAGGAGTAGGAGGAATATTACGTAATTTCTTCGATCTAGCACCTTTGGAGGTCATATCAGCGGTCAAGGCCTCCGAGGCATACATATAATCACCTAGCTCTTTACTAATTCCACTAGCCATTTTATATATATGTAAGGACCACACCCCCAACAATTACATTAATTCACAACAAGGAGTCCAATTTTAGTCCTACAACATTCCTAACAAATTATGGTCACTAGGATATAAATATCTCGGATTCAATCACACAACCCTTCAATCCAAAACGTTGGTTCAAATTTACTCTGCCAAACCAAATTTAATCGGTTAAAATTATATTCTGTTGAAAATAAAAATTTATCTTGTCGAATACAAAAATTATCCTGTCGAATACAAAAATTATCCTGTCGAATACAAAAATTATCCTGTCGGCGACGCCAAAAATCTGTAGCGAAACTCGACCCACCCCGCCCTGCTCTCACTTTGTGTCGAGTCTCTCGGCCCCGAACTCACTTACATGAAGTGAGTTCCGGCCGAGAGCCACGCCACAAAGCCAAACAAGGTCTAGCCATAGCACAGATTTGTTGTCGAGGGGTTAGTTACAAGTTCGCAATTTCAAACCGAAAATTAGTTAGCGTAATCAATCACCTAGAACCTCTACAAAATTATTCCAGACTACCCTGGCACCCGTGCTGTGCCGCTGTTCTCGGGCCGGACTCACTTACAATAAGTGAGCCCTTACCGAGAACCTCGCCACAACAGTCAACCAAGGAACAAACATCTTCCTATGATTCCAATCCACCCTTAAACCGTGTTTTGTGTTAAGATATATGTTAGGACTAGGACTCTGAAACAGAATAGGAATTAAAAATACAAAAAAAAAAACAATTCCACTAAATTATTAGCAAATTTATTCACAAATCCCCAAATCGTCTCTACCCTCCCACAATTCAGCAGTACATTCAGATTTACATTCAAGTTGTACAGACCAACTCATTTCATTCACCCTTCAAGGTGAGATCATAATTCCTCATAAAATAGTTACGTCCCCTACTAAAGAGGGGGAAAAACCCTACAATCTGGCACTTATGCCGCCTTAAAATATGCACACCAGACTACATGACTACTACCCTTAACTAAAGAAGGGGAGTCCAAGATACGGCAATACCAAATATTTACTTTCACATGTCACCCAGCAGAAGGGTTACTTCATTATTTGTGACCCACCTACCCTCCTAAATATTGCTAAATATTCACTGGGGGTAGCGTTATCTCAGTATTCACGTCTGTACATTCAAGCTAATGCCATAAAAGGAGAGGGGGGGGGGGGGGGGGGGGGGGTACAATCCATCGGGCCACCGAAACTCGCCCCAAGCCGAAAGATCACGATTAGGCCATAGCATCCTATCGCAACAGCAATAAGATGCCCTGGATCAATCGTGAATAATCCTAGAACCAATTTAATATAGCCTTTTATAACATATTTCGGCTTACGGCGAGGATCGGTAAATTACATAAAATATGACCGGCCCCGGCAGGGTACAACTACGGAGAAATAAATATTCGACTCACCTATAGGAAGCTCCACACGGTTCTGATCCACTAGACTCCGATTCAGAATAATATAATATTGCAGACGCAATTATTTCGTGCGAAGTCAACACCGCCGAGCACGAGAAACTACATGTCTCTCACAATAGTGGTCAATGAAGTAAGAACCACTGATCCATAACGCTATCAGTTAATGATCAATGTAACAATTTAAGGCCACCTCAGAGTATTTTAGCACTTTCAATACTGAAGCGGGCAAACACACACTCGATATGTACACACAGACCCATACCTACATATATATATAATATACATACATAGATATAGGCCACTGTGCACACACCGTGTGTGTGTCCCTTATTGTACAATTCCACTTTTTCTTACACCGGTCGGGGGGGGGGGGGGGGGCGGGTGAAGCAATCTTTTTGAACCTGTTAAAGGCTTGACCGAAAACCATAAGCTGACAAGGTACCAGGACCTATAACTATCTTCAGGTAAGTATCCTCTTAAAGGTATCAGTAGTAGGAGAGCGATGAAACGTGCCACATTGGATGGACCCCGGGCTGGACCCCGGAAGTGACTTCATTGTCACGTGACCTGGTGGCGCCATGGTTAGTTGTCATGGTAAGCCGCGTGAGCGGCCATCTTTTGACGTCATCTCCATAGTGATACGTGGTGTGAGTGCGCATGCGCAGCTCTTGTTGTTAGGGTGATACGTGTTTCCGTCGTCCATTTTGTATACTGGAGGCCGCCATATTGGTTTCTATGGTAGCACGTGGTTGCTATGTGACCCAAAGGTTTCTTATAGGACAGGGGTATGTTCGGAGGGCATGTTTCTTTGTACAAGAGTAATTTTCCGACTCGTAGAATTACCCAAATAAACCCGACAAGTTTTACTATTTCGAATTCTTTCAGAATTCTCTGCTTCTATCTATCTGTGCAATAGTTTTCATCTATCTGACCATGTTCCTTTGTCCTGGGGTATACTCCCGCATCGTAGAAAAGCCTATCAGCTGGAACAGCTTTGCTTATTATTACTATATTTAGCTTTTCATGTCTATTCTTGTTAGTTCTGACCCTATTCCGTGTACTCTTGTAGTTTTCTTTATCTAGATCGTTTATATTAATTATAACTAACCAATCAGATTGCTTGATTTCCCATAATCTGTATGCAGAGTTATCGCCCTTGTGTATATCAAAAGCATTCCCAAAGTCAATAAGCTATAGAGCAGCTACCGAAAAGTCATTGCTCGAACGACTCGAATCCCATCGAGCAAATGAGATATCGAGCATTTGCTCGTTCGAGTGACTTCTCGAACGACTCGTCGACTCATTTCAGTATTTGAGGATACCTATGGCCCGGTATTGTATTATTTGAGGATACGGAATAGGGTCAGAACTAACAAGAATAGACATGAAAAGCTAAATATAGTAATAATAAGCAAAGCTGTTCCAGCTGATAGGCTCTTCTACGCTACTGGTGTATACCCCAGGACAAAGGTACATGGTCAGATAGATTAACATTATTGCAAAGATAGATAAAAGCAGAGAATTCTGAAAGAATTCGAAATAGTAAAACTTGTCGAGTTTATTTGGATAATTCTACGAATCGGGAAATTACTCTTCTACAAAGGAACATACACTCCGAACATACCCCTGTCCCATAAGAAGCCTTTGGGTCACATAGCAACCACGTGCTACCATAGAAACCAATATGGCGGCCTCCAGTATACAAAATGGACGACGGAAACGCATACAGTACGTTCAAGGTGGGTTGTAACAAAAACACCCGTCACTGTGTAGGTGACATAAAGTGTAGAGGATTAAAACCTACGGTGGATTCACTCGACTTAATTACTGACCACTGCGACGACAAGTGTTGGGGGATTAACGAGAATTAATTAGCAGTGCAACCGGTATGCAATCGCAAGTACTGTGACGAGTGACTCCACCGCAATGGCCAGTGATTGAGATTACAGAACACAGAAAATATCAATACCTGTCCCTCGAGACCAGTACTTGCGACAATTGCAGGGTGAAAAGTAAACGTAAAAACCATTCGTTTTAGTGTTGATCTGACTGCAAACAACACGTAATTCTATCGCGGAGAACGGAGTTTTTTTTGTCTTTTGTGGTGAATGGACTAATAATATTATTCGTTCAAACTTCGCAACTGGGTCAAATGAACCAAAAATTAAACTCGCCCCATAAAAAAGAGAAATTCCTGAAATATTCGTTATTTTTTAATGCAAGAGAAACATGTTTTCCTTTCAAATCAATAAAGGTTGCTGATCGAATAATAGTTGGCACGTTGTGACGAAGCAAAACTCCGACAACTCGACTATGGGTTCCCGCTCAAAGATGACCATGTGCGACCGGCCTAGACGCACTACACAATTCTCCATTTTATCACTAGCAACTTTTACTGAATATTATCCCATTGTGTGAATGCATATGGAACAAAACCAACGGCCAAAACGCTGAAAATGTATACTGTTGTGGGGTTGTTTGGTGAGGAAGTACAATTTTCGAAAATTTCATATTTGTGTGTTCGAAGACGACATCATCCGTCCCATGCAGCTAAAGTCAGGTGAAGTTCCTTTCGTCAAAACTGCACCCCCCCCCCCCCCCACATTTTTTCCCCTCGATCGCTTTGTCCATCATGCTAGCGGTGTAACTGTATTAAATGAATGTCCACGTCCCATAACTGTCCACATCCTATGAATGAATGAATGAATGAATGAATGAATGAATGAATGAATGAATGAATGAATGAATGAATGAATGAATGAATGAATGAATGAATCAATCAATCAATCAATCAATCAATCAATCAATCAATCAATCAATCAATCAATCAATCAATCAATCAATCAATCAACCAATCAATCAATCAATGAATCAATCAATCAATCAACCAATCAATCAATGAATCAATCAATGAAGCAATATCAGCCAATGAATGAATGAATGAATCAATCAATCCAAACAATCCAAACAATTCAGGACCCAGGTTTTTTCTATGTCGGCTTATGGGGTGAAAAATTCAATTTTTTGGCCATCAAAATGTCATTTTTTAGCATTTTTAGCATCATGCTTCAAATTTGCAAGTATCCAGTGACCTACTGTTTTAGTTTTTGGCTGCACAATCCTGGAAGTGCTAACTATATTTGCTTTCGTAGCCAAGTTGGTGAGGTTTTGCTTCCGTAGTATTCCAGGATGGGGATGGGTATCAGGGGAAAACGTGGCCTGAAAGACCTATTTTAATTTTTCGGGTTTCAAGACACGCGTGGGTGGACAAAACCAAAACATTAAAATAAGATATTTCGGGGCATGTTTGAACTAGGGTTATAATGTGTGGTGGTCTGGCTTGTCGATCGGCATGTCATTATTGAAAAATAAAAAAAATATTATTTTCTGTTGATTTTATTTACATATGGTTATAATTATGATTGCTGAATTAATAAAAAGTAATTGAAAATGTTGATTTGTCTCTTATTTTATCTCAAGGTTGTCATGTGCCGAGGTGTTAAAACAGATGTTGGTTTGACGACCAACTTCTGTGCTTTGTCGCGCCACTCAAATGTTATTTCACACCTTGTGCACAATGGAAGTTTAATCTACTATATTTAATTAATCACTTCAATCCCGACTACTTTAATGTAGTAGTAGTAGTAGAATATTTTACAATAATAGTCGCCGTCTGCCTCCTCCAAATTCCAATTTAAATTTAAAATAAATTATCTACTACCAGTAACAAACGCAGTTGTCTTGCCAGTTGACGTCACAAGACAGTATTTATTAATCAGCAAAGAAACTGACATGCAAAAAGCAATTAAGCTAATCCTTAGCGCTCGTGACCACGGTGGGTCACAGGTATTTTGAAAACTGTCTTCCACTGATTAAACACTGTGGTCCACTGGAAATCCACGGTGGAGAACACACCGCGGCGGCGTTTTTGTTACAATCCACGTTGAAAGTACTGTATCACACTAACAACACTCGCTGCGCATGTGCACTCACACCACATATCACTATGGAGATGACGTCACAAGATGGCCGCTCACGCGGGTTACCATGACAACCAAACATGGCGCCACCAGGTCACGTGACTATGACGTCACTTCCGTTGTCCAGCCCGGGGTCCATCCAATGTGGCACGTTTCATCGCTCTCCTACTACTGGTATCCTCAAAAGGTATCCTCCAAAGGTATCCTCCAGTACCACATCACCATGTCATAAGTATCCTCCAATACCGAGATGTGGATAAGAGTTGTAAGAGGAGTCACTCGTTCAAACAATTACTCGATGGCTTATTTACTCGATGGTATTCATGTCGTTTGAGCAATTTGAGATAGTTAGCAAGCCCGCAAGTAGTGCTACGTGTCAGTAGTAATGGTAAAGGGATGGAAGAGGACTATGAGAATGGGCGGCTACTGTAGAAGTTAATCATAGGACAGACGATGGCGATATCTTACTAGTCCGTAGTAGCGGTCTTGGAGCTATAAAGGCCATGAGGAGGTCTGGATGCAAGGAACTGAATAGAGACTAGGAACCATAACTGTCTTCAGAGAGATATCTTCTGATAAGTATCCTCTAAAAGGTATCACCAAAAGGTATCCTCCAAAGGTATCCTTCAGTACTACATCACCATGTCATAGGTATCCTCCAATACCCAGATAAGGATAAGAGTCCTAAGAAGAGTCACTCGTTCGAGTAAATTCTCTTTGTCTTATTTTCTCGATTAGTTTCGAGCCATTCGAGCAATGCCTGTTCCAGTCGTTATTTGATAGCTTATTCGCTGGATAAGATTCGATCCATTCGAGCAATATCTGTTCCTGCTCGATTGCCGCTTGGCCTTGGGAATCATATAGGACTTCGTTATACGCAGTGGAGATAAATCTGTATGGATATGCACATATGGGAAATGAGGCAATCTGAATGGTGATTATGAGACTTGGTTTTACAGACAAAACAGATAGAAATCGAGGGTTCCAAAGAAATCCGAACTAGATGTCCATTACATCAGCGGGATAATTGGAAACGGGTGGTCGCCCTGGCGGCCACCTTGTTTTCCACACCAGCTTTCGATGGTGCATGCTTACGCTGGATATTATAGTAGAATAATTTGCTATCAATTAACATCTATAGGTTTAAAGGTTTCTTATTTTTATCCAGATTCTATAAGTTTTTTGCGAAAAAGTGTCGAAAAACTCGATTTTCTTCTATTTCGAGGCATTTCTCTGGCGGCCATCTTGGATATTCACTTACTTAATTGGTTTATCATACGCAGAAAAAGTGTCCAAAATACTATACAGTTGATTCCTGTGCCCTGTATCAAACATTTTTTTCCGCAACCCTCGTACAACTTGAGATAGTGTAAACTTGTCCATTATATAAGAGGGATAACTGAAAGCGGGTGGTTGACTAGTGGCCATCTTGTTTTCTACATCGGTTTTCGATGGTGCATGTTCACGCTCGGTGCTATCGGAGAATAATTCGCGATCAGTTTAACATCTAAAAGTTTACAGGTTTCTAATTTTTTATCATGATTGTATAAGTTTTTTGCGAAAAAGTGTCGAAAAACTCGATTGCCGTCCATTTTGAGGCATATTTTGGCGGCCATCTTGGATTTTCACTTGCTTGCTTGATACTATAATACGGGGAATGGTATTAGAAATACGAATGAGCTAACTTCCGTTCCTTATCTCGTACAGTTTTTTTTCCGTAATCGAGATAAATTAGTGACGGTGTAAAATCGCGAAATTGACCCACCCTCATGGGCGCCATCTTGGATTACATCATATCTGGCCAGGATGATTTGTTGTTAACATCTGAAAATCGACTCTCGAGTTGTCCAGGTACATGAAAACCGGCCTTGTTCGTCCCTGGGGGAGGGGGGGGGGGTCCATAGGGGGTGTACCTAGCTGCCCGACTATTGGTACTATCTGTCACCTACCTCGATTAATTTTCTTCTGTTTGCCCACTTTCAACAAAATACTCAAGCCACCAGCGAAATTTTTAAACGAATGAAACCAAGAGTTTGCGATCAATATATGTAATTTATTACAAGCGAGGAGTCGCTGTAAGTATGTTCATGGCAGTTTCACTCACATTAAAAAGCAGTTGCGAGACCTATTTACTGAACTTCTAACTGAGCTTAATTGAATGTGTTACAAAAATTCGTTACGGTTTCAAGCCTGACTATTGTCGTCATCACAAAAGATTTACAGGGAGCGCTGTGTCTCAGTGATTATGCATTGAACTTCAAACCGAATGGTCCAATATTCGATCCCTGCCAGAGGTAACCGCGTTGTATCTTTAGGCACAGCGTTTCGTTTTAGTCAATCGCGTTTATGATGACGTCATCGTTGCCAAGGCCTTGATATGGGCGATGAGTTTCTCTGAGGAGGTTGGCGAAAGTGTCGGCCTGGTTTTTTATTTAAGTGTCACATTTCAATACACATACATAATATACATAGAGTATTTACAAAATATTTATATGAAATCCAGCCTATGAAGGCTTATGAGACACATGTTCATCAGCGGTAGGTCATTTTTACACCCAAAAAACTAAAAAAAAAACCCAAACCCGAAAAACCAAAACACATGCACGAACACCAACACACACACACACACTTGCGCACACTGGTCTTGTGGTTTAAGCGCTGGGCGCCTAATTGCCAGGCGGCGTTGCGGAGGGTTTGAATTCCGGCGGAGGATCAGAAACCAACATTAAAAATTCCTCTAAAACATGATTGTGTCATTTGAAACACACACACACAAACACACACACACACACACACACACACACACACACACAGAGTAATATGTAGACATACGCCCACATGCACTTGCGTATACTTCCGTGTACTAATTTTCCTTCACTTTTTCTTAACCCCCCCCCCCCCCCCCCCCCCCCCCATCACGCATATCTGTCTCTCTCTGTCTCTTTCCCACTGGAGTGTAACTCTCTTAGAATGGCACATTAGCAGATAGTTTAATTCGGTATCTCCCTTACATTCACCCACGTATTTTTACATACACACAGGCTTAGCTATTTCAATTGATAATACAAATAACAACAATGTAGAGGAACGTTGAAAAATCCGCAAATGCAGAGTATAAAAGTATGTACAAACCCCTACAGAAATGGATGAAGGATATTTGTTTCGGTATGCAAATATCTCCCGTACACTCCCCCCCCCCCACCCCCCGTTAAATAATAATTAATTTCAGTTACGAGTGAGATACTTTTTGGTATCCATTCAAAAACACTATATTTTCTTTTTACTATATCCTTTTTATAAGAATCTTTAATTGTGTAGCCCGACAAGAGTAAGACAGGAAAGGGGATGGGCTGGTCGAGCTGACTCAATGTCGTAAACTGGTATCACTTCGATCATTAGCTGTGCGCCGTGGGCGCTTTCGTGACGCAGGAGGCTTTTTCACCCCAACTTCCGGCCCAAGAAAAGCAAGGTTCATCGCGTGTTGGCCTACAGCTGTAAACAAAATGTGACATTGGGAACTTCGCGAATATTAATTGTTTTTCTCAAGTCTGGTTTATTCATTTCCTCGATCAAATCGATCGCGCAAACACAACAGTTTAGTTTCGAAAGTGACGAGGACTTTGTACGTAACCAAATGGAACTGACTGTTCTATTCCCATTTTATAATTTCGAACCACAGCAATAGTCGCCGTCTGCCTCCTCCAAATTCCAATTTAAATTTAAAATAAATTATCTACTACCACTGTGGTCCACTGGAACACCACGGTGGAGAACACACCGCGGCGGCGTTTTTGTTACAATCCACGTTGAACGTACTGTATCACCCTAACAATACTCGCTGCGCATGCGCACTCACACCACATATCACTATGGAGATGACGTCACAAGATGGCCGCTCACGCGGGTTACCATGACAACCAAACATGGCGCCACCAGGTCACGTAACTATGACGTCACTTCCGGGGTCCAGCCCGGGATCCATCCAATGTGGCACGTTTCATCGCTCTCCTACTACTGGTATCCTCAAAAGGTATCCTCCAAAGGTATCCTCCAGTACCACATCACCATGTCATAAGTATCCTCCAATACCGACGTGTGGATAAGAGTTGTAAGAGGAGTCACTCGTTCGAGCAATTACTCGATGGCTTATTTACTCGATGGTATTCATGTCGTTTGAGCAATTTGAGATAGTTAGTAACCCCGCAAGTAGTGCTACATTTCAGTAGTAATGGTAAAGGGATGGAAGAGGACTATGAGATTGGGCGGCTACTGTAGAAGTTAATCATAGGACAGACGATGGCGATATCTTACTAGTCCGTAGTAGCGGTCTTTGAGCTACAAATGCCATGAGGAGGTCTGGATGCAAGGAACTGAATAGACACTAGGAACCATAACTGTCTTCAGATAGATATCTTCTGATAAGTATCCTCTAAAAGGTATCACCAAAAGGTATCCTCCAAAGGTATCCTTCAGTACTACATCACCATGTCATAGGTATCCTCCAATACCCAGATAAGGATAAGAGTCGTAAGAGGAGTCACTCGTTCGAGTAAATTCTCTTTGTCTTATTTTCTCGATTAGTTTCGAGCCATTCGAGCAATGCCTGTTCCAGTCGTTACTTGATAGCTTATTCGCTGGATAAGATTCGAGCCATTCGAGCAATATCTGTTCCTGCTCGATTGCCACTTGGCCTTGGGAATCATATAGGACTTCGTTATACGCAGGGGAGATAAATCTGTATGGATATGCACATATGGGAAATTAGGCAATCTGACTGGTGATTATGAGACTTGGTTTTACAGATAAAACAGATAGAAATCGAGGGTTCCAAAGAAATCCGAACTAGATGTCCATTACATCAGCGGGATAATTGGAAACGGGTGGTCGCCCTGGCGGCCATCTTGTTTTCCACACCAGCTTTCGATGGTGCATGCTTACGCTGGATATTATAGTAGAATAATTTGATATCAATTAACATCTATAGGTTTAAAGGTTTCTTATTTTTATCCAGATTCTATAAGTTTTTTGCGAAAAAGTGTCGAAAAACTCGATTTTCTTCTATTTCGAGGCATTTCCCTGGCGGCCATCTTGGATATTCACTTACTTAATTGGTTTATCATACGCAGAAAAAGTTCCAAAATACTATACAGTTGATTCCTGTGCCCTGTATCAAACATTTTTTTCCGCAACCCTCGTACAACTTGAGATAGTGTAAACCTGTCCATTATATAAGAGGGATAACTGAAAGCGGGTGGTTGACTAGTGGCCATCTTGTTTTCTACATCGGTTTTCGATGGTGCATGTTCACGCTGGGTGTTATCGGAGAATAATTTGCGATCAGTTTAACATCTAAAAGTTTACAGGTTTCTAATTTTTTATCATGATTGTATAAGTTTTTTGCGAAAAAGTGTCGAAAAACTCGATTGCCGTCCATTTTGAGGCATATTTTGGCGGCCATCTTGGATTTTCACTTACTTGCTTGATACTATAATACGGGGAATGGTATTAGAAATACGAATGAGCTAACTTCCGTTCCTTATCTCGTACAGTTTTTTTTTCCGTAATCGAGATAAATTAGTGACGGTGTAAAATCGCAAAATTGACCCACCCTCATGGGCGCCATCTTGGATTACATCATATCTGGCCAGGATGATTTGTTGTTAACATCTGAAAATCGACTCTCGAGTTGTCCAGGTACATGAAAAACCGGCCTTGTTCGTCCCTGGGGGGGGGGGGGTCCATAGGGGGTGTACCTAGCTGCCCGACTATTGGTACTATCTGTCACCTACCTCGATTAATTTTCTTCTGTTTGCCCACTTTCAACAAAATACTCAAGCCACAAGCGAAATTTTTAAACGAATGAAACCAAGAGTCTGCGATCAATATATGTAATTTATTACAAGCGAGGAGTCGCTGTAAGTATGTTCATGGCAGTTTCACTCACATTAAAAAGCAGTTGCGAGACCTATTTACTGAACTTCTAACTGAGCTTAATTGAATGTGTTACAAAAATTCGTTACGGTTTCAAGCCTGACTATTGTCGTCATCACAAAAGATTTACAGGGAGCGCTGTGTCTCAGTGATTATGCATTGAACTTCAAACCGAATGGTCCACGATTCGATCCCTGCCAGAGGTAACTGCGTTGTATCTTTAGGCAGGGCATTTGGGGGCGCGGTGGCGCTGTGTACTAAGGCATACTGCACATCGATGGTGCACTTGTCTTCAACCAATGCTAACCCTGCTTGTGTGGAGTAGGGGAGTCTGGCAGTTGCTCGGTGATTCTCTCCGGTGATTCCGTCTTCTTCCATTCGTACACCTGTTCGACACGAGGTGACCCTGGATTTCGAAAGGATCGTTAACCCCAATAAATAAATAAAAAAACAGGAGATTTGCGGGAAAATTAGCTCCCTTTAATTTCCCAATGCTGTCAATACATTTAACGCAAAATGTATAGGAATTTCATGTAAAAATTGATATTTTGAAATGGTAACGAATTTGTATCATCGATGTTTTCATCATTTCAGAAACTTCAGGCATTTTCCTGTAGAGTGGTATTAAAAGACAGAAGCTGACATTTCACATTTTCCCCCATTTTGAACATTTGACTGTTATTCTCCGTTTGAACAGGGGGAGGCCACCAAAAATTTGCAAGACGCGACGTGGGGGTGGGTGGATCTCTTGAGTGCGCCAAAAATGTGCATTTCCAACTTGTGCAATTTTTTGAATTTTTTAAAAATATATCAATATATCAGCTAATATATCCCATCATCATATCCCATCATTTGTGTTTCAAACCTTAAAGATGATGTTGTACATCACACTCTTAACATAAATATAACATCAGGAGGATTTATATGTGAGAATATTGGGCTTAATCTGTGAAAATGTCACACGTTAGTAGGGAGTGGGTGTCTTGTTCGAAATGTAGAAAATGTGCAGACAATATTTTGGGAACAATTCAAATGAAAATTTGTTTCCGTATATGTACACCTGCTCTGGCCAAGCCTGATAATGAACAGCTTGTAGACTGGGGCCCACAGCAGCCCACAGAGGTTTAAATTGGTGGTACCAGTTTAACCCTTTACCTAACATGAAAAGCAGACGACACTTGCCAAAAAATGATTGAATAACTAATTTTTTCCATTTTTTTGTCTTAAAAACATAGGTTATGACCCCTCATTGGAACGAGCTCGACAAGCTCGTTCCAATGGGGGGTCATAACCTATGTTTTTGAGACAAAAAATGAAAAAATAATAAAAATTAATTGGCGATTTTTGAGAATAGCGCTGACCGGTTTGGCCGTTACGTTGGGTAAAGGGTTAAGAACATTATGAAAAACCCCTAAAGACAGCTGCGCCTACTAAGTGTATAAGTTTATTTTGAATTTTAATGGGAGAGTTGGGGTGGGTGTCTGAGAACGGTAGTAGAAAATTTGCACGTAGTGGGTGGGTTGGTGTAAAAAGGAGCCGAATAAAAAATAGGACGTCACGTCTTGCAAATTTTTAGTGCCCCCCCCCCCCCCACCCCTGGTGTGAACCGATTTAAAAATTGGAAACTGCGTTTTCACAATTTTCTGTGTTCTGTAACCTTTCTCTGTTCATTATATCAACAATGTGCGCATCGTGACATTTTATACAGACGTTGTCCTTTCCATTTTTATAAAAGTCTAGGAGGTGAAATTTGCCGATTATTTTTCCTGAAAATAATAAATTGGTGTACCAATTGTTCACCACGAGTGGTGAAGTGGTGTTAACCGCGAGCCTTCAGCGCGCGGTTAACAGCAATTCACCACGAGTGGTGAACAGTTGGTACACCAAGCTAGTTTGGGTATATTATTTACACCATGATCGTCAGATTATTACGAGTCGCTATTATTTTTTCTCTATGTTCCTGAGCACCAAACGTACATACGAGCAAATCTCTTTTTGTTTACACGAGCATCGGTGGGCGGTACTTCCGCTGTCAATTTTATCGCCGAAACGAAATATAAAAAAAGAAACTGAGCCTTTTTCTTTTTAATAACATAATAACATACTATTTCGAGTTATGCATACTTTATTAACACGAGACAATGCATGCTTGTTAATTTTTGGCATCTTATGAGGTAAACCCATTTAAAAACGTAATAAATAATTGCCACTTCTTTTTCACTCATCGAGATGCAACGTGCGATAAATTTAGACAAGATTGCATTCAGGTCGACGTCACCAAAGGTCAACGGGGATGTAGTTCTACTGTAGGTGTAAAGTTTTACTATTGAAATCCCATTGCGGGCGTGTTCATCACGGTTGGTGTGTAAAGCTAAAATTTATATCATAGGCTTTTCATATATAGTAGAATAGGTAATCATGGTATAAAAACTTGCAAATTACTGTAAAATCACATTCGCTAAACAATGAGACAAAGTGGACATTAAGTGTTGTTAGGTGTGATACTGATAGATATTCTTAATGACGGATTATCTGTGAAATAGTTGCTTCCAATTAGCTTGACATAAAAAGCCAAGTTTGTTTTTGTTACTTTTAATAAGTTAAAACAATAGCTTGATTCTCCATTTGGCACACCATTGCTCCAGGTCAATGAGGGCGCGTTGAAGAGGTTTTTGAACTAGATTGGTTGTGTTATTAGAGTCCCAGAGGCCCTTATCGTCCGCAAATTGTGAGATTTGAACGCGATTATCGGAGATTTTGAGATCATTGACGTAGATGATATATAGGAGGGAGCTGAGGACGGATCATTGGGGGTGCCCGCCTCGAGGGGGACACTATCGGACATTTTGTTGTTGACTCTGATTTTTATTTCGCGATCGTTAAGGGAGGAGAAGAGTAATCTAAGCAATTTCATGGGGAGATTTATTCTTGATAATTATATTCGCATTCCATTGTGCCAAACGGAATCGAACGCGTTTTCTACGTCTAGTAAGATAGCCGCGCCTATTTGCTGGTTATTGATCGCGGTTTTCATTTGTTCGAGGAGGCGGTAGACATGCTCAGTACCTTCTTTACGGTTCCTATAGCCTCTTTGACATTTACTGAAAAAGTCGGTTTCTTCAAGGTGCCCTCTTAGTCGATTGGTAAGGATTCTTTCGAATATATACCTTGTCAATGCAACTAAGGAGACTGATTGGGCGGTAGTTGGCCGGATTGGAGAGGAGTAGGTATATAATGATAGATAACTACCACTTTTGTACATGTACGTGTACAAACTACGTTTACCAACGTGGGATTCAGTGTTAAATCACACGCTTGTTCACAAAAAAATGTCCAGTGGATTTGAATCCCGCTGTTTTTTGTGACTCCTAGATCGCACTTTTAACGTTCAAATACTCGTGGTGAACGTTGAATGTCACGCGTTTTTAAAAAAAAGGTGAAATTGTACATTTACACTTTTTTTTTTTACTTTAAAAATTTTTGTCAACGTTCCCATCGCAGATCAGACCATCGATCCATCGTTGGTGAACGCGAGCAAAATTCTGGGCTAGCATAAAAAAGAACGGTTTGTAGATTCTAGACCAGTGGTTCAGAATCTGCAATTGTTTTGAGGCGGTGGGTTTTTCCCATTTATGACGTAAGTAGGGGAATACCCATAGTGGGATTTTCCAAACTCAGCTAATTAACCAATCAGATTGCTTGATTCTCCGCTAATTAACCGATCAGATTGCTTGATTCTCATAAACTTGATCATACAGAGTTATCTCCCCCTCGTCGTGGGGTGGGGGGAATACCCGGATTTTTTTTTTCCAAAAAAACTTAACAGACAACTATCGAACGCTTCCATTTCTGACGTGAGTGGGGGGAATACCCGAGGAAATAAAAAAAAAAAAGTGATCGATATATATAGGAGAGAAAAAAAATATATAAATAATAGTTATTTAGAAAAATAAATATATCAAATCGAATAGATAATAAAAAACGTAAATCATGTGCGCTTCCCAGACTATTAGAGCGAGGTTTCTTTTAAACATGCTGGTGAGAGCATACGCAATCTGCGTGAACGAAGAACTACGTCCCATCTTGTTAGAACGATGCGTCGGATGTCGGGATCATCTAGACTTCGATCACGAGAATCATTCGTGTCTGACGATGGAAAGGGAAGATATGGTCGTCAAGTATTTCGAACCGGCGTTCGAACGCGTTAGATTCAACGATGTGATCACGCTTTAGAAGAGATTAGTCTTCTGTAAGAATCAAGACAACCCTACAGATTCGGAAGAACTGAAATTGGCGCGTAGAAGTCTGACTTTAGAAGACAAGGGATGCATCATGAAATTATTATTCAATGAAGCATACGTCTAAGTTTTTTTCGTTGATATAAAATAAGGGAGAATAGAAAATAAAAATAAATACACACATAAACAATTTTTTTATCTAATATTAGAAAGAAAAAAAAAATACAAAAATGCGAACCAGAAATAAATTGTATCCGACGTTAGTAGACGATGAGGATGAGAAGCTGATCAACGTTTTGCCGACGGCACCATCGCTAGAAGAAAGAGAAAGAGGAGAGAGGTATCGCATCGATCAAATCAGTAGAATCCAAGAGTATCTAACTCGAGAGAGAGATTCTCGTCATTCCCTCAAGAAGAAGTATTCGTGTTTCGTGAAATTCGTCAATGCGATCGACACGACACTCATCACGATTTCCATGGGTTTACAGGCGGCCGGCATCGGATTGTTGTCGACCGCGGTCGGCATTCTGATCGTGTTGACCATAGAAGGAGTGGCTCTCGCCGCCGGATTGTTTAGCACGCTCGGAAACTTTTTGAGTAGGAAATTATATCTGAAGGCAAGGAAACACGACAAGATTCGCGTCTTGGCCGACTCCAAGATCGACACGATATCCGAAATGATCTCTATGGCGTTGAAAGATGGTAGGATATCGGACGGAGAATACTTCGCGATATTGAGCGAGAAAACGAAATACGATGCCATGAAAGAAGCCGTGAGAATCAAGACTCGTCAGATCATCAAGGAAGAGATGAAGGATTCTCTCGTGGAAAAGGGGAGGAAAGAGGCCAGGGTGAAATTCAGTAAGATGATAGAACTCAAGAGCAGCGATTGAAAAAAAATATATATATATAATAAGAACAGAATTAATTAATTATTAAATTTATATATAAAATAAAAAACGAAATTAATTTAAATAACTCTTAAAAAATGTATTGCATAAAGTGTAAGAGAGTTACCGAGACGAGTAATTCTAGAGAAGTGCGAACTAAAAACGACAGACAGATGCTTCGCGGAATTTGCGACGTGTGTGGTTCTATCAAGACGCGATTTGTCAAAAAAAAGAACGCGACCAAAGGTAAAGGCATCGCGAATAAAATGATCAATTATCTACCTTTCGAAATGCATCTGCCTGGTCACAGTTTCACGGAACCTGGAACGAAATTGAACAAGAGACTCAACGCCGATCTGACTCCCAAATCTTGGAGCAAACCTGTAAATAGGGTGGACGTGGCTGCGTATGATCACGATCTGTGCTACGCTGGACATCCCGACACCAAGACTCACAACGACGTCTGCAATAAAAACATGTTGGGGAAATTGAGAGGCATATCGGATCCGACCAGGAGAGAGAAGTTAGAACGTTCGCTGGTCGGCAATTATGATCGGTGCGAAACGTCGATTCGGACGGGGCGTTCAAAAAAAAAAAGCGCATCTGAAAAGAAGAAGAAACGATTATTGACGAGCGAATTGGCCGAGGAGTTACACAAACCCATAGTGCGTAAATTTCGAAAGAGAAGGGTGTTCGTGAAGGGTCTGGATGATATATGGTCTGCCGACCTGGTCGACATGAGATCGTTTTCGAGGTGGAACGAGGGCATCAAATATCTATTGACGGTCATCGATGTGTTTTCCAAATACGGTTGGATCAGAGCTTTGAAGAATAAATTGGGACCTTGCGTCGCCGAGGCTCTGAAGAGCGTGTTCGACTCGTCTTCTCGAAAACCGAGTAAATTGTGGGTGGATAAGGGAAAGGAATTCTACAACAAGCACGTTCATCGATTGGTAGACCTCTACTCGATCGAAAACGAAGAGAAAGCCAGCGTGGTGGAACGTTGGAATCGAACAATGAAGGAAAAGATGCACAGATACTTCACGGCGAATTCGACCAAGAAATACATATACGCTCTGAATGGTCTGGTTAAAGATTACAACAACACCCGACACAGATCGATCAAGATGACTCCCGCGGAAGCTAGCGATCCTCGAAACGAAAAACGGGTCTACGCAAATCTATATCCTGAGAGATCTAAGATCAGGAAGAAGTCTAGAACGCCGAAATTTGCAGTCGGTGATCGAGTGAGAATCTACGCTTATAAGAAGCACTTCAAAAAGGGTTATACTCCTCGATGGACCTCGGAAATCTTCGTGATAATCAAAATATTTCACACCGATCCGGTGACTTACGAAATCGAAGCTTTGGATGGAGAAGAGATCATCGGAAAGCTTTACGAACAACAATTACAGAAGACAAAGTTTTGATAAAGAAAACAATTTTTTTTTTATTTACTCTCTTTAACATTTTCTTGTTTACACACATATATATAAGAGAGAAAAAAATAATAAAAATAATTAAAAAACTATTTTTTAGATAAAGAAAGCAAGTTAATTAATAAACAAGAAACTAAAAATCCTTTAAAATGACAAATATACTAGATATAGCACAAAGCATAGTGAAAGATGAAAGTATTCAAGAATATGAGGTTCACGAATACGAACCGGTAACCGGAACGAGTTTGAACAATGCGGGAGAGATAAGAATCAATGTCGAAACTCAAGATCTATTCATACATCCTAGCGAGAGTTACATAGTGGTGCAGGGACGTCTCACCAAGGAAGATGGGAGCGACTACGCCGACGACGACACAGTTACTCTAGCCAATAATGGCATCATGCATCTATTCAGTAACATAAAATACATGCTCTCCGCACAAGAGATAGAATCTGTTTTTCATCCCGGTCAGGCCACCACGATGTTCGGACTCTTGACGTATCCTGATGATTTTTCGAAATCCAGAGGACTTAATCAGTTGTGGGTGAAAGACACCGTCGGCCCTGCTAGCGCCGGCGCCGCCTTGAAATTCGACTACATCGTCAAGACGTCCAGACCTAAAGGAACGTTTTCGTTCAGGATACCTTTGAAATACATCTTCAGATTTGTGGACGATTACAACAAGATCATGTACGGATTCAAACACAATCTGACGTTGATTCGAAAAGGAGACGACGACGCAATAGTGAGACTCACTGCAACCAATGCGGGTAAGATAACTCTACACAAGATATCGTGGTTCGTTCCGCATGTGGAGCCTTCGATCGTGGAGAAAGCGCGTCTCTACAAGATCATAGAATCCAAGAGTAAATTACCCGTGGGATTTAGAATGAGACAGTGCGACACGGCTAGCATTCCTCCCTCCACGAATCACTTGATTGGAGATTGACGGTGAAATCCGCTTCCGAGAGACCGCGTTTCAGCGTGGTTGTGTTTCAGACCGATAGGGACGGGTCTCAGGAAAAGAATGCGTCGCTGTTCGATCACTGCCATTTGAGAAACATGCAAGTGTTTCTGAACGCCACGAGATATCCAGCAATCGATTACAATGCATCGTTCGACAAGAACGATTTTTGCAGACTGTACGGTGACACCGCTGATTTTAGAAAGAAGTATCACGGTCTAGACGAATTGATGAGCAACCCTAACATATCTCCCGGCGAATACAAGTCGATGTATCCCATGTTCATATTCGACGTCAGTAAATAGAGTGAACGACTCAAGAGTAGCATCTTAGACATTCAGATCAAGATGCAATTCGATAGGAATGTGCCGAGAAAAACTGAAGCCTTCGCCCTGGTCCTGTCAGACAGAGAATTACAATTCGAATCGGACGGAAATAAGATGTCGATCATTCGATGAGAGACAAGTGTGAAAAAAAAATTAAAAAAAAAAAAAAAAATAAAAAGTAATGAGTAATTATTAAAAACAAAAAAACAAAAAAAAAATAAATAAACGTTAAAAATATGGATGTAAGAATAATTAAAAACCAAAATCTCGAAAACAAAATGGATGTTTTTGACAAGAAAACAACAAATCATCTGTTCACTTCAGATTACTATGATGTTAAAATGAAATACTTGAAAAAATGAATTCAAATTGAATATGAAGAACGTACCACAAAAAAGGATGAAATAGTTGTGATTTTGACGAATATCATTTAAAACAAAAAGAAGAGTTTGATCTCATAAGATCTAACAAAGAAATTATAAAAAATACAATTTTAAAATGTCGCAAATGTAAGAAATGTCAAATAAAAATCGAATCTCAACAAACTAGATCTGGTGATGAACCAACAACCGTATTCGCAAAGTGTATAAATTGTAATCATAAATGGATAGAAAATTAAAAAAAGGATGCAATTTTAATCATCATCATAAGTGACAAAATTCTTTTACTAAAGAAAAAAAAACATTTTAGATATTGTATAATAATATATAATAAAAAGTTATCAAAAAAAAAAAAAAAATAAAAAAATAAAAGTAATGAGATCTAGAGAGATTGAACATCTTTCTAAATCTCTTTTTTTTTTTATAAATCACACATTATTTTTTTTTTTAATTCATTATTTTCCACGCGTTCACTGTTTGTTCAAAGGAACTAGTTTGATCAGTAGACTCACCACGGAATTGGCGGCTTCAGGATTATTGGTTTTCATAATGAAATTAATCCTGTCTCCGTCGTTCACTTTGAGAGGCGTGCCGAACGTGCTAACATTCGCGTGTTGATTCTCAGTTTTTTCGATGCTGTATCTCTTATCGCTCTCAACACCATTCACCATGAGATTAACGACCGCTCTGTTACTCAAATCCGAGGAAGCCAGACTCATTCGAAGGATTTCACCCCCCAGTGGCATGGGATATCCCACCTGACCATGTTTCGATCCGCTACCTCCATTTCCGAAAGACCACTCAGCTTTTCCCTCATCTAAGGTGCCGGCCTCTTCGGCCCACACAGTGATCAATTTTCTAGCATATTTGACTTTCTCCACCACCGAAATCAGGGTGCAGGCATCCGTCATTTTCACGGGATCCGGTAGATTCGTGAGCGCGTGTCCACCCATGTCTAGTTTACATTCCATTATGTCACCCTTTCTCCAGACCGAGTTGTCATCCATGTACTTTCTGCTGACCGCACTAGAATCGAATTCGGGATCGTGACTGAGTCCGAATAAATTCTCACTGTTCATGTCGATGCCACCCTCCATGGTTCAACCAGATTGTTTGTTCAGGTAGAGATCATCCACTTGCGATTCTAGGTATTCTTGTGATTGTATCACGGCAGAATCCACGTAGCCCTTGTTGACCGCGGTTGAGTCCGCATCCGTGTTGTCGATCTTCGACAGATTCAATATCTTGTTGAATCCCGCATTCAGATCCGATTTCATTTCTCGTCTGTTAGACTTTCTCTGTTCCAGACCTACGTAGTGTTTGGTCGCCACGTCCTTGGGATTCGTGGGAGTGGCCACGTTTGTTATCTTGTTGGAATTGGCTTTCAATTCCGAGTGCATCGTTTTCTGAACGTATCTATTTCTCAAGGGTGTTCACTGAATCTCGTGTGAGAGTCGTCCACATATTTCTTGGTCACGGCATCGGTGGGATCTATGGGATTCGCGACGTTCACCAAACATTTGGATTTCAGATCGAGATCGTCGGTCATGGTTTTATCCACGTAATTATCTAGCAGGATTCATTCGAAATCGGCGTTCCCCCTGTCAACGTATTTTTTAGTCGCAGCATCTGCGAGATCTATCGGCTCGGGAAGATTGTAGAGCTTCTTATCATTCATGTTCAAAGGTTCTTCTCAAGGTTCGTATCTCTGAACATAACATTCGTCCAAGTTGGCAACGTCATAACCATCGTCGACTTCGAACGTCTTCCTCTTCTTTCTTAGGTTGACTTTTTCGTCGTCACTTCTACCAAATTTATCGACTGGCATGTTGTTGTGGAATTTTTTGTTTTTTAGAAAAATATATTCAAAACGCAGTTTATTAAAAATGAACTATGTTATTTTATTTTTCGTTTTTATTCGATTAAAATTTTTTTAAAATAATTTTTTATCTTTATATATACTATAAAAAAAATCATTGAGAATGTCTTGAAATCGATCTCCTTCAGACCATCTCTTGAGAATGTAGAGACACAGGTGACCGCAAAACACTTGATCTGGTGATTGCACTTGTTCCGTGTTGTAACGAACCATCGATTTGTTGAAATAGTTCTTCATTTCTTTTGGCGGCGAGATTCAAATCTTTTGCCGTATTCAACAGATCGATGTTGGATAGGGGTTCGTTAGGTAAGACGACACCTTCTACGGATATCTTTATTTTCTTATTCATAAATGCATATATATTTTTTTTATTTATTTATTTTATTATAATTCACTAAAATGACGTTATTTTTTTTTTTATTATTTTTCTTTTTCTTTTTAAACTAACACTCTCAATGTCTCTATCGATTTCCATAATCTCGAATCTGTCTAATTCCTCTTGATTTTCTGGAATCCTATCATTCTTACTCATATCTATAGAATCCAATCATCCACAATCATATCAGCTAAAATTAGATCCAAAGTCCAATGCCCAAGTGCCAAAGTGTTTATTTTATCGTCTAACATGAATCTCTTATCGTCGTCGGCCGTCAGCGAAATCTTGTTGACTATTTTGGTATACAACTCGTGATTTTCGCTTCGAATCGATTTCATAGTCTTATACACCAGATCACTTCCTAACAGACAATTCTTATACTCTTGGAAAGAGATGTTTTTGTTCACCACGCACGCTTTAACTCCTTTGCACTTCTTGATCTCTTCATCATCTTGTAGACGATAAGCATACAGTTTGGGTCTCAAGCCCACGAATTCGACAATTTGTTTACCACCGCTCTCGTCCTTAAATTTACCCAACACCTTCTTGTTGTCGTTCGATTGAATGTTGGACAGGTGATCGACGGGATAATTGCTCATGTCAAACCACCCGGCCACGTCCTGAGATATATCTTGGTAGACGTCTTTCGTCTCTATCTCGTAAACTAAACTGTCCGTGTCGGTGAACAGTAGTTTGGCTTTATCACCAAATTTTCATTTGACGTAATCGTAGTGAAACTCGTACATCAATCGCTTGCTGATATCTAAGATGATCGGTCTGAGATAATACGGTTTGTCGAACTTCAGGTGTGTCTTTTGCATGTGAACGGCCACTAGATTTTCGTCGAATATGGTTCGGTGTTTGTAATTGGGTTTCGCCACTAATGTTTTAGCTCTTTTCTCAGACGTGACGAGTCGAACGTCGGTTCTCTTCCTGATGTTTTCCATCGATTTACCGTACACGCAGTTGTTCATGAGTTTGAAGAAATCTTTTTTGAAATCGTTCTCGGCTCGAATTCTGAGATTCGTGTTGAGATTGATGTATTTTTTCATCCAAGGCTCTTCGTCGAATCGAATGATGCGATGTATGTCAACTAACATCATCCCATAATCGACGTACTGTTTCAAATTCTCGCTGTAGACGACGTAGTTACGTTTGTTAAATAAATTGGGAATGAGTTTTTCCTCGTCTCCTTTGTTCGGTTCCATTCGTTCAGGAGCTAGTGGATAATCATTGTGTAGATTGTGTAATTCTTCCGGATAGTTCAAATCGACTTCTAAAATGCAAGGATAGTCTCTCCATTTTTGCATCTCTTCCAGTTCCTTTACCCATTCGAAATTTCCAATCGGTAAAGGATGACTCATAGCCCAACCGTTCAGATTATTGGCGTCCCAATACTGTATGTATTTAGTCGACCGTTTCGAATCGAAACCTTCTTTCATGTAGGGATTGTTAGCTTCAGAATATCTGTGAGAGATCATCGAGACGCCACCTCTCGCAGCCCTTTCGAACATGAGCAACATGTTCACGTCAGATAATAATTCCAATTGGACTTCGGTGGTCTTCAACAGAGCGTCCCACGCCAGACCGGGTGCGGTGAAATACCAAGCGGGATCCAGATCGTAATTTCGACAACAGACGTCTCGAAAATTTTCGAACACGTCTGCCAAGAGCAGAACGTCGGTCTTCAGATAGAGATTGTGATAATCTCTCATGGTTTTCATATCGAATGATTTCCACACGTTTTTAGCATGTTCGTAATTCTCGTTGGAAATGTTGGATTCATATAATTTCGAATAAAAATCTTCTTTCGAAGGTAGTGCGGTGTCTTCGAATCTCTTTAGATCGTTCATGTAATCATAAGGATAGACTCCTTTCCTCAACATGACGTCTACTCGTTCTCCGAAATGTACACTCGTGATTTTAAATTTATCCTTGCTCATGTTATCAACTAATCTTTCCAGAGCGGTTGACATGAATTTAAAACTGTCGATGAAACGTATGCATCTACGAATGGATTTCGTTTTTTCTTCCAACGTATTTCCGTCGATTACTCTTTTCTTCTCCATGAGCTTCCATTTCGTGAAGGAAATGTATCTTTCTTCGCTGTTTGCGATGCAATTTAATTCTTCGTGTGAGGTGCCGAGATTTTTCATGAACAGATGACTGTTGTAACCCGAGAGATTGTGAAATATCACTGGATAGAAAGTGGCGTCTCGATATTTTAAATTACACTTGCTGTGAGCCAGACCGCGATACAGACCCGTGTAATGATTGTGGTCTTTGATCTTCTTATTTCCCTCCGAATTCTCGTCGAATGATTGTCTGCATATGTGACATTCACTGGCTCTGTTATTTTCGTCCTGCTGCTCTCGCGTGATGATCATTTTTGCCGGAGTTTTAAATTTGTTGTATAACATTTGAATTTCCGATTCGAACTCTTCCACGAACCTTTGAGCCACGTCATCGTCTTCATACTGTTTCATGTAGGTGAAGGGACCCATGTCGTGTTGCGAGTCGAAAGCGCATTTCACGTAAATGCAATAGCCTGAAGGTATGTGTTTTTGATATCTTTCAACGTAACTTTGAAGAGCGTTGGGTTGACAGGAACTCATTTTTGCGGTGAAACATTCAAAATCGGCGTACACGACGAATGGTACTTTTAACCTTCTATTGTGATTTTCAAACTTCACGATGGTATTGGGTTTGGACATTTCGACGGCGACGCCTTGATTTTCGTTGCAATATTCCTGATGTTTCGCCAACAAGTCTTCGCTGTGAAACACGTTCATGCAATTGCAACATAAAGATATCTTTCCGCTATGATTATTATTTTGTTTCGACAGTAATCGGCTTGGATGTTTAACCCAACAATAATGACGATTGTCACCATTCGAAATCAATAATAAAATAATCATCTTTTCTCTTCCGAGATACGAAGTCTGTCTGAGAGGATAGATCTTTTGTTTTTCCTCGTCGTATCCCAAGACGTTCACCGCTACAGTGGGATTTTGAGCCTCGAAACGTTCGATGTGTTTAACTCTGTTGGAAAAGTCATTCCGGTCCAATCGAGATTTTTAGAAGTTTCCTTGTAACGAGAAACTCTATTGGAGTGTATTTCAACAGGGTATAAAGCGGAGGTGACTGCCCATTTAAAACACTGATCATCTTTATTTCTCATGTTGACCACGGCATGTTTCTTAGTCAAGAAATAAGGTAAGATCCTTTCAACGGATCGTTTTTATTTATGTGACTTTCGAGTTTCAACACCTCATCGAACGTCCAATTACTACCTTCATGTTGATAATTCGCGAGAGATGTCAACATCTTGTCTTTCATCTTTTCGAAAACGTACGATATATCTGAACCTCGAAATACGGGTTCGACGTTAGATCTGAAATATGCATTTTTCACGATTCTCTCACCGGACTTCACGTCGGTTTTATTCATCACGCAATGGAGTATCATCTTAATTTTTAGTCCCACATTCATGTATTCGCGAAACAAATCCAATACTTTTTTCTTCACCCATTCCATGAACAATTTTGGATCGATTTTCTTCAACGAGGGAACCACGTCGAAAGTTTTAAAAACGCCTTTGATCGCACTCTCCCGTTCTATGGGTTTTGATTGGAATAGTTCGTGTTACATATTCTTCTCCTTTCCCTTCGTCGTTTGCTCGTTAAATTTCGCTTGATATATCTCGTTTGTCTAGAATCTGAAGTGCATCACTCGTTTTCATTTTAGTTTTTCTTTTCTTTTCTTTGGAAACTTGATGTTCTTCAACGGCTTTTCGTTTAGTTGTCTTCTTATTTTTCACAATCGAAACGTATTTGGTTTTTTCGACGTCGGCATTTCGATTCCTTTTACTATCTTCTCATTTTTCACAACCGATGCATCTTTTGACGTCGTTGCTATTGACATTTCGTTTGCTTTTCTAGCGTTTCGCAAATATTCTTGTATGACTTCAATTTTTTTTGCTTTAGTTCTATGATTTCTGAAATGTGAAATTTGTAATAGTTTACAAATCCCGTTTAACTGAGGTATGGTTTTCTCATTTAAATTTACTATTGTTTTATCTGTTTGCTTCATTTGTAAGAATATTTTTTTTTTTAATTTTGTATTAAATAATTTGTTAAAAAGTTTTGCTTTTTTATTCTTTTTATACATATAAAAAGTTAAATTTTAACATCTTTTTTTTCTTTAATGTGAATTTTTTTATGTTCCTTAACGTGAAAAAATTGAATTAATACGAGAAAAAGATGTTAAAATTTAACTTTTTATATATATATAAAAAGAGTAAAAAAGCAAAACTTTTTAACAAATTATTATTTAAATACAAAATTTAAAATATATATTATTTGCAAGAATTCATAAAACCAAATAATTGATCATGACAACAACACCTAAAAGATGCGAATTGAAATTGAAACGAGACGAAGCATATAAGAAATTCGGTTTTAATATCTATACATTACAACAACACGATCCCATCGAATTGAACAAGGTTGCGATGGAGGACTTAGAGCACTACTACAACAAATATCGAATGTGTTTGAAATTGGATGAAGCCATGTTCGATTTGTTTTACGAGTACCAAAGCGATCTGCTGAATAATATCATTGTCGCCGAAGACAGAGAATTCGACAAGGACAATTTGTTGTTGTTCTATGACAGTTACATATATCCAATAATCTCACTCGAACTCGTGGACAAATTGGATGGTGAGAGCGCATTCACCGATGTAAAAAAACTCAAAAGAGTAAAGATAAACATTCAAAACATTTTTGTAAGTGGCAAAATGACGAATGTCAACATGCTAATAACGGACTTGGAAATATAAACAATAGAGAGATTGATTTTTAGTGAAGAAGAAGGAAAAAAAAGTAATGAGATCTAAAGATGATCTCATTACTTTTTACAAAAAAATTTTCACATTAAAGAAATTAAAATTAAAAACTTTTTTTATATATATATAAAGAGCAAAAAAAAAAAACAAAATTTTTTTAAACAAATTATTAAAATACAAAATTTAAAATATACATTATTTGCAAGAATTCATAAAACAAAAAAACCAAATAATCGATCATGACAGCAACACCTAAAAAATGCGAATTGAAATTGAAATGAGTCGAAACGTATAAGAAATTCGGTCATAAAATCTATAGATTACAATGACACGATCCCATTGAATTGAATGAGGTCGAGATGAAGGTCTTAGAGCATAAATACGACAGATATAAGATGACTTTGAAATTGGACGAAGCCATGCTCGATTTGTTTTATGAGTACCAAAGCAATCTGCAGAACATCGTCATCGCCGAAGATAGAGAATTCGACAAGGACGATTTGTCGTTGTTCTTTGGAAGTTACATATATCCAAAAATCTCACGCGAACTCGTGGAGAAATCGGGTGGTGAGAGTGAGTTCACCGATGTAAAAAAACTCAAAAGAGTAAAGATAAACATTCAATACATTTTCGAAAAAGGAGAAAACACGAGTGTCAACATGCAAATAACAGACTTGGCAATATAAACAATAGAGAGATTGAAATGTTAAAATTTAACTTTTTATATATATATATAAAGAGAAAAAAAAACTTTTACTAAAAAATTTTACATTAAAGAAAATTAAAAATTAAAAAAACTTCTTTTTTTTATATATATATAAAGAGCAAAAAAAAAATAAACAAACTTTTTTAACAAATTATTATTTAAATACAAAATTTAAAATATACATTATTTGCAAGAACTCATAAAAACAAAAAAAGCCAAATAATCAATCATGAGGACAACAACACCTAAAAGATTACAATGACACGATACCATCGAATTGAACGAGGTCGAGACGAAGGGCTTAGAGCACAAATATGACAAATATCGCATGCCTTTGAAATTGGACGAAGCCGCGCTCGATTTGTTTTACGAGTACAAAAGTGATCTGCAGAACATCGTCATCGCCGAAGATAGAGAATTCGACAAGGACGATTTGTCGTTGCTCTATGGATGTTACATATTTGCAAACATCTCATTCGAACTTGTGAAGAAATTGGGTGGTGAGAGCAAGTTGACTGAAGTAACAAAACTCAAAAGAGTAAAGATAAACATTCAACACATTTTCGAAAAAGGAGAAAACACGAGTGTCAACATGCTAATAACGGACTTGGAAATATAAACAATAGAGTGATTGATTTTTTAGCGAAGAAAAAGGAAAAAAAAAAAGTAATGAGATCATCTTTAGATCTCATTTTTTTTTGTTTTCCTTCTTCACTATTATCAATATAATGTAATAACATTTCCTTTTTTCTCAAACTTCAGCGTCGATTCTTATTTTCTTTCTTTCTTTTTTTTGTAATATGATACGTTTCTTTTATAACAACACATGCGTTTATCCGTATCATAACTATGAACGAATGTTGTGCATCTCTTGGTAACACTCACATCATTACCATTCTCTTCAGAAGGTAGTGGTGACGGTGGAAAGCGTCTCATTCTTTTCAATTCCAACCGTCTATCCCGTGCTTTATCTATATCTTTCATCAGTTCTTTCCTTAGATATCCATCATTAGCGTCTAACCATTTTTTTTGTTTGTTCGCTCTCTGTCTCGCGATATTCGTCATTATCGTCAAATTGTTTCTCCACCTTTTCATCCAGGTGATAAAATTGTTTCTCCACCTTTTTACCCATTTTAAATATATTATTTTATACTTTCTATGATTTATATTTTATATAATTATATAATTTTATATTATAATAACATATTCAAAATCGGTATATTCTTAAACGGCGAATTCTCACCGAGCAACAAACCCTTACCAAGTCGCTCAACGTTCTGTCCACTCTTCAGATAGAGACAGTTTCCTCTCAGAGAGTTGCCACCTCTAACGGGTTCTAGATACAATCCTTTACCGCTGCCGTCTACGTGGACGCGACACACGGCTCCTCCCTTCTTCAAAAACAGTCCGCTGCCACCCATTAATTTCTCAACTGCCGAACTAGCGAGTCCCGTGAGAGCTCCCACGCCGAGAGTCTTTCCGAGAAAGGGTAGTGCCTTTGCGGCGAAGGGTAATGCTTTTGCGGCGATTCCTGCCAATAGCGGTAGGAAACCACCTTTTATTCTCAAATTGTATCTCAATTGAGCGGGACTCAATCTCACCGTCAACCCTCTTCCATCACGAATCGCTTTCTCCATCCTTTTGATTTGACTTCTGGTCCAGGCGATCGAATCCTGACCGCCTCTCGTCAGATCTTCGTGAGTGAATTTGAATCTCACCGCCTCGCCTCGAGTTGTTAACGCTCTCTTAAGTTTCTTCCTCCGTCCTGCGGATATGTTCATGTTTTTAATCACGTATTCTGTCATAATTCTTTTTTTTAAAATATATTTACTTCAATTGTTTCTTGTTTAATAATAATTATTTATATTAAAATAATTTTGTAAAATTAATATTGCGTTTATTTTATTTTTGTTATCTATATATATATACACAATATTTTTTTTTTTGCTTTTAAATTTCTATTATGTGGAATCGTATCGTCGCCCTCTCTCCGCGAAGATCTAACAGTTCACCATTTTGATCCGTCAACGTGGTTTTGAGACTATACAACGTGTCTAAAATCACTGGTAGAGAAACTAAATTTCGAGGTCGCTCCACGATCTTATAACCCGGCGACACGTTTGGAAAGAAGGAATAGATCGTCGGTTGAGCGCTACCATTCACGTAGCTTCCAGCAATCACGTCCACGTTCACCAGAATGCTATTGACTGCGAGAATGTCGACCGTATTTTCAGATGCCACGTGGCATCGATACATCTTCCGATTGAATCCCAACATCTTGCCTATAGAATCGTCCGTGTTGAAATCCACTCGAAAATTATCTTCCAAATCCAACATCGTCTGTAAGGTATTAGGATTGGGAGCGAGTCTGATCTTGTTGCTTCCCTTTCCATCCGTCTTCATTCGCGTCTGAATGTAATTGTTCAAATCGTCTATGTCGTAACTCCCTTTGGGAATTCGAATCTCCAACCAATCCACTCCGTCGGAATACTTGAACGAGTTATTCTTTTCGGTGACGTTGGGAAAGGAATAATAAGTCTCCAGATTCACCAACGCCATCTCGTATCTTTTCTCTCTATTCAATTCGATGGAAGGTTCGAATTTCGTAGCGAATCGAGTCGAATCGCCACTCACCACGATTTGAATGGATTGTTTTGCAGCCGTATTCTCGGCTATCCGTTCTAACAATTCTCCATGTTCGAACATTATATTTAATTTTATTTTTTTTTATTTTTTTTTATTTTTTTTTCAATTTGAAGATTTATTATTTTCTAAATTTTATTTTCACGCTCTATCTTATTATCATCAGAAACATAAAACTTGTCGAATCCGCACCGATATTTTCCGCGATTAAATTCGCTTGTCAAATCGATCACGACGAAATTGTAAAGTCCACCATCCCAAACTCTCTTGCAGAATCTCCTGAATTCCGCCGCGCTCATGTCGTTTGCGACGTAATCGCCGTAGATGTGATTGAGATTCTTGAGATCTTGGCGAAAGAGACATAGAAAATTAGCGTTCTCCCTTATCGTCTGTCTGGGCAATCGAAAATAATTCTGCGACAGGTAGAAACAATCCACGTTGCTGTGTCGACCCCCTAACGTAATACGATTCGCATCGGTTCTGTCTCTCCAAAAGCAGATCGTCGAAAATCATGAGATTCTTATCTTCCGATTTCAGTTCTCTAGGATCCGGAACGTCGCTAGCGTTCTCATAAAATCGACACTCGACGTTTGAAGATGCATTTCTCTTCATCAGCTCCATCGACGCACCGTCCAAAATGGTCGAAAGTGGTGCTTCACTCTTGTCGAATTCCTCCCTACTGTCAAAGATTCTGGCTATGACGTCCTTGGGCAATCTACGATCCATGCACTCTCGAAGCAATCTGTATTCGGGTTGAAACAAGCTCTTGCCAAACACGAACAATCTGTCGTAATCCAACCAGTCGGGTCGGGACAACAGATTCATCAACAGATTGGTCTTTCCACAATTCGATTTTCCCACTATCAAGCCTCTTATGCTTTTGGGAAAGAACTCGTTATTCGACCTCTTGGTCGCGGCGTCGTTCCAAGACATATCTTTAATGTTCATCTTTGTTTTATTTTTTTTGTTATTGTTATTTTAGATTCTTTTCAAACACAAATTTTTTATGTTTTTCAAACTTAGTTTTTAATATTATTATTTATTTATATCACACCGTTGTGAGTTCTCTTCAATCCAGATCCACTCGTCATTTTGGCTAAATCTTGTATGGGTACCACAGCATCCTTAAAATCTTTCCAACTTTTCGGCGTTCGCTCTAACGCAGCTCGCTTCGCCAGCGGACTGATCAACTTGTCGATCAACGCGTCGGCTGCCCTCTTGCCAGCCACAGAAGCTATCCTACCACTGGCTTCGGAAACGGCTTTCTTACCAGCATCCAAAGCCGTCTTCTTACCGACGTCAAACGCGGTCGATGCGAGTTTTCTACCCGCATCGCTCGTGAACGCTGGCAGTATAGAATCGACGATGCCAGAACCGCCTTGAACGTAAGTTCTGACGTATCCCCTGTTCTTTATCACCAACATATTTTATTTTTATAATATATTTTGTTTTTTTCACTGGTAAATCGTTTTGTTGTTTTTAAATACGTTTATTATTCTAGTGTAAAAATTTACTGTTTTATTTTTGTTTGTTTGTTTGTTTCTCTCTACTTATTATATATACACATCAATCCTTCAATTCGTTCATCAGCCTTTTATAGTGGTTTTTATTCAAAACCTTCTGTCTTAACAATTCGTCAGATATAGTAACTATCTGATTATCTAATCTCGTGTTACCAGCCTGTCTGCTCGCCATCAACAAACTCAATCTCTGAGACAGAGCGTCAGAATCGCTCGAAAGAAAAGTGGTTTTCACCCCCTTGCCAGTCACCGATTCGACGAACTTCTTGTTCATATCCCATATGGGTTTCACCACTTTCGTCCACTTGTAACCTCTGTTGGCTTTGGGTCTCGTCTCTCTGGCATCGTTATTTCTCTTCATGGCGTGGGTCTGAACCAGAATGTCGCCGTAATTGTCGAAATCCTGTTCCGTGTAATCGCTTGGCTTGTCGTAAAGGAGCAATCTGCGCAGCCCATCAGTCAATTCGTATCTGCTCGAACCCACGATCAATTCATCATCGCCAATATCTACTTCTCTGTCTCCTACAAAAATTCTTCCCTCCGAATCCTTATAAAATCCATACAACAGATCTCTCTTACCGCCATCATCATCAGACGATGCGACGCTATCAGCAGTGATAGTCGAAGCTGTATCGGTGTCGCTCTCGCTCTCTGTTTGAATCCCCGTGGGAACGTAATCCGGTGTAGATTGAACGGAATGCCGATTTCCAAAACTAAGAGGCAACGAACCCATTCTCTAAGAACTCTCTTTTATGGGTCTCAATTCTTCGACTATCTCCTTCCTGCTTCGCTCTTGACCCTCCGTCACGGGTTTAAATATTTTTGTGGCTTCGCGTTTGAGTTCCATCTCACCAAGACGTCTGCTTCTGTCAGCCGACTGAATGCCCTTCTTAGCATGCTCATACTCTTCTAAAATTCGATCTCGGTGTCTAGAATCCATCTGTAAAAACATTTTTCGTTTTTAATTGTTAATGTTCCTTTAAGTATGCTAATGCGAGTTATTTTATTATTTTCAAAATTAAATGTATAATTATTTTTATGTTTATGTTTTTTTTATCTCCTATATATATCGATCACTTTTTTTTTATTTCCTCGGGTATTCCCCCCACTCACGTCAGAAATGGAAGCGTTCAATAGTTGTCTGTTAAGTTTTTTTTTGGAAAAAAATCCGGGTATTCCCCCACCCCCACGACGAGGGGGAGATAACTCAGTATGATCAAGTTTATGAGAATCAAGCAATCTGATCGGTTAATTAGCGGAAAATCAAGCAATCTGATTGGTTAATTAGCTGAGTTTGGAAAATCCCACTATGGGTATTCCCCTACTTACGTCATAAATGGGAAAAACCCACCGCCTCAAAACAATTGCAGATTCTGAACCACTGGTCTAGAATCTACAAACCGTTTTTTTATGCTAGCCCTGAATTTTGCTCGCGTTCACCAACGATGGATCGATGGTCTGATCTGCGATGGGAACGTTGACAAAAATTTTTAAAGTAAAAAAAAAAAGTGTAAATGTACAATTTCACCTTTTTTAAAAAACGCGTGACATTCAACGTTCACCACGAGTATTTGAACGTTAAAAGTGCGATCTAGGAGTCACAAAAAAAAGCGGGATTCAAATCCACTGGACATTTTTTGTGAACAAGCGTGTGATTTAACACTGAATCCCACGTTGGTAAACGTAGTTTGTACACGTACATGTACAAAAGTGGTAGTTATCTATCATTATATACCTACTGAGAGGCCTTTGTCTGGTTTGGGTATCATGACCCCAATGGCTAATTTCCAACACTTTGGAAAGTAGCCGTGGGTGAGACATGCATTGAATAGGCTCTTGAGTCTATTGATGGGGGAGTTTGGGCTCTGTTTCAGAATTTTGTAGTTAACTTCATCCTCGCCGGGCGAGGAAAAGTTTTTGTACTTTTTTATGATATTTATGATTTCGTCATTAGTGATGGGAATGACGAGGTCATCATCGTCCCCTATTTCTGGGTCAGGTCAAAGTTAGGGTCACGGTAGATATCTGGGTGTTCATTTATGAAGTCTCCAATCGCGTTTATGATGACGCCATCGTTACCGGTGCCTTGATATGGGCGATGAGTTTCTCTGGGGAGGTTGTCGAAAGTGTCGGCCTTGCCTTTGTCGGTACGCGCGAAGGAGCCATCATCCTTTTTAACTGGTAGAGTGTTGGAAGCCCATATTTGGGCTTTATTCTGAAGTACAGGTACTGCAACTTAAAGGCTTTAAATTCAGCAACTGTGCTTCATATTTTTTTCGAAGTGATATTATTTCGTCTGTTAAGATTTGCCTTGTTACAATTTATAGGAGAGTGCCCACAGGCACTGTCCTATAAATTGTAACAAGGCAAAGACATGTTAACAATTTTGGTGGTCGAAAATAATTTAGCATTCTACCAGTTGAGGGGTTTGGCTGCTGCTTTATTACCTCGGTTTTTTTTACCAGTAAGGGTTTGGAAAGAGTTCCAGAATTTTTTGGCTTCCCTGATCTCGTTGAGGTTGGCTGTGTCTTTTTCACAGTTGGCTTGTTTTTTCAGTTTGGAGGGCCTTCTTAACCTCGTCATGAAGACGGTTATACGTTTTTGTTTTTAGATCAGCTTTATTGAGGGGGTAACTTTCATCTTTAAGAGCGCGAAGGGCTTTTCGTTTGGTTTTGATAAATGAACGTGTGTCTCCCGAGATAGTACTTCTCGAGGGGCGCTCTTCTTCTTTTGGGCATATTTCATTTAGGGTTGAGTTGATGATTTTTTTCTAAGCCCTTGCACTGGACTTCGAGTTCATTAGCGTTTGATGGAGAGCTGTCGGGGAGTTTGACACCGATGATGTCGCGGTAGAGGTTCCAGTTTCTTTTTCTAAAATTCCTGCGGAGGGTGGGGGTACCTGAGGAGGTCATATCCTATTTTGATCGAGGCATGGACTGGGAGGTGGTCGCTGCCTAGGACATCTTCGCCGACCCAGTGGTTGTCGATGTGATTTATGAGAGAATCGCCGGTGATTATTAGATCTAGGATTTCGGATGGCTATAGAGGGTAGCTACTAACGTAAGTCGCGGAGTTGTCATTCATAACCACATGTAGGTTATGTTTTTTGATGATTTCGAGTAGGGCTTGCCCGTTGGGGCCAGTTTTTTGACAACCAAATTATGTATGTTTGGCGTTGAAATCGCTGAGGAAGATACAGTGTTTGTATGAAATGTTCACTAGTTTTTATACGAACACAAAGTGACATTTGAATCAAAAGCTATCCAAAGGACGCTCACGTGCTATTTTGATTATAAGGCGGGAGAGAATCAATCATTTACGACGTTTCTATCACGTCGTCGGAGTAAGTATAAAATTAACAACTCAAGTTGGGTTATTTCATGAGAAACATCAGCCTGACTTTTTTCGCTAGAAATCATGGAGGCAACACGGAAAGAATACTCTAAGCAAACAGACATGTGGAAACCACGAAGAGGAGGGCTGATGAAGAATTTTGAGTCGCTTTAAGAAGATGGTGGTCAGCAACACTGCAATCGAGGAATACAGTCATGAGGGAGAAGTTCTCCACTATTAAAGAAGCCAGAAGACCATTCGGGGAGGTTCAGTATCACAACAGACCAAAGCAATAGTTCGAACTCCCCATTTGGATACAGGAAGAACTTCTAGTGGAGAAAAAAGATGTTTGGAAAAGGGAGTGTTTCACGGAGGAGGTGATGGACACCATCATGGTTTTCAGGGCCTACACATTCTCAAACGACATTCTCTGAAATGCACAGAATATTTTTTTTACAGTCATTTGAAAGTTTTTATTCTTTCCAGGACAGAAATGAGCAAATATCACCCCCAGACTTTTAAACTAATGGAAATGGTGACTATAGCTTTACAAATGTGGCTTTAGTATGCTGAACAAAAAAGAAAAAAAATGGCTATCGTTGCCAATAAGTCATTCGTTGTATAGCAAAATAGGAAACCACATGCATTCAGAAATGAGTTGTTTACCTCCGATAACGTTCTGGTAACATCGTTTATATCTTCGCAATGTCATGTTTTCTGAAATTTCGTCTGCATTAAAACGTTTCCGTGAGAGATTCAAGTAATTCAGGGTTACTTCTGATTAGAGCTGTCACGATTTTTGAATGTAGGAATCGATTAATCGTCGCAAATAAACGATAATAATCGATTAATCGTACATATATGACCCCCTCCCTCTCTTTGAAGTCGTTAAAATGAAGTTCAAGTCAGTTGACCTCAAGTAAACAACGAAGATGATCCTCTTTTAGGCACACTCAAAGCTTTGATGTTCTGAGCTTTTGAACCGTCAGTGCAATAATCAAGACCGGTCGTCAGTAGGGCTGTCACGATTTTTGAATTTAGGAATCGATTAATCGTCACAAATAATCGATAATAATCGATTAATCGTACATAGATGGCCTCCACCCTCTCCCTTTCTTTAAGTCGTTAAAATGAAGTTCAAGTCAGTTGACCTACCTCAAGTAAAGAACGAAGACGATCCTCTTTTTGGTATATTCAAAGCTTTAATGTTCTGAACTTTTGAACCGTCAGTGCAATAAACGAGACCAATCGTCACACTGACGGTTCAAAAGTTCAGAACATCAAAGCTTAGAATGTACCTAAAAGACAAATGCTTCTAACGGCTTCTTGGGGTTTAACGTCGACGTTCTGGACCTTTTACCTTTAGAAACAATAGTTTTTTCATCAAATTTGTTTTTAATTATTTAACGTCTAAAACGGGGTAAAATTTACCGATTCTTCAACAACGAAAAATAATAATTGATTTCAGCGTGACCGGTCGACAATAGGCAGCCCTACTTCTGATGTCTTGCACTTTGCATGCAATGTTTTTACATGCTTTCTCACTTACAAGTAAGTTCTAAGATTCATATTTTTTCAAATTAGCGGCTTATTGTCTCTTTAAGTAATAGTCAACGGGGTGTTCTCACTTTGCCAGCAGGTATTGTTCTCATACAAAAGGGTGTTAATTACCGAGACAATAGATACATATAAACACTACTCAAAGTTTGCTAAGCACCAAGTACATCCAACTCCCTGTTTTACGCTTTAGTTGAAATATTGTAATGAAAAATGTATTTATTTTTTATTTAATTATATCTTTAATGATTTAAGTACAGAAATTAAGATTTTATTTGTGTTTGACATTATGTTTTAGCTTTTGAATGCAATAACCATGGAAAATGGATATTTTTGGGAAAAGTGGAAATATTTTTCAATATGCCAAAAAGTTGACGGAGCGTACTGGTATGGCTTCAATATCGAGTATGAGACCCATTACTGTAAATTACAGCTTGACAACGCCTTCTCATGCTCCCAATCAGGTTCCTGGTGGTCATTTGTCGGATGTTGTTCCATTGTTGGACCAGCATGGGCACCAAGCTCCTGGACACTTCTTGGTTGGACTGGACAGGCTGAAATTGCAAGCTGCAACTCATTCCAGACATGTTCGATTGGATTGAGGTCAAGGGATCTTGCTGGCCAGTCCATTCGCTCAATCCCCTCCCTCTGTCGATACTCCCCGACAGCATGGGCAACATGAAGACGGGCATTATCGTCCATCAGAATGAATCTATCGCCCACTGCACCTGCATACAATCTGACGTGGACATCCAGGATCTCATCCATATATACCTTTGTGCAGTCAATGTACAACGTCCAAGGACACAGAGCTCTGTACGTCCATCCCAGCTGATGCCGTCCCAGACCATGATTGACCACAGCGGTCATGCTGAGCAATGTTGGCTGCATGGAATCGCTCTCCTGGTCTTCTCCATACCATAGAACGCCTATCTGTGTGGTCTAAGCAATACCTTGACTCATCTGTAAAAAGGACAGGTCGCCAATCTTCTCTGGTCCATGCAACGTGGTCCATGGCCCATTCATATCGTGCCTGGCGGTGGTTCTGGGACAGCTGAATGCGCATACATGGTCTTCTCGATCGGAGACCACCTTCGTGCAACCTTGCCCTGATAGTCTGCGTCGTAGCATTTACCCCGGATGCATCCTGAAGGTCACTGCGAAGCCGGGTTGCTGTGGCAAAGCGGTTCCTACGAGCCTGAATGATCAAAAACCGGTCTTCGGCTGTAGATGTTGCCCTGTCTCTGCCACCACCATGCCGTCTTACCGGTGTGTCATACTGCTGAAGTCTTGCCCAGGCTCTGGTGATTAGCGTATGGTGCACACCAAGGGCTTCACCAACCTGATGATGGATAGCCCCTTGCTTCACCATCCATACAGCCCGCCACATTTCTACTTCAGACAAATGTCTTCTTACATTTGCATTTGCCATATTCAATCATTAAATCACAAGGGTTTGTGTTGAAATGAAGATTGAATACCCTACACATGTCATGTACATGTAGATAGTACACGAAAACATCATGAAAATCAAGGGGTACATGCTTTCCATGACTGTCACGAAAAGTCTGCCTGTCAAGAGAGCTAATATAAACACTGGGGACCATCTCAATACATTCCTCAATCATATCCACCAAAAATATCGCAAATATGTCACAAGCAAATTTCACAATGATGTGTCAAATATTTGGTGCTTAGCAAACTTTGAGTAGTGTATATTATATATGTAGGTAGGGTTAGAGTTTATTGATTATTATTGTTTGTGGCAATTTATAGTTAAAATAAATACATTACATTGTGTATATTTTAGATATTAAGTGTCTTTATGGCAATATTAATTTTTGATATACATTTTCTGCTCTTATATTCATTAAATACTAATTAATATATATGTTAATTTTTGCATTAAATTACAGTACGTGGAGAGTGGATTGTAACTAAATCACCCGCGGAGTGGGGTTATCACCCAAGCTATAACTTTCAAATTATGTACATATCGACAAAAAACACAAGCAATGTTTCAGCCAATGGACCTCCGGGTTTAACCCGGAGGTCCATTGGCTGAAACTTTGCTTGTGCTGGTAATGCTTTGCAACACATTTGCAATTATTGCTCGGGTGGGAACCCCACTCTGCGAGTGATTTAGTGATAATACACTCTCCACGTACTGTACACCGTCTCTTGACTGCAAAAAGGCGTCAGTAGCATTGCAGATGGCGCCTTGTTTCACTCAATCGACGATATATCTCATGGAATGGGAAAAACTCAACTTTCCTTTTTTGCAACGGTAATTTTGGTTATTTGCATCAGCATTACCCATGTTGTAATCCCCAGTTTCAGATTCTAGACCCAATGGCAGATCCTTGTGATAACATTACGGACAAACGGAGGGCCAACGACCGTGAATTCCTGGCAATAATACTGATACAGACTTAGCAGGGGTATGAAAATCTTTTACTTCAGTCTGCTGGCAAAATGAGAATACACCCGGTCAAAGACTAAGTATAAAATTTAAAAACAAAATTTCTACCTATTAAAAACTGACTAGAAGCATTTGTATATTCTATTAACGGGGAACTATTAACGGGCGGGTGCAGGTTAAAAATAGAATAGATATGGGGAAATGCTACCTTTATTACCTGGTAAACCTACCAAACAGTAGATGGTGTAAAACGACGCTTAATCATGTATGGACAGAATGGGCAAGGCAGGCGAGGGAACTTATGGAAAATTACCCTATTGAGACTGGAGACCCAGAAGGGGGACGGAAGCGGGGAAGTAGTCTTCTCAGGGGCAAGGTGCAGGATTGCAAAAGAAATTGGGCGAGCTGGAATAAATACCAAGAGCTCTTTAGATGGTTAATAATATAAAAAGGATGTGCCAGATTTTGAGAAGTAACCAAATGGATCGTTTGGAGGGAGGGTGGTCACTGTTGTTCAAAGTAAGAACCAAAGCACTGGAGTTGAGGGGCAGACTCGGGAAGGGCGAGAAAAGAGCGTGACACATGTGTAACTTAGGAATTACGAAAACCCTGGAACAATTTATTCTAGAATGACCAAAATATTTGCGTCGTAGAACAAGAATCCTTGGGAAACTAACGGAAATGGGATGAAAACAGAAGGATATATGTGGACGAGGAATGACTTGAGGGAACGAGTCAATTTTTTATTAGTTGGGGAGATCGAGAAAGCACCAATGGGGAAATTATGAAACAATTTTGACTGAATGCTGGGAGATTAGGAGGGAGAGTGGGGGAGGGGTAGCCGGCGGAGGGGGGGGGGGGCTGTGTTAATGTAGGCCTCGTCGTTAGAGGACATCAGCAAATCAGTGGATAGCCAAAGAATTATTATTATTATTATTATTATTATTATTATTATTATTATTATTATTATTATTATTAAAATTATTATTATTATTATTTGTTTGCGAGATTGCTTCTGCCCCAAGTCGGCGGTCTGTCCCACTTTTTAGCGAGTCTGGAACTATTTTTGCAAAAGAAGTCATAAAATACTTTTTTTAAGTATTTTTGTCTGTTTGGAGTATACGGGCCTATAATGCATAGTCCTACCATACTACAGAAAATAGGCCTCGTCACAACTGGATTACGAATTCTTTAATAACAGAATAAGATTTTCATTTTCCGGAGTCGGCAGCAGTCTACAATTTTAATAATAGTCCGTCAAAACTCAAGAACTTGGTAAAAAAGAAACACTTACCGCAAATGTAAGAAAGAGGCTCGCCGGCCCACCAGTCAATAACAAAAGGCCCGTTTTATTATTGATCGGCAGTCCGGTGTGGATGGGAAATAGGAAAATTTGAACGCACGGCAGTGTTTCGTTATTCGCCAGAGAATGCCCCACAAAGTGAAAATAATGTTTTCTAACGTTGCAATAAAATTCTGTTGATAGAATCTATACTCGAGAACTCCCCGCTAAGTGGTAATGGTGAACTTTAAGTAATAAGTACAAGAGTATTTAGAGGTAATTACTTGGTTAGTTTCATATCAGCCGGGACATAAACTTGAGGTAACTTCATATCAGCCTTACCAAAACAAATGATTTCAAAATGTTCTCAGATCTCTTACAGTCTTCAGAGTATGTGTTATTGCTTTTCATTCTTTGCACAAAGTCTGAAGTCTTCTCTTCTCTTAGTCTAGCTATTCCAACGTCCCCAGTGGGGAAGCCACGATGTTTATATTATAGCTCGCCGATGGATGACCCCTGAAGTGACGCCACGTTACGTGACATAGTGGCGCTATGTTTGGTTGTCCTGGTAGCCCGCGTGGGCGGCCATTTTGTGACGTCATCCCGAAGGTGATTGTGGTGTCACTGCGCATGCGATTCGCGTGTCGTAAGGGTGATATGTGTTTCCGTCGTCCATTGTGTATACTGGAGGCCACCATCTTGGTTTCTATGGTAGCACGTGGTTGCTATGTGCCCGAAAGGCTTGTTAGAGAACGGGGCGGGGTGTTCGCAGGATGTGTTCCTTTGTATAAGATTAAATCTAATTACCCAAATAGACCCAACTCTCACAGAAAAAAAAAACACACCAAAATCACTTTATGTGGTACGGATCTCCTTACAATCCTCCTTTTTCAAATGCTTTGTATAAGAGTCAATCTAATTTCCCCAAATGCTTGTTTAGAATTACCCAAATAGACTCGACAAGTTTTACTAGTTCGGATTCCTTCAGGAACCTCAGCTCTGCTTATCCTGGTCTATTCTATAGCTAATTCTCTCCATTCCTTGGGATGACCTGTCTATGTTTTGACTTCCCTGGCCTTCCTATAAAGTATTCTGACTTTACTAGATGTGTTTGGGTGCTAGTGCACAAAATATACACATCACATGCAGCACATAAGCACATACGGTATTTGGTGATACTTATGACATGGAAATATAGCATTTTAGGATACATTTTGGAGATACATTTTTAGGATATTTTCTGAGGATACATTTTGCAGGATATCTATTTGAAGATAGTTATGGCTCCTACTCCTATTCAGCTCCTCGCTTCGAGACCATCCCACACCCTTCATAGCCACAAGGCCACCAATATTGACTTGTCCATGGTCGCCACCATCTGTCGTATGACCCAATGCTGTTGTACTCTCCCAGCACTATACTCTTATATCACCCTTGCAGTCTTGTACCATCACTACCTTGTACCATTTTTATTGACTTGTAGCACTACTTTAAGCTTAGTAGCTACCACCGATTCACTCTGTCTCGACATCTGCCTTTGGTCAAATCTTCAATAGGCTCAACAAGATCGCCCCGTTAATCAAAGCCTGTATCAGTCAATACAATGCCTAAACCTAGTGTAAGTTGGGGAACCTTACAAATCAGAAACCGTATGCTGATCCTACCGATAAGTGCTGATGTGCTAGTGGACAATGTACCACATTGTGTACACATTACATGCAGCACATGGCACATATGACGAAAAAGTGATTCTAGGAGTATAATCGGAGAGAGATTCCATGGAATGTAGGACTAATCTTTGGTGGAATGTGCGTGTCTGCTAGTGCACATTGTATCACAATGTGCATACACCGCATACAACAGATAGAAACATCTGGGATGTGTCGATATGTGCTTATGTGCTAATGCACAATCTGTGCACATCACATGCAACACATAGGCACATATGGATATTCCAGGATACTTATAACATGGTGATGTACTATAGGTGGGTACTTGTAGAAACAACAGGTTTCTACATCCGGGTACTTCACACTACATCCGAGTACTTCTGCTAGGAAAGGTATAAAAAATGGGTGGTCTGTAGTTCTTTGGTCATTTGTGTCCTGGCCGTATCACTATGGGGATGACGTCACAAGATGGCCACTCACGCGGGTTACCATGGCAGCACAACAAGGCGCCACCATGTCACGTAACTATGACGTCACTTCCGGGGTTCTGCCAATAGGGGACGGTTCATCCCCTTCCTACTACTCAAACCAGGAAATAGGTAAGGCACCGAAAGCACTAGCCTCTATACAACTGGATTTCTGGAGCGTCAAAACGTCACAACTCAACCTGCTCTCCCATTTCAAGATGACACCAGGTCACTGCATGCGGAACTCCCTCCGCCTATTAGGTTCCGCTCTACAATGTCGCACTACTGCAGAGGGGTAAATTTCAAAACTAAGGGCATATGTTGAAACTAATGCCATGTAAATTGGAGATGTATTTTTACTATCAGATGTATGATCACATTAGGATATTTGTTGGAGAAGAGAATTTGAGTTTTGGTCACAGAGTAGGTGTCTGACGCATAGAGGTAAATTGCCAGAGGAATTATGGGAAACAGTGGGTTCGAAAAATTGACTACTTTTTGTTATCAGGCATGTAACTAAAACATGACACGGAAACATAGAATTCTGTTTCACATTTCAGAAACGGGGGATGATATGTTCCAGGAGTTGGTAAGTGGGGGTTGTGGTAAAAGTTTGGTTTTGAAGCTGCTGATTGGCTGAAAATGACTGGTTTCGACCATTTTTTTCATGCAATTTGCCAGCTTGAGGCCTTCTATTTGATAGTAAATTATTTCTCCCGCATTAAAATTGACTATTTATACTTAATTTGTATGTGAATTTGGAAAATGTAATACATGTTATGCGCTAGATAAATAAGTTAAAGAATATTCGAATTGGAAGAGAGTTATGGAGTGTTATTTTGTTAAGTGCCTGGAAAACTATCGGACGGAACGTGACAGGTGTTACACGTAACAGCTTTCACTTCATCAAATGCCATAAAAAGCATAAAAAAACTAATTACCCGGTATCAGCTTTACAATATCGAAACTTGTATTTTATGAATAATAACAAGATAATAATTAAAATATGCTATAAACATAAACATATTTGCTTTGTACATGTTATCAACATAATCATAACATATTGGTCCCAGCTATTGAAGTCCATTCTAAAATAAAACAACGCGATCAGAGTTTGCAAGGTGTCACAAGCCACCTCCGATAACAATTTTGTTGTTGACCATTGTCTCTTTACGGCAACAACTTAACCGTCCTCAAGATGGAATCAGGTGAGAGACTTTTCTTTGTGTGACCAATGAGCGTTCTAGGGAACTGGATCAGTGGTTGATGTACAAAAGAAATTGTCCCTATATCGCGATAAATTCGGTCTTTTGATTGGCCAGAATGCCGTGGACAAATAACCATGACAAAGGATGCACCCAACATCCAAGGTATATGAGAGCGTGCAACATCCAGGGTATAAGCGTCGGGGGTATATGATTTAAACGAAAGCTTTCCGATTTCCGAGGGTATAAACATCGGGGGTATATGATTTAAACGAAAGCTTTCCGATTTTGCTCGCCCCGAAATAAAAATCGAACCAAAGAAACCCGAAAATAGTCACAAATATCATCAGGTGTCCGACAATTCAATCATAAAAATAAAATAAGAGCAAATAATTCGTCCCCTGAGTACTAGGCACATAGAACACATTGGAACTGAGGGGACGAATTTGGTCCCAGTGATTGTGGAGCTGAGAAATGAGTCCACAAATTTATTTCCACAGTGCTTGTATTGTGTTTTAAACGGGACAAAAACGTTATCCCAGCCAACATGTATGGTATATGGAGATTTAATACCTGGATGTCTCATTTTAACACCTCGGCCGCGGCTCGGTGTTTAAAAACCGACATCCAGGTATTAAATCTCCATATGCCATACATGTTGCCGGAGATAACATAGTAACTCCACTGATGTTATCGTGCTCGTTGACATTGAGAACAAAGTAACGTAAGACTTGGCAATTGCAAGACATGTTAAATCTACCATCCCTCTTATCCTCATCTCGGAAAAATGGATTCTCTGAACACAGACGTTTTCCAAAAAATGGGATTCCATAAAAAAGGATGTCGTAAATGTGATTCCTAGCCGACTCCGTAAAATGTGATTCCGTGATATTGTTTGAACCCTCGATGGTATTAAAATGGGTGAAACATCCGAATTTCATTTCACGTCTGCTCTGCAATGGGTGAACTCTTTATCTGCGGAGAGTGCCGGAGATCTTCATTCAACAGACAAATGTTACGCCCAAATGGTCCTCGCCTCTTAACACTGATGTCCCCATCGACAATCCCGGAGGCACTCTGGCGTAATTGCAAAATTTTACGCCATGCTGTTTTTAGGATATCTCTGATTGATACAACACTCATTGCCAACAATCATTCAGTACCAACAATCATTCACAGAATGTGTAATGGTACTGTGTCTTTCTTTCTGAGACTTTCGTTTTTTTTAAAAAAAAGACTAATATTGTGCTTTTCAGAGAATCTCTTTTAAGAAGGTGTCGGCCCTGAAAAGGGTTTTTACGGAGGAATTTATGAAGACACTCGTTCTGTGATACCAACACTTTAAAACGAAGTGTAGAGATAAGAATAATTAGGATAAAGCAGATTAACTTGTATCATGAATGTATGTCAGGGTAAACAATTAATAACCTGCATATGGATTTTTGAAATCCTCATAGAATTCACTCAGATCCGGTTATAGGTTGTTTAATTTAATCTTCCATTTTTATATTTTCTTTCAGGTTGTCAATTAAGACCAGGATACAGATCAGCCTTTTTTACCCGGTACTTCTCCAGTTCATTACCACGAGCTGCTAGAAAATGTCTTATCTCTGCACGCCATTCCAATTTGTCAATAATTTGCTTGCACTACTGACGAGTATACGTTAGATGACCGATACGACGCATATATTCAAAACAATATTTTGATAATTGTCTTCGCCGCGTCTTCTCTTTCTCTATCCTTTCATGTTCTCCCAATCGCTTATTGCATTCGTTATCAGATATTTCCCCCGGTGTCTTCCCACTAGACCAGTTCCCTTAAGACCAATTCACTTTAGGCCAATTCCCAAAAGACCAATTCCCATTAGACCAACTACATACTGTTATTGATTAAGGGTTGGTTAAGGGTAATTAAGAAAACATTTATTTACCGATAAGCACTTTACTTGATAAAAAAAAATATTTATACGCATGACATACAAAAAAATATACGTTTATAACATTTCAGTTTATAAAATATCAACAAACCAGAAAATAAGCAGATTATCATCTGAAAAATGAGGTCCCCAGAGGGTGAATTTGGTGACGCTACACTGCACGGCAGGGTAGCATCACTAAATTTACCCTCTGTGAACCCCAATCTGAATTAAGGTCTCAAACAATAAAAACAACAGAAAGAGGTATCCAGAGGATAAACTGACCCACTGTATGGGATAGCAACAGCAAATTCACCCTCTGGGGACCTCATTCTGCAAATGACAGACTGCATATTATCAGATTTGAATATCAATAACATTAAATCCATTTATAAATATTTATAAATATATCAAATTATTGATATAGAATTATTTTAAAAGTAGAACGCATGAGTTGGTCTAAGGGGAATTGGTCTTTTGGGAATTGGCCTCGTGGGAATTGGTCTAAAGGGAATTGGTCTAGTGGGAATGAACCTTTCCCCGATCCTCCACTTTCTGAACTCTTCTTGATCTGGAGAGAATTTTAGTCATTTTCCATTGAAGAAGAAATAATGAGCACAGATGAAATGGTTTCGCCGCCGAAGGCGCGCATTGATGCTGTGGGACAAGCCCCTTTCTGCCCTCTTTAATTGTATAAGATCTTTTGTGGCTACATGTCCAGGAGCGTTGAGGGGGGAAAAGGGTCGGGTACTCGGCAGGTGTCCAGGATTAGGTGATCTAAGGAGTTGTGGCTCGTCTTTTTGTTGGTCTGAACCCTTGGGTGAGGACCAGAGCATAAGGGGGGGGGGTCCTCTCGCAAAGGTTCTACCTCTCCCCGACGGTGCTGTGGTGGTATTTTCAGGCAAGTAAAGCCTGCCACTTATAGGACAGTCATGTTGTGGTGTTGGGCCATCATTGGCAAGTATAATCTGCCTCAGGCGGTCGATAGTACCTGGAGTTGGTTTGAGTATTTCGTCGGATCGTGGAAAAAAAACAACGGCCCTTTTCGGGGACAAAAAGACAAAGACCCGAACTTACCTGGTTCGGGGGCAGACCTGCATTGTAACCTATTTGGCCGGGCCAGAATGCGCTACCGATGCTTACAAAAAGGGGTAAAAAATGGACGCAGGACCAACGCTCGCCTCCCAGGAGGTGAATGACCACTTCTAGGGATGGAGCGAAGGATGTTCAGAGTCCAAAACGGTCAGATTCAGATTCAGATTCTTTATTCACGATATACATATATGTATGATGTAAACAAAAATAAAGATTATACATGAGTAACAAATAGCATACCGTGGGAAGTGGCATAGCCAGATTGGCTGTCTACCTGCCACCCCCTAAAGGAAACTGAACTCGCGAACAGACTGTGACTAGATGAGTAAACATGGGGCGATTTATCCGGTCTATGATAGGGATGCTGGTTTACCGTTCCTTAGCTCGTAATTACGTTCAAGTGTGAGAAGCTAGGATAAAAAGCCAGCGGGAGGGTGGTATTTCTGTTTAGGCAGAGTCCGCAGAGAGCAACCTGCTTGCTAAATTACCATCATTGCTCCGCATAAAGTTCAAGAGACACAATCAGTCAAATCGAGTGCATAATATCGTTCCAACTAGAAAGATCATGATCTTTATAATTGGACGAGGGGTCAATATCGGTGGGCGCACCATGGGAGGCGAATGCCATAAACTAGCTGACAGCATTTAGGTGTCGGTCAGTTCACCGCATGCGACTTCCCATGATTAGCCGACCGACGTGACCAAGCATTTGCTTAAATACGTGTTCCCGAACGCAAATTTGTTCCTCAAGAGTATTGTTTGGAGCTTCTTAACCGTGTGTGTCTCTACGCGAGGTTAGTGGGGCAACTAGAGGGAAAAACTCTGCAGGTTGCATTGGACGAGGGTGCAAGATTAAGAAATATCGCACGACTAGTATGTTTCTATTGAGGATTTGTTTAATTTGCTAATGTGTCACTATGATCAATATTTACTAAGTACAGTCTGGGCAGTAGGGATTATCGCAAATGTAGCCCTGTTATTGATATTTCGAACTGTGTCGTCTAAAGCGTTCCATAGTTTCGGGATGGCGTATAGATGAAGTTTATCTAGGGTTCGTGTACGTGTTTTTTCTATGTTTTAATGTCCCAACTGCCGGGTTGTCCTACCGAGTGGGTTGTCAGTAACCTTGAATGTATCGTTAAAAGAAACCGGTAATCTGCCATTTTGCCAGTCATGTGCGAACAGTAATGCATGCAATTTGAACAAGTCATCTACTTTGAGTATTTTATTTTCCTTAAATAAGGGGTCTGTATGGGAATTGTACTTTTTGTTATTTATTATTCTTAATGAGCGCTTTTGCATGATAACTAGTTTATTAACAGCTCGTGAATTGCCCCATGCTAAAATCCCGTACACCAGATGGCTATGAACCAGGGCGTAGTACAATGTTTTCAGGACTTTGCGTGGGAGAATATGTTTTACTTTGTTGAGGTTATAATTTGCGTGAGCTATTTTCGAGCATAGCCTAGATATATGAGCTTTGTAGGTTAAGTGTTCATCAATGCTTATTCCAAGAAATTTTAGAGATTTTTCTGTCTCACTTCCCCCGACTTTGCTTATCTTTTGATTATTTATTTTTATCTCTTGACAGAAATTATTATTCTTACCTTTATTTGGGTTAAGTATAATATAAGTGTTTTTTTAGCATTCAACAGCAGTTGGTTCGCCGAGCACCATTCAAATATTTTTTGAACTTCGTTGTTGAAAGAGTGAGTTATGGCATTCCCGTTTGAATCGGAGCAGTGTACCGTGGTATCATCAGCAAACGACAATAGATCGAGTGATGTTGATTTACTAATATCGTTGATATATAAAAGGAAGAGTACACGGCCCAGAATTGAGCCCTGTGGGACTCCACAGCTTTGTTTCGCTGAATCTGATTTGTATTCTTCGTACATAACATACTGAAGCCTGTCAGGCAGGTAACTTCTGAACCAATTATTCGAGAGGCCTCGGATACCATACTTTTCGAGTTTACATAATAGAATTTCGTGATTTATCGTGTCGAAGGCCTTTGACAAATCCAAGAACAGTGCTAAAGTGCTGTTTTTATCCTGTTTTTTGTTTTCTGTTGTGGTGCTTTTCAGAAGTTGGAGGATTGGGTGAATGGTGCTATGGCGTTTTCTAAATCCGTACTGGTGGGGGTATAAAATATTGAATCTATTTAGAAAATTTGTAAGTCTCGTTTCCATTAGCATTTCCAGTACTTTTGAAAACGCGGGAAGTATACTAACAGGTTTGTAATTGGTAAATCTATGCTCGTCGCCTGTTTTGAATATAGGTATCACTTTTGCAATCTTCATCCTATCAGGTACTTTGCCATTAATAAAAGAATTATTAATAACATGTGAGAGGGGATCCAATACTTCGTTTATTGTTTGTTTAAGAAGACTACTAGTTATACCATCGCAGTCTTTTAATAATTTGGGTTTCATTTTATTTACTATTCGGCTGACTTCTGTGGGATCTGTGGGTAACAGATGAAAGTTGTTGGAGATATTAGTGTTCATGTAGTCTAAATAGGACTTGTTTGGTTTCTGAATCTGGTCGGTTACAGCCTTTCCAATGCTGATAAAAAATTTGTTGAATTCGTTTGCCATGTTATTTGCTTCTTTTATTTCTATATTATCCTGTATAAAAAACGATGGCAACCCCCTTTCGCGTATTCCCTTATTTATAGCTTCATTTAAGATTTGCCATGTTCTTCGCATATTGTTTCTATTTTCGTTTAAGATGTCTCTATAATAAATGGTTTTGCACTGCTTTTTTACCTTGTTGAAGATTCTACAATAGTTTTTGTAATTTAATACGTTCAGAATTAGTCGGTTTTTAAAATTAACAAAAATATGCAATTACTTCGTCTTGGGTAATTGATCCCTGGGAGCAGCCCGTAATGTTCCTATGGCCTGGTTTTTTTTGTTCCTAGATACTTGCTATTAATGGTTGAATGATTATGGTAGCTAAATAGGTGAAGGCAGACCATCCTGATAAATGGTCTCAGCTGAGCTGATTTCACTGGCTGTTTGTTCACCTCCCTTATGCTCATAATTACCTGCTATTGATGGTTAAGTTAAAAAAAAGTTGAAGGCAGCCCATACTGGTAAATGGTCTCAGCTGAGCTGATTTTACTGCCTGCTAGCTCACCTTCCCTAAGTTCTTAGTTACCTGTTATTAGTGTTACTTATTATAGTCGATATAATTAGATTGTGGCGTTTTTAGGTTTTTTTGGCTGTCACAAATGTCCTGAAGTTCGGATATTAGTTGGCTGTCGGCGAGCCGTCGCGATTTTTTGTGGCTAGGGAGGCGAGGCGGTCCTTTATGGTTGGGATTTCGGCTCTGTCGTGGAGTATTTTGATAAGTGTATCCCAGGAAGCACGGAGAGCGACCCCGAGGACGTGGTTTTGGACCTTTCCGAGTTTTCCCATATTGGTTTGATTTAAGTCGGTTAGGATTAGTGCCCCGTACTCGAGCACAGAGCGCACGAAAGCTTTGTATAGTTTAAGTAGAATTGTCTGGTTGGCTCCCCAGGATGTGCCTCGTTGCATTTTTAGCAAGTTAATACATCTTGTCGCTTTGCTGGCAATATCGTTGGTGTGTTTGTTGAAGGATAGGTTTGGGTAAATGGTTACGCCAAGGAATGTCGCCTCTGTGCATTCAGGGAGGACTTTGTCCAGTAGTTTTAGGTCAAAGTCACGATTGTTTTTCTTACTTGTGAACGTGATTCTTTGGGTTTTGTTAGCGTTCAGCTTGATTCTCCATTTGGCACACCATTGCTCCAGGTCACTGAGGGCGCGTTGAAGAGGTTTTTGAACTAGATTGGTGATGTTATTAGAGTCCCAGAGGCCCTTATCGTCCGCAAATTGTGAGATCTGAACGCGATTATCGGAGATTTTGAGATCATTGACGTAGATGCTATATAGGAGGGGATGAGGACGGATCATTGGGGGGGGGGGGGGGGGGGGGTGTCCGTCTCGAGGAGGACACTATCGGACATTTTGTTGTTGACTCTGATTTTTATTTCGCGATCGTTAAGGGAGGAGGAGAGTAATCTAAGCAATTTTATAGGAAGATTCATTCTTGATGCTTTTATGCGCATTCTGTTGTGCCAAACGGAATCGAACGCTTTTTCTACGTCTAGTAAGATTGCCGCGCCCATTTGCTGGTTATAGATCGCGGTTTTCATTTGTTCGACGAGGCGGTAGACATGCTCAATACCTTCTTTACGGTTCCTATAGGCTCTTTGCCATTTACTGAAAAAGTCGGTTTCTTCAAGGTGCCCCCCCCCTTAGTCGATTGGTAAGAATTCTTTCGAATACCTTGTCAATGCAACTAAGGAGACTGATTGGGCGGTAGTTGGCCGGATTGGAGAGGTTTTTGTCTGGTTTGGGTATCATGACCCCAATGGCTGATTTCCAACACTTTGGAAAGTAGCCGTGGGTGAGACATGCATTGAATAGGCTCTTAAGTCTATTGATGGGGGAGTGTGGGCTCTGTTTCAAAATTCTGTAGCTAACTTCATCCTCGCCGGACGAGGAAGAGTTTTTGTACTTTTTTATGATATTTATGATTTCGTCATTAGTGATGGGAATGACGAGGTCATCATCGTCCCCTACTTCTGGGTCGGGTCAAAGTTAGGGTCACGGTAGATATCTGGGTGTTCAATTTTGAAGTCGTCAATCGCGTTTATGATGACGTCATCGTTACCGGGGCCTTGATATGGGCGATGAGTTTCTCTGAGGAGGTTGTCGAAAGTGTCGGCCTTGTCTTTGTCGGTACGCGCGAAGGAGCCATCATCATTTTTAACTGGTAGAGTGTTGGAAGCCCATATTTGGGCTTTATTCTGAAGTACAGGTACTGCAACTTAAAGGCTTTAAATTCAGCAACTGTGCTTCATATTTTCTTCGAAGTGATATTATTTCGTCTGTTAAGATTTGCCTTGTTACAATTTATAGGAGAGTGCCCACAGGCACTCTCCTATAAATTGTAACAAGGCAAAGACATGTTAACAATTTTTGGTGGTCGAAAATAATTTAGCTCTCTACCAGTTAAGGGGTTTGGCTGCTGCTTTATTACCTCGGTTTTTTACCAGTAAGGGTTTGGAATGAGTTCCTGAATGTTTTGGATTCCCTGATCTCGTTGAGGTTGGCTGTGTCTTTTTCACAGTTGGCTTGTTTTTCAGTTTGGAGGGCCTTCTTAACCTCGTCATGAAGACGGTTATACGTTTTTTCGAGGTCAGCTTTTTTGAGGGGGTAACTTTCATCTTTTAGAGCGCAAAGGGCTTTTCATTTGGTTTTGATAAATGAATGTTTGTCTCCCGAGATAGTACTTCTCCAGGGGCGCCCTTCTTCTTTTGGGTATATTTCATTTTTTCTAAGCCCTCGCACTGGGCTTCGAGTTCATTAGCGTTTGATGGAGAGCTGTCTAGGAGTTTGACATCGATGATGTCGCGGTAGAGGTTCCAGGTTATTTTACTAAAATTCCTGCGGAGGGTGGGGGGGGGGGGGGGTACCTGAGGGGGTCATATCCTATTTTGATTGAGGCATGGACCGGGAGGTGGTCACTGCCTAGGTCATCTTCGCCGACCCAGTGGTTGTCGATGTGATTTATGAGAGAATCGCTGGTGATTATTAGATCTAGGATTTCGGATGGCTATAGAGGATAGCTACTAACGTAAGTCGCGGAGTTGTCATTCATAACCACATGCAGGTTATGTTTTTTGGTGATTGCGAGTAGGGCTTCCCCGTTGGGGCCAGTTTTTGACAACCAAAGTATGTATGTTTGGCGTTGAAATCGCCGAGGAAGATACAGTGTTTGCATGAAATGTTCACTAGTTTTTATACCAACACAAAGTGACATTTGAATCAAACTCTATCCAAAGAACGCTCACGTGCTATTTTGATTATAAGGCGGGAGAGAATCAATCATTTACGACGTTTCTATCACGTCGTCGGAGTAAGTATAAAATTAACAACTCAAGCTGGGTTATTTCATGAGAAACATCAGCCTGACATTTTTCGTTAGAGATCATGGAGGCAACACGGAAAGAATACTCTACAGCAAACAGACATGTGGAAACCACGAAGAGGAGGGCTGATAAATAATTTTGAGTCCCTTTAACCCTTTACCTAACGAATCGCGCGCATTCGCACGCGTAATATGCAAATTGAGCAGTTGAAAAAATTAAATTTTTCAAAATATTTCAACAAAACCATATCATGTGACCCCCTCATTGGAACGAGCTCATTGAGCTCGTCCCATTGAGGGGTCACATGATATGGTTTTGTTGAAATTGTTTGAAAAAGTTAAAAAAAATATATTTAAAATAATAAATTTTGATATCGTCTGCGTTGGGTAAAGGGTTAAGAAGATGGTGGTCAGCAACACTATCGGCTAAGGAATACAGTCATTATGGAGAAGTTCCCCACTGTTAAAGAAGCCAGAAGACCATTCGGGGAGATTTAGTATCACAACAGACCAAAGCAATAGTTCGAACTCCCCATTTGGATACAGGAAGAACTAATAGTGGAGAAAAAAGATGTCTGGAAAAAGGAGTTTTTCGCGGAGGAGGAGATGCGTGGGTTGCTGGACACCATCATGGCTTTCAGGGCCTACACATTCTCAAAAGAGATTCTCTGAAATGCCCAGATATGTTTTTACAGTCATTTGCGAGTTTTTATTCTTCTCAGGTCAGAAATGAGCAAATATTACCGCCCAGACTTTTAAAATAATGGAAATGGTGACTATAGCTTTCAAAATGTGCCTGTAGTATGCTGAACAAAAAGGAAAAAAATGGCTATCGTTGCCAATAAGTCATTCATTGTATAGCAAAATAGAAAAACACATGTATTCAGAAATGATTTGTTTACCTCCGATAACGTTCTGGTAACATCGTTTATATCTTCGCAATGTCATGTTTTCTGAAATTTCGTCTGCATTAAAACGTTTCAGTTAGAGATCCAAGTAATTCAGTGTTATTTCTGATTAGGGCTGTCACAATTTTTGAATGTAGGAATCGATAAATCGTCTCAAATAATCGATAATAATCGATTAATCGTACATAAATGACTTCCTCCCTCTCTTTGAAGTCGTTAAAATGAAGTTCAAGTCAGTTGACCTCAAGTGAACAACGAAGACGATCCTCTTTTAGGCACATTCAAAGCTTTGATGTTCTGAACTTTTGAACCGTCTGTGCAATAATCAAGACCTGTCGTCAGTAGGGTTGTCACGATGTTTGAATTTAGGAATCGATTAATCGTCGCAAATAATCGATAATAGTCGATTAATCGTACCTAGATGGCTCCACCCCTCTCCCTCTCTTTGAGTAAGTCGTTAAAATGAAGTTCAAGTCAGCTGACCTACCTCAAGTGAAGAACGAAGACGACCCTCTTTTAGGTACATTCTAAACTTTGATGTTCTGAATTTTTGAACCGTCAGTGTAATAATCAAGACCGGTCATCAGTTGCGAACTTGCGAAGTTCGCAACTGCCGACCGGTCTTGATTATTACACTGCCGGTTCAAAAGTTCAGAACATCAAAGCTTTGAATGCACCAAAAAGGCAAATGTTTTTAACGGCTTCTTGAGGTTTAATGTCGACGTTCTTGACCTTTTACTTTTAGAAACACTAGTTCTTTCATCAAATTTGACTTTAATTATTTAACGTCTAAAACGGGGTAAAATTTACCGATTCTTCGACAACGAAAAAATGTTCTCAGATCTGTTACAGTTTTCAGAGTGTGTGTTATTGCTTTTCATTCTTTGCACAAAGTCTGAAGTCTTCTCTTCTCTTAGTCTAGCTATTCCAACGTACCCAGTGGGAAAGCCGCGATGTTTATTTTATAACTCGCATACTTCATCCCTGATCAGGGTGACGCCGGTGGATGACTCCGGAAGTGACGCCATGTCACGTGGCCTAGTGGCGCTATGTTTGGTTGTCCTGGTAGCTCGCGTGGGCGGCATGTTGAGTCGTCATCCCGAAGGAGATTGTGGTGTCAATGCGCATGCAATGCGCATGTCGTTAAGGTGATATGTGTTTCCGTCGTCCATTTTGTATACTGGATGCCACCATCTTGGTTTCTATGGTAGCACGTGGTTGCTATGTGCCTGGAAGGCTTCTTAGAGAACGGGCGGGTGTTCGCGGGGTGTGTTCCTTTGTATAAGATTAAATCTAATTACCCAAATAGACCCGACTCTCACACCAAATCACTAAAAACACCCCCCTCCCCCCCAAATCGCTTTATGTGGTACGGATCCCCCTAGAATCCTCCTTTTTTCTAATTCTTTGTATAGGAATCAATCTAATTACCTCAAATGCTTGGTTAGAATTATCCAAATAGACCCGACAAGTTTTACTAGTTCGAATTCCTTCAGGAACCTCAACTCTGCTTATCCTGGTCTATTCAATAGCTTTTTCTCTCCATTCCTTGGGGTGGCCTGTCTGCGTTATGACTTCCCTGGCCTTTCTATAAAGTATTCTGACTTTCCTAGATGTGTTTGGGTGCTAGTGCACAATGTATACACAACACATGCAGCACATAGGCACATACTGTATTTGGGGATACTTATGACATGGTAATGCATCATTTGAGGATACATGTACCTTTTGAGGATACATTTTTTGGATGTTTTTGAGGATACATTTTGCAGGATATCTATTTGAAGATAGTTATGGCTCCTAGTCCAATTCAGCCCCTGGTTTCGAGACCACCCCGCACCCTCCATAGCCCCAAGGCCATCAATGTTGACTTGTCCATGGTTGCCACCATCTGTCTGTCGTGTGACCCAATTCAATTGTACTCTTCCAACAAATTTTAATATTAGAACGTTTCTCTTCATGTTCTATCGGTTGATAGTACCTGAGTTTGTGTGATTTCTGAAATAAAACCTGAAGCAGCGAAGCTGCTGAAGGTTTTTAACAGAAATCATACAAAGTCAGGTATTATCGACCGATAGAACGTGAAGAGAAACGTTCTAATTATTTTATTATGCCGAACAAAAAATAGCTTTCATTGTAAAGGATTAACTGCAACATTCCATCAATCTTGAAACAATGTAGTCGAATCCAGAAAAAAATGTTTTAGTGACGTCATTTCGAACGAATGACGTCACTCTAGGAGTTTCCAGATCACCAAATTCGAAAATGACTTGTTACATGTGCCATCGCTTTGGAAGTTTCTATATCACCAAATGCCAGTGTTTACAACTGCATCATGCTGTTATAATTCATTATTGATGGTAAAATTTTACAGGATCATACTGTACAGGACTAGGACACAGTAGGAGAAGGATCTACAGTTGGAAAGTTTATTAACGCACTTGCATGATAAGTGGTGTAATGGGATATAAATTAATGTTTCTTGGTGGACGACAGCTGTTAGAATTTATAGGAGTAAACTTGAGATCGAGACTACTTGTGGAAATATAAGTGATTGAAGTCGCACTCACTACAGCTTGTACAAGTGGTGAACAGTACGTGAGTTTTTATTTCTGAATCTTTTAAATTCATTGTTTGCAGTTAAAACTGAAAACACACCCACTGAAGTTAAAAAATAGGACGCTGCTGTCCTTTCCCATTCCCCGCGAACCTCGACTCCATCTGCTGCGAAAAACTGAAAAGCTGTTCATCATCAGCTGCGTCCATGAAATTGTCGTGTGTGACACTTCCGATTCTCTCTGAAGATGTGTTGTAACTTGTCGACAAACCGACTAAAAGCTGCCTTGAGCCAGACTGAGAAGAACTAGATACACTACTACTTGGAGCTATAGATAAACTAGCTTGCGACTTTAGTATTTGTCTATGGGGTACTTGAAGAGTAGCACAACCCTGCCCTGTATATTTTGTCAAAGCATCTGCCATTTCTCGCTTTTCCATGGCGCTAGAATCTGTGCAGTAACTTTGAATGGAGACTGGATTTTTATGTCCCGAAATTTTTGGGGACTCAAAGCCATTTTGGAAAAGTACTGTGATAGCTGTTGCGCGTATGCAGTGATTTGTGTATACGGCTGATAAGTTGGCACGATGACTTATTTGCTTCATCATTCCTGATAAAGTATCTTTACCTAAAGGTGACCAACAGTACCATTTCTCTTGTTCGTTGTCGAATGAACACAACGCACGTTGAAATAGTGCTGGCTCATCTTTGTGTCTTTTACTTAGATACGTTTCAAAGCTGGCAACAGGGCACATTCTGGTACCAGTGGCATACATGTAAGCCCCCTTACCCTCACAAAAGTGGAACTCCCCACTGTGGTTTTTGTCTTTTTCCGATTTACTTCTTCTCACGAATTTCCGCCCGCTGTCATCATGGCAGATTTCGAAATGTTCAGGGGTCAAATCACGTTGATTCTCTTGATCGCGGTGGCCGAAGTAAAATACAGTTTCAAACCACACTTTATTTAATAGTTCTTGAGGAATGTCAGGATTGAAAACTATGGGGTGCTGATAAAGTTTCTGCATATCAAGGGGGGGGGGGGGGGGGGGAATTGGTGTTTTGTGTTCAACGGAACCTTTTCCTTCTTGTCGTAGATGTTTAAAGACGGCTTTGAAATATTTCTGATGACTTTCTGAATTCAGTCCCAGTTAAAATATTCCTCTCAAGAAATCTATTGATTCCATGTCTGAAACAAATTAGGGAACTCTTAGTATATGACTGTTTTTGCTTAGTTCTCACGTTGACATAAAAATCAGCCAGCAGGTTATCGAGTTCCTTATCAGAGAAAGTTTCCACATTCTCACTCAGTCCACGACAAACGCAAAATTCACGCAGAATTCTTAAGCTGTACCTGGTAGCATTAAAAGGTTTTTTTTACTGGAAACACTTTCAACTAAATTCAACACAGAATTGTTCGTAAATCTTTCCCTAACTTCGTTCATCTTTGCATTTTCCCAATGAATATTGGCACGTTTCTAACTATCGGTGAAGAAAAACGATAAACAGACGCGGCGCCAGCGTTTGATGTTGAGACATTCCAGTTAGCGCGTGCGTAACCTACGCTGATCAATCGAAGTGAAGCTTACATTCTTTGTTCTCGGGTTTCCAGGGGAGAACGTTCCGATAGTACCCGTGTTTTGTCCAAAAACACCAGTACTATGACTTTTAGAAGGTGTCAAATTAACCAATCACGACTGATGTCACAGACGTGAGACATAATAAAGTCCTATATCACCCTTGCAGTCTTGTACCATCATTACCTTGTATCATTACTATTGGCTGGTAGCACTACTGTAAGTTTAGTAGCTACCACCAATTGATTCTGTCTCGACATCTGCCTTTGGTCAAATCATTAATAGGCTCAACAAGATCGCCCCGTTCATCTAAGCCTGTACCAGTCAATACAATGCCTAAACCTAGTGTAATTTAGGGCACCTTACAAATCAGAAACCGTATGTTGATCCTCATTACATGCAGCACATGGCACATATGACTAAAACGTGATTCTTGGAGTATAATCGGAGAGAGATTCCATGGAACGTAGGACTGATGTTTGGTGGAATGTGCGTGTGTGCTAGTGCACATTGTATCACAATGTGCACACACCGCATACAACACATAGGCACACCTGGGATGTGTCGATATGTGCCTATGTGCTGCATGTGATGTGCGCATAGTGCGCATTGGAGTATAATCGGAGAGAGATTCCATGGAACGTAGGACTGATGTTTGGTGGAATGTGCGTGTGTGCTAGTGCACATTGTATCACAATGTGCATACACCGCATACAACACATAGGCACATCTGGGATGTGTCGATATGTGCTTTTGTGCTAATGCGCACTATGCGCACATCACATGCAGCACATATGGATATTTCAGGATACTTATAACATGGTAATGTACAATTGGTGGATACTTGTTGCAGAAACAACAGGTTTCTAGATCCGGGTACTTCACACTACATCCGAGTACTTCTGCTAGGAAAGGTATAAAAATGGTTGGTCTGTAGTTCTTTGGTTATTTGTGTCTTGGCCGTCGTCGAGTGAAGACATGTTACCAGTGCGGTGCAGATACTATTTTAAGGTATTTTCAAGATCTGATAATGCCAGAAGACACGAGAAGAAGCATTAACGCCAGAAAAAGAGTCGGTTCCAATGCAAATATTGTACAAAGTTGTTTTCCTGACCATACAATAGGAAGAGGCATGAAAACCATCACTGACCAAGAAGAACAGAGCTCAGTCATGAAGACCATCCACAGAGAGATACTGAAGACCTGCGATCAATGATCAGATCAGTCAATAAAGTAGTTTTAGAATTTTTACGCTGTGCACACAAGGAGGAAAGGAATGCCGTTCTTCGAGCTGCAGGTGAAGATTTGATTACCCGTTTGTAGGGCTGCACGATATTCAAAACAGAATACCGGTATCTGTATTCAAAAAAATACCGCGGTATACCGGTATATCGAAAACCACAATCGAGACTTGAGACATCACCACGGAACGAATCAGCATGCCTTGATGATGCGGTTCGAAAAACCTTTACACAACGAAGACGATATCAAAATTTATTATTTTAAAAAAAATTTTTCCAAAACTTTCTGCAAAACAATATCATGTGACCCCTCATTGGAACGAGCTCGTTGAGCTCGTTCCAATGAAGGGTCACATGATACAGTTTTGTTGAAATTGTTTAAAATTATTTTGTCAACTGCTGAGTTTGTATATTACGTGGGCACATGCGGACGATTCTTTGGGTAAAGCGATAATATTATTCGTTCGGACCGACAGATAAAAAACTCAAGACATCTTGAAAATTAAATTGTGGGTAAATAAATAATGACGATAAACCGATATTTTTGTAATTACACCAGTATTCAATCGATATTGGTTTGAATACCGGTATATATCGGTTTATCAAAATACCGTGCAGCCCTACCCGTTTGTGTAGATGTGCTACCAATATCATTGAAGACTGAATTCGACTTAATTTGATGAGATGCGTGAACAAGGGGGTGCATTAACGCTGCTTACAAAGATGCATCACTACATAATGCTTATAAAAAGAAGTATGTAACGAAGGAGTTGCTTTCTCTAGTCAATCATCAGACCAGTCCTAGCCCTGAGACAGGTATAAAAGGGATTTATACCATTATTACCTATTCTGCTATGTATAAAAAGCCTATGACATAAATTTTAGCTTTACACACCAACCGTGGTGAACACGTCAGCCATGGGATTTCAATAGTAAAAATTTACACCCACAGTTGACCTACATCCACCGTGGCCTTTGGTGACGTCGACCTGAATGCCAGCTTGTCTAAATTTATCGCACGTCGCCTCGCGAAGGGTGAAATGAAAGTGACAATTATTATTTATTACGTTTTTAAATGAGTTTACCCCATAAGACACCAAAACTTAACAAACATGTATTATTGTGAGAGTAGATTCTATCCCCCCAAAATACTATCCACCCAGAAATCCCATCTCAAAATAGAGCAAAATATCCTCCAAAAATGTTAAAATTAATGCAATGTTTGTCAATACTCCCACATAAATATTGATATTCTCTAAGACAACAAACATGTAATAACGTGGAGTGGGATAGAATTCACAGAGAGGCTTCTCTACACTGATAATTTTATCCTGTATTGTTGTTGTTGTTATTATTGTTTAGTTTTAACACCAACAAATTAAGGTGAAAATGGGTCATTACCCCCCATGAAAGTTTTGTGCTGGTATTGGTGTGAGTTCTTTGTGGTTTATACCTGCAACAATGGATAAATAATGTGGCTTCAATGAGAGGGTCTGATCAGTCTTAACATGAATGAGCAAGATGCTATCCCACCCATCCTAACTAGAGGCTGGATTTCCATTCCCGTTCTTGAAACATTACATCATGTACATGATTTTAATTTCCCCCCCCCCCCCGATTTTCAGTTCCATGACCATTAAAATGGAACAAACTATCGATTATCTTATGTATTTCCATCCACATGATTTTGACCAATGAAACAATACAGTAACACTGTTCTTTATTTTTTGTAGACAGCTAACCAGAGAATGCCAAAAATGACGTCAGAAATTATATCATGTGTATTTTAATCCAATATAGGTCACAGAGAAAGGGCATAAGAATAAAGAGTAAACAACGTCACCTTTCAATAGACATTATTTCAGGCGAAAGATTATTTTAGGGTAAAAATACTAACATTAGTTGAAGGGTTTATTTTCAGGAAACTGTTCATGTTTTTCATGGATTGTACCGAATTTCCTTAGGGGAAAAAGTTTCACCAAGAAAAAATATCCAAGTCATGATATTTACCTCCTTGAGTGTTTTTGTTTATGTAATCAGCGTTTACATTTGTACCAGGATTTTCTTTCCTATTTTGGGTTTGAATGTCCTAGGAAAGCCATTCTCCCGGATGGTATTTCCTAGCAAAATCTAGTCCGCTGGATAAATTTTCCAGGGGGATCATATTTACTGTTACATTATCGCATGCTAATAAAGCATCCATAACTCAAAATGGTATGTTATTATGTTATTAAAATGAAAAAGGCCCCCGTTTCTTTTTCCATTTCGTTTCGGCGATAAAATTGACAGCGGAAGTATCGCCCACCGATGCTCATGTAAACAAAAAATAGATTCGCACGTATGTACGTCTGGTGCTCAGTAAAATCGAGAAAAAATAATAGCGACTCTTAATAATCTGACAATTATGGTATAAATAAAATATACCCAAAGTAGCTTGGTGTACCAAATGATCACCATTCGTGGTTAAGTGGTTTTAACACCACTTTACCACTCGTGGTGAACATTTGGTACACCAAGCTACTATGGGTATATTCTATATGTACCAACACCAAAAACTCATTCGTTCTACCACCACGGAAGAGAAAGGACATGACAATTCATCGTTGCAGATATTTTGATAAAGAATCATCCAGGTGCTTAACACCCAAAAGACATGAAGATGATTACTGTCCTATGCGGCAATCGGAAAAAAAACCGAACAACATTGAAAGACTGAACAGAAATAGAAAACTGAAGCGATTCCAATCTCATGTTAACCGGCGTGAAGCCAAGACTATGATCAAGACGGCTAATGGTGGTTTGATACAATGCATATGTGATTGTGTCAATAACTTATTAGATAATAAAGTGCCAATGACCAAATCCGAAATCACGCAGCTCATCCAGTGCAAACACCAAATACGGAGGCTAACCTTCCTAAAGGATCAACTATTTTATCGAAAGAAAGACGGATGATTTTGAAAGGGGGATTTTTAGGGCAGTTACTGAAACCTATCGTCAATATATTGTCAGATGTCCTCAGTTTATAAAAGGGCGTACTCGTAACAAATTTGTCATTTGTGAACTGTCCTTCGAAGAGAGCGGACGCAATGCAATACTGTCATAGTTCTTCACCACGAAACTATTCACCAATGGACGATTCGGATTCCGATGGGCCAGAGCTATCTGAAGCCAAGAAGTTGTGGAATATGAAGAAGACGATTCTACATTTCGTCCTCTGAGTTCCAATGTGTTCTATGTGCCTACTGGCACATTGAACACATTGGAACTCAGAGGACGATTTGTTATGGGAAATATCCTACTATTCAGCAATGGATTCGGATGTTGAACTATCTCAGGAAGAATCTGAAGAAGAAGACGATTCTACTGTTGTTATGGTAAATAGCATCCAAAGTGCTTATGACGAATACCAAGAATATTTTGACAACCCCATGAACAAGTATATCGAGGATGGAATAGATATAGACAGAACGTGATGTGTGTTTGAATCGGTGAGTGCTTTGCAAAACGAGCATACGGCTCTCGTGTAATATGACTACGCCATTCCAGCTCGTTATGTAAAACACCCACTGATTCAAACACACATCGCGTTCTGTTTTTATTACGCATCCCGTTCATTAAAATTCATTTAAATAAACAAATTTTAATTCCAATGTTTAAACCCAAAGGTGAAGAGACCGTTTGTTCTGTTTGAAGCTGCACTGATCAAATGGATCGATAAAAAATCAAAACAACCTTTTGGGAACCCGTCTAAATTACATTGGGTTTTTTCTATTGGGCGTGTTTGTTGAATTTCGTATCGCCATTTCTCTTCGGCTAAGCATTTGGTGACTGTTGCTGTTAGTAAAAATATAAGTACAAATTTGGGCAGATTTGCAAAATAGCTGGGGGAAACGTTTTTAAAAGAAGTTCGAAGCATGTCAAGATGTCCGAAGATTTACCGAAATAAAGTTGACGAATTTAGATATAACGGGATCCGCAGACAAGACGGACACGGGACTGGGTTAATGTTGTGGTTGGAAATGATTGGGTTTTTTTCTAATATTACCTCATTTTAACATTTTTTTTTTTTGTTTTCGTGAACCGACTTTATTTTGCTTTGGACGTTTTCATTTCCACACTACGCGACAGACGATCGATAATTGTATAAAGAAATTTGGAAACTTTTCGAAGTGCAACTAATGACTCGACGGGAAAGGAACTAGTATAAACGGTGCTGGGAATAAAGTTCCGGCTTGTACATCACCGGTTGAATACAGAAACTTTTATGTCATAGCGGCGATTCCGTTAAATGCAAGGGTTTTATGGACGTGCAATAAAAAGAAGCAGTTACAGTGGCATTTATAGCACTTCAAAAGAGTGTCAGAGAAGCCATCGACACGGAATATATTGATGCACTGACGTACGTTAAGAAATTTTGCAGGGGCCCAACACACATGAACATTCAAAAGACAGCCAAGCGCCTTCGTAAAGAAGAGGAGTATGACTTTGAAAAATGCCAGAAATACGCCTTGGAAAAGCGAAGAGTTCTGTCCTATGACCTTACAGAAAACTACTCATTCAAAGTGGAAGAGGACAAAGAAGATGAAGAAGAAGATTAGGATTCAAGAAGAAAATGGACGCGCCGACGGAAAAGAGTGTTGGTATGAAAATAAATTCATTTCCGTTCTGAACGTCGAAGAGTAAATATATCAATGCCAACAACAGTGCTCAGATTCAAAGATGTCATACACATACAGATCTTCAAGAATGCTTCCGGATAAAAGCTGACTTCCCAAGAACTGGCCCAAGTGAATCGCGTGGTAGATGGAGCCAAGAGAAGAAATATAGACCAGCATATAGATGCTGGTGGAAAGAAACAAATATGCGTGGATACCCCTTATGGTACGTGTCGATTATTAACCAAAGAAGAGAACGAAAGTCAGAGAAGAGTCAAGCTACCATTACAACCAAGAGAACGAAAGAGATGCCAAAGGGAACTGCCATAAAAACGAACCAGAGGAGTCTGATTGCAACACCGTGCAAACAAGAACGACGTTTCCATTGAAACTGATAACAGATAAGTATGGAATATAACATCGCAAAATACACAAATTTCTTTCTAATTTCTTTGGGGATGAGAACAAACGCAGATTAGGTCAATTGTTGGATTTTAATTGATAAAACAGAGGCTAAAAATGTTGCTTTCAATGCCGATCAGCAGTTCAATACACGTGTGATCAATGTTGATAAATAAAGCCAGTTTGTAGGGGCAAATGAAGTCCCGGATGTAAGATGGCGCGATGTAAAAATGGTCTATTAAGTTGAATGGAACTAACATAGAGACAATGATAGACTCAGCAGCTGAAGTCGCAATAATATCGGATGAAGTCTTCAACTCTTTACCCAACGCAGACGATATCAAATTTTTTTATTTTAAATATCATTTTTTTAATGTTTTTCAAAAAATTTCAACAAAACCATATCATGAGTCCGCTCGTTCCACCGAGGGGCCACATGATATGGTTTTGTTGAAATATTTTGAAAAATAATATTTTTTCAACTGCTGAATTTGCATATTACGCGGGCGGATGCGGCCGATTCGTTGGGTAAAGGATTAACAGTATTCAAGAAAAATCTGATATTAAAAAGACAGTAGAGTTAAAATTGGCAGCTAAGAATTCTCGACGAGCTCGTTCCACCGAGGGGTCACATGATATGGTTTTGCTGAAATTTTTTGAAAAATAATATTTTTTTAACTGCTGAATTTGCATATTACGCGGGCGGATGCGGCCGATTCGTTGGGTAAAGGGTTAACAGCATTAAAAAAACCCTGATATTAAGAAGACAGTAGAGTTAAAATTGGCAGCTAAGAATTCTAGTATGACCGAATTTTATCTTGGACCGGTTAGACTAGAATTAGGAGATCAAATTTTCCATGAGCATGTGTGTGTAGCTCCAATAATGGACCCAATGCTTTTAGGATGATTTTTTGATAAAGCATAAGTTAATTTTAGATTTATCTGGGGCTGAAATGTATATCAACGAAGAGAATGTTGATATAAGTTCTGGGCAATTACCAAAAAAGCCCTAGTCCGTGATGTTCACATCTCCTAGTGAACACAGTGAGACCACTGGTGTGTTGGAAACAAAATTGAGTCAAAGGGAAACATCTACCGAAAAATAAGGGGGCAGGGTGGCTCAGTAGGTAGAGGTGCAGGCTGCAAGCCGAGAGGTTCTCGGTTCGAATCCCACCTGCGGCAACCGCGTTGTGTCCTTGGGCAAGACACTTCACCCCCATTGCCCATGTGGGGGCACGGTGACGTTGTGTATTAAGGCGTACTGCACGTCGATGGTGCACCTGTCTTCAACCAATGCTAACCCTGCTTGTGTGGAGTTGGTATGTTGGGGAGCTGACAGTTGCTCGCCGTTGCTCGTTGGTTCTCTCCGGGTACTCCGGCTTCCTCCACCCGTAAAACTGTCACGGTCATGGGTAGCCAATGTGCAGAAATATGTGACCTTAAACACCAATAAATAAATATCGAAAATAAGCCAGTCCAAGTTGAAAAGCGGCGGATTGTATGCTTTTGTTTTGTGTAAAACTGATTTTGATAGCAGTTTTATGATTGAACCTGTTATGGGGGAACTTCTTATACCCAGTACCTTGCATTATAAGTTACAGGGCGTTCAGTTGGCAGATACATACAATGTCATATACGGCGAAGAGAAAACAATATTAGGTGAAGCGATCTGTAACGTATTTATTATGCGCGGCATGCTAAAATGTCATTGGGGAAGTCAACTCAACGAACAGTTGAATGATGCGCACTTCTCGAAAAATGTAAACAAAGCAGACGATGTTTACATACTCAACAAGGGGAGTAATTTTGCTTCCTCATTCTAATAAATCACTCGTGACTTGTTCTATAACCGCCAATGTTTTGGGCTGGTTTGGCATGTTATTATAACAGTTTCATTCAATCGAATGCAATGGGTCTTCTGTACGACTGCGCTGCAGCATGCATGTACGTGTAAATTAAAAGCTGAGGCGTGTGGATATAATGATAAAACAAAATGGCTGACGGGCACCTAATATTAAATTAATATTAGGTGCTTTTCAGCCATCCTCAACCTAATATTGCGGAGTCTATATCTCTTAGTAACTTCATTTGATTGGATAAACAAATTTACTAGCATAATAAAATGGGAACCAGAGAAAATTCTACTGTTGTGTTTTAAATTTGTCTGACAAATATGTAACTTTACAGAAAGGTAAAGTGATTACATCAGCTGTGGAAACTGAAGTGTGCCGTCCAGCAGATGCCAATATCCAAACTATCTCTCATGCCAATGAAGTTTAAACTGATCTTGGGAATTCTAAATCAGATGTTCCTTCACATTTAACTGATTTATTTAATCGGTCAATTTTACATTTAGTTGAGAATGAACAACAAGAGTTAAAAAGTTATTAATAGAATTTCAAGATGTTTTTGCCATTCGTGACTATGATCTTAGCAGTTTTACTGCAGTAGAACATACCATTCCTACTGGTGGCGATAGGCCGATTAAACTACGGATGCGTCGTATACCTAATGCTTTTGCTGGGGAGGAGGAGGCAAATTTGAAAAAAATACTAGATGCTGGCATAATTAAGCCGTCGATTTCTGAATGGGCAGCGGCACCAGTTTTGATTCAGAAACGTGATCATACTGTTCGATGGGGCTAAGACTACAGGAAATTGAATTCTGTAACTTCAAAAGATTCCTTCCCATTGCCCTTACGGAGCGAGTGCTTAGATACATTATCTGGTAAAATGGAGTTCAAAACTAGATTGTAACCAGGCTTACTATTAACTTCGGATTCAAGAGGAAGATCAGGCTAAGACTGCCTTTGTTACCAGATATGGTCTTTTTGAATTCTGCCGTATGAGTATGGGACTCACAGGTGCAGTAGCTAGTTACTGTAGGGCAATAAACTTGGTTTTGCAAGGGCTGATATGGAAAACAGCATTGTCATTTGTAGATGACTGTTTGGTCATGGGGAAAGATTTTGTTGATCACATGCAAAATCTTCGTGAGGTATTTTTAAGATTCCGACAGTACGGATTGAAGTTGAAACCCCGTAAATGTATTTTGTTTCAACTTGAGGTGCAATTTGTGGGGAGAGTTATCAGGGCAAATGACCTTGAAATGGGCAATAGTGCAATTGAGGTTATTAAAGAATGGCCTCGTCCCCAAAATGCTAAAGACGTTGAACGTTTTATGGGGTTAGTTAACTATCACAGAAATTTTGTGAAGAATTTTGCTGAGCTTTCCAGACCTTTGTATCAGGCTATCTGCATGAAACTTTTTGTGTGGAAAGATGAACATGAAAATGCGTGGCAGAAACTCCAAGAAGCCCTTGCGAATCCACCAGTTTTGGCTTTGCCCAATAAAACAGATGCCTTCGTTATTGACACTGATTGTTCTGAATATTGTATGGGTGCCGAGTTGATACAGATCCAGAATGGGGAAGAAAAAGTTATCTGTTATGGTAGCTTAGCCCTTTCAAAAGAGCAGGGCAATTATTGTACGGCTCGTAAGGAGCTGCTAGCTGTTGTCACTTTTTGCTCGGCAGTATCGGCATTATCTGTTAGATAAACCATTTACGGTCCATATGGATCATAGCAGTTTGATGTGGTTGGTTAGTTTCAGGGAGCCACAAGGTCAATTATCTCGTTGGCTGCTTGTTGAACGTAGTCAGTATGACATGAAAATAGAGTATCGAAAGGGAATAAAACATCAGAATGCCGATTCTTTAAGTAGTATTCCTTGGGAGAAATGTTGTAATAACGTGGAGAGAATCAAACAACTACCGTGTGGTGGATGCTCTTATTATGAGCGTGTTGAAAAGAAATGGCGACAGTTTCGGGAGGAGGTGGATGATGTCCTACCCCTTTCGGAAACTGCCATTCGGTCCATACACAAATCCTTTGATAAGGACCCCACAGTTACAGTTTTTCCAGATGGACACTGGAATTTAAGATATTCTTTACCCAAATTCTGGGGGAAATGCTCCCGCTAACCCAAAATCTCACAAATATTCCCTGTCCATGCACATATGGACATTGATGTATCAAAGCCAAACATAAATGAAGTACAGGTTCAAGGTTCAAATGATGAACTTCGTGAAAAACAGAATGCTGATACAGATTTAAGCATAATTCTAAACTGGCTGAAAAATAAAGTGGAGCCAAGTGAAAGTGAACTTTCTATAGCAAGTCCTGCTGCAAAATATTACTGGCTAAATAAAGAAATTTGTTCTCTTCAAAATGGCTTGCTACACAGATCTCGTAAAGATGGTACTAAGCCTTTAGATGTGCTTATCAGCCTAAAATATTTTGTTATCTTTATGTCATGGCATTCCGATGTCAGGTCATCAAGGTATGCTAAGGACCAGGTAACGTGTACGAGTGTCATTTTATTGGTTTTGTTTGGCGAAAGATGTGGAAACTTGGGTGGATTCCTGTAAAAGCTGCAACGTTTCCAAGAAGCCAAATCGCCATTCTCGTGTTCCTTTGCAGCAATTTCAGACGGGATCCCCAATGGAGCGGGTCCACTTGGATTTTTTAGGACCGTTACCGAAGACCGAACGGGGAAATGAATACATATTGATGATGATCGATCAGTTTACGAAATGGGTCGAGTGTGTTCCTTTGCCTTCTCAGACGACAGAGGAAACAGCGACCGCATGTGTAAATGAGTTCTTTTTCCGATTTGACGTTCCGTTTGAAATACTTACAGATCAAGATCGAAATTTCGAGAGCAGCCCATTTAAAACTATTTGTGAATGAGCTCAAATTCATAAAACACGGACAGCTCCCTACAGACCCATCATGTAATGGTCAAGCAGAAAGATGTAACAGAACTTCGATGGGGGCTGTTCGGTGTTTTGTGAATAAAAAACAATATAATTGGGATTGTTTTCTTCCACAAATTGCTGAGGCTCTTCGATCTTCGCTTTGTCAGCAGACAGGATTTACTCCCAATCGTCTGATTTTGGGTGGGGAGGCTAATAAGCCTGTGGATCTTGTTTACCCAACAAGTGTATCTTTTTCAAAAGATAGAAGTATCCCTGAATTTATGTCCGGGCTTGAGGATGTTATTAAGTGCTCTCACGACATTGCTAGAGACCATTTGAAACGGGCCCAGGTTAGAATGAAAAGGAACTATGATGTGCGAATTTTGCAGAAGTCTTACAAAGTAGGGGATGCAGTGTATGTACGTGACACAGCTGTTATGAAGAGAATTGCTAATAATTATCGGTAAACTGGAAGGGACCAGGTTTGATACTAAAAGTGATTTCCTCAAGCCATTTTAAAGTGAGACTTTCCCTTATAAAAAAGTACCATGGTAAACCACGGTAAATCCCAAAATACCCTGGTAATACAACGGTATTACCATGGTATTACCAGGGTATTTTGTGATTTACCATGGTACTTTTTTATAAGGGATCGTACGACTGAAATTACTCCCCATCATGATAGGATAAAACTTTGCAAGGATCGTGAGCTTCCCAACTAGTTAGTAACCGTAAGGAAACGGTTGCATGAAAAATCAGCGATTTCTGATCGAACTCTTGTTTGATTTTGCTTTTGCAATAAGCCCGATAGTGGGGCGTTCATGATCCGGTGTGACAATTGCAAGGAGTGGTACCAGGGTAAACGTGTAAAAGTTAATGCTAAGAAAGCTAAGAACTTAAAAGAGTATTTCTGTCCAGATTGTAGTATATAGAAGTTAATGTGGTGTTTACTTCTTTGTAGATTTGTTGGCGAGAGGTCAAGAAAATGTCACACATGTCGGAATCGGCAGTTGAATTTACATGTTAGTCTTCAGATGGAGATAATAATGAAAATGATAACAGAGAGTCAAGTCAGGATCGAACTTGTTTAGAACGGTCATCTCTGATACAAATATTCTGGAGGAGTCTGGATCGAACTTGTTTAGAACTGTCCACGCTGATAGAAATGTTATTTCCTGTCATAATTCAGCTGCTGAATTTCTTTTGTATCTTCTTTGACATTCATCACAGATTGATGAAAATGGGCATGTCGAAGTTGATGAAGTGCTGAAGCATCCCAGACTATGTAATTGCTCAGTAGATACTATTAGAGAAATTGTTAAGAATGACCAGGAACAGCGTTTTTCGTTGTTCGATGATGGCCAATTAAAAATATGTGTAAATCAAGGTCATTCTGGGCCTGTGCAACAAATTAAATTGACACCCATTTTAAGCCCTTAAGATCAGGAAATAGTGATTTAAGGCACATCTTTAAAAAATTGGAATGATGACATTAAAGTTAGGGGGATTAAATGCATCTACGGGCAATATGCTAACTTTGATTGTAACTATCCACTAAGTTTTGTAACACATCAATATATTTTAATCTTCTCCTACGTGTGAAATATTTCCACATACGTGTTTTCAATGTACGTTGAAATCGTTCTACAATACTTGTTTCGGGATTTTCTGTTGTGAAAAAATGAATATTTTAATATTTTCACCTTTTGCAATTAAAGAACTTGGGGATGGGAGTGAAGTTCTAATCTATTTGAATATGGAAAAATGTATTAACGGTGGGCTAAAGTTTTTTAGAAGTCTGTACAGTGCTATTCTTTCCCCATGTAATGAAGGGGGAGTGGTTCCACCTGACTATTTTTCAACGACTTGCCAGATATTGCCCAAGAATAAAGTTTTGGACCAAGTTCAACATAAATCTATTAGCAAGAGGGCCCACAAGAGATTAGTCAGAAATGTGAACCGTGAGAAAAAGGGGGAAACCAAAATGGGAAGTAACTGTGCAATCTGTCTGGGACGCTTCAGACACCTGAAAACCCACTTCCTTTCTACTCATGCTCCAGAGTTGTTATGGGAGCAGAAAGCTGCAGTGATTAACATTCAAAACATTGTTGTTGGTTTAAAGAAACTTGTTGGTCTATTGTCAATGTTGACAATGTTGTTGGTTTAAAGAAACTTGTTGTTCCATTGTCAAATGTTGCAAATACAGAAGTAACCATTCCACACATGGTTCAAGTTATGAATCTTCTTGATTATGAAGAGCTGATTCCAACGGATGTAACAATTCCCGAAAGTTATTGTAGTATAATGGCGAAAATTTGTGAAATTTTAAGTATTGTGAAACCAGATACCTTTAAGTTTAACCCTGTGAGTACATCCGCTTGCTAAGTGCACTGGAAGGTAGTTATGATTCTCATGACCAGGCTTCCCGTAGAAGGTCAAGATAAAATAAAAGACATGTGTCGTGTGTCAAGGTGATAGCTAAAAGTTGCGATTTTGTTGTATAAAAGTGTATATATCTTTGATAATTTTCTCGTTCGGGCCAAGGTATAAGAATGTACGTTTTAAAACGGACCCCAAAAACCGATTTTTCGCTTAAACAGACCAGCAATAACTCAAACTCTGGTAACTGAGCATGACATTTAATGTCCATTATTGGCGCATTTGTTGAACGCCACATGGGCTATCTGATAACTGATGAAAGGAATATTCCTCTGTAATCATTACCTGTGTAATTATGGCCAGTTAATAGGTGATTGGTGTAGAAGACAGTACATTGCATATGTTTCGGACATATTAAATTATGATAGATCTAAGCGGCCAAGTTCAAGAGAAGCGATTAAACTGAGAATTGATGTTCTGGCTATGGAAATAAAAGTCGGGGGGGGGGGGGGGGGTTCTCGAAAAATTCATTCCAGTCTGAAGGTGTGTAAGGCTGTGGGTCGTTGCGTGTAGATGGGGGGTGGGGGCGTCCCATGCTATAGGTGAGAGGAGGTGCCGCATCGGTGCGAAAGTATAAGCACGTTGTTATGATGGGGAGCCACAGAGCTCATATTTAGGATGGGAGCAGTCGCGGGCCAAGTCGGTGGCTATACATGAGAATAGGATCAGGAACACGAAGTACGAGCTCAGGGAGCTATTCGCATCTAGGTAAACGGCATTACCTGCTTTAGAAGGCAATCCATACATAGGCAGAGTATGAACATTGTTCTGAGACAAACGTAAGGGAGAATTTAACTCCATTGGTGGCGACTGCTTGTGTGAAAAGCGTCAAGTAAAGCGACAATAAGCTAGTGGCCGTTCGACGACAGTGGCAGAGTGGCATTCCGTCACAAGTTAGAGAAGAGGTGCCCGTAAAGTGACAATACGTTAGTGGCCGTGCGACGGCAGTGAAAGGGTGAAGTGAAGAGGCGACAAGGAAGAAATACCGGCGAGAAGAGGAAAAACCAGCGACAACAGAGAATGCGGGCCCACAAGTGACTCAAAAACTGTGTGGGTAGGGGGTGATTGACGTTTTGGTTTCTTATTCTTTTGGATTCCATGTAAGTCACAAATTATCATATTTATTTTTATATAAATACTACTCAAAGTTTGCTAAGCACCAAATATTTGACAAATCATTGTGAAATTTGCTTGCGACATATTTGCGATATTTTTGTTGGATATGATTGAGAAATGTATTGAGGTGGTCCCCAGTGTTTACATTAGCTCTCTTGGCAGGCAGACTATTCGTGACAGCCATGGAAAGCATGTACCCCTTGATTTTCATGATGTTTTCGTGTACTGTCAACATGTACATGACATGTGTAGGGTATTCAGTCTTCATTTCAACACAAACTCTTGTGATTTAATGATTGAATATGGCAAATGCAAATGTAAGAAGACATTTGTCTGAAGCAGAAATGCGGCGGGCTGTAGGGACAGTGGAGCAAGGGGCTACCCATCGTCAGGTTGGTGAAGCCATTGGTGTGCACCATACGGTGACCACCAGAGCCTGGGCAAGATTTCAGCAGTATGGAACACCAGTAAGACGACATGGTGGTGGCAGAGACAGGGCAACGTCTGCAGCTGGAGACCGGTTTTTGGTAATTCAGGCCCGTAGGAAACGCTTTGCCACAGCAACCCAGCTTTGCGGTGACCTTCAGAATGCATCCTGGGTAAATGTTTCGACGCAGACTATCCGGGCAAGGATGCACGAAGGTGATCTCCGATCGAAAATACCATGTATTCGCATTCCGCTGTCCCAGAAGCACAACCAAACACGATATGAATGGGCCATGAACCACGTTGGATGAGCCAGAGAAGATTGGCGACTTGTCCTTTTTAAAGATGAGTCAAGGTACTGCGTAGATCACACAGATATGCGGTCTAGGGTATGGAGAAGGTCAGGAGAGTGATTCCATGCAGCCAACATTGCTGAGCATGACCGCTATGGTGGAGGGTCAATCATGGTCTGGGGCGGCATCAGCAGGGATGCACGTACAGAGCTCTGTGTCGTTGAACGTGGTACATTGACTGCACAGCGGTATATTGATGAGATCCTGGATGTCCACGTCAGATTGTATGCATGTGCATTGGGTGTTAGATTCATTGACCGTCTTCATGTTGCCCATGCTGTCGGGGAGTACCGACAGAGGCAGAGGATTGAGCGTATGGACCGGTCAGCAAGATCCCCTGATCTCAATCCAATCGAACATGTCTGGAATGAGTTGTAGCTTGCAATTTCAGCCCGTCCAGTCCAGCCAAGAAGTGTCCAGGAGCTTGGTGCCATGCTGGTCCAAGAATGAAACAACGTCCCACAAAGGATACCAGGAACCTGACTTGGAGCATGAGAAGGCGTTGTCAAGCTGTAATTTATTTTTTTTAACAGTAATGGGCCTCATACTCAATATTGAACCCATACCAGTTCGCTCCGTCAACTTTTTGGCAAATTGAAAAATTTCCTCTTTTACCAATAATATCCATTTTCCATGGTTATTGTATTCAAAAGCTAAAAAATAATGTCAAACACAAATAAAATCTTAATTTCTGTACTTAAATCATTAAAGGTATAATTAAATAAAAAATATATACACTTTTCATTACAATATTTCAACTAAAACGTAAAACAGGTAGTTGGATATACTTTGTGCTTAGCAAACTTTGAGTAGTATATGTATTAAAATTGTTGTTTTCGGTGAACCTCTGTTGATTTATGTTTTTCGAGGAAAAGTTATTAACCCCTTCATGATGAGAACCACCCCAACAAAAGTGAAACGGGCGGGTTCGTCACGGTGAGACATACGTTCACGCACGGATTGAGGCAACACTCCTTGAGTTTTGGCTGCATACGCGGCGTGAATCTATTTCTTCCAGCAGCGACATATCCCGGTTTCCGACATCGTGATAACTGTGCTTCCAGGTTTGTAAACTGGGGTACCAAAGTTCTCAAACATCCTGGTTTCGATACAAGATCAGATGAAGTTTTGGAACTACAAGATGACAGCCTTGAAGCCTGGAAACTGCCTGAAGGTTTTGATGATTCGTCCGTTTGTGCTAAAGGTTCAGCTTCTGATGTTTCAAAATGTGAGGCATCCACTAGTTATTCTGTTGCTGCAACAACAAATTCCGTGAGTCATTCGGTGATAGATACACATTTCCACATCGATCGTACTCTCAAGGCTATTTGGGGTCGTGTTGATGATGAATATACGTGGGATCAAGTTTTTAATCATCTTCCAGATGGTGAAGTACCTTGTGAAGTTGTGGGTAGCCATTTTTGTGACCCACCTACGTATCCCACTTGTCTGCAGTTGGGTCCTCGGTAGAAAATTGCTGTTGGTTTACATCCCAAGAAATATTCCTTAGCCAGTGAGGAAGTGTTTACTTCACTGAATTTGTACCTGCAAGATCAAAGAATTTGTGCTTTGGGGAAACTGGAATTGATTACACTGCCCTTTTAATACATTTAGGTTTCAGGAAACTGTTTTCGAACGTTTGATTGGACTGACTCCTATGTCTTTGCCATTAATATTGCATCTCCGTGGTACGGATCGTTATGGTAGTCTGGTAAATGAAATTGCTCGGGGGATTTTAAGTAGACTTGGTAAGAATAATCAACACATGCATGTTCATTGCTGTTCTGTGGATTCGGCTACAATTCTTCCTTGGCTGAAACACTTTCCAATCTCGTGTCTTGGTTCACTTGTTTGTTTCGTCATTTCAGTTTCCATCAAAAAGAAGCCTTGAAAATGGTCCCTCATGATCGTCTTTTGTTGGAAACAGACAATCCATATTTTGGTGGAGCGAACAGAATTTCCAACCCAAAGTTTGTTGGAGAAACTGCAGCTGAGGTTTCTAAGGTTGTGGGTACAACTGTTGAAACAGTTTGTGAGGCAGCTCGACAAAATGCGAGTCGCTTTTACCATTTTTAAATACAGATAATGTGTTTTTAACTGTCATCCGGAATTCCATAATGTGTATCTCTTCAAAATCAGTTAATTCCTCATTTTCTGAAACGTATTCCCTCGTCTTTTCAAACAAAACGGGGAGGAGTATTATGTCATTGTACTTGGAAGCGTGTTGTCGCTTCATTGCAATTATATATTCCGGTGACCTCTTGAACCATGACCGAAATTGGAAGTCCCTGATTGGATGATTTGATACACTCGAGTGAGTGAGTTAGGGCGCACGCGAACAAAGTGGTGGTGGCGCTTTTATCGGTGTTGAAGAGTGAATTACAGATGGAAAGTAACCCTTGGCAGAAGTAGACGTTCTGGTATTTTTTCCAAGCGGTAAAGACTAGATTGTTGAAGAGAGCTAGCCTGAAGTGAAACCCCCGAGACGAAGTCTATTGTTACAGAGAACAAGTGTTTGTGAACACTGGTAGTAACTCTAGGTGAGTTAACCCTTTACCCAACGAATCGGCCGCATCCGCCCGCATAATATGCAAATTCAGCAGTTGAAAAATGTTATTTTTCAAAAACTTTCAACAAAACCATATCATGTGACCCCTCGTTGGAACGAGCTCGTCGAGCTCGTTCCAACGAAGTGTCACATGATATGGTTTTGTTAACATTTGTTGAAAAATTTGAAAAAATGATATTTAAAATAATAAATTTTGATATCGTCTTCGTTGGGTAAAGGTTTAAAGTGTTAAAGTATAAAACCACTAAGCCATAACCCCTAGGATGGTTTATGTGGCGCCCAACGTGGGGCTCGAACCCACGACCCCGAGATTAAGAGCCTCGTGCTCTAGCGACTGAGCTCGCCGGGCCATCCTTTCTCTGTATTTTCCTCGCCAAAGTTCCAAGATTTTGTATTTTGATGGGAATTCGTGGTATCGGGTGATTTGCGCATGTACGTAGAACTTGGAAACCATCTTCAATAAAAATACGGACAGTGTTGTCCTTTTCCCAAATGCAGTCCTATCGGTGCATCCTCAAGTGTTGTGAATGCCTAGCTTTATTCTTGGATATGTGAAGCACATTTGGCCACAAGTTGTTCTCATGAAATTTTATTGTATTATCAGTTCTCGTACGAATACAATATCAGACTTTCAGGGTCCAGTGGTGCCTGCTGTCAACTCTATGAGTTGTTTTCACGCGGATGAGTGAGTTAGGGCGCACGTTAACAAAGTGGTGGTGGCGTTTTTATCGATGTTGAAGAGTAAATTGCAGATGGAAAGTAACCCTTGGCAGAAGTAGACGTTCTGGTATTTTTCCGAGCGGTAAAGACGAGATTGTTGAAGAGAGCTAGCCTGAAGTGAATTCCCCGAGACGAAGTCTATTGTTACAGAGAACAAGTGTTTGTGAACACTGGTAGTAACTCTAGGTGAGTTAAAGTGTTAACTATATAAAGTATAAAACCACCTGGCCATAATCCCTAGGATGGTTTAGCACACAATGTCAAGGAGCAGTTCCTACGGTTCCGGGTGAAGTCGCCCCGGGTCAAGACGCCCCCACATATATTTCCGGGTCAAGTCGCCCCTGGTTTGGGGCGAGTTCACCCGCTTTGGGGGCGAATTGACCCATCAAGAAATTTTTTTATTAACTTTATTTTTATGATTTTTATATTTTTTAGTAAAAAAAAGAGACAATTACTTACAACCTAGGGGGCTCGCCACCATGGCCCTACTAGGCGCGTCCTCCGGGTTGCGGATGGAGGAAAGTCCTGCAAACAGTCTGTTTGCAGGATTGCTGCGAATAACAAATAAGCAGCCGTGGACAGCTATGGTGGGTTTCAACTTGACCAGGTAGCCAGCTTAGAGAAATTATATTCTTTTTTCCATCCTTCTTTCAGTTTCCATTAATTTTTTCTCCGTTTCAATCTTTTTTAAAAAAAAACCTTATAATGTTTTGACAGCTCTTACTTTATTTACAACTTTCTAATGTCTTAACAGGTCACAGTCCGTGCGGTGTCCGGATCAGAATTGCCCGCAGTACCTCTGCTTCCGGTAAAAGTCCGGTAAAAGAGGCACCTTGTTCTCCCGTGAGGTGCGTACATGACGCCATAGGGGACGGGATCTGCTGGTTGAGGACTCAGAGCCCCGGTTTGGGCAACTCTTGGTATTTTCACTGAGGTCATTCGACCTCTGTGCAAATGGTGACGGTATAGTCCAATACACCAGTTCGGCCACTACTTTATGGCGGGGAATGTTGGTCTCTCCGACTCGGTTTGATCAATCGGGAGCCCAATGACGTTACGTGGGGCATTTAGTGGTCGCTGAACTAGCCATGTTTGGCTGGTTGATCGACCGCTATTGGAAAGCGTAGCTTAACGGGTCAATCGGTTAGCGGCTATGCTTCGGCATCAACGTTGGCCGAGTATACTACTCGTGTACTGGCGGTGCCGTCGTCTGGAGATCCGGCGACAATGTGCACCCCCGTGTTGGACTCAAAGTAAGGGTGTCAGCCACGGATAGTGAATTGACAAAAAAAACAAAAACATGGAAAACCAAAAAAAAAATCAAAAACGTGGTCGATTTAAAAATTTATCTTCAGAAGATTCTGACACAGACATAGAAAAAGACATCAATATTAATAGCAACTGGCCGAAATTTATTCTTATTACAGCTGTTGAAGAGGGTAAACGTCCATCCAGTATCAACCCTTTTGCTGTCGAAAAAACGATAAAAGGAATTGCTGGTTCAGTGAAGGACTGTAAAAAATTAAGATCAGGAGCTTTACTGGTGGAGTGCAGATCTGAATTCCAGGCCATTAATTTATTAAAACTTGAAAAAATACTAGACATGAAAGTGAAAGCTACTCCGCACAAAACACTAAATATCAGTAAAGGAGTAGTAAGAACTAGAGAACTATCTGGCATAGATGAGATTGAAATTAAAAATGAATTGAAATCTCAAGGTGTGACTGATGTTAGGAGACTAACAATCAAAAGAGATGATACCATCCGAGAAACTAACACCTATTTTTTAACTTTTAGCTCACCTAAACCACCCAAGTCGATCAAAGTTGGTTATATGAACATCGGAGTGGATTTGTATATCCCAAATCCACTTCGATGTTTCAAATGTCAAAAATATGGACACGGCCAAAATGCATGCAGAGGACAGGCAGTATGTTTCAGGTGCGGCCAACAACACCAGGAGCCCTGTAACAACCCCATTAAATGTTATCATTGTCAGGGCAATCATGTAACATTTTCGAAGGATTGCCCAGTTTGGCAACGGGAGAAGGCCATACAAAAAGCAAAGTGTGAAAACCAAATTAGTTTTAAGGAAGCCAGGGAATTAGTTAACTCTATGCCAGGTATGAGCTCCTCTATGTCATATGCGTCAGCCTTAAAACAAATAGTACCATCTAAATCAGTCGAATGTCAAACTGAATACTCTTGGTTGAAAGGATCCATTCCTAAATCAATGCGACCTTTCACCATTGATCATGCTGATGTCACTGAACCAAAATCTACTCAGACTATACCATCTACTCAGGAACCAGTAAAACAGAACAATAAAAAATCAGTTGAGAAAAAAACAGAGGAAAACACTAAGAAAAGTAAAGAAGTTAAGAAATCTGAACCAAAGAAGCAAACATCACAGCAGAATATTAGTCAGAATCAGAGAAGAAAAGAAACTAGACAGAATCAAAACAGTAATAGGACTCCTAAAGCTCTTCAAGACCCTGTTACCATTAGTAGGTTTGAGGGTCTAGAAGAAGCTATGGCAATAGACTGCATAGACCAAACATTCAGTCATCTACTGCCCACATCACCGAGGCGTAGATCTCCAACAAAAAAATCATTTTCTCCCATACGTCCACCGTCAAAATCTCCAACCAGAAATGGATAATAAAATTACACACAAACTAATACAGTGGAATTGCCGAGGGTTTCGGGCAAACTTTAATGAACTCGGACTGTTAAGTCAACAATATCAACCTGCTGTTTTCTGTCTGCAGGAAACACTTTTACACAGATCAAGTAATCAAGACTACTGTGTTTTTAAGGGTTATACAGCGTATAACTCATGGGCAGATGAAGCTGATCTTCATGTTCGTGGAACGTCTGTCTTAGTTAGAAACAATATTATCCACAGTCATGTGACTTTACATACCAACTTACAGGCTGTTGCGGTACGCCTAACTTTAGACAAGACAATCACTGTGTGCTCAATTTACATATCTCCACACAAACCTCTACTATTACACGACCTGGAACGCCTCATTAATCAGCTTCCCACACCCTATATTTTGATGGGTGATTTTAATGCTCATAATCCTCTTTGGGGTGATTCCTGCAGCAAGGAGGATGTAAAGGGTAAAACAGTTGAAGAGTTCATTACTAAACATGACTTATGTTTGTTTAATGATGGGTCACATACCTACTTGCATCCTGCATCAGGATCGTACACTTCAATTGATCTCACACTTACAAGCCCTTCACTTTTCCTGGATTTTTCTTGGAAAGTGGAAGATGACTTGTGCGGAAGTGACCACTTCCCAATTGTTTTAGAGAGTGTCATTCCTGCTGAGGATGAGAGGGTGCCCCAGTGGAACTTCAAAAAAGCAAACTGGGACACTTTCTCATTGCTTTGTTGTGAGCGACTCACTCTGGATACGTTTGACGTCATTACTGACCCTGTGGAAGAATTCACTAACACATTACTTGACATTGCAAACAAGGTCATCCCGAAAACTTCGGCAAATCCAAAACGTTTCCATAAACCATGGTTCGACACGGATTGCAAACAGGCTATTCATCAACGCAAAAAGGCTGAACGGGATTTTAATAAGTCACCAACGACGAATAATTTAGATAAATTACGTATTGGTCGAGCACAAGCCCGACGGCTCATCAAACAAAAGAAGAAAACGTCCTGGCAAAATTATGTTTCAAGATTGAATCAAAATACCCCCATCAAAAAGGTCTGGAAAATGATCAAGAAAATTAAAGGTAAAGAATCAAAATCTACAGTACAGCACCTCGAACATAATAATAATAAAATAACATCTAAAAAAGATATTTCGAACACCCTAGCTTCTACCTTTTCCAAAAATTCCTCTTCTGAAAATTGCACTCCGCAATTTATCCCTGTTAAAAAGCAACAGGAGAAACAAAAACTAAAATTCCAATCTGATAATGATGAAAATTATAATGAACCATTTTCTATTGATGAGCTCCTAGCGTCATTGAGTAAAGCAAAAGATACAGCAACTGGTCCTGATGAAATACATTATCAGATTTTAAAACATTTGCCAAATTCATCGCTCAAGCTTTTACTTTCTATTTTTAATGATATATGGGTGACTGGCCAGTTTCCATCTTCCTGGCGCAAAGCAACAATCATTCCTATTCCCAAGCCTGATAAGGACCACAGCAATCCAAGCAACTATAGACCAATAGCACTCACTAGTTGCCTTTGCAAAACCATGGAAAGAATGATCAACGATCGGCTTGTTTGGTTTCTGGAATCGAACAATCTGCTGGCAGATGTTCAATGTGGCTTCAGAAACCAGAGAAGCACGGTTGATCATCTGGTCCGCCTTGAAACGTTTATCAGAAATGCCTTTGCCAGAAAAGAACACGTGGTCGCCGTGTTCTTTGATCTGGAGAAGGCATATGACACTACGTGGACGTATGGGATTTTAAAAGACCTCTTCAACATGGGGTTGAGAGGCAGAATGCCACTTTTTATTGAAAATTTTTTAAAGGACCGCAATTTCCAGGTTCGTCTTGGGTCAACATTATCTGACCCTCACGACCAGGAATTGGGAGTACCTCAGGGTAGTATTCTATCTGTTACTCTTTTTTCAATAAAAATCAACAGCATTGTGACAGCTATTGAAACAAATGTTGATTCTTCATTGTATGTAGATGATTTCCTCATCTGCTACAGTGGCAAGAAAATGCCTGCTATTGAGCGCAAACTTCAGCTATCCTTAAACAAGGTTCAGCGCTGGGCTACTGAAAATGGTTTCAAGTTTTCAAAAAGTAAAACAAATTGTGTTCATTTCTGTAAACTCCGGAAACACCACCTGGATCCGGAGTTATTTTTAGATGGAACTCCACTTAAAGTTGTAAAGGAAGTGAAATTCCTTGGCTTGTTGTTTGATGAGAAACTAAGTTTTAGGTCTCACATCAAACAACTAAAAATTAAATGCAAGAAAGCACTTAATCTGCTAAAAGTTGTTGGCAGCACTGATTGGGGTGCCGACCAAAAAACTCTGCTCCATCTGTATAGAGCTCTTGTACGGTCAAAGTTGGATTATGGTTGTGTGGTTTACGGTTCGGCTAGGAAATCCTATCTGAAACCTCTTGATGCCATCCATCATAGTGGTATCAGAATTAGCCTTGGTGCGTTTCGTACGTCACCTATAGATTCTCTTCTTATCGAAGCAGGTGAGCCTTGTCTTGAGAAGCGTCGAATTAAACTCTCTTTGCAATATGTCTCAAAATTATCTGCAAATCCTTCAAATCCTGCTTACTGCTATGTTTTTAAACCTCTAAATACAGTTTTTTTTGATAAAAATCCAAAACAGATTCCTCCACTGGGACTCAGAATCAAAACCCACATGGAGGCTACTGGTGTTGCTCCAGATTCTGTGGCAGAAAATCGTAAACCAAATATACCCCCTTGGCGTCTGTCAAAACCCAAGGTTATTTTAGATCTGGCCTCTTCTAAAAAGGCAAACACAAATTCTTTGCAATTTAAGCAAGCGTATGCCGAGATTAAGTCTCACTATAGAGCATACACTATGTTCTATACAGATGGATCCAAGGATAATGATAGAGTATCATCTGCTGTCGTTAGTGGTGATCAGACCACCTCAACCAGGATACCTGATACGAGTTCCATTTTTACAGCTGAGGTAAAAGCTATTGACCTTGCGCTCGATGAGATTGAGGCTGAAGAGGAATGGAAGTCCATTATCTTCTCCGATTCTCTTTCTTGTTTACAGGCTCTTCTCAACCCCAGGTTGAAGAACCCTCTAATCTTGTCACTTCGTGAACGACTTACTGTAATGAAGTCTGACCAATATGATATTGTGTTTTGCTGGTTACCTGGACACGTTGGTATTGCTGGTAACACCAGGGCAGACAGTGCAGCGAAAAAGGCTCTGAGTAAGCCAATCACTGATTTTCCAATTCCTTACAGTGATTACAAGCCACTTATTTCTAAATACATCCGGTCTTTGTGGCAGTCGGAATGGGATGGAGCTACCAATAACAAGCTCCACCGTTTCCGACCAACTGTGTCTGATTATTATCCTCTTTCTCATCTTTGTCGAAAAGATCACGTTATCCTTACAAGATGTCATATTGGTCATACCAGACTCACTCATAGTTTCTTATTAGAGGGCACTCTGCGACCTGAATGTGTTCCTTGTCAGCAGGGGCTGACAGTGGAACACATTCTTTTAGATTGTACAGATTTCGATCACGTTAGGCGGCGGTTTTTCACTGTGGAGTCTCTTAGAGACCTTTTTTACACTACCAGTCCGCGCAAGCTTTTGTCTTTTCTAAAAGAAATCAACCTTTTTAGCAAGTTTTAGAGCTTTGTCTTTTAATCTTCCCATCATGATTTGGTATCAATAGGTTGATTTGTATTATATTTGTTCTTCTTTCATTATGAATATTCATTTTCACATTTTCATTGTATTATCGTTCATCTATCACAATTTTTTCTTTTTAAAAGCAGTCCTGACCATTACCTTTTAACTCATTTTCATGACTTTCTCGCCACGATATGACCTTTGTTGTCGATGTGGCGTTAAGCACCAATAAATAAATAAATAAATTACTTACAAGTTACCTTTAATAATAAGAAAATCCTTTTCAAAATAAATAAAATCCTTTATGCAAATTTTGATTCCACGAAACAAAGCACGTACGAAAGAATAATAATTCTTTTCCAAGAATATGAAATTTAACACAAAAGTTCCAAAAAAATCGTATTCACTGACTGAGGAGAAAATTATCCTTTCAGTAACCAGACATCTAACTTAATGATTCGAAATAAAAATACTAGGGCTGAAAGGGTTGGCTCATTTTCGTAACCGACTAACCGAGAACTATAACCGGATAACATCCGGTTATCCGTGACCATTATTTCTCCGAATATGAGATCCAAACTATAAGAATTGGAAAGCAGTATTCTCAAACTATCCCGTAGTGTGCATACAAACGTACGTTGTCGAGTACTCGACAACGTTCGTTTGTATACATACTACGGAATAGTTTCTGCGATTACTCACGGAAACTGCCGTTTATGATCGAAGTCTTGAAAGCCAAAGTCGATTATTTCTCAATACAACGCTGCTTCGATGTGTAATCTATCACTAAGGAGAAGCGGCAGATTTACTGCGTTTTAAACGTGGAATGACGATCACTATCGATATTTCGGATAACCGGTTGACGGTTATTTTAATCGGTTAGGTAGCTACTGGTTTCAAATCGGTTATCCGGTTAACCATTTCAGTAATAAAAAATACGTATTTAATCAGACCAGTCTTAGGTTATTATTAGGTCTTCCCAGTCCAACACGTTTTGAGGGGCGACTTGAACCGATGTATGGGGTGACTTGACCCGAGGGCGACTTGACCCGGGGGCGACTTTACCCGTTCCCGTTCCTCCATGTTCGTGAAGCTGTCTCAAGAGCAGACGTTTTTTTCACATATAAAAGGGCTTTTCAAAAAGAACTATATTTGGAACAGAATTATTTTGATTCCAGAAAAGCCATATGCCAACTCAGAATTAGTGCCCGTAATCTTAGAGTGGAGATGGATCGGCACATGCCAAAGTACAGAAAAACACACAGAACCAGGCGAATATGTAAGCTATGTGATACAGGTAAGGTAGAAAATGAATTTCATTTTCTAATAGAATGTCCTGTGTATAGCCAACCAAGAAAACAACTTTTTGCCCGGATAAATCAATGGTTTATAAATTTTTCGGCTCTGAGTAACCAGCACAAGTTTATTTTGCTCATGTCCGCTGAAGACTTACCTGTACTTAAACTCCAGGGAAATTTCATACAAGAAAATTTCAGGTATAGAAAAAATACCCTGTTCTGAAAAGAAAGTTCAGTTAAATTTAGATTCCATAAAGCTTTATAAACGATTGGCACTTTTAGGCATCATAAATTATGTCTGTGGTCATGTTATACCCCAAAACTGTGCAATTATTGAAATAACACACTCAAGTAAAAAATGTCAAAATCCATTTATATATTGGAGCTGTAGGTTAACCGAAACCGAACCGAGGTTTTTGGTTTTTTTTTTAAAAACCGAAACCGTCGACATCCCGTAATCCAAGGTTTTTCGTTTTTATTAAAATACTCTCTTGCTGCAGAAATTCACAGAATGTAGGGTACCCAGACACTGCCATAAATGTACAAAAAAGGTTTGTTCCTCTGGAAATCAAAAACTTTCATTGAAAAAAGTGGCAACATCATTATCACAGTCTTCACATATTTCCTGAACATCAAATGCAACTAAAAATTGCCAGTTCAACACCTCACGACCAGCCATCACACAAGAAGACAATGTAATGCAAAGTCCGGTATGTACATAATCAACAACTACTACATGCACTGCAAAAAATATAGGTTCTCTTCAGAACCAAAACTGGTTCTGATCTTGTACCTGAGATGGAACCAGTTCTGTTTAAACAGTATTTATTTCAAATCAAATAAATTTACCAAGATTAGCATTCAATTTTAACAGAATATTACATGAACTGAAGTAGAGTCAGCAGTAAACTTGGAGCTTATTCAACGCAGTCGCCAAACATTTTGAAACAAAGGAGATATGAACAGTTGGCATATCGAACCAGTTTTGGTTCTGTCTAGAACCAAAACTGGTTCGATATGCCAACTGTTCATATCTCCTTTGCTTAATAATGGTTTGAGACAGCCTCGTATAAGCTCTAAACTTACAACTGAAACCCCCTCAATTTATGTTTAATTCTGTTAATATTTAATGTTAATCTTTATAAATTTATTTGATTTGAAATAAATACTGTTTAAACAGAACTGGTTCCATCTCAGGGACAAGGTTAGAACCAGTTTTGGTTCTAAAGAGAACCTATATTTTTTGCAGTGTGGTGCCACCCATCCAGCCCGTCATGCTCCAGCAACTCATCTGCTCCTGTAATATTGAACGCCTCAACTGATCCACCAAATATTTCAAATCCAAGAGTTCGCATTCTGTATCCTGAAAAATATAACAATGTTCCTAGCCAAAATCAAGAAGCACATTTTCACTCATCAGTATGAAGATTAGAAAGAAATTTTTAGGATCGAATAAACCCAGTTGACGATTTAATAAACCGTGAAACAACAAGGGACAACTATATCGAAGACTGGAATCCGAGATCAATGAGCTGAGGAAAAGCATGAAACTTCGGTCTTTCTTTTCTGAAACACCTTCTGATACTTCTAGAAATACATGCACTTGTCTCAGATACCATGACATTGACATATTAAAGGACAAAATCAGGATGCTTGAAACTGAAAATATTCAAATGAAATGTGACTTTGAAATAGAACTGCATAAGTTAAAATTTGACTATGAAAGCAAATTTAGAGATCTGCACTATGATCTTGCTCCATCGACCAATCAATCAAATAACTTGGGCACAAATTGGCTACCCTCACATAACCATAGCATGAAACCTGCAAGAAGAAATCACCGAAAGGGGAAGATCCTAAGAGATTCAGGGATTCAAGTAACAGATAAGAGGCACATTAGCTCCAAGAATTGTTGTGTTTCTGAACCTTCAGTATGTCCAGTAGAAAATCAACCAAATCAAATTATACACAGCTCTTTCAACACAAAATGTATTGTGACAAATATACAGACTTCTACAGACAGTTTCCCTTCTGTGACTTAAGACTATCCTCTCGATCTGAGAACAGATGAAAGGAAAATTGGAGCCAAACCGCCAAACATCACTAAAGGCTATGTAGACAATCACCATTCTGCATTCTTCATCGACAATGTCAGGACATCTCTATGTACATCAGTTGATATGCCTGCTGAATCGGTAAGCAGTCTTACCAATCATTCTCCATTCTCCATCGACAATGTCAGAACACCTCTATGTGCATCAGTTGATATGCTTGCTGAATCGGTAAGCAGTCTTTCCCATCATTCTGCATTCTCCATCGACAATGTCAGGACATCTCTATGTACATCAGTTGATATGCCAGCTGAATCGTTAAGCAGTCTTCCCCATCATTCTACATTCTCCATCGACAATGCCAGGACATCTCTATGTACATCAGTTGATATGCCAGCTGAATCGGTAAGCAGTCTTTCCCATCATTCTGCATTCTCCATCGACAATATCAGAACATATCCATGCACTTAAGTTGATATGCCTGCTGAATCGGTAGGCAGTCTTTCCCATCATTCTGCATTCTCCATCGACAATATCAGAACATATCCATGCACTTAAGTTGATATGCCTGCTGAATCGGTAGGCAGTCTTTCCCATCATTCTGCATTCTCCATCGACAATATCAGAACATATCCATGCACTTAAGTTGATATGCTTGCTGAATCGGTAAGCAGTCTTACCCATCATTCTGCAATCTCCATCGACAATGTCAGGACATCTCTATGTACATCAGTTGATATGTTTGCTGAATCGGTAAGCAGTCTTTCCCATCAATCTGCATTCTCCATCGACAATGTCAGGACATCTCTATGTACATCAGTTGATATGTTTGCTGAATCGGTAAGCAGTCTTTCCCATCAATCTGCATTCTCCATCGACAACATCAGAACATATCCATGCACTTAAGTTGATATGCTTGCTGAATCGGTAAGCAGTCTTACCCATCATTCTGCAATCTCCATCGACAATATCAGAACATATCCATGCACTTAAGTTGATATGCCTGCTGAATCGGTAAGCAGTCTTTCCCATCATTCTGCATTCTCCATCGACAATGTCAGGACATCTCTATGTACATCAGTTGATATGTTTGCTGAATCGGTAAGCAGTCTTTCCCATCAATCTGCATTCTCCATCGACAATATCAGAACATATCCATGCACTTAAGTTGATATGCCTGCTGAATCGGTAAGCAGTCTTTCCCATCATTCTGCATTCTCCATCGACAATATCAGAACATATCCATGCACTTAAGTTGATATGCCTGCTGAATCGGTAAGCAGTCTTACCAATCATTCTCCATTCTCCATCGACAGTGTCAGGACATCTCTATATACATCAGTTGATATGCTTGCTGAATCGGTAAGCAGTCTTTCCCATCATTCTGCATTCTCCATCGACAATATCAGAACATCTCCATGCACTTTAGTTGATAAGCCTGCTGAATCGGTAAGACGTCTTACCCATCATTCTTTGTTTGCAAGTGACAGTAAAGTGTCACATAACACAAATGGAAATAAGTTTCCTGTATTTTGCTCAAAAATGGACACTACAAACCTTAATGCTCCAGTTAATAAAGTTTTCTCAGATACTTCTACTACAAATCATTCAAAGGCCTCATAACAACAAAATCATTTTTTAGAGTTAGGCCAACCAGACCAGCCTCATCCACCTTGAAAACATCAAGAAAGTCAATAACAATATCAAAAACCTCTTCACTTTCATTATTATCATACAACATTCATGGACTAAAATCAAACTCATCTGCCTTAGAAGACCTTTGTAAATCTCACAACATCATCTTTCTGCAAGAACATTGGCTTTACCATTTTGAAACACTACAAGTATCCTCACAGCTGCACTCTCTTGGTTTCTGCTTATTCTGGAAATCATTTGATGAAGATAACACAGAACATTAATATGGAGAGAAAGTTTAGATAATTTTATTGACATACAACCACTCAACCAGATGGTAATTCTAGAATATTGATTGCATTATTAAAGACCGCCACTATTTCACCGTGTCTAATTGGCGTTTCCATTGCCTGTGACGGGTACAAGACATCAGTCTCAGACTATCAGGACACTGTGCCAATTCTCAGAAATTTTCTACAAATTCTCTCCTACAGAAATCATATTGTGTGGTGACCTGAATGCCTCTCTACATCGACAACGAAACGAGAGAAAGCTTGACCACCTACTTGAGAAATTTTACAAAGAAGAACAACTAAAACTACCTCTGGATGAAAATTATCCAAAAGACCCAACATTTTACAGCTCTGGTGGCAGTAGAGCCCTAACTGATTACTTTTTTTGGTGAAACTGTTTGCTGATCATATATTGAATGTTATTGTTGTAGATATGCCATTGGTGACCTCCGACCATGTTCCAGTCTGTGCCAAACTTAAATTAGACATTAACACAGAATCATTTAATCATTTGCCCCGCCTCTGCGTTTGATTGGTTGAAAGCATACAGGGTGAAAGTTGTCAAAATCATATAAACCAAATCACGTAATGATTTGGAATGTATACACGATCGCGCACATCCGATCCAACTTTGAAGACTCTGGAAGCCCCGCCCACTCAACTCAAATTGTCACCGTGAGGGCGTGACGGCAGACTGATAGATGGATAACAAGCTTGTAAACAAAGATCAATGATCGATTTTTCATCGCCTCCAGTCAGCGAGAATATAATGATAATTTCTCGGGAACAATTGAATTTAATAAAGTATACCGAAGTGGAGACGGATAGAAGATCATACACGCAAACATGATTTTGGGGGAACTTAAAAAAAATGTTTTAAATGATATTGTTACGTGACTTGCTAAATATCTGTCGTCTGCGATCGAAAATCAAAACAACAAACGATTTGACAATGATTGACGTGACCTGTTTGTGGCACACTTTCCTGTGTTTGCCTGTTGTCTTTTGCGAAAATTAAAAGTTTTTCGTTCACGTCACATAGTTTTTATATTTTAATATTACAGCCGGATTCAATTATAAGAAATAACTGTTGTTTTCCTTCGGTTTATGCGATATAAACCGAAAATTTTCAGCACAAGCTTAATCATAACTCGCTACGCGAGTTATGAAGCTTGTGCTGAAAATTTTCGGTTTATATCGCATAAACCGAAGGAAAACAACAGTTATTTCTTAATACATCTACTAAAAAATCAACCTGGAAGAAGTTTCAAACTCATTTGAAAGGAAAGCCAGTTTGGAATAAAGCAGACACTGAAAATTACAAATCAAATCTTCAGAGGGAGCTTGGTGAATTGGAATTCCCCATCATCTCATGTGGTTATAATTACATTGTTAATGCAGTTATACGTTTTGGGTCCAAATACTCAATTCCCATTGGTCAGCTGGATGAAAACGTCATGACCAAATGTAATTCATTTTCCAATGAATACATTTGGTCGAACTTTGACCCGCATTTACGGTAGAGTGCAGTTGACAGAATGTAATTCAGGCGGTGTTTGGGCGGCTTTATAACTTTTAGCGCCTCTCGCAGTGATCAGTGATTATAGTTTACTGATATGTTAAATAAATTGTTCTGAACATTCCAAGTTTTGTTGCGAAAGACGGCAATTTGACAAATTTGGGACAATGCCGAAAACCGGCGCTCAACTCAAGAGTTGTGCGCTCTGTCTTTTGTGTGAGGGTGATCATCATTACAAAAATAAAACACATCTTTCGAAGAAACCAAGGTGATTTACAGAAATGTTTCACTGCAGGAGTTCCCCTCTCTTCGCTTCTTTTATCCTGATGGAATGCCTTGATTGAAAACAAATTTAACTCCACCATTCTTTTACTGGATGCAGAAAAAGCTTTTGATCGTGTATGGCGTGATGGTCTTTTCCGGAAACTAGCAGTACTAGGTATGCCTTGTGACTACTGGCTGCTGTTGAGAGACTGGTACAGGGGCTTTAAAGCTCAAGTGCAATGGGAAGGAATATTGTCATCACCTTTCAATGTTTACCAAGGTACACTTCAAGGCAGCTCTCTGTCCCCGCATCTGTTTAAAATGGTGACTGCAGAAATCATAAATGAAATCTCAGCTCAACATATTGGCACTGTATGCTACTCTCTTCCTACCTGTGCAGATGATATGGCTGCAATTGCAGAGACCACCTCTTCAGACTTGAATAAGATGGTTAATACCATTGAAGACGGTATAAATAAGGATAGGATTTCAATTAATACTTCCAAATCAGCCATCATACAGTACAAATCTAGCCAACACAAATCAAAGAAATTACCTGACGGTCAAATTACTTTGAATGGTAAGAAAGTTAATGTAAATGTTAGCAGCGTACACCTGGGCATCACTCACTCAATCACTCAATCTTCAGATCCTATTGTAAATCAACACAGAGCTGGGGCGAGAACAGTTTGTGCAACCTGTACACTGTATGCCCTACTTGGAGCAGGCCTTCACAGCAGAAGCGGTTTGAATCCAGCTATCATACGGAAAATCTGGCTTGTTTTCATAATCCCTGGCCTGTTGTATGGTACCGAACTATGGGCTTGATTGCAAAATTATAAAACTGATGGAATAGTGGCAGAAAGAGAAATTGAGAATAAATCCAAGACCTTCCAAAAAGAGCTGCAACAATAGCTGTTTATGGCCTGATTGGAATTTTGCCAGTAGAAGCACAGATTCACATCAGGATACTTACTCTCCTAAAAAATATGATACAAAATACAGAAAGTCCAGAGTGTAGAATCATTTTGCGCCAAGCAGCTCTGAAGTCCATCAACTCCAAAAGCTGGGTTGTACTAATTCAGAATGTTTTGAAGAAATACAGATTGCTGTCCATACATTATAAGTTACAAGGTGTTCAGTTGGTAGATACGGTGTCATATACGGCGAAGAGAAAACAATATTAGGTGAGGCGAAGCCGAACCTAGTATTGTTTTCTCTGAGCCGTATATGACACTGTATCTGCCATCTAAACGCCCTGTAACGTATTTAGTATGTGCGACATGCTAAAATGTCATTGGGGAAGTTAACTCAACAAATAGTCAAATGATGCGCACTTCTCGAAAAATGTAAACAAAGCAGACAATGTTTACATACGCAACAAGGGGAGTAATTTTGCTTCCGCATTCTAATAAATCACTCGTGTCTTGGGGTATGTTTCAGTGAACTATTCCGGTTTACTTGGTTTACTATTCCATGTAAACCTAAACTGTGGTTTAGAAATCCCAATAGAACGATATGTTTTATGCGAATACTATTCCACGTAAACCCCTGATTGATGTCGCTAGGAAACGTGAAGCATGACAGTTTTGTTAGGAGGGGGACATCCAAAGCGTGGGAAACATATCCCTGTTTTCATTTTTAAACAATCTTAGAAAATCATCGTTAAAAAGGCCCTCATCAGAAACTTGCCAGTGATGGTGTCAAAAATTGCGTGACTGCTATCATAGAAATAAAAAGGCCAAAAAGGATCTTCTGAAAGTTGTAACAATTTTTTTCTGAGAGAAAAACACCCTTTCAGTTGAGAATCGAATATTTTTGAAAAGTCGCTTTTATGAGCTAAATAAATGTTATTAACTTCTTTTTTATAGTTTCTCTCTCTTGAGTTATATATCATTTTTCATGAACCTTGCACTGTTTATTTCTCGAAATCGAATGTTTGTTATTGTCGTTGTGCGAGGCGTAGAACTTTTATGTGCGTTCCACTGCGCATGTCAAGAATAGAATGATAACCCAGGAAACCCTGCTCCCCATGAGGTTTAGTTGGTTTAATCCAGAATAGTAAACCAGAATATACACTGCTCAATGAAACGACTAAGTTTTTATTCCGAGTGTCTGCACATGCTCACAATAAACCAAGTAAACCGGAATAGCTCACTGAAACATACCCTTGTTCTATAACCGCCAATGTTTTGGGCTGGTTTGGCATTTTATTATAACAGTTTCATTCAATCGAATGCAATGTTTATACGACGGGGCTATTTTATATGGTGGGCTTCTTCTGCACGACTGCGATGCAGCATGTACGTACGTGTAAATTAAAAGCTGAGGCGTGTGGATATAATGATAAAACAAAATGGCTGACGGGCACCTAATATTAAATTAATATTGGGTGCTTTTCAGCCATCTTGAACCTAATATTGCTGAGTCTATGTCTCTTAGTGACTTCATTTGATTGGATAAACAAATTTACTAGCATAATAAAATTTATTACAGTGTTTACCAGATAAAATAGCAAGGAAGAAGAAAATTACCGTTGCAGTCACCGAACAATGGAAGGAGCATCACCAATTGAAGGTCACTACAGAAAAAATGTCTACTTAAGATTCTTGTCTTTGCCCTCACTGAACCTGCAAATTGCATCTCTTATTTGGTCATCTTGTAAGACACATCCCAACGACATACACAATGAAAGCTAGTATTAAGACTGAACTTCTATGTGGCTGCTACCATCTCCAGGCCCACAGTCAGGAGCCAATCGAGTTTGGCATCTGAGATTTTTTCACGAGACAGACTGGTCATGTCTCTAAATTTTAATATCAGAAATGACAATCATTTTTGATAAATACATGTTTAATCCTAATTTGAAAATTTAGAAAAATGGAATTTCCATGAGAAAATGCTTAAAATCAGGCATGAATTAGGAAATGTCGAAAAATGGTAAAGGGCAGCTGGCCAATATAATTTCTGTAGCTTGCCTAGGACCCAACTATCAATTAGATAAGAATCCAGCATTCATACAGACATAATCTATATATTGTAAAGGGAAAGTTCCATTCAGGTGAAAATCAACCTATAACCCTTTACCTAACGTGAAAAGCAGACGACACTTGCAAAAAAAATTCTTGAATAACTATTTTTTTTCATTTTTTGTCTCAAAAACATAGGTTATGACCCCTCGTTGGAACGAGCTCGACGAGCTCGTTCCAACAAATGAAAATATTTTGAAAATTAATTGGCGATTTTTGAGAATAGCGCTGGCCGGTTTTGGCCGTTACGTTGGGTAAAGGGTTAATGTGAAAGCACCCCAAGACAAAAATACTGTCAAGACCAAGTCAACACTCATAATATCTTTTCACTTTATATAGTAGAGTGGAACCCTGTTAATTGAATAGCCACTTTGCCAATGAAAATTATTCAGTTAACAGGAGCATTCAATTATCAGGGATTGTGTCCCTTTCCTGTACATGTATTCGAGAGATAAACTTAGCATTTATTCTATTATATCTTGTTTGACAGAGCTCCATGAGCTCTGTCAAACAAGATATACTAGATTAACTGCCTGCATTGGATGTACTGAGGCCAAATACATGTTGGTCTATAAACAAAGGAAAGCTGGGAGTGTCAGTGTAATTTCTCAACAGGTTACAAGATTTTTTATTCAATTGACAGGAGTTTACTCTATAACCTATATTCAATTAACAGGTCAAATTTGTACTGGAGGTATGGTAAATGGTTTATATTCAATTAACAGGGTTATTAAGTTAAGAGATATCCAATTAAGTGGGTTCCACAGTATTATCTATTAATACCAGTGCTTCTGTAATAGAGGAGTAATATATTGAATACAGACAGAGAGTGTGTATTTTTGTTGTGTAAATTACATCTTTTATCCACTAAAATCATGTCTAAATTCTGAGAAAAAAATCGCATGGTCTATGGGAGTGATTAGCTCTCCTCAAGCTTACAAAAGCTAAAAGTGGCAAAATGAAGTTTTACTATTCATGAATTCTGCATATAGAGTGGGCAGGGACCGATCTAGTAAGTAGCCAGTGTGAATTTGACTCATAAAATTCTGATTTGGCTCCTGAATTTCAAATATTGGCTTCTAAGTAAGCCTGTACATGTAACCGTAAGATACCATTTCCTCCATTGGTCACTTGACGATGATCTATTATGAAAATGAATGTTTTTTGTGTTAAATGAAAATATGTTTTAATCATTTGCAAAACATCATTTTTATACCACAACCAAAATGACCCAGACTAGCTGATGCTAACTCAATTTAATTTTGGGCGAAACACAAATGTTGTCCCCCCAATCCCCAAAATTTGAGTACAAAACCAAAAAATTCAAGTCCTATCTGGTCCTCCATACATTTGTGATCTGCGCTTGCGCAGTATCTAGGAAGGTACATGTACCAAAATTGGCACAAACCATCCTTCTTTGTTTGGCCCTAAAGTAAGTAACAATGATCTGACATCTGTGCTTTAAAATCTCCTTTTTTGAGGATGCCAGACACAAATCAATGAAAGAATTGGTAGATCCAAGGCTGTAAATTGATGATGGAAGTGAACAACGATGGTTTCAAACGTTCAGGGCTGTAACTTTATAATAATTATAAAAATTATTTCATGTTTCCCATTTTCAGGGCATACGCCCTGACATCATCATTCTTACTAATGATTAATCCACTGTTTGTTACGTGTTCCTTTCCTATCCTTCCATGAAGCCCTCCTGTTAAAATCCTAATCTTTTTGGCTATTTTTTTTTAAATTTTTTATTAAATTTCTTGGGAGTTTACTGTGTAATACAGAATGCTTATTCTGTTTATCCCCATGGTTACGTCCTCGCCCTAAGGGTGTTAGGTCGTTTTGGTCTTGCATCTTCTATCCGATGTATCTTTTTACTTCGTATGAAGATCTAGCTTTGCATCTGGTAGCATTTAAACTGGTTACTGACTTGGGCCTTTTTGTGTGCCTGAAGTCTTGTTTTCGGTTTTTAGCTCACCCACTTTAGTTGTGTGAGCTTATGGCATGGCTCGATCGGTCGGCGTCAGCATCAGCTTACGTGTCCAATAATGTTAAAGTTTCTGTTTAGGTCACTTACTCACCTTATTTCCATATCATGGCCTTTATAATGCTGCTATATGATTATTATTATCATTCTACCATGATTTAACCCCTCATACCCTGCATTTTAAACATTTATCTTGACATTTTTAGTTTCGTTCAGTTTTCTGTTCAGTTCAGAATTTCATGTTCAACTTAGTGTTTAGGTCATTTGCTATGTTCCTTCTCTTCCTACGGCACTTAAATTCCTCATACATATTCCTCATACATATTCCTCATTATCATTGTTCCATGATTTAACGCTTCTGCAATGAATTTCTTCAATTTTTTCGTCAAATTGTGAACGTTAAGTTTTCTGTTCAGCTCACACTTACATATTTTTAGAATGTTAAAGTTTTTTTTAGTTAGGCTGTCGAACACCCTTTTCATCCCATTGCCATTATATTGCTTCTATATGGTGCTTATTATCATTCTATCATTATTTAACCCTTACCCGGTGCATTCTAACCCTTTTTATTACCATTTTTAGCTACGTTTACTTTTCTGTTTAGCTCAGATTTTAGGTTTAACTTTGTGTTCAGGTCAGATGCTGTGTTCCTTCTCTTCTCGTGGTCCTTACATTCCTCGTACATGTTCCTCGTTATCATTCTAGCATCATTTAACCCTGGTCCACTGAAGTTCTTCAAATTGTTCATCAAATTTTTAACGCTCACACTTACATACTTTCAGTGTGTTAAAGTTTCTGTTTAGGTCAGTTGCCGACACCATTTTCATCCCATGGCCTTTATATTACTTCTATGTGGTGCTTATTATCATTCTACCATTATTTCATCCTAATCCAGTGTGTTTTAAACCTTGTTCTTAACATTTTCTAGCTGTGTTTACTTTTCTGTTTACCTCTGAATTTCATGTCTAACTTAGTGTTTTGCTCACCTACTGTGTTCCTTTTCTTCCCATGGTGCTTATATTCATCATACAGCTTCTTCATTATCATTCTACCATGGTTTAACCCTTGTTCAGTGAATTTCTTAAAATTGTTCTTCCAATTTTGAACGTTTAGTTTTTTGTTTAGCTCACACTTCAACATTTTGAGTGGGTTAAATTTTTTGTTTACATCGACTGCTGACACTCTTTTCATCCCATGGCCTTTATAATGCTTCCATATGGTGCCTAGTATCATTCTACCACTATTTAACCCTCACCCAGTGTGTTTTAAACGTTTCTCTTAACATTATTTAGTTACGTTTGCTTTTCTGTTTAGCTCAGAATTTCATGTTTAACTTAGTGTTTAGGTCAGCTGCTGTGCTCTTTCTCTTCCCATGGCACGTATATTCATCATACATTTTCCTCAGTATAATTGTCCCATGATTTAACCCTTCTCCAGTGAATTTCTTTGAATTTTTCATCACATTTCGAACATTAACTCTTCTTTTTACCACCTTACAAATTTTCGGTGTGCTACAGTTTCTGTTTAGGTCAGCTGTTGACACCCTTTCCATCCCATGACCTTTACATTGCTTCTATATATAGTGCTTATTATCATTCTACCATTATTTAACCCTCGTCCAGTGTGTTTTAAACCTTTTTCTTACCATTTTAGTTACGCTTACTTTTCTGTTTACCTCAGAATTTCATGTTAAAGTTTGTGTTTAGGTCAGCTGCTGTTTTCCTTCTCTCCCCATGGTGCTTATATTCCATCATATATGTGCCTCATTATCATGCTAGCATCATTTAACCCTTGTCCAATGAATTTCTTCAAATTTGTCATCCCATTTTTAATGTTAAGTTTCCTGTTTACCTCACACTTAGACATTTTCAGTGTGTTAAAGTTTTTGTTTAGGTCAGCTGCCGACACCCTTTTCATCCCATGGCCTTTATATTGCTTCCATATGGTGCTTATTATCATTCTACCATTATTTCATTCTCACCCAGTGCATTTTAAACCTTTTTCTTAACATTTTGTAGTTACGTTTACTTTTCTGTTTAGCTCAGAATTTCATGTTTAACTTAGTGTTTAGGTCACCTGTTGTGTTCCTGCTCTTCCCATGGTGCTTATATTCCTCATATATGTTCTTCATTATCATTGTGCTATGGTTTCACCCTTGTCCACTGAATTTCAGTACAAATTTCTGTTCAACGTTTGAATGTTGAGTTTTCTGTTTAGCTCACACTTAGATATTTTCAGTGTGTTAACGTTTCTATTCAAGGCAGCTGCCGACATCCTTTTCTTTCCCGTGGCCTTTATATTGCTTCTACATGGTGCTTATCGCTCTACCACTATTTAACCCTCACTTTCTGTGTTTTAAACCGTTCTCTTAACTTGTTTATTTATTTACTTACGTTTAGTTTTCTGTTTAGCTCAGAATTTCATGTTTAACTTAGTGTTTATGTCAGTTTCTGTGTTCCTTCTCTTCCCATGTCCTTCCAATAAATCATACATGTTCCTCATTATCATTCCACCATGATTTAACCCTCATCCAGTCAATATTTTTCAAATTTATTTCCACATTTTTAACGTTAAGTCTCTGTTTAGCTCACACCTAGACATTTTCAGTGTGCTTAATTTTCTGTTAAGGTCTGGCAACACCATTTGTAAAACATCATTACCGAGGTTCCTCATATGATCAACAATTAATAATCTAATTGTGCCATGTTGATTTTCTTCACCAGTAATTACAAATGATAGTTCATGGAAAAGGCAGTTTCCATCACCACATATTTGTTTTAAAACAGAGGGTTCTTCCATTTCTCTATGCAGTGTACTATCAGGTATCTGATAAGTCACAGCTTTTTGAAAGTTTAAATCAAACCGAGTACACTGAAGCATCTGCCAATGAAGACTGGCTGGTTCAAAGTAATACTTCTCACTTAATAATGTGGCCATCGATCGTGCCAGTAAAGTCTGAGGAGACACAGCATGTCACGACAAACAAATAACTCGAATAATAGTAAGACATTTTTATGGTGGTTAATCCTTTACCTAACTTGAAAAGCAGACGACACTGACAAAACAAATTCTTGAATAACTAATTTTTTCATTTTTTTGTCTCATAAACATAGGTTATGACCCCTCATTGGAACGAGCTCGACGAGCTCGTTCCAACGAGGGGTCATAACCTATGTTTTTGAGACAAAAAATGAAAATATATTGAAAATTAATTGGCGATTTTTGTGAATAGCGCTGGCCGGTTTTGGCCGTTACTTTGGGTAAAGGGTTAATATTATATTATTTTAGAATTACTGTAGGATACATTGATTATGATTCCGGTAGAGTAGCTAAACAAAATTTGGATTTTGTCCACACTTAGGCTCTATCGGGATGCCCTTTGGTTCATGATGTTCCTTGTGTAACTTGGGCATTTTCTCAAAATTTTTTCGAAATTTTTTAAAAAAAAATTTCAAATTTAACTTTGATTGCTATTATTCATGTATCTTTATCATACATTTTATTGTGGAGTTTGTAGGAGGTCTGTTGACTTTGTATTTTGATTGTAATTTTGAACTCTTACTGCTCTAAATGCAAGTCTAGGATGTCTTCCGCGGATTTACATTCTTGTTGCCTTGCCTGTAGTCGATGCATGCCTACGGATTCTTGTCCTACATGTGTACAATGGGATGACAGACGTTGGAGACGGGTGTCGCGGTATGTCGTTGGCGGTGAGGTTCCTATGCCAGAGCTCTCACCACGAGATAATTCGAGTTTTTCAGTTTCTTTTTCAGAGGAACAAGAACATGGTGGTGGTATTGTGACACCCATCCAAAGTGTGCTACCGTTGTCGCACTCTGATGATTAAACAGAGCTAGCTGCAAACGTGCTCATGAATATTAAGCAAGGGATAAGGCCTCTAGTTAGTGTTCTTAATCCCTTGCAAGCAGCTAGCTCGACCGGTGAAGCGGTTACTCCGTTCATGGGAGCCGTGACACCGGTAAGTCTGTTGTGGTCGAAGGAAGTGTAAATTTGGGTAGAGCGAGCACCTCAAAAACTAAAGCTCACCCAGTGACGACGGAAATAGGGAGGAAGTCAGCAAGTTTCTCTTCGGGAAGCTCAGTGAGGTTTGATAGACCGCGAGCGGGAGAGCCTTCTCTAACCCAGCAACATTTGAGGCCAAGTGTTGTTTTGAGAAACTTGCATGAGCCGGAGCATACGCCCACACTTGCCGCTCCGGACGCTCCGTCTAGACTGCAGCCGGGGTCGGCTACGCCCACACTCGCCGCTCGGGACGCTCCGTCTAGACAGCATCCGGGGTCGGCTACAGTCAAGGCTTCCTCCTCTATATTAGAAAAGAACACACGACCGCATGTTAGCTACCCGACTTCGGATACCCAGCCAGCTGCCCGAAGACGGAGCCAGTCTTCGCCCATGAAGTTGGACCACCCGATAGCAAGCGATCCGAGGTTTCGTAATTGGGACGTGCTGAGAAAAGATCTACCTCCGGATCTTTGTCCCAGGAGCAGCAAGCGGCCAAAAAAAACCCCAGAAGATAGCTGCTCCTCAAGCCTCGGTAATGGGCTTGCCGTCGCAGATTGCGCAGCTAATCACAGCAAGTGCAAGAGCAGCCTTCCGCAGACTCTGGTGGCGAGCTGTCGGACGGTGCGGGGTCGGTCCAGTCATCTGCACACACAGATGCGATGGACCGAACGACGCAGCTGAATCAGTCAGATGGTGAAGGGGACAAGGAAGAGGATTACCCTTCCCTTTTGGAAGAGCATATGGTAGCGATGAATTTTATTCATCAATACTATCCTGACTTTGTTCCACCTGATCACCAAGCTGCGACTACTAGAGAGAAACCGCTGTCGTCTCTGGACGCAGATTTTGCGCGGAGGAAAGAGGATGCTCTTTCCTTCCCGAAACAGGTGTCGCCTGCCTTCGGCCATGTTAACGACGCCTTATTCAACCTCTCTAGTGCTAAGAGGAAAGGCGGTTTCTTATCGACATCTTCAATATCGACGCGTTCATTTAAAACGGTTGGAGAAGATGTCCAGAGAGCTCCTCTGCGATCAGATTAGCAGGCCGGGAATTTAGAGATGTCCCTGCATGATTCAATATATGCTCGGAAGTGATGGAATGTGCTATTTCATCCAATAGAGCGAACCTGGACGCGATGTACAACACAGATCACCTCAACAGATCTAAGGCGCAACGTCTTAATGGAAAGGAATTTGAGGACGTTTGTTCCTCGCTTAGAGTTCTTTCCAGGGCAGTCATGTATGCCACGCACAACTCTGCCTTAACAATGGCAAATTTGGAGTTGATTAGACGTGATGAAATGCGCACAAATAGCAAGTTGATATGCGCGTTAATGTACGCGTTATGGCCCAAGTAAAGCTATCAAATTTTGTACATATGGCCTGTGCACAAGCAATGTTTCAGCCAATGGACCTCCGGGTAACCCGGAGGTCCATTGGCAGAAACATTGCATGTATTTGCTATGAGTAACCAAGAGAGCCTGCCGTGCTTTGGATGCCATTCGATATGGCAATTGCGCGCAATTCCAACGCGCAATTAAGCCTAGATAAGCGCACTATTCGTGACAGGACTTCTAGTTTTAACTGTATACCACGTATAACTCCGCCCTAACAGTAGCTAATCTGGAGTTAATCAGACGTGATGCTTCCATTGTGACGTCATCACTTATAGAAGACAAGGTGAAAAGCTCTCTCCGAGTCACTCCGGACATACTCTATTTGACGACAAGCTTTCGTTAGTCTATGACCAGGCAACAAAGAAAGCTTCCAGTGCACTGCTACTGAAGTCTGCGTCTCAACAACACGCTTCAGCAGACCGGGGTAAGCGGGGCCGTTCCACTTCAAAATCAACTAAAGGGAACTCCTCGCGAGGGTACACGAAATCCTCTTATACTTACTCTGGGGGCTGTCAGTATAGCGACTCGGGAAAGGGGCGCAGATCTGATTGAGACTATAAGTCAGACGCCCCTAAGCCGACGGGACGAGGTTCTTCGCGGGGAGGACGTAGTTTCTCCTCCCGTAAGCCTCGTAAGTCGTACAGGTGATGGACAAGACCTCTATTGCTTGCCAGTTGGCGGAAGGTTATCAAACTTCGTGAGAAACTGGATAGAAGTCATGGAAGATCAGTGGGTCCGAAGTGTAGTCTCGGAAGGCCGACGGCTATCATTCCGGGCAAAACTCTCACTTACAAGATGTCCGCGTTGAACAAATCTTCTGACGGATCCTTTCAAAAGAGGGTCTATCCTAGCGGAGGTACAGGCTCTCGTATTAAAGGAAGCAATAAAGGTCGTCGAGAATAAAAATTTTCAAGGTTTTTACAGTCACCTGTTCCTTCTACCGAAACCAGAAGGCTCGTTCCGCCGGTAATAGACTTGTGCTGGATAAACAAGTTGATCGTAGCTCCAAAGTTCTATATGGAAACCATTCAGTCGGTAAAAGCGAGCATTCGAGTGGACGACTATGCGGCAAGCATGGATCTAAAGGATGCCTACTTTCATGCCCTGGTACATCCGGCATTCAGAACGTACCTGCGTTTTGCCGTGCAAGGAGAGGTTTATCAGTTCAGATCAATGTGCTTTGGTCTGAACCAAGCTCCTTGGGCTTTCACTCGAATAATGAACTCGGTAATGTCATACTTCCGAGCTCATTCGTCTGTGGTAAAGTCGGCTTACTTGGACGACATTCGTCGGAGATATGGCAACATAATTATTCTTCGGAACAATGCTCAGAGTCTGCTTCAATTGTTTCGACGTCTCGGTTTCATAGTAAATGAGAAACAGTCGGATCTAGCACCGTCCAAGTCGTTCATTCACATGGGAATGAGCTTCGAGACTCACAACAATCTGGTTCGTCGGCCGTTGCCTAGAGCAAAATTAGTCAGTTGTTATGCTCGCTTTTGTCTAAACTCTCCCGCAGATCTTATTCCGATGGGCCGTCTGCGTACGCGTCCCCTCCAGATATTCTTTACTCAAAACATGAGTGTGAAGACGCATTCGCTCGAAACCAGGATTGTTTTAACGGACCTATGAAAATAAAAGGTTCAGATTTGGGCAGATCTTCAGTGGTTGCCTTAGGAAGTTCCATTTCAACTGCTGGATTCGGCTTTCACGATTACGACGGATGCGCGTCAGACGGGCTGGGGCACGTCCCTAAGTTCTGTAGACTTGAAGTGTCAGGGTCTTTGAGACTCCAGGTTCCTAGAGAAGCACATAAACATCAAGTAGATGATATCCATCTGGCTAGCACTACAGCATTGGATTCGACATATAGCGAACGTCCATGTTCAAATTCTGTCGGACAACTCGACAGTAGTAGCTTACCTGAGGAACCAAGGTGGCACTCATTCGATTCCGTTATGCGAATTAACGGCGAAGATTCTCCTATTCGTTCTGAATCATCATGTTCATCTCTCAGTCTGTCATATACCGGGTCGTCTGAACGTACTAGCAGACTCTCTCTCGAAAGATCGCCTGATAGCATCAGAGCGGACTTACAACAAGCGAATATTCAGTCAGATCTGCTACCAGCGGGATCACCCCATGATAGATCTTTTTGTGACAAACCTAAACAATCAGTTCGTTTCGCCGTGTCCAGATCTTCGAGCTTACGCAGTAGATGCTCTATCGATCTCATGTGACGGAATGATAGGATATGCATATCCTCCTGCTCCGTTGATTCAGCAGATTCTGTTAAAGATCAAACAGTCTCACTGCAAAATCCTACTAGTAGCACCTCTGTCGTCACAGAAACCTTGGATCAATCTTCTCAGGTGGCTGTTATGATATTCCCCAGAAGTTTCCTCCTCAAAAAGGATCTTCTATATCGGGGGAAGTCACGCGCACTGCATCACAACCCGGAAGGTCTCAACCTTCACGTATTTCCGGTGTGCGGTCCTTCTCATTTACAGGACGAGCAGTGGACGCAATTTCTAACTGTAGGAGGACCGCCTATACGTTGAATTATGCAGCGAAGTGGAGGGTTTTCTTCCGCTGGTGTACGGATCAGTCTGCAGACATCTATGATCCGTCCATTCCACAGATTGCCAATTTCCTGGTCTACCTGTTTGATGTACTCAAACTGCAGCGTGTACACGCTATTAAGAGCTATAGGTCTATGCTATCAGACACTTACGCTCATCACGATAACTTGGCTATTGGGACTCCGATACTTCTTTATCCAAGCTAGTTACATGTAGAAATTTCTTTATTAATAGACCTAAATGGAATTTGGCTTGGGTTCTGTTGAAGCTTCAAGAAGCTCCTTTTGAGCCGTTACACGGTGCAGAGTTCGGATTCTTGACCTATTCTTCTCCTTTGCGTCTGCCAGAAGAGTTAGTGAACTTCATGCATTACCTATCGATGATTCCCTTTATCGCAGTGTGGGTAATACTGCGGAAGTGGGATTCTTGGCTAAGAATCAGATTCCGGATAAGCGGCCGGAGCCAATTGTCATTAACGCTTTACCGTCCTCGGAGAACTGTAGACCTTTGCTGTGTCCAGTTATAGCAATGCGCATTTATAAACGTCGATCGGATTTTATTATAAAGGGAAGAAAAAGAGTCTTTCTTTCGCTGATTCTTAACAGAAAAGATATATCTGTTCATTTCATCGCTAGACGGATTCAGTTGGCAATACGTATTGCCCATGAAAGTCTATCTGCGGATCAACGTTCTGTCAACAAGATTTGAGCGGATGAGGTTAGAACACTGTCCACGTCTTGGGCTTATTCTAACAGTATACAGTACGTGGATGGTGGATTACTACCAAAACACCCACGCGGTGACATTTCCGCCGTGGACTGCCAGTGACCCACTGCAGAATTTCAGTGACAATTTTGTTTCTAGTCACCGCGGCCACCGCGGATCCGAGTGACAAGGATTAAATATTTTGAGAACGGCGTTAATTAATCCATTCCCATCTTGTGTATTGTTTCCCGACGCTCAGCATTCCTGTAAGTTCAGTGTGCGTGCTGTGAATCCTGTGATATTTTATTCTCAGCACATTCAATAGCACCCAAACGTTTTACTGAATTTATAACACATTTCAATATTGAAATCCCAGTGCATGTTAATATGAACGCTTATCATTTCAAGTCTGGGGGTTTTGCGAGAGCGTGATGAGAGAAGGGAGGGCCTATCGGGAAGAATAATGTGGCTAAAAAAAATGAAGACAAATTTCTAATCACGTCGTCAATTCGTCATTGTTGAATCTTCACAGTGCCGTCAAAGGAGAGTGCCCCTCCTCCCCACCCCACCCCCACCCCCACCCCAATAATTAATCTAGTTTTGTAAGCTTTTTTTGCCATCGACGAAAACGTGGCCAGAAGTCCGAGACAATATGCCGTAACGTCGTTTCAGCCAACTTACATGTAGTTCGGTCCATCGGCCTCGAAAAGGAAAAGACAACGAAGGCGAATTGCGTGCTGTTCAGCAACTGGATGATGGTCAAGATTGGTGTCAATGGCATTTTTGGTGTCTTCCCACTAGACCAATTCCCTTTAGACCAATTCCCTTTAGGCCAATTCCCAAAAGACCAATTCCCCTTAGACCAACTACATACTGTTATTGATTAGGGTTGGTTAAGGATAATTCGGAAAACATTTATTTATAAAAATCTGCCCAACATCTATAAAATATCGACAAGTCAGAAAATGAGCTATCATCTGAAAAATGAGGTCCCTAGAGGGTGAATTTGGTGATGCTACCCTGCACAGCAGGGTAGCATCACTAAATTTACCCTCTGTGAACCTCAACCTGAATCAAGGTCTCAAACATGAACAGAAAGAGGTACCTGGAGGATAAACTGGCCCACTGTATGGGATAACATCAGCAAATTCATCCTCTGGGGACCTCATTCTGCAAATGACAGACTGCTTATTTTCAGGCTTGAATATCAATAACATTAAATACATTTATAAATATTTATAAATATATCAAATTATTGATATAGAATTATTTTTAAAGTTGAACACACCAGTTGGTCTAAGGGGAATTGGTCTTTTGGGAATTGGCCTCATGGGAATTGGTCTAAAGGGAATTGGTCTAGTGGGAATGACCCCATTTTTTAGATGAGGGACGAGGATGGACGGCAGGTTTAAAAGTTGTGAACTTTATATGCCCCCCCCCCCCCCCCCTGTTCTATAGGACGATGGAATATCAATGAACAATTACGGACATTCTAGTCCAACCCAGAAGCGTAGACAGCTTGGAGCCGGGGGGGGGGTCTGCTTCCCTAATGGGAGCATGAGCCAGAAGTTGTATTTAATGGAACCTGCCATATTGTATTTTATATTTTTATACATGATGAGCCACTAATTATTTAACCCTTTACCCAACGTAACGGCCAAAACCGGCCAGCGCTATTCTCAAAAATCGCCAATTAATTTTCAAAATATTTTCATTTTTTGTCTCAAAAACATAGGTTATGACCCCTCGTTGGAACGAGCTCGTCGAGCTCGTTCCAACGAGGGGTCATAACCTATGTTTTTGAGACAAAAAATGAAAAAAAATTAATTATTCAAGAATTATTTTTGCAAGTGTCGTCTGCTTTTCATGTTAGGTAAAGGGTTAACAAGAAAAAAAAAGAATACGTCATTATCATTTTGGCTTCTAAAACAGAGATTAGGACGTGCCCGTTTCAATGAGGGTAAATTGAACATAAAATATATATATATACTTTAAAACCAAGTTGGGCCGTTGTGGTGACTTTCGTGGTGACGTATCGCTCCCAGTCCCCCTACACCCACGGCTATAGTTGCCAACTTGCCAACTGGTCCAGCTGAGAACATTAAATTGCACAGAATTTGTTTTTCTGCGAAAGCATCAATTTATCACACCTAACATCTGTTTTAACACCTACTGTTGGTGGTAGCTTAATTGATAGTGGGTAATCGTGTGACAGAGAGCAGAAACAAATAAACATCAATCAGAAGTTTTTACTGTAACAACAAACAATTAAAGAATAACAAGCGGTCATGTCATAAAAACGGCCACAAACAAATATTATTTCTTTCATCATTTTACAATTGCACAAGGTCCAAGAGATAATAATAATCTTTTCTTAAAATAGAACTTTTTGTCGACTCAGAAATCTTCAACACCATAATTTAGTCTTTTACCGATTCCACCTTTCCGCGTTATAAAAATTATTGTAGGAAAAAATGTGAAACAAATAGGCCTAAGGGCCCCAAACCCCATCAATGGGAGGATCATCCCCCACCCTACCTCAGACCTACGGCCATCAGATAAAATATGCCTGTGGTACATATCGACCTGGCTCCCCCTCCTAAAAATTATGGGGGACTGGACTTTTCGCCGGAAAGACAGTTCGCCGAAACTTTGGACAGTTTGCGGAAATTTTCGAGACAATTCGCTGGAATTTTGGACTATTCGCCGAAAGTTTGGACAGTTCGCCGGAACTTTTAAGACAGTTCGCGGGTATTTTGGACATTTCGTCGAAGATCGTCGGATGTTTGGACAGTTCGCCGAAAGTTTCAACAATTCGCCGAAATGTGCCAGACAGTTCGCCGAAATGTGCCAGACTATCGCCAAGGTGTCTCAAGCAGTTCGTGGAATCTTCAAAAGAGCCTGCTCTTATTTATTTATTGGTGCACAATCGTGAGCTTTCTTTTTTTTTTGGTGTGGGGGGGGGGGGGGGGCAGCCATAATATGTGAAAGGCTGTTGTGGAGTTTCGGCGGTCCTTCCCTAATCGTAACTAGGACCCTCCGATTGTTGCCCCATCATCCCACTTCCCGAAAAGGAAGCGGAAGGATGGGGTAAGGGGTCCGAGTAACGACTGATATTTGAAAGGACCTCCCGAGGTTTCCGTTCTCACGGGTGTGTGTGTGTGTAGGGGGGGGGGGGGGGTCATGATATTTGAAGGGACTTCTCGAGGAAAAATGTACACATGTATAAGGTGTAAAAAATAAGGTGTCTACGTAACCCAGCATACACATCACCCTGCAGAAAACCTTCAGGTATATGGTCTGGTTGAATTGTGAAGTCAAGCTCTGTGGGGTTTGTAGGCCTATTTCCTTGTCGTCTTCTATTAGCCATCCTTGTATATGAATCAGGTTTGGGGAGAGTAGCTGCCGGAGCAGTACTTGGTAGATGCTCATTGATTGCTGAGTTGACAATATTTGCTGCCGATGCAAAAGGACGAGCTTCAGACTCAGACCTTATTGTGTTTCGAACTTCAGCATTAACTAAAGCAGTCACTTTTTGAGGATGAATGTAAAAAATGCTTACCTTTCAATGCTTTTTGTAGATGTAATAGGTGATGGCCGTGTTACATCGAAGATGGTTCCATTTTAGAGAGTGGGCTCCAGTCGGTTCCAGCTTGGCGATGGTAGAGGTTTGAGTCCTACCATGGTGGCGAGCCAGAATATAATGTTGTGCGATGGCAAATTTAAGGGAAGAAGAGAAAAGAAAACCAAACAGCAACGCCGGTTTGGTAGCGGCCCCGGTATATGACCATAGCGGTTACAAAAAAGAAGTGGAGAAAGCTCCAACAGTTTAGTTTTAAAAAACCGGGAGTCATCCATCAAGCCTTCTGGGAGATAGGATGCCGTATGTGATTATGAGTTATCTGGTTATCCTTCGGGAATTCCAAATGACCTCTCCACCCCCACCAAAAAAAAAAAAGATTGTTTCAATCTTTGCCTTGGTCTTGTTAGGTTTTCTGCACATCTTTGCATGAGGATTGTTTCAATCCCTCATAGTTTGTCATTCAGTTTTTGGTCTTATGTCTGATGAGATTGAGGAGGTAGAAAAGATAGAGAGCTGGAAATTAGAGCAATTCGGTTTTTAATTTACAACTGTTCCGTCTGTGACGACCAGTGACATGTGGATGGGGAAGCCAGCAATTTTTCCCCGAAATTTATATCTCGGGGAGGGGAGACCCGCCACAGAGTGCACCAGTCTTGAAGGTCGCGGATGGTATCCTACAGGCGGTTTTGTATTATGTTTCGAGACTTCCTGGCCGTCCACATTCCCTTGTCGTCTGAGAATTGAGATAGTTCAACGTGGTTCTTCCCTACTTTGTCAATGTCATTCATATATATTATAAATAGAAGCGGGCTAAGGACCGAACCCTGTGAAAAGAATGTGCCGTCAGTGTTAATTGGCATTTTGGCTTGTCGGCGGAAAAAACAGAAAAAAACATTGTGTTTAGTTAAACGTTCATTTCAATTTAGTATTTCATCCTCAATGGACAGGTTTTGACCTGTTAAACGGATTTTAAAAAATGGGTAAGTCATTTTTAAAATCTTTTCGGCGAACTGTCCAATTTTAAAAATTTAAGTTCCTGCGAAATGTCTTTTCCGGCAAACTGTCTTTCCGGCGAAAAGTCCAGTATTCAAATTATGCCACCATCAATAGAAAATCCTGGTTGTGCCTCCGATATAACACATTTTTATGTATATAACCCCAAAAGAAAAAGAAAGCCCCGTGCAGGTTTGATGATGCCAGACAAGAAGTAAAATAAGCTTTCTGATAGCTAATGTGAATCAAATTCGATTCACATTAGCTGTCAAAGAATAGGCTTTCATTTAGGCCTATAGACGTAAAAGCGAGATCCCCCCCCCCCAAAAAAAGAAGAGAAAATCCTGTTCAAAATCCTGCAGTTGCCCCCCACCCCCCCCCCCCCACCCCCGAAACAAATAGTAGAAACCAAATAAAACGAAAAAGATGGCGGCCCCTATTTAACCCTTTACCCAACGTAACGGCCAAAACCGGCCAGCGCTATTCTCAAAAATCGCCAATTAATTTTCAAAATATTTTCATTTTTTGTCTCAAAAACATAGGTTATGACCCCTCGTTGGAACGAGCTCGTCGAGCTCGTTCCAACGAGGGGTCATAACCTATGTTTTTGAGACAAAAAATGAAAAAAATTAATTATTCAAGAATTTTTTTTGCAAGTGTCGTCTGCTTTTCATGTTAGGTAAAGGGTTAAACACCCCTGTAAGCTAAGCCTCATGCAGGTTTGGAAGATGATTCCAGGCAAAGGGTAAAATAAACTCTTTAACAGCCCAAGTTAATCGAATTCAAATGGGAGACTACGTTTACGCCTTTACGTAGCTCAACTTTTGAGCTTTGTTTGCAGTTTATATTTAAAATCGGATATTTATTGCTGCAAACAAAGCTCAACGAACGAAGCGATTTTTCCAGTCAGTTGCACGAATTGGGAAACATGACTACATTATTGTTCTTCATGAAATATATACGTAGTATTTGACAAATATACAACACTTCGTGTGTAGTTTACACATTACTAATGAAAGTGTATTGGTCATTGTGATGTAAAACGTTCAAAATATCAAGAAATCTACTTTTTTATTAATCGAGTCGGTACCGGATTTTTTTGGTGAATTCCATCAAGGAAATCCATGATTGACTGAAAAATCGGCGTAGGGCTGCAGAGCGAAACGAAACAGCTCAGCAGCGTGCATGCCTGTGAATGGCCACTTCAAAAAAATGAAGTTTACCGTTCAAATGAACCCACTAATTCATATTATGACATACATAAATCATATTACAGAGCGACTTATCTGTAATATGAATTATATACGTCGTAATATGAATTAGTGTGTTTTAAGATTCTGGTTATGTTGATTTTGTGTGTAGCAATCTGCCTTTGTTCTGGTGTATTTGCTGAATAAATCTTATCTTATCTTATCTGATCAGATAGGTGCATTGTCAAACGATCAATTGTTAAAGCCACTTGACACTGCGTCTGCCCCCCCCCCCCCCCCCCTTGATACATTTAACCGCTTGAAAATGAAGGCTCACTCAACCTGAATAAAGGGAGGGGTTAAAAAATTGCACAGCTGAGAATGGCATACATTCGTTCGACGCTCTCAATGGTTTTGTTGCAAAATCTGAACCTGTGCGTTTCAGCCCATATGATTTACTCGAGAATAAAAAGGGACTCATAATTACGATTAGATAAAAAAAAAATCCTAGAGTGTTGTGGATTAAAGTTACCACTGTTTTCGTTGGCATCAACGACAGGCCTGTTATAACACGTTTTTTGAATTTACCGGACTATAAATCGCAGGGTGGAACGGGAAGGATGTGGTGAGGAATAATTTGAGGGGGAAAAGGATCGAACCGAAAGATAAAATATGCAAGGAATCAGGGGAGCCGAAAGAAATGATGGCGGGGGGGGGGGGGGGGGGGGGCAAGGGGACACCTTTCCCCAAGGCAAATACATCCGCAAGTGTAATAAGTTTATAACTGCAGTGCTTGAGGCACACATTTCATTTAACCGTTATTGTAATCAACTTATTACAATAGCGGTCAATATAAACCTTTTCATCAAGAGCTATATTGTAATAAACGTGTTACCATAACAATTGGCGCGAACTTTTTCATCAATCGCAATTATTATAAACTTATTACAATCTCGGCTGATGGCTCAATGCAAACATTTTCAACGACCGTTGTTGCAATAAACTTTTAGCCATTACGGTTGACGCACACATTTCCACCAACCGCTATTGTAATAAATTTATTACAATAACGGTTAATTCGAGTGTCTGTCCTGTCCTTATTCTAATAAGTTTTTTCCATCAGTTTGAGAATAAGCTAACTGTGCATTTCTTCGACAGACGAGCCAGTTTCATTCAAGATTTGATCTCTTTATCCACCAGTAGTATGTAATGAGGTTTTGAGGCCTCATTGGCAGGACCCCGCAGGGGGACCTCGGAAGGGATGCAGTAGTATGTAATGTGGTTTTGGGGCCCCATTGGCAGGACCCTGCAGGGGGGCCGTTGAAGAGAGAGGCAGTGAAGTAGGAGGAGATGTGGAGATCCGGTTGTAGAAACCACCGGTTTTAACGACAATTAGCCTCTAGTCCCCACCAGACCCCACTACTTCCCATCAATCCTCAAATCACCAATAAAAATCCCAAACAAACCCGACTATATGTGATATGGATTCTTCAAGAATATTTTGCAGCACGTAGTGCAATAGGACCGCCATACCTTTCACATAGCCTTCATGGCCTCATACGACTAAAAAAGCCCTACTTACGGAATCCCTTTTTAAGAATCCCTTTTTGGAATCCCTTTTTTCTGAATTGAGTCTAAGAGGTGTTCGAGGAGTCACTCGAACGAGCAATTGCTTGTTGGCTCATTTGCTAGATGGAATTCGAGTCGTTCGAGCAATATATGCGAGTTACTCGAACCCGAGGTAAGACGGAATCCCATTTATGGAATCCCATTTGTGGAATCCCTTTTTCGAAAACGGCTGTGGCTATGGAATCCCTTTTTTCTGAAATGAGTCTAAGAGTCGTTCGAGGAGTCACTCGAACGAGCAATTGCTCGTTGGCTTATTTGCTCGATGGGATTCGAGTCGTTCGAGCAATATATGCGAGTCACTCGAGGTAAGACGGAATCCCACTTATGGAATCCCTTTTGTGGATTCCCATTTGTGGAATCCCTTTTTCGAAAACAGCTGTGGTTATGGATTCCTTTTTTTCTGAAATGAGTCTAAGAGTCGTTCGAGGAGTCACTCGAATGTGCAATTGCTCATTAGCTCATTTGCTTGATGGGATTCGAGTTGATCGAGCAATATATCCAAGTCACTCGAGGTAAGATGGAATCCCACTTATGGAATCCCTTTTGGGGAATCCCATTTGTCGAATCCCTTTTTCGAAAATGGCTGTGGCTATGGAATCCCTTTTTTCTGAAATGAGTCTAAGAGTCGTTTGAGGAGTCACTTGAATGAGCAATTGCTTGTTGGCTCATTTGCTCGATGGGATTCGAGTCGTTCAAGCAATATATGCGAGTCACTCGAGGTAAGACGGAATCCCACTTATGGAATCCCTTTTGTGGATTCCCATTTGTGGAATCCCTTTTTCGAAAACAGCTGTGGTTATGGATTCCCTTTTTTCTGAAATGAGTCTAAGAGTCGTTCGAGGAGTCACTCGGACATGCAATTGCTCATTAGCTCATTTGCTCGATGGGATTCGAGTTGATAGAGCAATATATGCAAGTCACTCGAGGTAAGATGGAATCCCACTTATGGAATCCCTTTTAGGGAATCCCATTTGTCGAATCCCTTTTTCGAAAACGGCTGTGGCTATGGAATCCCTTTTTTCTGAAATGAGTCTAAGAGTCGTTCGAGGAGTCACTCAACGAGCAATTGCTTGTTGGCTCATTTGCTCGATGGGATTTGCGTCATTCGAGCAATATATGAGAGTCACTCGAGGTAAGACGGAATCCCACTTATGCAATTCCTTTTGTAGATTCCTATTTGTGGAATCCCTTTTTCGAAAACGGCTGTGGCTATGGAATCCCTTTTTCCTGAAATGAGTCTAAGAGTCGTTCGAGGAGTCACTTGAAGGAGCATTTGCTTGTTAGCTCATTTGCTTGATGGGATTTGAGTCAATCAAGCAATATATGCGAGTCACTCGAGGTAAGATGCAATCCCACTTATGGAATCCCTTTTGGGAATCCCATTTGTGGAATCCCTTTTTCGAAAATGGCTGTGGCGATGGAATCCCTTTTTCTGAAATGAGTCTAAGAGTCGTTCGAGGAGTCACTCAAATGACTCTTAGACTCATTTCAGAAAAAAGAGATTCCATAGCCACAGCCATTTTCGAAAAAGGGATTCCACAAATGGGATTCCCAAAAGGGATTCCATAAGTGTGATTCCGTCTTACCTCGAGTGACTCGCATATATTGCTCGAATGACGCGAATCCCATCGAGAAAATAAGTCAACGAGCAATTGCTAGTTTGAGTGACTCCTCGAACGACTCTTAGACTCATTTCAGAAAAAAGGGATTCCATAGCCGCAGCCGTTTTCGAAAAAGAGATTCCACAAATGGGAATCCACAAAAGGGATTCCATAAGTGGGATTTCGTCTTACCTCGAGTGACTCGCATATATTGCTCGAATGACTCGAATCCCATCGAGCAAATGAGCTAACCAGCAATTGCTCATTCGAGTGACTCCTCGAACGACTCTTAGACTCATTTCAGAAAAAATTGGATTCCATAGCCACAGCCGTTTTCGAAAAAGGGATTCCACAAATGGGATTCCCAAAACGGATTCCATAAGTGGGATTCCGTCTTACCTCGAGTGACTTGCATATATTGCTCGAATGACTCGAATCGCATTGAGCAAATAAGCTAACAAGCAATTGCTCATTCAAGTGACTCCTCGAACGACTCTTAGACTCATTTCAGAAAAAAGGGATTCCATAGCCACAGCCGTTTTCGAAAAAGGGATTCCACAAATGGGAATCCACAAAAGGGATTCCATAAGTGGGATTTCGTCTTACCTCGTGTGACTCTCATATATTGCTCGAACGACGCAAATCCCATCGAGCAAATGAGCCAACGAGCAATTGCCCGTTCGAGTGACTCCTCGAACGACTCGTTTCAGAAAAAAGGGATTCCATAGCCACAGCCATTTCCGAAAAAGGGATTCCACAAATGGGATTCCCCAAAAGGGATTCCATAAGTGGGATTCCATCTTACCTCGAGTGACTCGCATATATTGCTTGATCAACTTGAATCCCATCGAGCAAATGAGCTAATGAGCAATTGCACGTTCGAGTGACTCCTCGAACGACTCTTAGACTCATTTCAGAAAAAAGGGATTCCATAGCCACAGCTGTTTTCGAAAAAGGGATTCCACAAATGGGAATCCATAAGTGGGATTTCGTCTTACCTCGAGTGACTCGCATATATTGCTCAAATGAGCCAACGAGCAATTGCTCGTTCGAGTGACTCCTCGAACGACTCTTAGACTCATTTCAGAAAAAAGGGATTCCATAGCCACAGCCATTTTCGAAAAAGGGATTCCACAAATGGGATTCCACAAAAGGGATTCCATAAGTGGGATTCCGTCTTACCTCGAGTTCGAGTAACTCGCATATATTGCTCGAACGACTCGAATTCCATCTAGCAAATGAGCCAATGAGCAATTGCTTGTTCGAGTGACTCCTCGAACGACTCTAAGACTCTTTTCAGAAAAAAGGGATTCCAAAAAGGGATTCTTAAAAAGGGATTCCGTAAGTAGGGCTTTTTTAGTCGTATGGGGCCATGAAGGCTATGTGAAAGGTATGGCGATCCTATTGCACTACGTGCTGCAAAATATTCTTGAAGAATCCATATCACATATAGTCGGGTTTGTTTGGGGTTTCTATTGGTGATTTGAGGATTGGTGGGAAGTATTGGGGTCTGGTGGGAACTATTTGGGGCTGGTGGGGACTAGAGGCTAATTGTCGTTAAAACCGGTGGTTTCTACAACCGGGTCTCCACATCTCCTCCTACTTCACTTCCCCTCTGCCTCTCTCTTCAACAGTCCCCCTGCAGGGTCCTGCCAATGGGGTCCCAAAACCACATTACATACTACTGCTTCCCTTCCGAGGTCCCCCTGCGGGGTCCTGCCAATAGGGCCCCAAAACCACATTACATACTACTGCTTCCCTTCCGAGGTCCCCCTGCGGGGTCCTGCCAATGAGGCCTCAAAACCACATTACATACTACTTCCACCACAGCAGCAAAAAAAAAAATAATGAAATTGTCTATATGGCAGATTTGAAGTATTTTGCTTCGGACAATGGCCGAGAAAAACATACAAATACAGATGTCATTGGCACCAGCTCCTTCAGCCTAGCTCCTTTTGTTCTTTCAAATACATCAACATTTGTACGGTTACAATTGTGGTTAAAATATTTGTAAAATACAATATGACCCTAATATAATTGACAGAGGTGGAGCACCGAAGATGAATTGGGCGACAGACAGGAGACCGATTTCCTGCAATTAAAATTTCTTGTATAAACATTTCGACGCTTAACTTCTGAATGGTGTGAACCAACATTCGGTTCGTTTATGCAGTTTGGAAAGTCTGGAATGATGATATATCTGAGGGACGATCTGTTACATTTCAATCTAAAAGCCCATGAATGAAGTGGGAAAAGAATCTAATGAATGAATTACACAAACTCAGTAAACATTTTTAATAGCTTTATGCCATTGTGTAATTCAAGGGCAGAGAAAATGCTAATTCTAGCAGCTTTTTCGCCGGTGCCCGTGGAATAGTCGATTGGCTTTTCCCCAGGAGCCTGTGAAATAGCCACTTCGAAAAAATGGAGTTTCCTAGCAGATCTCAAGCATATCAATACACCTTTTAATCACATGCACCCAACCTCGTGGTTTTATTAAACAGGGGTAAATAAAACGTCTGAAGTAAATCTAAACGACCAGAAAATTAATGAAAATATTGTAATTCTCTCATACATTATGTACACAATATACGCATCATGTCATTGTTGTAGAAACGCTCAGATATCGCTCCCAGGGCTTCCTAATATAAAGGTTTTTCCTAGGGAGATCCCCCAGACCCCCCCCCCCCCCACCCACCCCACATACACACACAAACGGGAGGGACCTCTCTCCTCCCTGGTTTAGCGATCTGAACGTAGTGACTACCCCCTTACAAGCGGTTAGCCATGACGTTCAGATCACTAAACTACCTTGTCCTCATCCTCATCTAGCTCTGGCCTGTGGCGATTGGGAGATGCCTTCAGCATCTCGACCTTGCTCCCCATATCTTACTCAGGACCCTCTAAATTGAAATACTCGTGCCTTCTGCCCTCGCAGAAATAGCCCCCCACCCCACCCCCAACCACTGGCGGAGCCATAGAGGGGCTTCGGTGCCGCCCCCTTTTCCCTCGGACACCCAAAATCAAACTTCATATTACTATCAGACCGTGGTTTTCCCACCCAATGTCACACCCGCAAATGGCACACAACACACATCATGTCATTGTTGTAGAAACGCTCAGATATCGCTCCCAGTGCGTCCTAATATGAAAATGTTTCCTGGGAAGATCATCCCGGACCCCCCCCCCCCCCCCGCGCAAACGGGAGGGGACACCCCTTCCCTAGTTCAGCGACCTGAACGTTGTTGCTACACCCTTTCGTTCAGATCGCTATACTGCCTCCTCCCCTATTCTGCTCTAGCTCAGGCTTGCGGCGTTCGGGAGATGCCTTCGGCATCTCGACCTTCAACCCCATATCTTACTTGGGACCCCCTAAATTGAAATGCTGGCGCCGGCACCCCCTCCCCCCCCCCCCCCCCCCACACACACACTTTCAAAAGGGTCCCGTAAGTTCAGTGAAGTTGGCGTAACAGGATAAACCTATGGCCCAAATTTTCTCTACCCGGCCCTGACTGTGTCACACTAAAACCTGGCATATTCAACATTTTACGATCGTCATTTTATTTTTATGACATATTTTAATTGTTGTGTAAATGATTTAGAAGAATCATATTCTTTTGTATAAAAGTTACACCCGAATATCTTCATATATTTAGAAACCCAAGGCTCGAAAATTGTCCCGTTTTGTGTGGGATAATAAGGAAATGCTAGTCCGTTTCAAATTCTGGAATTCCATATTTTGATTATTTTCAGCACGCGCAAACCAAAAACGTCACAAATATCTGGTATTTCCCAGTTTGCTTGTTTTGTTTTGTGAGAAAAATTGGGGGTCCGTTGATTTTATTGTCTTTTATGCATGAAATACACCGTGCTCAGTCGTCATTTTGTTAAAAAATGTAGAAGGGATGACCAGCATCAAATTGGAATCGAAATTACATTGTCAATGCAGGTATTTAGTGCTTTTCACACGTCCAAACCGTTCGTACCGAAAATCTGTTACGAACTACTGGCACTGCAAGCAAAAGCTCGTTTAGTCTTCCAGCGGAGAATAGTCCGAACTTGGACCCACAGTCCGTAATATAATTTTTGGCGTTGGTACGGCCTGAAGGTCCAACGCTCTCGATCTCCGTGCTGTACTATATGACCAGTAAACGATTTACTTGCAGGTCTATCTCGCCTCGTGAGAACAATATGGCATATCCAGAAGCTTTTTGTTATAATTATGTGACCGAAAGAAGGATAATTGTAAAAAACAAAAACCTCTATGTCGGAAGCGCTTGGTCACCGTACTGTTCAGAAACGAAAGATTCATATCATCGAAGTGGTTCGAGAAAATGAAAACAGAAAATGAAAATGAAACACATTTTGTGTGCGACATGTAAATATTTTAAATTGTTGTAAATAATGTCATTTTTTGTCATTTTGTGTGCGAGATGTAAACATTTCAATTATGATTAGAGGCAATAATAAAGAAGTCTTTGTATTCTATTCGAACTGTGTGTTGTGAATCAATTAATTCCCTCATCCACTCCCTAATCCATATTGACAGTCAATAGTGATGGAAATTATCTCATTCGGCAGGTTAGATAATAGAGGTTATTAGGTTGTTAAATTGAAAAATACTGATCAATTAACACCTCTTAATATCCTCTATTATCTATCCTGGCGGATGAAATAATCCCCTTCACTATTGATTGTTAATATCGGAGGCCAAAACGTCCAGGGCCGAAACGTCTCGAGGTCGAAACGTCCCATTACCGCCTCACGTCGACATTTCGTTCACGTTTTTGGCCTTTTCACTGCTGAAAATCACGGGTGCTGGTCAAAGGTTAAAACGTCCCCAAAAATAAATTGGCCAAAACGTACCCAAGCGTTGGACATGTAACAGGGGTGGGATGAACGACTCCCCAGGGGCTAGAACCCTGGCCGAAATCTCCCGGTTGTTCTTCAGATTCGTGAGGATCTGGGTCAACTAGCAAACCATGGATAAAATATCACTCAACTCCAGAGGCAGGATAGCCATTAAGTTATGTGTTGTGGTCTGGATGAATACACAATAAAATAGAAAAAACAGTTTATACGTGGTTTATTAAGAATCCAAAAATAGTATGATATGAAATGGACATGAATATGAATGACGGATCAAAAACTACGGGCCCACTACACTTTTTACCAAACAAGAGAGTTAAAATTCCACCCAACATATATATTAACGTGAATGATTCCCACAGAACTCGGACCTGGAGAGAATCAATGTCAAAAACGGTGATTCTCACCAGGGCCGAGTTGAATGGATCCGAAAATGACGGTACCCGTTACTAGTACGGTTAACCTTTTTACAGGGTTTATGTTTGGACAGCTAGATCAAAGCTTTACCCAAACATAAACGAATTCCGAATTAAATGGTTTTGCGCGTCTAAGGCGCGCAGGGACAATTTGGGGAGCAAGCCCCTTTCGACCCTCATTATATAGCTGTACAATTTTGAAGTGTCAGACCGTGGTAAAGGAGGAGAAGTTGTGGGTTGTTAGCGGCGCTTGTGTCTTTTCTGCTTCTTTTTCAGAGGTGGAGGTTTGGAAGGAGAGACAGTGGTAGTTGGTGTTGTTGATGGGCTGCCTGATGGTGGTTGGTGAGTTTTGTAGGGTCTGGTCCTAGCCGAGTGTGGAGTGGTTGTGGGTGTTTGCTGAGTCTTTTGTTGTTGTAGGTTTCTGGCGTCTATTAGTTTATTGGCTTCTTCGATTTGTTGGAGGAGGAGTTGGTACTTCCTGTCCATCTCTTGCCTGTGAAGGTCCCCTTGTATTTTGTTTTCCCGTAAGATGTTCTCCAGCCTGTTGTCCGCGTCCTGGCATTCTGGTTTAGAAGGAAGAGGCGAGTGGGGATCAGGAAGAGGCGAGAAGGCAGCTTCCATTTCCACCTCAGTCTCCACAGACTCTTCTACATCCGACAATACCGGCTGGGAAGCCGGCATTTGGATGGGACTGTCTGTGGGAGTGGGAGAGGAAGTGGTGGCCGCCTCTGGCTCTTTCTTTTCCTCACCGTTCTCTTTCTTCATCTCCAAGAATGCCTCCAAGCGTCGCGAATCCCTCCGCTTGGTGGACGGGCTCTTCTTTCTTCTCTTTCTCTTTTCAAGGCCTCCTGACCTACTCGAGTGAGGACCAGTGTGAGAGGGGATCCTCCTATCAAAGGTGCTACCTCTCCCCGAGAAGGGTGGTACCGTAAACCGGGGTAACTTTGGACAATTTTTAGATATTTTGTTTCGGGGTTGTAATTGTGATGAGTGTGACAGAAATACATTTGGTCCAAAATCATGGGAAGCCAACATTTTTCTGAGAAAGCGTGTGGCAAGTTACTGTGGCATCAATAAGACATAGATATGAACGAATTTGTGGTGTTCAAAGTTACCCCACCATTTGGGGTAACATTGAACGGCTTGGATATTATACTCAAACGCAGCATGCCACAGATGACTAGTCAAGATTTAAGAGCGGGGACGTAGTCCTACCTTATGTCCGTTGTGGTGTTATATAATTTATTACACACTTCCCCCCCCCCCAAAAAATGAACATATTGCCTGTTACTTTAAATTAAAATTCGTGTCATCTTATAAAGCGAGGAATATCCATGGATTTTCTGTTGACAGACTACTTTTAGATATGGCGTACAAATGACACACAGCATTCAATTCATAAATTGGATTCTAAAACGCGCTATGTGTAATAAACACAGAATGGCACGGTTTAGCAAATGGTACATTGGTGCGGCACTCTATTGCCGCGGAAGGATATAACACGGGGGGGGGGGGGGGTGCCTCTCGTTCTATCCTTCTACCACATCATTCGTGCCATGTTCAACGAATAATTTGCGAAACCATGCCCTTCTGTGTGTTTACAGTACTCTACATCCTGCAAGGGTGGGTGGGTGGTGTTCATCGAAAACCATGTCAATGGAGCATAACGCTTGCTAGTGTGGGGCTGAAAGTACAAGGGTATATGGCAATGGAAATTTCATTAATACGGCAACACTAACGTAGATTAACCTCTATAAGCGAAATAAAAGGAAGCTAAAATTATACTTCGGCCGGGTTGTAGTTAATGACTGAGAACGGGTAAAATGACTTTTAATGAGTGATTTATCTTGTTTTGAAATGCCGAAAACGCGAAGTAATCACGAATCGTCTCTCCAATCAAACGGGATCCTCTGTCAGTTTTTTATTGGACGATCTGTAGGGACTCACTGACTTTCAGGCCGACAAGGTGTCACCTGAGAACCATTCTGTACCAAATGTACCTAGTTTAGAGTGCATTTAGGACTGAATGGTTCTGCGATGACAAACACTGTGAGGTAATTTTCGCATTTTCGACAGTCCTCCCTTATATCACAGCCAAAAGGTGGAGAATCGTGGTGTAATTGAAATAAGCGTATCAAACTGGAGAACAAATTTAATAGGAATGAAAATAACAACTCAGTCGATGCGACCCTATTCAAATTGATTCTAGAATGTTTAAATCCCCCAGTGTTCTTCCATTTCTTGAACTTTGAACATCCCACGATTATTAATAGCTTTGGGTTCTTGAATTTTTTCAACTATTTCATCTGGCGAGTAGAATTCAATATCTGGGGTCTTTAGCCACTTCCATCCGACCTTTTTACACTTGGTCATACTGCTGATTTCAGCTCCATCTGCCGTCACTTTCTCTACTTTACCGTCACTGTCCGTCGGGGAAATACGAGCCTTCATACATGAAAGTTGCATAATCGCCAACATACAAGATACCCATGTCAAAAGTGGCACCACCAGTGATTTCCGAACACACGGACGTTTCATCAGAAACCCCTTCCGAGCTTGATTCGTCAGACTCGTCTTGTGCATCATTGTCACAAATGTCGTGATCTCCTTTATCTGAAGCTTTCAAAAAGTTCTCATAGCTTATACTACGCCCTGGGGAAACATCGATTCTCTTTCTCTTCCGCCGCGGCTTATCGACATCATCTATTCCTCTCATCTTCTTCAACAAACTCAGCAGAGATTCTGAAACTGCTCCTGATACAGATTTGTCACATGGTTTTGTGCATTCAGCATCATCGACTTTGGCATCTGGTAGACGTCTGAGAACTTGCGATTTATCAATTAGCCATATTCCACATTTTCGGAACCCAATGCTGATATTTTCATTTCGCGTAAACTTCATTGTCGTCGCCATATAACTTTGAATATAATTTTTTCAGCAACGCGGGAAAGCGATCTTTGGATAGGCATGCTGTTTTTGTTGTTGCAGACACCTTCCACTCTTCTAAAATCTTTCTCCAGGCTCGCTTCAACGGTCGGAAAATGCGACATCAAGGGGCTGCATGAGATGCGTTGAGTTTGGTGGCAAACATATGAATATTACATCCAACTCTTTGGCCATTCTGTGTACTTCAGACGTGAAATGCGAACTCAGATTATCGCCAATAACAATCTTCCAGCCAGGTTTCTTTCTAGCATCTGGTATTAGAATTGTTTTAAACCAGTCACTGAATGTATACCCGTCGAACCAACCACTACGACTCCGATTATAACGGGTTCGTTTTGGCCCACCTTCCATCCACGTGTTCCACAATTTTTTTTTTTAAACGTCATTACAATTCTTTTTCGTCTCCAACCTTGAATTCAAGGTTCAGATGAACGCTCTTGCCTATCTCCTGGATAGTCCAGGTGATAGGGCAAGAGACGCCCAGAGCTGCTATCGTTCTCTTCAATCGCACTGGTAGTTCCAGCGTTTCCATGATTAAGATTGACTCAAAAACGAATTTTGAGCGAGACCGCCCTTGTATAGGATAATTTCGCGGGGAAAGATTTCAAATACTGGAATCTGATTGATCCTCGCTTTCAGTGACGAATGAATCAACAGCACAATGTACCACGGCGTGAACCAATAAGGTACATCGATTCATTTCGAACATGGAAATGACTTGAAGCCAACAAAAATAGAAGTAAACCTCAGTTATGAGCAGACGAATTATAACAGAGTAATTTAGAACTTCTGTTGTATATTATTTTTCAACTCTTGTTTCCAAATCCGTTACAGTCAAAACGTCCCCAAGCATTGGTCAAAAGGTCCCCAAGCATTTGTCAAAACAACGTCCCAAGTGTTTGTCAAAACGCCCCACGTTTTGGTCAAAACGTCCCCAAAGCCGGTGCGTCGATTTACCACATAGAAGCACATAGAAGTACATAGAATCGCATAGGACAATATAGATAAGATTTGGAGACAAATTACTAAAGAATGCTCCAAAATGACGGGTTATTTGGTCCGATCCAGTGGTTGATTAATCGAAAGATTTGACTCTGAGAAACGTCGGATCGACGGACCAACTTTAAACTAAAGCTCATTTTTTCTGATTTTTAGTTTTTATGATTCATACAGACAATTGAATCCCCCCCCCCCCCCCCCCGCCCGCCCTTCACCACACCAAAGTTAATCCTTTACCCAATACATGTATGCTGTCTCCTGTCGCTTTACAAAAAATAAAACTGTATCTTCATCAAAATGTTTTTGCAAACCTAACTTCAATGTCCAAAAAAAATATATATAAAAATACAGACTTCTAAGGCTATTTCGCTCCCATTTAAGTTTTTCAGTGTTATCATCATACAAGCAGCCTATAGACATGAGCCAGAAAAAGGTCTGTTTGTTTGGGAACTAATCTATGATTTACCATGAACATATTGAAATAACAACACTCACATCTGTGACTTTCACCTGAAGTCAGCTGAGCTTAGCATGTTTTGACAACAGTGAATTTTAACTCTCTTTGGTCCATTGTAATTGGTGACTTCTGGGCGAATTACTGTACAAACACTGTTTCGTACCAACAGCATTATACTAAATACAACCCAATAGTAGTGTTACTAACATGAAGCTACAAAACTACTTGACCATTATAAAACCTTTGGCTCTTCTCCAACTAGATCATCACTCGGCATTCATTCACACATCTGACCATTCATTCACACATCTGACTTCAGAGCGTGAACATCACCTAGATAGCCATGGAACTACCAGATAGACTAGTGAAAGCCATTTCAGCTCTGGGCGTCTCATGCCCTGTCTCCTGGACTATCCAGGAAATAGGCTTGAGCGTCCACCTGAAAGTGGAGTTTGAAATTGAGAAGCCAACAACAACACCAACCTCTTCGGGGAGAGGTAGTACCTTTGGAAAGAGGATCCCTCTCCCACTGGTCCTCACCTGAAGGGGCACGGAGGCCCTGAAAAGAGACAGCACAAGAAGAAGAGCCCATCGACCAAGCGCAGGGATGCCTGGCGCTTGGAGGCCTTCCGGAATAGGAAGAAAGAGTTGAGTGAGGGGGTGGAGGCTCTGGAGGCAGCTGCCAGTTCCCCTCCTAGTCCCACTGGTACACCCAATCAACTGCCGGCTCCTGAGCCGGTACAGTTGGATGAGGAACGTCCAGTGGAGACTGAGGAGGAACTGGAAGTTGCTTTTTCCCCACCTCCCACCCCTCACTCCCCCCTTCCTTCACTACCGGAAAGCCCGGGGGAGGTACAGCCACCACTCACTAGGAAAGACATAATAAGAGAACTAGAGCTGTCAAGGGCAGAACGGGCAAAAGCAAGAGAGCTCCGAGAAAAAATCAACGCAAGAGACCTCCGAGAAAAAATCAATGCGGGCACCTACACACCACCACCAGCCTCATCACCATCACCATCACCATCACCAAGCCAACCTCCACCTAAGAAGAAGAGCCGCAAGAAGGGCAGAAAGGGCAGAAAGGGATAAACCTCTTCCTTCCTTCCTTTTCCTCCTTTGACACGCCGAGACATACAAAAACCAAAATTATACAGTCAACAAGGGTCGAAAGGGGCTTGTCCCCCATATCGTCCCTGCGCGCCTTTGGCTCGCGAATCATTTCGTTCTGAACTAGATCACTTGTCACTATGCCTGTGTACACTCCTACAATCATCATGAAGTTTACAGTAGCATCCTCCAAAGTTGCATAAAACCACAAGGCGATTCGAAGATTTACCCCATAGATACCCCATAAGAGAACCCCATAGGACATCACAGTTATCTCATAGATACCCCATAGAAGAGTATTGGGCGTAACGCCTTTTTACCTATGGGCTTCTTTGTGCTTCTATGTAGTTCTATGTGGTAAATCGACGCACCCCCCAAAGCCAAAGGTTGGTCAAAACATCCCCAATGTAATTTCCTCTCAAACAATAAACTATTTTGACTATTCCAGTATTCCACCAGATTTTGCAAAAGAGAAGCTGGTGGAAAGGTTAGTCTTTGTAAGACTGTGACGTAGGGCCTCACCCCCTACCATCGTCGACATCGGCCCTCACAGGCCGATGTTAGGGGGGGGGGGGTGGGAGGCCCTAGGTCACAGTCTTACAAAGACTAGTGGAAAGATGAGAGAGTGGGGGAACTGTCCGTCGGACAACCTAACACTCACAGGGGTTAGGAGGAGCACAAGAAAGCGTGACCTGTGACATTGGTCAAAACGTCCCCAATACAATATCCCCTCAAACCATCAACTATTTTATGAAAACAGCCAAGCCACATCTTGTGACAATGAATAAGGGATTGGATTGATCCTCCCTCTCCCTCCACTTTTATTTTGATCTCAGATAAATAGAAAAGCACCCGGCATCAAAAAACATGGGCAGGTCTTGGATCGTTGATTCCTGTCACCCATACTCCACCCTTGTTGTGTTCTGTCTTAATCCTATATAGAACTCTGCCGTTTCGTATAATTATGAACAATAGATTTCCACGTGGGAGTTTGTACAAATTTACGACTATACTGTATTGTAAAATGTGCTATGACTGTCCTTCATTTACATATTGTTACACTCAAGGCTGAAAATTACTCATAATCACCCAATTCCTCATCGTTCGTAAGTCTCCGTCTCGAGTCAGTCGTCCAATAATATTAGCTGCAAATACCCAACTTTTGAATACTTTTTTAAACTTTGTAGCTAATATTATTGGTCTACTGACTCGCTCAAAATAAATGCTACAGTCAGTACGTCCTTATGTAATGTGGGTACGACAAAACTCCCCCTCCCAACCCCCATTAACTGTAGGCTTTTGGACCGTTTCAATTCAGGAGTTCATTATTTTTCTTGGATAGGGTTACCCTTTATTGAATATTCTACATCTCTGGTTCTTTTCCTGCTGGAGCTTTCCTCTTCTGTTAGGGGGTCTGTAGCTGGTATAAACAAATAGGCTGGTACGAACAGTAACAAGTTATTTTCCAAAGCGGAAGCCTCAGTCGAATCTTCACGAGGGCGTTCATAAATATGAAAAGACTTCCAGGTGCAATCATTAATTTTAGTTTGTACATGTACTTATAAATACAGGCCTATTTCTTTTTAACAGACTTTGTGCTCTGGAGCCGAGAAATTTAATCCCCCCCCCCCCCCCCAAAAAAAAACAACACTTTATTAGAGGTGCACAATTTTTGCTTATATGATGACTGGCGAAACCAAACTAACTCAGGACGTATTATTTCTTCATCAATGTCGCTTTGGATTTCTTTTCAATATGGAATAAAGTTCAACAATGTGTTTTTGAATTTGTAGTTTGTTGTGATCTGTCAAAACGTCTTAAGTCCGATCTGTGCAGCGGAATTGAAATTTTGAAGGTTTCCATTGCCATTGGTAGGCCTACTTAAAAAACTCTCACTCGACAATAACACTGAAAAAATATTTTCAACTTGACTTTCAACATGTACATATACACAATGGATTATGCATTACATTCACATCAGATGATATTTTTATACTGTACCAATGACCCAGACATAGCTGGTGCTAACTCTTAAAATATAGGGCCAAACACAAATTTTGCCCCCCAATTCCCAAAATTTGCATCTAAAACCAAAGAAAACATGTCCTGAATGGCCCTCCACACTTCACCTCTACTGCGCATGCGCAGTGTCAAGGGCGTTCCGAAATTGGCGCCATTAATCATTCTAAGTTTGGCCCTTCATCAGTTAACATCTGACTGATCTTTGTGCTTGTAAATCTCAGTTTAAATGATGCCAGACACATAAATATTAGTGAAATGGTGATTCTAAGGAGGATAGAGAAGGAGGAGAGGAAAAATGTGTGACAGAATATTATCAGGGCTGTAACTTAAAATTTTTTAATGAAATTATGTTAAGTTACCTATTTTCGAGGCAGCAGCCATTTTGTTGTCATTCTGGTTATTTAGTTACACTGATATTTTTATACTGTACCAATGACCCAGACATAGCTGGTGCTAACTCTTAAAATATAGGGCCAAACACAAATTTTGCCCCCCAATCCCCAAAATTTGCATCTAAAACTAAAGAAAACATGTCCTGAAAGGCCCTCCACACTTCGCCCCTACTGCGCATGCGCAGTGTCAAGGACGTTCCGAAATTGGCGCCATTAATCATTCTAAGTTTGGCCCTTCATCAGTTAACATCTGACTGATCTTTGTGCTTATAAATCTCAGTTTAAATGATGCCAGACACATAAATATTAGTGAAATGGTGATTCTAAGGAGGATAGAGAAGGAGGAGAGGAAAAGAATGTGTGACAGAATATTATCAGGGCTGTAACTTAAATTTTTTTAATGAAATTATGTTAAGTTACCTATTTTCAAGGCAGCAGCCATTTTGTTGTCATTCTGATTATTTAGTTACACTGTTTTTTTAAGTGTTTTCCTCTCTCCCTGTCCTTTAAGTTCCCCCTTGCTATTCTCCCATGCTTTTGGCATAGTTTTTGTAATTATTATTACTAAATTTTCTTGGGAGTTTTAGCTGAATAACAGAATGAATTCTGTTCTTTCCCCATGTTTACGTCTTCACCTACGGGTGGTTAGGCGTTGTGATCTGCATCTACCATCTGATGTTCTGCAGTTTCTTCCCTGGAAGTCTCTGTTTTGCATCAGATAGTGTATTTTTGGTAACTGATTTCGGGCCTGGGTGCCTGGAGTCTTATTTTAGTGTTTTTACACTCATTGTTTACATTTACAACAGCCCTCTGTGTGAGGGGGGCATTTCTAAAAAATAATATCTTGATGTTATTTTAATCATAACTAGATACATTATTATTGTTCGTAAGTGTTGAATAAATTGTTTAAAATATTTTTAAAATTTTTGTCCACACTTAGGCTTGGGATCCATTGGGGCTCAACGTTACTTTTCAGAAACTTGGGCTGTTCTGAAAAAATATTTTTTCAAAATATTTTGATTTGAATTATTTTTTCTATATTAATGGATCATATTATTATTATGTATTTTGATTGCCAGGGGTTAGTGCGAGTACCAGGACTTGTTTTCTTTTCACATTGAAAGGATATTAATCAGTTGTTTTAAGAGGAAGTCTTCCTCTGACTTTATTATCAATCTATATGTGGTCAGTGTACTCGCATTAACTCCTGTTCTGTATCGTATGATTTCGATGACAATATGGGAAGCGTATGTCACGGTATGTTGTTGGGGATTTGGACACTCCGGTCCTTTCCCCGCAGGGTCACTCTACTTTATCAATTTCTATTTCAGACGATCAAGATTAGGGTGATGTATCTGTGATGTCTTCCAACAGTGTGCCTCCGTCGTCACAATTAATGAAGGGCTAGCGGAAAAGTGCTCATGTAAATACGCCAATTGCCTAAGAGGACCCTAGTAGGTTCGACGGCCTTTGACGTCCGCTAGCTCGCCCGGTGTAGCGTCCATTCACCGAATGGTTCGGCAGCCGGGTTCGTCCCTTGCGGTCTAGAAGGAATTTTGGGGTGATGCGAGCACTATAAATTAACCTAATGCACACCCAGTGACGGCGGATCGGAGGGAGAACGCAGGAAGCCTTTTAGTCGGTTCATAGCTCGTTCCGGTCCATCCGGACGGCAAGCGAGAGAGGCCCCTCTCTCGTTCAACAACATCTGGCCCCAGATGTTGTGGTACAAAATGTGTCATAAGCGGAGCATACGTCCGTCGCTCGGGACGCTCCGTTGTATAGGCAGTCCGCTGAGACTGCTAAGGCTTCCTCTTCTCGTCAGCGCACACGACCGCACCTTGACTGCGTGACCGCCGATATATTACCAGCTTCGCCGATCAAGGATTCTTCGGCGACCAGGTCACACCATCCGGTAGCCAGGGACACGAGGCCTGCAGACTCCGGACGTTCGCATAGGAAGTGTGCGGGAGTCAACGTACACGGAGCTTCCGGCGGCAATGCATCGTAAGACCGCTACTGCACAGGCCTCGGGAACGGACGTGCTTTCCTTAATAGCACAGTTTATCGCAGCATCCCAGCATCAACTGAATCTGTCGCATATATTTTATCCGACGATGCTGGGTCGGTACGCTCCGCGGAAGCGGGTACGGACGTCCGAAAGTTTTATCCGGTCCGACGGGATACCGAAAGGGATTCGGAGGATTTCGAGCTTTCCCTTTCGGAACAACATATGCTGTTGTGTATGTCATCTGACTTGATCTTCTACAGCTTCTTTCGTCGGACCAGAATGCTGCGATGCCGGATAAGAAACTGATAGCGTCGGTGGACTTAGAAATTTTTGGTTCGGTTCAGGGACATCGTCCCTCAGTTCCGACATAGTCCAATAATGTCACACTAACTTTCGAATTATTGAACGACGCTATATATATTATTATTTTATGCTTGCTAACCAAGCATTTCTGGTTTCTTGTTCGAAGAGTTATGGAGATGTCTTTCAAAAGTGTGCCTCTGTCGTCATAGTTAATGAAGAGTTAGCGGCAATAAGTGCTCATGGAATATGTCTATCGCCTACGGAGTGACATTCGCTAGCTCATCCGGTGTAGCGTACATTCATCGAATGGTTCGGCTGCCGGGTTCGTCCGTTGCGGTCTAGGAAGGAGATTTGGGTGATGCGAGCACTTTAATTACTTTAGTACTCACCCAGTGACGGCAGATTGAGGACAGATCGGAGGAAGCCTGTTAGTCCGGTTCCTGGCTTGTCCAGGTCCGTCCGGGCTGTGAGCGAGAGAGGTCCCTCTCTCGCCCAACAACAAGGGACAGCATGTTGTGGTTCAGATATTTTACATTCGGAGCATATGTCCGTTGGTCGGGACGCTCCGTTATATTGACAGTCCGAGAGACTGTCTTTAATGCTTCCTCATCCTCACAGCAGGGCACACGACCGCACATTGGCTACGTGACCTCGAGTATCCGATCAGTTTCGGCATTCAGTGATTCCACGGCGAATAGGTCGCGCCATCCGGTAGCCAAGGGACACGAGGCCTATACACTCCGTTCGCTCGCATATTGGTAGTATGCACGGGGTAACGATCACGGAGCTTCCAGCGGCAATGCATCGTAAGACCGCTTCTCCTCAGGCCTCAGTGACGGACGTGCTATCCGAGTTAGCACAGTTGTTTCGCAGCATCCCAGCAATTGACAGTTTCTCGGTCGATTCAGGAATTATCCGATGGCGCTGGGTCGGTGCGGTCCGCGGTTGCATCAGGTACGGATGACCGAACGCTTTATAGGGTCCGACAGGATGGCGAAAGGGATTCGAAAGATTTCGAGTTTTCCCTTTAGTAGTATCGGAAGATGCCTTTCATATCTTCTGGCATTATCTTCCAGTGATTATTATTTCGGACTTCATTGCTGCGATCGTGGATAAGAGACTTATAGCGTCATTGGACTCGGAATTTTCGATCGGTTCAGGGACATTGTCCCTGACTTACCGACGCAGTCCAATATTGTCATTACAACATGTGTTTTATTTTTCGACGCTATATATATATATACAAGCCTGCTACTAAGCATGATAGTTTAGTTTCTTGTCCGCGTTGCTCATTTCTGCCATTTTATCATTTATACAAATAGTTTATTTTGGCAGAGCAGGGCATACCGAGAGTTCATATGCGTCTAGACGGTGTGATTAAAGACTGCATATATTCTTTTTCGCCGTTTATGTCTTTTCCAATTTCAATGTTGGGAACGACATTATGTATAGTAGACTTAACTTAGACGCTTTATTATACGTAATCCGCCTTACTGAGGCGTTATCATTACGTCTTCAAGAAAAGATTTACGGGATATTATTCTCAATGTAATTTCTTTTGAGGGCAGTAGTTTGTTCACGTATAACTCCGCCCTTCAGTGGCTGATTGGAGTTAGTTAGACGTGACGCAGCCCTAGCTACATCCACACGCGTGGATAGTAAGGTTAAGAACTCTCTCAGAGTCGCTTCGTTCTCGGAGGAGCTTCTCTTCGACGGCAACTTTTCGGCAATCCATGAATTGCTCGATTTACACGCTCTCTTGTCTTTCTAGTGTTACAAGAGATTCAGACTGGGGCAAACATTCGGTGGTTGACTCAGAGAGTGCCGCTGCAGTTGCCGGACCCGAGTGTGGCTGTTATGACGGTTGCCAGTCAAACAGATTGGGATATAATACTGATCCCTACGGATTCGAAGTGCCAGGGTCTTTGGGTTCCGCAGTCTTTTAGCAATCAGTTTTCTTCCGCGGAATAATGTTTTTTAGGCTTGCTTTATGTCATTGCATGAACATTATTCAGAAACGCATGCCCAAATTCCTGTCCTTTAATTCGACAGTAGTGGCGTATCTCCGGAACCAGGGAGGCACTCTTTCGTTTCCGTTATTCAATTTAATGGAAAGAATCCGTCTGTTGGTTATAGTACACCAAGTTCAGTTTTGGTCCGTCATATTCCGGGTCGTCTGATTGTTTTATCGGACTCCCGTTCTCTTACGGGTCGCTTGTTGCTGTCAGAATGGACTCTCAACAAACAAGTATTCAATCAGATTTGCTATCTATGGGAGCGCCCAATGATGATTTATTTATGACACAGCTTGCTAATCAATTGCAGACGTATGTGTTGGCTTGTCCAGATCTCTGAGCTAATATTGTTAACGCTCTATTGATCTATAGGACGGAATGATAGGATACGCGTATCCTCCGGCGCTGTTGTTTTAGCAGGTATTGCTAAGATAAACAACCACAATACATTTCTGTTGATAGCATCTCTATCTTCACAGAGATCATGAGTAATTTACTCTCTTGTCTACTGTGGGTCTTAACGTGAAATCTTCCTCTATGTGAGGATCTTTTTCACTGGGTAAATCGTGTCATCTTTATCACAACCAGCAAGGTCGCAACCTTCATGTATTCCGTTGTGTGGTCCGTATTGCATTGTAAGCACTGTACTGGACGAGCTTTGGACGCGATTTCTTACTATAGGAGATCCTCTTCTTCGCTATTCTATGCGGCTAAAGTGGAGGCTCTTCCGTCGTGGTGTAGGGATCATTATGTTCATATTGTTGATCCCTCCATACTACTCATTGCTATTTTTTAGTATACTTGTTTCACAAGATCTACTGCAGCCTGTTATTATTCAGGTTATAGGTTTATGTTACCTCATACCTATGCACTCTACGATAGTTTACAATTGAATCTTTTGTCTCTTTATCTAAGTCAGTTAGTAACTTTTTGATAAATAGACTTAGAATCTTTAGATTAAATTCCTATACGGATTTTAACTTCGGTTCTTATTTAGCTAAGTAATCATTTGAGCCTCTGGAAACAGTAGTTTTCAAATTCTGACCTTTAGACAGTAATTCTGTTGGTTTCTCTTTTACTGTACAGTCAGTGAGTTTCATGCACGATCGATGGATGATTTTCACTTTCATAGTTTCGGAATCAATACTTCCGTTACTATTTAGGTTGGATTGTTGCATAAGAGTTAGGCTCCTATTATCCGGAACCTATTATTTTAAGGTCCTTCCGTCTTCGTATGGGCATAGGCCTTTACTCTTTCCGGGTACAGTTTATGTATTTATAAACAGATATCTGTTTATTACTATGGGCGTAAGCTTCTTCTGTCTTTGATGTCTAGTAGAAGGACGTTACGCTCCATTTTATTGTTAATGGATTCTATTAACTATCGGTACTGCTTATGGTATATCATTGACTTAGCAGTTGTGCTTAAGATTTCGGCTCATGAAGTAAGAGTTCTTCTACTTCTTGGGCTTACATTAATAGTGTCACTATTATAGATTTTTGAAGGCCGCTCATTGCGCTCAGCCATCCACATTCATGAATTTTATCTCAGAAATATCGAGTCCATTTCTGGAGGCCTCTATTGTTAGGTCTATTATCTACTGCTCAGAATGTCATTCACTTAACAGTTGCTACTATAGCTAGGTAGGCTGTCTGTTTTGGCAGTGTCTCCGTTCGGCTGCCCTCTTCGCTCTGGGCTATTTGTCCCAGGGCAAGAAAAAGGGGGCGGGGGGGGGGGGGAGGGTGTTCCCTTGGGTCACCTGTTTTACTATGAAAACAAGGGGATACCTCCTCCGGAGTTAGTAATTCTGAGCTGTTATTGGGATGGTTGTTTAGTGAGAAGTTTAGGTTTTTAAAATTCATTCAAGTCTTAGTTTTTAAAGTATAGCTTTTGAATATTGCATATGTCAACGGACATGATTATGCAATCCTCATACACTTTTAGGAGTATAAGAGTCTCTATTCTCTAGACTTACTTTATTTATTGGCTTACTTTAAAAATTATTAGTATAAGGATTATATTGGATATTAATAGAGTACATGGATGTAGGAAGCCCAATTTTGGAAGGTGTTGTATCTTTCTAATTTATCATAAATAAGAAAGATACATGTAAGGCCTATTACTTCTTTTTCCCTACAGGGGATGACTCTATTTTATTTTATTGAGCGTATTCCATTTTGCTCTATGTCCTTGGCCCTCCAGCCTTTTTACTATTCAGCTATGTCTGGGTCATTGGTACAGTATAAAAATGTTAAAAAATTTATAGTAATTTATATATTTTTTATACTTACCAATGACCCAGACGGGGATGGCCCTCCCAGGAGTTGGGAACTCTTGCCTCCCCGCTGAGTACATAGCGCTTACCAGGCACTGGTTATTAGAATGATTAATGGCGCCAATTTCGGAACGTCCTTGACACTGCGCATGCGCAGTAGGGGCGAAGTGTGGAGGGCCTTTCAGGACATGTTTTCTTTAGTTTTAGATGCAAATTTTGGGGATTGGGGGGCAAAATTTGTGTTTGGCCCTATATTTTAAGAGTTAGCACCAGCTATGTCTGGGTCATTGGTAAGTATAAAAAATATATAAATTACTATAAATTTTTTAACTTTTCAGTGTTTTCCTCTCTCCCTTTCCTTTAAGTCCCCTCTTGCTATTCTCCCATGCTTTTGGCATAGTTTCTGTAATTATTATTACTAAAATTTCTTGGGAGTTTTAGCTTAATAACAGAATGAATTCTGTTCTTTTCCCCATGTTTACGTCTTCACCTACGGGTGGTTAGGCGTTGTGTTCTGCATCTACCATCTGATGTTCTGCAGTTTCTTCCCTGGAAGTCTCTGTTTTGCATCAGATAGTGTATTTTTGGTAACTGATTCCGGGCCTGGGTGCCTGGAGTTTTATTTTAGTGTTTTTACACTCATTATTTACATTTACAACAGCCCTCTGTGTGAGGGGGGGGGATTTCTTGAAATAATATCTTGATGTTATTTTAATCATAACTAGATACATTGTTATTGTTCGTAAGTGTTGAATAAATTGTTTAAAATATTTTTAAAATTTTTGTCCACACTTAGGCTTGGGATCCATTGGGGCTCAACGTTACTTTTCAGAAACTTGGGCTATTCTGAAAAAATATTTTTTCAAAATATTTTGATTTCAATTATTTTTTCTATATTAATGGATCATATTATTATTATGTATTTTGATTGCCAGGGGTTGGTGCGAGTACCAGGACTTTGTTTTCTTTTCACATTGAAAGGATTTTGATCAATTGTAATAAGAGGAAGTCTTCCTCTGACTTTTATAATCATTCTATGTGGTCAGTGTACTCGCATTAACTCCTGTTCTGTATCATATGATTTCGATGACAACATGGGAAGCGTATGTCACGGTATGTTAGTGGGGAATTGGACACTCCGGTCCTTTCCCCGCAGGGTCACTCTACTTTATCAATTTCTATTTCAGACGATCAAGATTAGGGTGATGTATCTGTGATGTCTTCCAACAGTGTGCCTCCGTCGTCACAATTAATGAAGGGCTAGCGGAAAAGTGCTCATGTAAATACGCCAATTGCCTAAGAGGACCCTAGTAGGTCCGACGGCCTTTGACGTCCGCTAGCTCGCCCGGTGTAGCGTCCATTCATCGAATGGTTCGGCAGCCGGGTTCGTCCGTTGCGGTCTAGAAGGAGTTTTGGGGTGATGCGAGCACTATAAATCAACCAAATGCACACCCAGTGACGGCGGATTAGAGGGAGAACGGAGAAAGCCTTTTAGTCCGGTTCATAGCTCGTTCTGGTCCATCCGGACGACGAGCGAGAGAGGTCCCTCTCTCGTACAACAACATCTGGCCCCAGATGTTGTGGTACAAAATGTTTCGCATTCGGAGCATACGTCTGTCGCTCGGGATGCTCCGACATATAGGCAGTCCGGAGTAGACTGTCAATAAGGCTTCCTCATTCTCATGGTAGCGCACACGACCGCTCTTGGCTACGTGACCTCGGATATCCAGTCAGCTTCGCCAGTCAGAGAATCATCGGCGACCAGGTCACACCATCCGGTAGCCAGGGACACGAGGCCTGCAGACTCCGGACGTTCGCATAGGAAAGTGTGCGGGAGTCAACGTACACGGAGCTTCCGGCGGCAATGCATCGTAAAACCGCTCCTGCTCAGGCCTCTGGAACGGACGTGCTTTCCTAAATAGCACAGCTTATCGCAGCATCCCAGCATCAACTGAATCTGTCGCATATTTTTTATCCGACGATGCTGGGTCGGGACGCTCCGCGGAAGCGGGTACGGACGTCCGAAAATTTCATCCGGTCCGACGGGATACCGAAAGGGATTTGGAGGATTTCGAGCTTTCCCTTTCGGAACAACATATGCTGTTGTGTATGTCATCTGACTTGATCTTCTACAGCTTCTTTCGTCGGACCAGAATGCTGCGATGTCGGATAAGAAACTGATAGCGTCGGTGGACTTAGAAATTTTTGGTTCGGTTCAGGGACATCGTCCCTCAGTTCCGACATAGTCCAATAATGTCACACAAACTTTCGAATTATTGAACGACGCTATATATATATTATTATTATATGCTTGCTATTACCAAGCATTTCGGGTTTCTTGTTCGCAAAGTTACGGAGATGTCTTTCAAAAGTGTGCCTCTGTCGTCATAGTTAATGAAGAGCTAGCGGCAATAAGTGCTCATGGAATATGTCTATCGCCTAAGAGGTCCCTTGTAGGATCGACGGAGTGACATTCACTAGCTCACCCGGTGTAGCGTACATTCATTGAATGCTTCGACTGCCGGGTTCGTCCGTTGCGGTCTAGGAAGGAGATTTGGGTGATGTGAGCACTATAATTACTTTAGTACTCACCCAGTGACGGCGGATTGAGGACAGATCGGAGGAAGCCTGTTAGTCCGGTTCCTGGCTTGTCCAGGTCCGTCCGGGCTGTGAGCGAGAGAGATCCCTCTCTCGTCCAACAACATAGGGGACCGCATGTTGTGGTTCAGATATTTTACATTCGGAGCATATGTCTGTCGGTCGGGACGCTCTGTTATATTGACAGTCCGAGAGACTGTCGATAATGCTTCCTCATCCTCACAGCAGGGCACACGACCGCACATTGGCTACGTGACCTCGAGTATCCGATCAGTTTCGTCATTCAGTGATTCCACGGCGAATAGGTCACGCCATCCGGTAGCCAAGGGACACGAGGCCTATTCACTCCGTTCGCTCGCATATTAGTAGTATGCACGGGGTAACGATCACGGAGCTTCCAGCGGCAATGCATTGTAGGACCGCTTCTCCACAGGCCTCAGTGACGGACGTGCTATCCGAGTTAGCACAGTTTTTTCGCAGCATCCCAGCAATCGACAGTTTCTTAGTCGAATCAGGAATTATCTGACGGCGCTGGGTCCGTGCGGTCCGCGGTTGCATCAGGTACGGACGACCGAACGCTTTATAGGGTCCGACAGGATGGCGAAAGGGATTCGAAAGATTTCGAGTTTTCCCTTTCGTAGCATCGGAAGCTGCCATTCATATCTTCTGGCGTTATCTTCCAGTGATTGTTATTTCGGACTACATTGCTGCGATGTTGGATAAGAGACTTATAGCGTCATTGGACACGGAATTTTGGATCGGTTCAGAGACATTGTCCCTGACTTACCGACACAGTCCAATAATGTCATTAGAACATGTGTATTATTTATCGATGCTATATATGCATATAAGCCTGCTACCAAGCAGGATAGTTTAGTTTCTTGTCCGCAATGCTCATTTCTGCCTTTTTATCATTTATACGAATAATTTATTTTGGCAGAGCAGGGCATACCGAGAGTTCATATGCGTCTAGACGGCGTGGTTAAAGACTGGAAATATTCTTTTTCGCCGTCTATGTCTTTTCCAACCACAATGTTGGAAACGACAATGATGTCTAGTAGACTTAACTTAGACGCTTTATCATACGTAATCCACCTTACTGAGGCGTTATCATTACGTCTTCAAGAAAAGAATTACGGGATATTATCCTCAATGTGATTTCTTTTGAGGGCAGTAGTTTGTTCACGTATAACTCCGCCCTTCAGTGGCTGATTGGAGTTGGTTAGACGTGACGCAGCCCTAGCTACATCCACGCGCGTAGATAGTAAGGTGAAGAACTCTCTCAGAGTCGCTTCGTTCTCGGAGAAGCTTCTCTTCGACGGCAACTTTTCAGCAATCCATGAATTGCTCGATTTACACGTTCTCTTGTCTATCTAGTGTTGCAAGAGATTCAGACTGAGGCAAACATTCGGTGGTTGACTCAGAGAGTGCCACTGCAGTTGCCGGATCCGAGTGTTATAATTATGACGGTTGCCAGTCAAACAGGTTGGGATATAATATTGATCCCAACGGATTCGAAGTGCCAGGGTCTTTGGGTTCTGCAGTCTCTAAGCAAGCACTTATCTTCCGCGGAATAATGTTTTTTAGGCTTGCTTTATGTCATTGGATGAACATTATTCAGAAACGCATGTCCAAATCCTGTCCGTTAATTCGACAGTAGTGGCGTATCTCCGGAACCAGGGAGGCACTCATTCGTTTCCGTTATTCAATTTAATGGAAAGAATCCTTCTGTTTGTTATAGTACACCAAGTTCTGTTTCGGTCCGTCATATTCAGGGTCGTCTGATTGTTTTACCGGACTCACATTCACTTATGGGTCGCTTGTTGCCGTCAGAATGGACTCTCAACAAACAAGTATTCAATCAGATTTGCTATCAATGGGAGCGCCCAATGATAATTTATTTACGACACAGCTTGCTAATCAATTGCAGACGTATGTGTTTGTTTGTCCGGATCTCTGAGCTAATGTTGTTAACGCTCTATTGATCTAATAGGACGGAATGATAGGATATGCGTATCCTCCGGCGCTGTTGTTTCAGCAGGTATTGCTAAGATAAACAACCACACTACATTTCTGTTGATAGCATCTCTGTCTTCACAGAGACCGTGGGTAAATTTACTCTGATGTCTACTGTGGGACTTAACGCGAAATCTTCCTCAATGAGAGGATCTTTTTTCGCTGCGTAAAATCGTGTCATCTTTATCACAACCCGCAAGGTCGCAACCTTCACGTATTCCGTTGTGTGGTCCTTATTGCATTGTAAGCATTGTACTGGACGAGCTTTGGACGCGATTTCTTACTACAGGAGATCCTCTTCTTCGCTATTCTATGCGGCTAAAGTGGAGGCTCTTCCGTCGTTGGTGTAGGGATCATTATGTTCATATTGTTGATCCCTCCATACTACTCATTGCAACTTTTTAGTATACTTGTTTGACAAGATCTACTGCAGCCTGTTATTATTAAGGTTATAGGTTTATGTTACCTCATACCTATGCACTCTATGATAGTTTACAATTGAGTCTTATGTCTCTTTATCTAAGTCAGTTAGTAACTTTTCGATAAATAGACTTAGAATCATTAGATTAAATTCCTATATGGAATTTAACTTCGGTTTTTATTTAGCTAAGTAATCATTTGAGCCTCTGGAAACAGTAGTTTTCAAATTCTGACCTTTTAGACAGTAATTCTGTTGGCTTCTCTTTTACTGAAGAGTCAGTGAGTTTCATGCACTATCGGTGGATGATTTTCACTTTCGTAGTTTCGGAATCACTACTTCCTTTACTATTTAGGTTGGATTTTTGCATAAGAGTTAGGCTCCTAATATCCGGATCCTATTGTTATTAAGGTCCTTCCGTCTTCGTACGGGCATAGGCCTTTACTCTGTCCGGTTAGAGTTTATGTATTTATAAACAGATATCTGTTTATTACTACGGGCGTAAACTTCTAATGTCTTTGATGCCTATTAGAAGGACGTTACGCTCCATTCTATTGCTAATGGATTCAATTAACTATCGATACTGCTTATGGTATATCTTTGACTCAGCAGTTGTGTTTGAGATTTCGGCTCATGAAGTAAGAGTTCTTCTACATCTTGGGCTTACATTAATAGTGTCGCTATTATAGATTTTTGAAGGCTGCTCATTGCGCTCAGCCATCCACATTCATGAATTTTTTATCTCAGAAATATTGAGTCCATTTCTGGAGGCCTCTATTGTTAGGTCTATTATCTACTGCTCAGAATGTCATTCACTTAACAGTTGCTACTATAGCTAGGTAGGCTGTCTGTTTCGGCAGTGACTCCGTTCGGCTGCCCTCTTCGCTCTGGGCTATTTGACCCAGGGCAAGAAAAAGGGGGAGGGGGGGGGGGGAGGGTGTTCCCTTGGGTCACCTGTTTTACTATGAAAACAAGGGGATACCTCCTCCGGAGTTAGTAATTCTGAGCTGTTATTGGGATGGTTGTTTAGTGAGAAGTTTATGTTTTAAAAATTCATTCAAGTCTTAGTTTTTAAAGTATAGCTTTTGAATACAGCACGTGTCAACGGACATGATTATGCAATCCTCAGACACTTTTAAGGAGTATAAAGAGTCTCTATTCTCTAGACTTACTTTATTTATTGGCTTTCTTTAAAAATTATTAGTATAAGGATTATACTAGATATTAATAGAGTACATGGATGTATGATGCTCAATTTTGGAAGGTGTTGTATCTTTCTAATTTGTCATAAATAAGAAAGATACATGTAAGGCCTAATACTTCTTTTTCCCTAGAAGGGATGACTCTATTTTATATTATTGAGCATATTCCAACTTGCTCTATGTCCTTGGCCCTCCAGCCTTTTTACTATTCAGCTATGTCTGGGTCATTGGTACAGTATAAAAATGTTAAAAAATTTATAGTAATTTATATATTTTTTATACTTACCAATGACCCAGACGGGGATGGCCCTCCCAGGAGTTGGGAACTCTTACCTCCCCGCTGAGTACATAGCGCTTACCAGGCACTGGTTATTAGAATGATTAATGGCGCCAATTTCGGAACGTCCTTGACACTGCGCATGCGCAGTAGAGGTGAAGTGTGGAGGGCCATTCAGGACATGTTTTCTTTGGTTTTAGATGCAAATTTTGGGGATTGGGGGGCAAAATTTGTGTTTGGCCCTATATTTTAAGAGTTAGCACCAGCTACGTCTGGGTCATTGGTAAGTATAAAAAATATATAAATTACTATAAATTTTTTAACTTTTCAAGATAATCTCGGTCATTCATTGTCGTGGTGACACCGCTTGACCATTGAATGTCATTGTTCCTTTTTCTGTTCCGTCACTAGTCCGCGTCACTCGAGATTGCAGTGATTGCACACATGTAAGAGCGAGTCCACTGTGGGTTTTAATCCTCTACACTCGCAGTCACTCTCATGGTGGTGGGTGTTTTGGTAGTAATCCGCCCTCCATGTACTGTAGCCATTAATGATCTTATGAAGGCTGCATACTGGACACCGCCTCTTCATTTACCAAGTTTTACCTTAGAAATTTAGAGTCCATCTCCGGTGACCTTAGATCTTTGGGTCCTCTTTCTATTGCTCAGAATGTTATCCATTAATATTACATCTACAAGGTGTTAAGTCAGTCAGCTCGAGCACTGATGCCGTTCTGCTGCCTTCTTCGTTCTGAGGAAAGTATCCTCAGAACAAGGGGAGGGGGAGGGAGGGAGTTATGTTATCTGGCTTATAGTGAAAAACAAGGGAATACCTTCTCCAGAGACAGTAGTCCAGCATCGGTGCTGGGTGGTTTTAATGTTTAGCTTGGTGTGAAGCAATAACTGTCTCATTTATGTAATGTTTTTAAAGTGTAACTCACTGTGAAGCATTTGTATATATTACGTGTCATACGAGCGTTAATATACAATCCTCGGACACTTTTAAATGAGTATAAAGCGTCGCATTCTCTGGATTAGCTTTATATATTGGTTTCCTTCACTGAATTAGCATAACAGGTTTTGCTGGTATTAAATGGAGAAATTATGTAATTCTCAATTACATTGCTGGTGTTATGCCATTCTCTTTTCTTGTAAAAGAGAAGGACATATATAATTCCTATGTCTTCTCCTATTCTCCTGTTGGAGCTATCCTTTATCAAAGTATTTGAGAGATTGGATTTTCCTTTTAGTCCTAGGCCCTCCAGCCTTTTTACGATTCAGCTAGTCTGGGCCATTGGTTGTGGTATAAATATATGATAAATTTTAAGTAATTTGTATATTTTTTTAGCTGCGACAAGCAGCTCTATATGTGGCAATGTCGGTCTGTCTGTCTGTCAGCCTGTCACCAACGAGTTTAAAAAACACCATAACTTCTAAAATACTTGATGGAATGACACCATACTTGGTATGCAAGTGTATCTTCATGATGTCTACACCATCTCAATAGTGCATGTCATTCGAATAATTTCTGTCACATTTATGGACTTTTCACCAACAAGTTTTTTTTGTCACCAATGAGTTTTTTTGTCACCAACAAGTTATCACTTCAGCCCTAAAATACTTGATGGAATGACACCATACTTGGTATGCAAGTGTATCTTCATGATGTCGACACCCTCTCAATAGTGCATGTCATTCGGAAAATTTCTGTCACATTTATGGACTTGTTACCAATGAGTTTTTTTGTCACCAACGAGTTTTAAAACATCATTGGCGTTGCACGAATCATCGCAGCTTCGGCACTGGGACAGTGTGCTCTAGTTATACTTACCAATGGCCCAGACTGGGATGGCTCTCCCTCATACCTCCCCGCTGATTATAACATTTAGCAGGCATTGTAGAACTGTGTAGAAGAATGATGGTTGGCGCCAATTTCAGTATTTTCCTGGATACTGCACATGCGCAGGTAACAAAAGTATGGAGGACCAGATAGGACTTGAATTTTTTTGGTTTTCTATGCAAATTTGGGGGATTGGGGGGGGGGGGGGGGCAAAATTTGTGTTTGGCCCTGAATTAAATTGAGTTAGCACCAGCTAGTCTGGGCCATTGGTAAGTATAAAAAATATACAAATTACATGAAATTTATCTTTTTAATTATGCCAAAAAAATAAGGTACAGGTAAAACTAGAAGTCCTGTCATGAAATGCGCACAAATAGCACTTCGATCTGCGCGTTAATCTACGTGTTATGGCCATAGTAAAGCTATCAAATTCTGTACATATGGCCTGTGCACAAGCAATGCTTCAGCCAATGGACCTCCGGGTAACCCGGAGGTCCATTGGCAGAAACATTGCCTGTGTTTGCGGTGAGTAAACAGGAGAATCTGCCGTGATTTGGATGCCATTCAATATGGCAGTTGCACGCAATTCTTTCACACAATTAAGCCTAGATAAGCGCACAACACGTGACAGGACTTCTAGTTTTAACTGTAATTAAATGCACAAATGTATGTCCTACACAGTTTAAAAGCTTCCAACAAGAAGATCACTATCAAAAACTTTTAAAACTGCTGTTAACTGATAGCGTGCTTGATGCCTATATTTTGGCCTTTTGATGGCGTGAAGGTGCTGCTCCCCGCGGGAACCCCGGGAAGTGAAACACTACCTGCTCACTGAGGTAAACAGGCTCTGTTTTACTGGTAAAATGGGACCCAATCACCAGTGCTTGGGAGGTGCAAACCCTCTTTAAAATGGACAAAATGGCTTATCAAAACACACCCCTGGTCTTGAGTTAATACTCATGTTGTGGTCATGATTAGCCATTGTGCACAAATATGTGACCTTAAACACCAATAAATAAATGAAGGTGCTGCTACTAGTGCTCAAACGATTAGTCGACATCACTGGTTTTTTCGCCTATAGTCTACTCTGGTTTTTGTTGACTAGTCGAAACACAGTAGAAGGACTCGCAAGCCAACAAAATCTCAGTAGAACGATCAATGAATTCACATCAGAGGGGAAATAGGGTTACAAAATGCTTGGAAAAAGACGTGCTGCCGATCGCTGGCTTCAGATAGTGGATGCGACAATGTAACAACCGACCGGAAACTCGAAAAACTTCAAAGAACTTTATAGACAGTCTGTCCGCAGCATGTGTTGTGTCACGCTCCCCGACTCCCACGCAGTGTCTCAGTGTCTTGGTTTAACTCTTTCAATGCTGATGCGCCAGCATCAAAATATAAATCGTTGAATGTTTCTCGTAATACAACTGGCCTTCGACGTTATTTTTTTCCCTCTTTTGTTTATGTGGTAACCCGGATGTACCGGAACTGACATTTTCAGTCTTTTCCAAAATTAGTCAGTTCCATTTTCTGTACTTTGGCGGCGCCGAGTATCGACTACTTTTTCTGTGTGCTGAATAGCTCTACACTAAAATAAGGAGGTTTATGTGTTTGACACGTTTGTTTTACCACGATCTGGCTCCACGTCTGGCTCTTATTTTTAAATGCTCATGCTGGTCTGTGTGATGGCTACATTTCCCATCCCACACCTCCGGGCATTGGCCAGACCTGGAGGTGTGGGGGGCCAGTGTGGCGACTTACAGCGACTACTAACATAGCAGAGATCTGAAAAGATGTGAGGTTTAGAAATAGGCTGTTATGGTAATCAATATTTTCTAAGGCCAGGAGGGCTGCAGTTAAAACTACAGGTCCTGTCATGAAATGTGCACAAATAGTACGTCGATCTGTGTGTTAATCTATGCGTTATGACCATAGTAAGGCTATCAAATTCTGTACATATTGCCTGTGCACAAGCAATGTTTCAGCCAAAGGACCTCTGGGTAACCCAGAGGTCCATTGACAGAAAAATTGCCTGTGTTTGCTATGAGTAACCGGGAGAACCTGCCATGCTTTCGATGCCCTGATATGGCAATGGCGCGCAATTTCTATGCTCAGTTGAGCCTAGATAAGAGCACAGTTTCTGACAGGACTTTTAGTTTTAACTGTAGTTTTCGCCTTCGTCATTACGTGTACACTGCATTAAAAAACTGTGTTCAGCTATCCAAGCTAGAGGTGTAGGTTTTTAAATTTCTTGTTAGGTTTTGGTTTTGATTTTTCAGGTGGAATAAAACGTCGGTTCGGTTCGGTTTTCGGTTTGTTCATGAGGCCAAATAAAATTCAATAAAACTCATTCTTATGTCCAGAGTCTTAACTGAATGGCAGTGAAATTGAGTGAAACTCAATGAATGCCCGAAATAAGCTATAATACATGAAGAATCAGGAAGGTCAATATAATAATTACCTAAATATACAGAACTTTTATTGTGCTTGGCCATTTTCTGAGGTCTGACACCTGCACGCAACTTGAGGAAAGCTGCAAACACAACTTGACTGAAATGTCGGAAATTCACAGAATATAGCCTTCCCAGAGTAGTGAGAGTACCCAGACATTGCCATTGGCAGTGTCTGGGTACTCTCACTACTCTGGGATGGCTACATTCTGTGAATTTCTGCAGCAAGAGAGTATTTAATAAAAAATGAAAAACCTTAGATTACGGGATGTCGACGGTTTCGGTTTCGTATTTTTTTTGGTTAACCTACAGCTCTAATCCAAGCTGATGAACGCCTAATTTGTCTATAAATAGATTTTACTAATCTATAAATAGATTTTCATTGACTGCACCAGAACGACTTCAGTCTCCATGGTAATAAACAATCTAGCTTTGTTTGTTATTTTTGTTGAGAAGTTTGCAAGAGCAGAGGGCGGATTGGGAATGCAACTTGCTTCACAAAAGGATGATAAGAGAAGCTAGTTGCTTTTTAAATCAACTCATCTTCATTATCGTATTAACCCTTTACCCAAAGCAGATGATATCAAAAACTGTTGGCTCTCCAATGAATTGTAACAAAACAATTACTGATGAACAAAATCTTGCTAAACTAAATCTACTCTTGCTGGTAGCTTGGTATCTTTAAAAAAAAATAACCATGTTTTAAATCTCCTTTGAAAACATAATTTAGCACTCAACCAGTTAAATGATAAATAAATCACAAATGCACTGAAATAATAGACTACATGTAGATAATTTTTGATGATATTTATACCCCCACTTTCGAAGAAAATGGGGGTATACTGGATTACATGCATCCGTCCATCTGTCCGTCCGTCCATCTGTGCATCCGTGTATGAGTCCATCCGAGAATATTCATAACTTAAGTAAATTATTATTTTTTATAATATTTGTTGGTCATAGGTATGCTCACACTAGTTATTTTTTTTTTATTGTTTTTTTTTTTTTATAACTTGTTCTCTTTGAAATTGTGTCCGTCCGAGCCAAATTTTGTCTGTTCAGCATGTATCTCGGGTATCGAATGTTCTGTTGCAATGGAATTCGCCGTGAACACTGCTTATGTTATAGGCTTTAAAGAAAGGATTCAACAATATTTCTCACATTCTCCTTTTTAGAATTATCCCCCCTTTTTGACTTAGAAATTGTAGGAAATAGACATTATTTGTCTGTTCAGACTATATCTCAGATATGGATTATCAGATTTTAGTGAAATATGGCGTGCAGTTTGCCTATGACAAAGGTTTCTGCCTCATTGCATAAAACTTCCAAAAACCAAACAATTTACCATACCTTTTGACTTATAAATTGTTGGAAATTGTTGAAAACTTTCGATGAAAATGGGGGGAGGGGGCATACTGGATTGGGGTTATTGGATTTCAGTGAAATATGGCATGCAGTTTGCCTATGACAGGCTTCTGCCTCATTGCATAAAACTTCAAAACACCAAACAATTTACCATACCTTTTGACTTAAAAATTGTTGGAAATTGAAGAAAATGGAAGGGGGGAATATACTGGATTGCGTCTATCCGTCTGTGCATCCATCCGTCAGTCCGTACGAGAATATTCATAAATAATATTTGTTGGTCATAGGTATGCCCACACTAGTTCATTTATACTTCATTGGTCCAGCACTGCAGTGGGGGTATGAATTGCCTTCAGCAATAGCTCTTGTTGTATTTTGGCCTACCATGCCTCAAACCTGAAAAATATGACATAAACACACACCTGAAACACTAATATAAGCGACAATGGCTATAACTCAAGTAAAAATCCCATGGGAACCCTGGGAAGTGAAGCACCACTTGCATGTTTCCTTGGGTAAATATCCTCTGTTTTACTGGTAAAATAGGACCCAGTCACCAATGCTCACCAATGCTTGGGGTGGAAGTCCACCAAAACGGGAAACTTGGGTACAAATGATTAATTAAACTTGGCTTAATCTTCATGTTGTGGTCTTGATTAGCCAATTTGTGCAGAAATAATGTGACCTTAAACACCAATAAATAATTAAATAGTTCAAGAAGAATAATGAATGGAGATTATGTCATGCATTGCACAAGAGCACAACCCCATGATCTTCATCCATTAGAGCTGTAGGTTAACCGAAACCGAACCAAGGTTTTTAGTTCTTTTTTAAAACCGAAACCGAAACCGTCGACATCCCGTAATCTAAGGTTTTTCGGTTTTTATTAGCTCAACTTTGACGAAGTCAAATTTGAGCTATTGTCATGGCCCGTCGTCCGTCTGTCCGTCTGTCCGTACGTCAACAATTGGCTATGGCTCGGGCTAGAGGTCGTATTTATGAACCGATCTTTACGAAACTTCTTGGGTACCTTTGTTATGACCGTGGGACGAGAACGAGTGTTTTTGGGTGCGGTCCGAAATTCAAGATGGCTGCCAGCCGCCATTTTGTACCGATGATGCAGAAATCTGTTTTTTGTACAGAACTTCCATATGAAAGCTCTGATTTGAATAATTTTGTGTATGAATGTTTAGTACCATGGGGTACATCACATATAATATGTATAATTTCTCGTGCGTAAATTGTGCAAATTAGACTAATTTTGATGTTTTTTGGTGTTAATTTCAGCACTGTAAGTGCAAATGCCAATACGGCTCGGGCTAGAGGCAGTATTTATGAACCGATCTTTACAAAACTTCTTGGGTACCTTTGGTATCACCGTGGGACCGTGGGACGAGAACGAGTGTTTTTGGGTCCGGTCCGGTCCGGTCTGAAATTCAAGATGGCCGATGGCAGCCATTTTGTACAAAATTAGATGCAATCAGATTTTTGCACAGAACTTCCATATGAAAGCGCTGCTTTGAATAATTTTTTGTGTGAATGTTTAGTACCATGGGATACATCACATATAATACGGGTTTTTTTCTCATGCAGAAATTATGCAAATTAGATGAACTTTGATATTTCAGTGCGACTTGCACACATTAAGTACACATGTCAATACGGCTCAGACTTGAGTCTGTATTTATGAACTGATCTTCACGAAATGTCTTGGGTACCTTTGTTATCACCTTGGGACGAGAACGAGTGTTTCTGGGTGCGGTCTAAAATTCAAGATGGCTGCCAGTGGCCATTTTGTACCGAAATTAGGTCTAATCAGTTTTTTGTACACAACTTCTATACAGCTCAGACTAGAGGCCATATTTATGAACCAATCTTTACGAACCTTGTTGGGTACCTTTGTTATCACCGTGGGATGACAGCGAGTGTTTTTGGGTGTGGTCCGAAATTCAAGATGGCCACCAGCAGACATTTTGTACCAAAATTAGTGCAATCAGTCTTTTGTACAGAACTTCTGTATGAAAGTTCTGATTTGAATAAATTTTTGTATGAATGTTTAGTAACATGGAATACATCACATATTCTAAGGGTTTTTTTTTTCGTGCAGAAATTATGCAAATTAGATGAACTTTGACTTATTCAGTGCTACTTGCACAGTGTGAGCACACATGTCAATACGGCTCAGGGTAGAGGCTGTATTTATGAACCGATCTTCACAAAACTTCTTGGGTACCTTTGTTATCACCTTGGGACGAGAATGAGTGTTTCTGGGTACGGTCCAAAATTCAAGATGACTGCCAGTGGCCATTTTGTACCAAAATTAGGTCCAGTCAGTTTTTTGTCACAAGTTCTATACAGCTCATATTTATGAATTGATCTTCACAAAACTTCTTGGGTACCTTTGTTTTCACCTTGGGACAGGAACGAGTGTGTTTTGGGGTGCCTTTATCACTGTGCTATGAGAACAAATATTTTGGGGTTCAGTCAGACCCACTCTGGGACTCAAAGTTTTCGTTTCTAGTTTAGCATCTGACTGTCACCCACCTTTACAATACTTTACCTATACATTTGTTACAGGCAACGGTCAGTATTTCTGTACAGACCATTACAATGCTTTATATGTACCTTTGTTATCAGGTCATTACCTAGATGTTTGTCATTGCTGTGTCACATACTATACATGTGCATGTCTTTGTCTTGACAAGTTGAGCTACAGTGTCATTGACACTTTCATTAAATACTCTCTTGCTGCAGAAATTCACAGAATGTAGCCATCCCAGAGTAGTGAGAGTACCCAGACACTGCCAATGGCAGTGTCTGGGTACTCTCACTACTCTGGGAAGGCTACATTCTGTGAATTTCCGACATTTCAGTTTAGTTGTGTTTGCAGTCTTCCTCAAGTTGCGTGTAGGTGTCAGACCTCGAAAAATGGCCAAGCACAATAAAAGTTCTATATATTTAGGTAATTATTATATTGGCCTTCCTGATTCTTCATGTATTATAGTTTATTTCGGGCATTCATTGAGTTTCACTCAATTTCACTGCCATTCAGTTATGACTCCGGACATAGGAATGAGTTTTATTGAATTTTATTTGGCCTCATGAACAAACCGAAAACTGAACCGAACCGAGGTTTTATTCCACCTGAAAAACCAAAACCGAAACCGAACAAGAAATTTAAAAACCTGCACCTCTATCATCCATAAAAAAAAATCAACTCACAGATGCAGAATGATTGTCAAAATATATGCGAAGAGGTCAAGATTGGGAGGACTATTGTAAGATAAATTAACACCAAGTGGGTCTCTGAGATGGTGTATTGAAGTCTCGATCTCATCTCTGGGTCATATATCGACTCCTCATAATGGACGTGTCGATATATGCCCAGAGTCCAACAAGAGATGACCCTGGCTATTGAAAATCTTGACCTCATCTCTGGGTCGTATAATGACCCATCATACAGTTAAAACTGGAAGTCATGTCATGAAATGCGCACAAATAGCACATCGATTTGCGCGTTAATCTACGCGTTATGACCATAGTAAGGCTATCAAATTATGTCCATATTGCCTATGCACAAGCAATGTTTCAGCCAATGGACCTACGGGTAATCTGGAGGTCCATTGGCAGAAACATTGCATGTGTTTGCTATGAGTAACCAGGAGAACCCACCATGCTAGGGATGCCATTCGATATGGCAATTGCGCGCAATTCCTACTCGCAATTATGCCTAGATAAGCGCGCAGTTCATTACAGGACTTCTAGTTTTAACTGTAATGGACTCGTTGATATGCGCACAAATAGTACGTCGATTTGCGCGTTAATCTACGCGATATGACCATAGTAAGGCTATCAAATTCTGTAATTATGGCCTGTGCATAAGCAATGTTTCAGCCAATGGACCTCCAGATATCCCGGAGGTCCATTGGCAGAAACATTACCTGTGTTTGCTATGAGTAACCAGGAGAACCTACCGTGCTTTGGATGCCATTCGATATGGCAATTGCGCGCAATTCATACGCGCAATTAAGCCTAGATAAGCGCACAGTTCGTGACAGGACTTCTAGTTTTAACTGTATGCCCAGAGTCTGACAAGAGGTGACCCTGGCTATTGAAAGTCTTGACCTCATCTCTGAGTCATATATCGACTCGTCATAATGGACTCATCGATATATACCCAGAGTCCGACAAGAGATGACCCTGGCTATTGAAAGTGTCATTACACCCCAATAAATAAAAAATATGTCCAGAGATGAGGTCTCGACCTCATTTCACCATCTTGGAAACCCACTTGGTGGTAAGAACATATATTTATTTATGAAATCGTCGTACCACTGGTGTAAGTTTGTTGTGACAAGATCGAGATCTGATCAAGAAAAAGAGCACTTTTTATGTCCCCCCCAAAAAATTATTGGGGGGGGGGGGGGGGCAAATAGAGTTTATCATTTCCGTCTCTGTCTGTCAGGAAGATTTTTTCATGTCTGCTCCATAACTCCGAGATGCTTTGTTGGATTTTGTTGAAACTTGGCATGCATGTTCCTTATGGGGAGACAATGTGGCGCACACAAATTTTTTTTTTGTTCGATGGAGGACAAGATCACTGATCAAGTTGCCACATCGGGGCATAGTCACATTCGAGTGACAGTCTCTTCTGTGCTCACAGTATTGTACTGGTACATATATAACTGTATTTTCAGTTGAAGAAAAATTAGCCCTCAATGGCCTGGATACATTTTTGCTATACTTTCACAGTCCATATCCTGTGACTTCGCAGTTGTTTCTAGGCAAGTCTTGACTGCCTGTATAGGCAGCCAAGACTTGCAGAGAAGCATCTGCCAATTTAAGGTACTGAGAATGTAACTTTCAAATTTACCCAGAGACTGTTTGCTGGAGCACCTGTACAGTTCAGCCATTGTAAAACATGATCAAAGTCTGAATTAGGCCTGTAGGGGTTAAAAGAAGAATATTTATTTATTTATTGGGGTTTAATGACACTTTCAGCAGCCATGGTCACCCCGTGTCTGACAGTTTACAGGCAGAGGGAAGCCAGAGTACCTACAGAGAACCATTCAGCAATGGCAAGCAGTTGTCAGACTCCCCAATGTACTAACTCCACACCAGCAGGGTGAATATTGGTTGAAAACAAGTGCACCATCAATGTGCAGTATGTCTTAGTACACAGCGCCACCTTGCTCCCATGTCGGCAATCAGGATTAAGTGCCTTGTGCAAGGGCACAATGCAATTGCCCTTGTTAGGGATTGAACCTTGGACCTTTTGGTTTGAAGTTCAATTCTGTAATCACTGAGCCACCAAGCTCCCAAGGAAGAATTGGCAATAAATTTAAAATATTTCTGTGTATTATTTCAGAATACGTACGATTGGATATTGAAGATATGGCAAAACCAAAAACATTATTTGATAGACCTGATTTACGTGGTAAGCCAGGACAGATAGCTTTTGCCCAAGGTGCACCAGGGCCAGAATTACTTAAAAACTGCAATAAAATTATGCTTGAAGCCTCAACAAGTTTACTGGTAAGAGAACCGTTTTATTTTCAAGAGTTTTACTTTTTTATTGACTATCGATGTTAATATTTACCCTCACACTGGGACCCTGCCACGGGAGGGGGGGGGGGGGTCTTAATAAAAATTTACAACAGTTGAGAGTAGTTGGAAATTCAAAGCCCTGAAATGGAAAAAGTTGGAAATTTCAGACACAGTGCAAGTGGAATTTTTTCAAACATGTTTTTAGACTGAAAAGTAGTGAAAGTTAGACAAATACAGTTGAAACTAGAAGTTCTGTAACTGTATTGTGAACTATTTTGAAGTAATAGCGTTCTGAGTTCGTGCACTTTTGTCACCATCAAACTGCCCCATTAGTGTAACTTATTTTCTGTACAAAACAGCATGCACAACTCTGTACAGTTCTATACTAGTAAATAGAGTTGTTTACAAATTACTATAGAATATCTTTCAACTTCCTAGAGTAATTTGTCACTGTACAAAATTTATCAGTGTAATGTACAAAAAATAAAACAATGTCATGATTTTGAAAGACATTACAATATATTAATGGCTCAACAGAAATAGTTAACAGCCTAAAAGCATTTTCTGGAGGGCTGTTAACCATTTCTGATGAGCCGTTGATACATTGTAATGACCGACAAAGTCATGTTTTTTCTTTTCTTGCCACTTTCGTGAATTTGTAAGTTTTTATGGAAAATAAAATAAATGAACAGTATGCCTTTAAAATATGGAAAATAGCTAGAAAATAATAACCAGCACAAATTTTATGTTACAAAATAGAGTTGTTCACAATTTACTATAGAATATCTTTCGACTTCCTAGAGTAATTTGTTTCTGTACAAAATTTATCACTGTAATGTACAAATAATAAAACAGTATCATGATTTTGAAAGGCATTGCAATATATTAATGGTTCAACAGAAATACTTCACACCCCAAAAGTGTTTTTTGGAGGGCTGTTAACCATTTCTGAAGAGTCGTTGATACATTGTAATGTAAACATACATTACGTGTACAGTACCCATATGAGACTGGTCAATTAAAACCCCAGTTATTGATGCTAAATTTAGATTAGTGCTGTCTATTTATAGGGGAACTATTTATGAGTGGGCGTGTACAATTAATTACTTATCTTCAGAGCAACAATAACAAGAACATTGGCTTTGATATATTTTATTTCATTCAAGTGTTTCAACTTTTAACAAGCGATAAACTATAGAAACATAATACATTGCACATAGATATTAACATAAATAAGTTTGTTTTTTGCACATAGACATTTACATAAATGAGTTGTCTTTTTTAATCTTTTAACTTCATTTGGTTTCTTAAAACTAACATTACAGTACGTTCAACGTGGATTGAAACAAAAATGCCGCCGCGGTGTGTTCTCCATCATGGAGTTTCAGTGGGCCGCAGTGTTTGATCAGTGGAAGACAGTTTTCAAAACACTGACCCGCCGTGGTCACGAGCGTTAAGGGATTAGCTTTTTATTGCTTTTGCATGTCAGTTTCTCTGCTGATTAATAAATACTGTCTTGCGACGTCAACTGGCAAAACAACTGCGCTTGTTACTGGCAGTAGATAATTTATTTTAAATTAAAATTGGAATTTGGAGGAGGCAGACGGCGACTATTGCTGTGGTTTGAAATTGTAAATTGGGAATAGAACAGTCAGTTCCATTTGGTTCAGTACAAAGTCCTCGTCATTTTCGAAACTAAACTGTTGTGTTCGCGCGATCGATTTGATCGAGGAAATAAATAAACCAGACTTGAGAAAAACAACTAATAATCGCAAAGTTCCCAATTTCACATTTTGTTTGCTGCAGGCCAACACGTGATGAACCGTGTTTTCCTTGGGTGGGAAGTTTAGGCGAAAAAACCTCCTGCGACCAGCCCATCCTCTTTCCCGTCTTACTCTTGTCGGGCTACGCAATTAAAGATTCTTATAAAAGGATATAGTAAAAAGAAAAAATAGTGTTTTTGAATGGATACCAAAAAGTATCTCACACGTGACTGAAACTAATGATTATTTCACATGGGGGAGGAGGGGGGTGGACGGGAGATATTTGCATACCGCGGAAACAAATATCCTTCATCCAATTCTATAGGGGTTTGTAAATACTTTTATACTCTTTGCATTTGCAGATTTTTCAACGTTCCTCGACATTGTTGTTATCTGTATTATCAATTGAAATTGCTAAGCCAGGAGGGGGGGGGGGGGCGGTGGTGTCGCGGTAACCGGTTCTTGTCAGATCACCGAAGTTAAGCAACGTCGAGCGCGGTTAGTAGTTGGATGGGTGACCATTTCAGCGACCGATTCGTGCTCCCGCGTTGTGTCCTTGGGCAAGGCACTTAACGCCGATTGCCTACATGGGGGCACGATGACGCTGTGTACTAAGGCGTTAAGGCGTACTGCACGTCGATGGTGCGCATGTCTTCAGCCAATCTAACCCTGCATGTGCCGCGGTGCAGAGTTCAGAGTTACGATGTTGGGGAGCCGACAGCTGCTCGTCGCTGCTCGGTGGTTCTTTCCGGGTACTCCGGCTTCCTCCACCCGTAAAACTGTCACCGACATGATGTGGCTGTTAATGTGTCCTGTTAATATGTCGTTAAACCCTAATAAATAATAAAAAATAATAGCTAAGCCTGAGTGTATGTAAAAATACGTGGGTGAATATAAGGGGGATACCGAATTAAAATATCTGCGAATGTGCCATTCTAAGAGAGAGTACACTTCAGTGGGAAAGAGATAGAGAGAGACAGATATACGTGATGGGGGGTGGGGGGAGTAAGAAAAAGTGAAAGGAAATTAGTACACGAAAGTATACCCAAGTGCACTTGGGCGTATGTCTGCATATTACTCTGTGTGTGTGGGGGGGGGGGGGGGGGGGCACAAGGGTGTGTGTGTGTGTGTTGGTGTGCATGCATGTGTTTTGGTTTTTCGGGTTTGGGTTTTTGTTTTTTGGGGTATTTTTTTTTTTTTTGGGGGGGGGGGGGGGGGGGTCTTTTATGAACTACTGTAAATCTGATGAAGATATGTCTCATAAGCCTTCATAGGCTGGATTTCATATAAATATTTTGTAAATACTCTGTATATTATGTATGTGTATGGAAATGTGACACTTAAATAAAATATTCTACTACTACATTAAAGTAATCGGGATTGATGTGATTAATTAAATATAGTAGATTAAATTACCACTTGGACAAGGTGTGAAATAACATTTGAGTGGCGCAACAAAGCACAGAGCTGTCCTTCAAACCAATATCTGTTTTAACACCTCTGCACATGACAAGCTTGAGAAAAAATAAGAGACAAATCAACATTTTCAATTACTTTTTTTTAATTCAGCAATCATAATTATAACCATATGTAAATAAAATCAATAGAAAATAATATTTTTTGTATTTTTCAATAATGACATGCCGATCGACAAGCCAGACCACCACACGTCATAACCCTAGCTCAAACATGCCCCGAAATTTCGTATTATAATTTTTGGGGTTTGTCCCCCCACACGTGTCTTGAAACCCCCAATATTAAAATAGGTCTTTCAGGCAGGAGATTTTAGTTCCTCTATCGGAGATTTTCTGGCACTACCCCTGATTTTTACGTGCAGCCAGCACATCAAAAATTTCAGTGTCTTGGCAGTGTAGATTCAGTCATCCATACCACTCCTAAATGGTGAAGTAAATAGTCCCCCCCCCCCCCCCCCCCATTCCCCATCCCCGAAACGAGGCAATTGGACTCCAGACTCCCATAAACCCACACGCACAAATAGGCCTATATCATGGATTGCTTGCCCATCTGCACCCCCCCCCCCCCCCCCCTACAATCTTGGCCAGTTTTCCTTGTTAGTGCATGCAGGTGCTTCAATATATGGATTCGAAGCGTGTTGGGCTGAAACGTCCCAGGGCCACCACAAGCATTCCTTTTTCGTTAATGTAGTTTATTTATGTTAATTCCACTTTCAACATGTACATTTTAACATTCCACTCTGGACTTAATATTTAAAATCTTAAATCGGATTCCCTTCCTACCCAACCCACAATTTATTCAAAATTCAGTACCGGTAACATGATTCTTCTCCGTCAATAGCTACAGTTAGGTAAAGACCGTCGGGGAATGTGCTGGTCAAGTTATAATTTTTTCAACTCACATCCATGATTTCAGTATGGTATAATATTTATTTTTTCGTAATTCCTCGAGTTCTGAATCGATTTTGATGAACAACATTCGGAATCGCAATAGCTTTTAATAACTTTTTCAAATATTGAAACTATCTTTTTAATATTTCAAGTAAAAGTAAAGGTAATTTTTCACTGACTGTGAAAAAAATTGATCTAATTAAGAGCCGGCGACTGAGAGATCAAAAGATAAACCGACTTCATCCAAACATCCCATCACACAGTTTGACATATTCATGCGAGATTAAAAACACTATTCAAACTCCATATTTTGATCTTTTTTTCTGCCATATTAATGCGTTTTATTATCAAAAAACATGTATGGAGTATACGTATTCAATTTATACTTAAGTGCAATACCTAACAATCACTAAACAACAATGAACTGAAACTATTTTTGGTGGAAGAATAAACCTGATTACTGCACTTGCAAAAAACACAAGTTAATTATAGACAAACTGAAGTCACGTGGTGGGGTTTTGAGACCCCACCTCGTAGTGTAATTAGTGGGGTCTCAATTTCTGTGTTCATATGGGCAGTGTACACGACATGTATGAGTCTGTGATGAATTGGTAATTGATGAAAAGGGAATTGATAAAGGGGTAATTGATGAAGTGGTAATTGATGAAGTGGGAAGACACCCTCCTAACCTCTACTGGGATAAATCTACATGTAATGGCATAAATAGATATTAAAATTTGACTGCATACAGTTAAAACTAGAAGTCCTGTCATGAAATGGGCACAAATAGCACGTCGATCTGCGCATTAATCTACGCGTTATGACCACAGTAAGGCTATCAAATTTTGTACATATGGTCTGTGCACAAGCAATGTTTCAGCCAATTGACCTCCGGGTAACCCGGAGGTCCATTGGCAGAAACATTGCCTGTGTTCGCAATGAGTAACCAGGAGAATCTGCCTTGCTTTGGGTGCCATTCGATATGGCATTTGCGTGCAATTAAGCCTACAGTACGTGGAGAGTGGATTGCAACTAAATCACCCGTGGAGTGGAGTTATCACCCAAACTATAACTTTCAAATTTTGTATATATCGACCAAAATCAAAAGCAATGGTTTAACCCGGAGGTCCATTGGCTGAAACTTTGCTTGTGCTTGTTATGTTTTGTAACAGATTTGCAATTATTGGAATCTCCACTCTGCGGGTGATTTAGTAATAATACACTCTCCACGTACTGTAGATAAGCGCACAGTTCGTGACAGGACTTCTAATTTTAACTGTTTTCAGAATGAAGAGAGTGGATTACTACTTAATCGCAGCGCCATATATTCCCCACACGAAAAGTGTTGATAATTGTTCATAACAACACAAGAAACACTTGAAAACTTTCATTACATGGATCACCGGGTACAACCCAGTGGTCCATGTGATGAAAGTTTGCAAGTGCTTCTTGTGTTTTTTCCTCAGAAGTTGTAGATAATTATTAAGAGAAAAATCTATACAAAATGAAGAGAGTGGATTACTACTTAATCTCAATGACATTTTAATTCACTGAGAAAATACCTTTACCTGGTACTGATACTTGAGAAACTCTCTTGAGAAAACTTCATAAGGATCAGTGTTAGCTATACATATTACTGGTTTGGAATACATTTATATAGACAATAGTTCACTGCTCGGATTCAAGTACAATTTTTATTCTCAAGTGGGGCACACAGAGGATTATTTCTGTTTATTTTCACAAAGCATTCATTAGCCGACTGAAATAATCCGCGTGGCCCACGAGAGGATAAAGTCATACTCAAATCTGAGCAGTGAACCTTTGTATTTATTTTATTTTCTCCTTACAGTAAAACCTGTCTTGAGAGACCACTGTCTTGAGAGACCACCTGTCTTGAGAGACCACATCTGCCAGGCCCCGATTGGTTTTACTCTATAATGGACCTGCTATGGGAGACCACCTGTCTTGAGAGACCACTGTGACCGAAAGGAATGGTTTTGCGCGCCGAACGATATGGGGAACAAGCCCCTTTCGACCCTCGGTGACTGTAGATGATTTTGATTGTCTGGGCGTGGCAAAGGAGGAATGTAGAAGGAAGCAGCTTATCCTCTTCTATGTTTTTTGCGGGACTTCTTCTTTGGAGGTGGTTGTGATGGAGAAGAGTTTGTAGAATCTTGTGGTGGTTGTGGTGGAGATGAGTTTGTCGGGTCTTGCTGGTTTGTTTTGTTAATGAGTTCTTTGGCCATTCTGGAGATTTCATCCGAGCGCTTATCACCATCTTTGCACTTTTCCTGGAGCTGATTACACTGCGCCCTCAGTTCCCTTGCTTCTGTTATCAGTGCGGCCAGTGTTGGTTGGTTGGCAGAGTCTCCCTTGCCCAGGCTGTCCGGAAGCGAAGGAAGAGGGGAGTGAGGGGCGGGAGGTGGCGAAAAAGCAACTTCCAGTTCCTCCTCAATCTCCACAGGGCATTCCACATCCAACTGAGTCGGCTGGGGTGCCGGTAGTTGGTTGGGTGCTCCTGTGGGACTAGGAGGGGAACTGGCGGCTGCCTCCGGAACCTCCATCACCTCACTCCTCTTCTTTTCCAGGAAAGCCTCCAAGCGTCGGGCGTCCCTACGCTTGGTTGATGGTCTCTTTTTCCTGTTCTTCTTTGGTGTCTCTTCCTTTTCAGGGCCACCTCCAGACCCCCTCAGGTGAGGACCAGTGTGAGAGGGGTTCCTCTCACAAAAGGTACTACCTCTCCTCGAGGAGGGTGGTGTATTTTTCTCTTCAGTGGTGAAATCCAAAATCAGATGGACATTCTTGCCCGTTTCCTGATAGTCCAGGAGATGGGACAAGAGACACCCAGAGCTGATATGGCTTTTTGCAATCTGGCTGGTATTTCCATAGTCAAGTTGTTCATGCTCTGATGTCAGAAGTGTGAAAAAATGTAACGACCTGGTACCAACTAGTATTTTTATGCCATAATGAACCTGTCTTGAGAGACCACCCCTTTGAAGACTGAAACCATGACAAAATCTTTTTACCTGTTCTATAATTGGAAAATCCGTTGTGATTGTACTAACATAATTAAAAGTATTAAAAGCTCTCAAATGGGTTTCAATTGCTCACTCAGTAAAGATTGAGATGTTTTATAAGACCCCTGTGAAAAGATTAGGATTATTGCTGAATAAACAATTTCATTATACCTGAAATGTGACAGATAGGAATAAAAATAAATTTGTGTTGAAAATCTTTTTGTAACAAATTGAAATGGACTGTTATAAAAATTATAAAGATAAATTAGTGTTGAGAATCTTCATTGAAGAGTTTCAACATTTATTTATTTTCATAATTTTTATGACAGTCTATTTCAATTTGTTACAAAAACTTCATTAAAAAGAAGAACAACAAAGTAATTACAAAAATCTATTCTTCTCCATTTCCAAATTTTGTGGTTGGTTATTCACTGACTTGAGAAAACCTGAAACCTGTTATGAGAGACCACCTGTCTTGAGAGACCACTTTTGCGTGGCCCAAAGGGCGGTCTCTCAAGACAGGTTCTACTGTATTTGTTTTCCCAAAACATCCCTTTACAATTAATTGATTCAACTCATCCAATTCATAAACAATAAAAAAAGTCGGTCATCATTGAGAGTGGAATATGATGCTGGGAGTGGAACACCATTCTTGGCAAGTGTGAGTGGAATATGATTTGTTTTGGGGGAAGGAAAATGAATGAAAATAAAATAAATGTTATTATTACATGCCTATTACAGTTAAAACTAAAAGTCCTGTCACGAACTGCGTGCTTATCTAGGCATAATTGTGCGTAGGAATTGCGCGCAATTGCCACATCGAATGGCATCCCAAACACGGTGGTTTCTCCTGGTTACTCATAGCAAACACATGCAATGTTTCTGCCAATGGACCTCCGGATCACCCTTGCTTGTGCACAGGTCATATGGACAGAATTTGATAGCCTTACTATGGTCATAACGCGTAGATTAACGCGCAAATCGACGTGCTATTTGTGTGCATTTCATGACAGGACTTCTAGTTTTAACTGTACCTTTCTTCTAGTTCTATACCTACAAACCTGTACGAAATATATGTTCCATGCATATTTCCATTGACAGACTATTTTTCAACCTTTCGTCATAGATTCATCAAAAGAACTCCACCCATTTCTTATCAATCTACCTTACAATTGTTTACTACAGGCTTGCACTGCAGTGGAAGACTCTAACTTGGAAAATGTACTCTCTATTTTGATCTTTCCCAAGCGATTTGGGAAAGAAAAGTGGTGCAAAAGCACCAAGAAAAAATAAGCCAAAACTGGGTCGAGTGCTGCCGGTGCGGACCCAGTAGGCGACACTCTTCTCTTAGTACAATTCCACGACTTCCTTTGCCAGTGCGCAGACACGTAGGTAATGACTCATTCTTTTTTCGTCCGCCATGTGGCAGGACGTCCATTTTTGCATTCAGAAATAGTGATAATTCAACTCGTTGATAATGGTTACCTGTGACTGGAATTATGGATCTGAGGATCGTATAGTAACAGGACTGTGTTTTATATATTCTCATTATTATTTTCAACCACATTTTCATTGTATTTTATATATTTTCCATGTCGCGCATGACTTTCGTGTACCATGCGGTTCGGACATAAAATTTTTCGGTTGATAAATTTTATTATTATTATTGGAGTTAGGTGTCAATTGGGGACTGTATGGACAGGATTTCTCCTCTGTTGAGGGCAGAATTTCTGTTTTTTGGGTCCCTATCGGCCGTCTGGGTTCAGTTGTGTTCAGGTCGGTCCTTTTTCTGCCACCTTTCTCTCGTAGTTGGGGGTGTTCTTCTCCTGTCTACATCTGTTGAGTTCACCTTTTTCTTCTACTGCTCTCACCTCTGTTATGTCCAGTACTGTTCCTTTAGGTAATGCCTCTTGCCCTCGCTTGTTGTGCGTTCTCATGGCCGTTCATGTGCAGTTTTTAACCGTGGTGGATACTGCAGGAGCTGTTGAGTTGTCTGGTGAAGAGATGCCTGGTTCCGGGAGTATGGTCCCTCTCTGGTTGACATCTGAGGCTGTCACTAGGGTTGTGACTCCTCCTTTGGAGGCCGAGCTCGGTTGCTCTCTCCCCTTTTCCACCTGTTTCAACAGCTCCCGTCGTATCTGCTGCTACTGCTGTTCCGTCTGCAACGTCCTCGTCACCGTTTCAGCCGGCCTCGGCTTATCCCTGCAAGGGTATGCAGCAATGTCTGGTAGTGTGGATGTGGGGTATCGGCCTCAGCCTTCCCTGACTTCAACTCGGCGAAGTCGGAAGTGGCAGCCGACCGAATCCCTGCTGTGGCCTCTCCGCAGTTGAGCACAGCAGTTTTATCCCTGCAGGGGTCTGCAGAGATGTCTGGTAGTGTAGACGTGGGGTATCGGCCATGGCCAGTTTTTCTGGACCTTCGTCTTTTTGTGCAGCCTGAACCTTCTGTCCCTCAGAGGTCCCCGGCGACTCTCCTGAGTTTCCAATCTGTAGATCCTCGGAGTATGTCATACCCCTATACACATCTGCCTTCAGATGTTCCGGCTGCAGCCCGTCATCCCATGTCAGGTGTATTTGAGGATTGTGACCCTTCGCTGGTTAAAAGGGTCAGGAGTGAAGCCACTTTGCATGTTCGTTCCCATGTCGAACTGGCCGACACAGGCAGGGCAGTGAGCTTAGAGAGGCCCTCTCCATGCTCACTCAGGTTCTGTCCAAGAGCCTTCCCGTTGCTTCCAGTGAGTCTACGAGTGGTTTCCAGGCGCCACTGCAGCGCCACCTCCCGGGATTGGAAACAGGCCGCTTTCTGATCCCCCTGGTGTGCCTACACCATGGGAGGCATCGGCTGGTCTGCCCGTGATGGGCTTTGTGTCTTCCAACTCAGGGGATGAGTCTGACATACCTGACGCTGAGAACCAACAGTCTTCTGACTTGGGGGCAGCTCTTGACTTTGTGTTTGGGTTCCTTCCAGATCACAAACCGTCAAACCAGCCGACAGTGTCAGCCCGGCCACGACCATCGGTCACGCGCCTACAGCCTGTGGAGCAACCTGCTTCTGGGCGCCTTCGACCGTGCCAATTGGTACAGGTGGTTGAAGCGTTTACAGCTTTGGACTGTAAGCTGAGTTCCAAGGCTATGAAGACATCGTTCTTCACCAGGGTTGACACTTTCTTTACCTCCGGCGCATTATCGTTTCTACGATTCCGCCAGTCTGTCAGTCTGCCAGACTTTGATGGTCTTGGGTCAGGACTCCAACTCTCTCGGGCTTTCCAAGCCCAAGTCGGCTGTTATTCCTATGGCGACTCTGGAGTCCGTGTTGGGCTTATCGAGAGAGATGCTGGAATGCTTTCTCTCTCAGATCACTTCGTCTCCTTTGCGTGTGCTGTCCAAGGCACTCACACGCATACCTGTAACACGGCAACTTGGAATTAGTTTGTAAGGATGCTGTGCTGGACACAAGCCTATTCCCTTCCTGAGGGGCAGCCACTGCTCTTCGTTTTGCTTCTTCGGTGGGTCCGGAACAATTCCATGGTTCCGTGGCGACGGTCCGGGATGATGCTCTACGTCATTCCATAGATCAGCTGCTGCTTCGTCAGCTTGATCAGCCTTCTGTTGGAGGTAGGGGACCGTCCAAAGTCTAACAAGGCCCCTTCTGCTTCCTCTGTGAAGCCAAGGGCTGATCCTCCTGCTGCTGCTTCTACTTACTCACGGGGTAAGGGTAGGTGTCAGCAGTCGTCACCTCGATTCGTCCCAGGTTGAGGCACCCAACTCAGTCGAGAGTGCCTCTTCCCACACAAGTCCCTTTCGACGTTACACATTGGGAACTTTTGATCACGGAGATAGGCAATTTCCTGTCAAAGGGGGCGATCAAGGTCGTCAAGAACATTCATTCAGTGGGATTTTATTCCCGCCTGTTCTTGGTGCCGAAATAGGACGGCCGACTCTGACCGGTTATCGATCTGAGTATCCTGAACCAGTCTATCATTACTCCTAAGTTCAGCATGGAGACTTCCAGTTCGGTTCGCCGCTCCATTCATCAGTGAGTTTTCGCTTCTGGCATCGACCCGTGAGATGCTTACTTTCATGTTCCGTTTCATCAGACAATACAAAAATATCTCGGGTTTGCATTTCTGGGGTGAGTTACATCACACACAGTCCAGGGTGACTACTTCGGCATATCTAGACGATATCCTTCAGAGGCATTCCAATGCTGCCTTTCTGGAGTCAGATGTCGACACACTGTTGAGCCTGCTCACGTCGCTAGGGTTCAGAGTCAATGAGGAGAAGGTGGACCTGGTCCCTTCTCTGTCGTTTTGTCATCTAAGGATGGACTTCCATACTCAGCTGAATACGGTGACGGTTTCCCGGGCAAGGGCTGTGATTCTCTCAGCTTTTGCCCTGACTCTGTACCAGTCCACGTCTGCGTCAGCTAGGAGTCTTCTCCTGCTACTCGGTCTCTGTTGTTCGGTGACGGATCTCATTCCTCTAGGTCGGCTGCATGTCAGACCTCTCCAACATTTTCTGCTCAGTCGTTGGAGGCCAAATGTTGATCCTCTGGACCTGGTGCTTCAGTTACCGTAGTCTCTTCCTCGTCACCTTCTCCCCTGGACGGATGTTCAGTGGATTATGCAGGGAGTTCCGTTGGACATCCCTGCGTCCGATCATGTTCTGACGGCAGTCGCCAGCGATCTTGGATGGGGGGAGACGTTGGATCCTCTAGGTCTTTCCCTTCATGGGTCATGGGTCATGGGTCATGGGACCAGGATCAGGCAGCTCTTCACGTCAACCAGAAGGAACTTCTTGCTCTTCTTCTTAGTTTGCGGCAGTGGATCCCTCACCTTTTGAATCACCAGGTCCTTCTGTTGTCCGACAATTCAACAGTGGTTGCTTACATTCGGAACCAGGGTGCACTCACTTTGTTCCCCTGTACGAATTGGCTTGGGATCTTCTACAGTGTGCTCAGGTTGTCAATGCCGGAGTGGTGGTTCGTCACACTCCCGATCGTCTGAATGTCCTAGCCAACTCCCTGTCCCGACGGGGCAGAGTCATTTTCACAGAGTGGATGCTCCACAGGGCTGTGTTCCAGTCGCTTTGCGGTCTCTGTGGTTGTCCCCACATTGATCTCTTTGTGACTCGTTGGAACCATCAGGTGGACACTTTCGTGTCCCTGTGTCCAGATCCTCTGGCTTTTGCCGTGGAAATCTGTCACTCGATTGGAACGGTCTTGTCGGCCATGCCTTCCCACCGGTTCCGATTCTGCCTCAGGTTCTAACCAAGATACGAACCTGCAGTTGTAGAATCATTTTGATCGCTCCCCTGTCGCCTCAGAGGGTGTCGATCTATCTGCTCCGCTCTCTGTTGGCGGCGGTTCTGCCACGGCTCCCTCTACATCGCGACCTTCTTTGCCAAGGTCACCCGAGAAGGTTTCATGTCAACCCGACTTCATTGTGCCTTCGCGCATATCTTTTTTCAGGTCCTGTCTCCTCCGTATAGGTTTTTCGAGACGAGCAGTGCAGTGCATTTCTTCTTCAAGGAGGCACTCCACTGGTTTAGCCTATGCGGCTAAGTGGAAGGTCTTCTGTCGATGGTGTGCGGATCACTCTGTTGATTATGCCAATCCTTCGATCACACAGATTGTGGAGTTTCTGGTATATCTGTTTGATTCTCGGGTTCTCCAGCCTGTTACCATCACAGGGTACAGGTCCATGCCTTCAGAGACCTTTTCGTATGTGGGACAGCGTCGTATCAGCATGAATCCTTACCTCTCCAAGCTTGTTCGGCACTTTTCCTTGAAAAGGCCTAAGACTTTGCAGCTCACTCCAAGATGGAATCTTTCTTGAGTGCTGCTTTGCTTGGGGGGGGGGGGGGGGGTGCCATTCGAACCTTTATCCCAGGTGGATATGCGTTTTCTCACACACAAGAGGGCTTTTCTGATGGCTTTTGCCTCAGCCAGACAGGTTAGTGAGCTTCATGCCCTCTCGGTTGACCCTGCCTTTTTCAGGAGCTCTCCCAACAGTGTTACATTTACCAATGATTGCTCCTTTCTGGCCAAGAATCAGATACCAGAAACTACTCGGCCTCCTATCTGTATCAGGGCTCTTCCTTCTGTTGAGGGTAACTGCCCTTTGCTCTGTCCGGTTTGTGCAATTCGTATTTATCTCAATCGGACGCAGTTCATTAGGAAAGGCAGGAAACAATTTTTTCTGTCTCATATTCCTTGTCGATAGAAGATCTCTCCTCAATCCATTTCTTGATGAATTTGTCTTGCCATTTGTGCGGCTTACGCTCATCTAGTGACTGGTGATTGTATTACCAATCGTATTTCTGCCTACGAGGTGCGTGCATTTTCTACCTCTTGGGCTTATTCTAACTCTGTCAAGTTGTTGGATGTTATGCAGGCAGCCTACTGGAGAAATGCTTCTACTTTCTCCACCTTCTATCTGCGTCAGTTGCAGGAGCAGTCTGAAGACCTTTTTGCTTTGGGCTTTCTCTCTTCTGCTCAGGCTGTTGTTTGCCCTAGCCATTAGACTAGTCACAAGGTCAGTTCCAGCTCTGTGCTGTTACTGTCCTTTTCTGTCTGTGCGCCGCACAGAACCGTATGCCTCATCTCTCATTGTCTTTTACTAATGTTTGTGAGACTATGTTTTGATAGGCCTGGGGACCTCTTCCTCTATCCAGGTCTCCAGTGCAATTGGGTTAATGTGTGGGTTCGTTATGTGATTCCCTCCATCCTATTGTCTATTCAGCCTGTAGTAAACAATTGTAAGGTAGGTTGATAAATTTAAATTTTATAGTAAATTTCCTTTCTTATTATACCTACCACAAATGTTTACATGGAGGCCCTCCCATCTTCTTATTCGGGTAAGAATCCTTCCTCCCCGCTGATCACATAACTCCAACGTTAGCAGATTCAAAAGATTGAGTCATTACCTACGTGTCTGCGCACTGGCAACGGAAGTCGTGGAATTGTACTAAGAGAAGAGCATCCCCAACTGGTTCTGCACCGGTAGCACTCAACCCAGTTTTGGCTTATTTTTCTTGGTGCTTTTGCACCACTTTTCTTTCCCAAATCACTTGGGAAAGATCAAAATAGAGAGTATATTTTCTGAGTTAGGGTCTTCCACTGTAGTGCAAGCCTGTAGTAAACAATTGTGGTTGGTATAATAAAAAAGGAAATTTACTATAAAATTAAAATTTTTGTAATCAGCCAACTGAAATGTCACATTCCAATCTAGATCAATTTGGAAGCTGCGGTGACTGCCGATAAACCAAGTGTTAATTGGAAAATGTTTTTCAACAAATCCACCAAAATTAACAAAATTAAATTAATTCTATAAATAGATAGTGTCCTGACTTGGAAACAAATATCTCTCAAATGATGGCAGCTAATTTCTAAAAAAATTTGTATAAATAACTTAGTTGGACACAATTTTCATTTATATTTTTCTGTCTACAGTTAAAACTAGAAGTCCTGTCATAAAATGCACACAAATAGCACATCAATCTGCACGTTAATCTACGCATTATGACCATAGTAAGGCTATCCAATTCTGTACATATGGCCTATGCACAAGCAATGTTTCATCAAATGGACCTCTGGGTAACCCGGAGGTCCATTGGCAGAAACATTGCCTGTGTTTGCTATGAGTTACCAGGAGAACCTGCCGTGCATTGGATGCCATTCGATTTGCCAGTTGCGCACAATTTCTACATGCAATTAAGCCTAGATAAGTGCCCAGTTCATGACAGGACTTCTAGTTTTAACTGTAGTGTACATATTGATTTGTTACCTGTGTGTGCCAATCACAGCAGAGTTTTGTCTTAGTTTTTATTTCAGGTAGACGTTGGAATTGTCAAATTCTACAAATAAAACCAAATTTTTAAATCAATTGATTTTGTGTCATAAAGGCATGTAATAAACAGAGAACAGCACACTGTGATTGCATTCGGCAAAATGCCTCTCATTCTATCTTTCTGCTCTGGCACTTGTGCAGTGTTGACAAGTGCATTCACTAATTGTGATGTTCTGTGTATTTATTTTGTTCACAGACTGATGCTGAAGAAGAACAGTTTACATTCCAGTATGGACCAGAGTTTGGCGATTCTGAATTTTTGGAAGAAATAGCAAAATTCCTTTCAAAAGAATATGGTGATGAAGTCAACAGGTATGAATAAAGATTGCCAGGTTTCATACTAATTACTAGCTTACAGGTTTCCAACTGTCACAGACAAGCATTAAAAAAGTGTCATCATGGGAAGTGATGAAAAGTATGGGTTTTTTTTCTGTTAAAAAAACATTTCTGCAAGCCTGTACATTCAGACAAGTCAAAGTGAAAGTTTGAAAGAGCTATACTGATCATTCTTTGTCAGTTGGCGTCCATTGTAAAGTTGGTGTTTGAGTCTGAATTCCAATAAAATTTCATTTGAATGATGACAGGGGATTGGCAATTCAGTTTTGTTAAAATTAATATGCCGCCCGAGATTTTTAAAAAAAACTTCTCATAATCCACTGGATGGAATAAGTTGATGTTTATTATTCAGCTTCCTTTTGAGATGGAAACTAAAGTTTGTTCAAGGGAAGTTTGAGGGGCAATGTTTTCTGTTGTTCTGGGAAGGTCAGGATTTTGGGCTTTGTCTGAATTTTCTTTTTTTAGAACTGATGGGCCAATTTAAACGAAATTCAACATGCAGTATTATTGGGTTATATATTCTTGATTCATACAACAACAAAACATTTTCACCTGCATTTCCGTGGGAACCCTCAGAACTAAAAATTGAAAAATTTTGAAATGCCAATTTTTAGCTCACCTGAGCAAATCTCAAGGGGAGCCTTATTGTTCACTTTCTGTCCGTCATCCATTGTCCATCTGTCTCTGTCCATCCATCTCTCTGGCATTAATAGGGTTGGAACAATACACCAAATTCACGGTGGGATACATATCTAGGTACCGTTTCACGATACAATACACTGTACGTATCTAGATACATATCTTGATATTCATCCTGGTATTGAAGCTACAGTTAATATCACAAAGGGACAGTGGTGGAGCCAGGAATTCATATCTGGGGAGTACAGGTATATTCGAAAGGAGGCGGATTCTGGCAGATGACTGATAGGTCAAGAATGGAAGTGTGGAAGGACATGAATTTCATGAAGGACCCCGCAAGCCCCCTGCCTGCCATAGGTCATGATAGGTGGCCCTGCCAGACTTCCTTCTGGTAAATCTCTCGGGGCGGGCTAAAACCCCAAATCGGTAAGTAGTCTTATAGTGAGACTAGGTGATGGGGATTTTACTGAGAAATTAAAAAAAAATATGCTCTAAATCGTGCTATGTACGTTGCACTGAGAAATGATGGGGCACAACTAACTTCTTATCAGTGAGTTGAGGAAACTATGGGCTGATCCAAGTTGGGGAAGGGAGCAGGCCTTTAAATTCTCCCCAACTAATGACGGTAAACGTTGTGACCAATTAAGATTATTGCGCCCAAATTATGCGTAGTTTGAAACTTTTTCCAAACTTTTGCAATGTTTCGGCAATATATAGTTTGGCAAGGTTTCCCTTATGCAATGTAGCTTAGAGTTTACCTTCGAAATAAACAATGCAACAGATAAATATTTTTTTTTTAAAAACCCACAGAGTTCGCCACAGAAAAGCAATCGGCATCGACAGTGTTGTATACGAAATTCAACATGCAGTATACGACACTGTCGACAGCGATTCCTTTTCTGTGGTAAATTCCATATGATCATGCATTTAAAGCTTGAGATCTATTATATTCATACTTGTGGCATTTCTCAGTAAATGCCATGCGTAATTTACATTCAAATAGACCTTTGGCTCGACATTGAGAAACTAAGAAGCCTTCTCGAGTTAGTCGAGTAAACTTACGACAAAGGGTGGTGGGAGGGAACCAGTGATAATGGTGAAGGCCTATAACAAGGGGTTGTAAACTAGCATTTTAAGATGGGGGACCTAAAACCTGGAACATACGCCAAGAAGAAGAAAATACCGGTGCTTTTTTCTCCAACAATGCAGGCCACATCCATATTGCCATTATGCCCAAATTAGACTGATCTAAAGGTCCTGAATGGAGCATTTGTGGGAATGTGGATTTTAGATAGGTACAGTCCTCCCCCCCCCCCCCCCCCCCCCCCCCTTGCACCAACATGGCTTCTCCTGTCCAACATAGTCTATAGGTAAACGATAATATACAAGCAAAATGTAGACTTGCATGTAATGAAAGAATGTATACAGTGGTTAGTCGAGTTCAACATCTAGACGTACAGGAGATGGCTATACCCATTGTGTTGTGACATGTGAAAAGCCAAAAATGCATTGGAACTTCCCAGTATATTGATAGTGAACACAACTCCCATCATTTACACCTGTTGTAAAAAAAATGTGTGTTTAAGAAAACTTCTTCACATTAGATGAGTCCACTTTTCACAAACCGTATCAATAAGGAGGTGAGTATTATCCCTGTCACGAACTTCATATTTCTATGTCAATACCAAGAAAGACATTTACAATGCTAAGTAGAATGGATCAAACCATTGTGAATTGGGTAAACCACTTTACACACATATATTATACATGTGCCAAAATGTTTTAGTGATTGGTCTTAACAAATCTTTGCATATCGATGCCAAATGCATTACTCTTTAGGCCTATAAAGGAATGTGAAATGTAATAAGTTCCAAACAAGTTTAACAACAGCATGTGACCACATGGATTAGAACTTGGGAATAGGACTGCACGGTATATCGATAAACCGATATATACTGGTATTGAAACTAATATCGATTAAATACCCATGTAATTACAAACATATCGGTTTATCGTCATTATTTATTTACCCACGATTTAATTTTCAAGATGTCTTGAGTTTTTTAACTGTAGCCCTGAATGAATAATATTCCTTTATCCAAGGAATCGTCTGCTTGTGCCCTCGTAATATACAAATTCAGCAGTTGAAAAAATTTTTTTTCACAAATTTCAACAAAACTATATCATGCGACCCCTCATTGGAACAAGCTCATTGAGCTTGTTCCAAAGAGGGGTCACATGATATAGTTTTGTTGAAATCTTTGGTGAAAATCTGACAAACTAATTTTGAAAATAATAAATTTTGATATCGTCTGTGTTGGGTGAAGGTTTTTCGAACCACATCAAGGCATGCTAATTCGTTCCGACTGTGATGCCTCGAGTCTCGATTGTGGTGCATGTGTTCATATATCTGAACAGTTTTCGATATACCGGTATACCACAATATTTTTTGAATACCGATACCGGTATTCAGTTTTGAATATCGTGCAGCCCTCCTTGACAAATAGATTTCTGGGTTCAATCAAGCTAGTGGAATATTCCATTTCAACAGGTACAGCAAGGTACTTCCAACATCCGTCAGAATGAATACATGCTATTGACAAAGCTTGTCATTAATCGGTATTCTGTTGTACCCCGCTGTAATGTTCTCAATTATGGGGTATTTGAGTTGGCCAAAGCCTAAAATTTGATGTGTTGAATGTATTAAGAGTGAAATAGTTGAATTTTAAGATTGTGACCCACCTGCACGGTGGTATCGCGATACAATGAAATTTAGACGTTTGCACCAGTACCTGTATTGAGGGTTGCTGTATCGGTACATATCGGCGTACCGGAATATCGTCCCAAGCCTAGGCATTGACTTTACATTATTGACTTCTCAAAAACCACTGGGCCGAATTGCACCAAACTTGATTTACATGTTCCTTTTCATATGTCAATTCAAATTTGGTGGAATAAAGTTGCTGCATCCACAGGGTGCACCACAAGGGGCATAATTCTGTTAACACCCCCAAAAATTTTGCTAAAAATTAAAAAATCTTTTTTTCCAAAACTACCAATCAGAATCGTTTGATACTTGATATACAACATCCTTAGAGGGGTCATATTTAGGTTTGTACAAAACAAGTTCCTGGGCTCATATTTGGGCTCCCTTTGGCAACCCGAATTTCATCTTGGTGCAATATGAGAAAATTTATTTAAAAACCTTCTTTAGCTCTAACAGTCAAAATCTCTTGATGTTTGGCATACTCCTTCTTTTTGATGGTGGGGGGTGGGGTGGGGAGGGGAGGGTAGCTTGAAGTTTGTTCAGATTAAGTCTCTGGAGTCATATTTGGGATCACCTTGACAGCCGGAATTGTAACCCAATTTTAACTTGGGGAATATTCTTCCACCACTTAGAATCTTTTGATATTTGGTATGTAGCATCCTTAGTGGGTTGAGATTCAAGTTTGCTAAAATCAAGTACCTGGGTTATTATTTCGGCTCCTTATGGGAACCTGAATTTTAACTCAGTCCAATATGAGGACATTTTTTTTTATATCTTCAGATTAACCTATTAGGATCTTTTGATGATTGGTAAAGAGCATCCTTTGGGTGGGTCAAATTCAAGTTTGTTCAAATCAAGTCCCTGAGGTAATATTTGGGCTCCCTTTGGGAACTCAAACTTTAACTTACTGCAATATGAGGATTATTCTTTAAAAGTCTTCTTCTTCAGATCTACAGTGAGAATCTTTTGATATTTGGTAAGCAGCATCCTTAGAACATTCAGATTTATGTTTGTTCAAATCAAGTCCTTAGGATCACATTTTAACTCCCTATGGGGGCCCTAATTTTAACTCGGGACAGTATGAGGAATATTCTTTAAAAATCCTCTTCATCAGATCCATCAGTCAGAATCTTTTGATATCCCCGTGGGATCCCAAATTTTAACTTTAACATAAGGACTATTCTTTAAAAAATATCCATCTTCACATCCATGGTTCAGATTCTGACAGAGCTGATTGTGGTCAACTTTAGTTAGGTGTACCTGTAAATGAGAGGACATAAGATTAACATTTGTTCAAATGGGGACCACCAGGCAATTTGAGGCCCACCCCCTCCCAAAGAGGGGGTTGGGGGGTGGTCAGAGGGTCCATTGGACAAAATTATATATATTTTTATACTGTACCAATGACCCAGACTTAGTTGGCTGGTGCTAACTCTAACAAAACCAGGGCCAAACACAAATTTTGCCCCCCAATCCCCAAAATTTGCATCCAAAACCAAAAGAAATCATGTCCTATAGGACCTCCATACTTCGCCCCTACTGCGCATGCGCAGTGTCAAGGGTGTTCCGAAATTGGCACCAATTATCATTCTCTGTTTGGCCCTTCATCAGTCAACTTCTCACTGATCTTTGTGCTTGTAAATCTCAGTTTAAAGGATGCCAGACACGTAATTATTGGAGAAATGGTGATTCTAAGGAGGATATAGAAGGAGGAGAGGAAAAAGGAGTGACAAAAAATAATCAGGGCTGTACTTAAAATTTTTTTATGAAATTATGTTAAGTTGCCTATTTTCGAGGCATGGGCCTCTTGTTGTCATGCTTGCTAAAAAGTTGCACTGCTTATTCAGTGTTTCCTCTCCCCTGGTCTTCTAAGTCCCCCTTGCAATTCTCCCATGCTTTTGGCATATTTTTGAGAAAGATCATTTCTAAATTCTCTTGGGAGAGTTGCTTGGTTACAGAATGTTTTCTGTTATTTTCCCCATAGTTACGTTTTCACCCATGGGTGTATAAACGTTGTGTTCTGCATCTTCCATCTGATGTTCTGCAGATTCTCCCCTGGGAGTCTCTGTCTTGCATCAGATAGAGTGTAATTTTGATGACTGATTTCGGGCCAGTTTTTTCAGTGCCTGGAGTCATGTTTTCTGGTGTTTTACACTGTTTGTTTACATTGGCAACAGTCTCTTTTGAGGGGGGCTGTTTGCCTTTGGTGTAGTTTATCTCACTATAAAATACATTTTTATTATCCGTAAGTGTTGCATTAATTATTTAATATAAATTTAAAATTTTTGACCACACTTAGCCATCGGATCCACCGGGGCTCAACGTTACTTTTCAGAAACTTGGGCTTCGCTGAAAAAATATTTTTCAAAAATTATTTTGATTTGCAATTGTTTTTTCATTATTAATGGATCATGTTATTATGTATCTTTGTGTCAGGGGTTTGTGCGAGTAACTAGGACTTGTTGTTGTCCTTTCACAATGAAGGGACATTGTTCAAATTGTAATGGGAAGAAATCTTCCTCTGACTTTCATGATCATTGTATTAATTGTAGTCAGTGTTCTCGCACTAATCCCTGTTCTATATGTCAATATTGGGATGACAAACATTGGAAACGTGTGTCATGATATGTTGTTAGTGGAGAAAGGGCTATGCCGGCTCTTTCTCCGCAAGGTCACTCTACTCTCTCAGTTTCTATTTCAGAGGAACAAGAACAGGGTGATGTTTCCATGTTATCTTCCGCAAGTGCGCTTCCGTCGTCACAAATGAATACTGAGCTAGCAGCAAAAGTGCTCATGGAGATTAAACAAATGTCGTCCGCTAGCTCGCCCGGTGTAGCATTCATTCACCGAATGGTTCGGCAGCCGGGTTCATCCGATGCGGTCCAGGAGGAAATGTTGGGTGATGCGAGCACTATAAACATTCAACGTGCACACCCAGTGACGGCGGATAGTAGGCGAGCTCGGAGGAAGCCTTTGAGTCCGGTTCCTAGCTCGTCCAGGTCCAGCCGGGCCGCGAGCGAGAGAGGCCCCTCTCTCGTACAACAACATCTGGGACCAGATGTTGTGGTACAAAATGTGTCGCAAGTGGAGCATACGTCCGTCGCTCGGGACGCTCCGTTGTATAGGCAGTCCGCGGAGACTGCTCAGGCTTCTTCCTCTCGTCAGCGCACACGACCGCACCTTGGCTACGTGACCGCCGATATTTTACCAGCTTCGCCGATCAGGGATTCTTCGGCGACCAGGTCACACCATCCGGTAGCCAGGGACACGAGGCCGATGGACTCCGGACGTTCGCATAGGAAAAGTATGCGGGAGTCATCAGATGCGGAGCTGCCCTCGGCGAAGCAGCGAAAGACTGCGTCTCCGCAGGCCTCGATGCCGGACGTACTTGTGCAGATAGCACAACTTATCGCAGCATCCCAGCAGCCGACAGAAACGGTGTCGGATCGGGAATTATCCGACGGCGCTGGGTCGGTACGCTCCGCCGAAGCATCGTGGGCGGACGACCGGGAGCATCATGAGGTCCGACCGGATGGTGAAAGGGATACGGATGACTTGGAGCTATCCCTTTCGGAACAACATAAAGCTGCCGTGGACTTCATCCGGCACTTTCTCCCTCAAGTTGTTCCGTCGGGCCAGACGGCTGCGGTTCCGGACAAGAGGATTATAGCGTCATTGGACTCTGATTTTTTTGGAGCGGTTCAGGGACATCGCTCCCGAGTTTCCGTCTCAGTCCAATAATGTTGCAAGAACATTTGAATTATTGAACGACGCTATATTTAAACTTGCTTCCAAAACGGGGAAAGCAGGTTTCTTGTCCGCCAATACTCTCAACCTGCCTTTCATTAATGCAAGGAATAAATTCGACACGGCAGGACAGGGTATTCCGAGAGTTCCTCTGCGTATGGATGACGAGGCGGAAGACTTAGAGTTATCATTACCGTCGTCGGCGTCTATTCCAACCGCGGTGTTGGAAACAACTATTTCGTCTAACAGAGCCAGTTTAGATGCCTTATCTTACGCAGATCACCTTACTAAGGCGTTATCATTGCGCCTTCAAGGGAAAGAATTTCAGGATATACAATCCTCTTTAAGACTTCTTTCAAGGGCAGTAGCTTATTCCACGTGTAACTCCGCCCTTTCAGTGGCAAACCTGGAGTTGGTTAGACGTGACGCAGCCCTAGCTACATCCACACTCGTGGATACTAAGGTGAAGAACTCTCTCAGAGTTGCTTCGGTCTCCGGAGAACTTCTCTTTGACGGCAAGCTTTCTGCAATTTATGATAAAATTACAAAGAAAGCTTCGAATTCTCTGTTGTTCAAATCTGCTTCTAAGAAGTCGGATACGGCAGACAAGAATAAGACAGGCACTTCTGGGTCTAATGCGCCCAAGAGAGGTTCCTATAGAGGTTCCGGTGCGTCCTCTTGGTCTTATTCAAGAGACCGTCAAGGTAGCGACTCACGTTCGGGACGTCCTTCGGGCCGGGACAACCGGTCGGACGCCCCGAGGTCGACGGGACGAGGTGCGGGTCGTGGAGGACATGGTTTCTCCTACCGCAGGCCTCGCAGGTCCAGGAGGTGATGGCTTAAACCTCTATCGCGTACCGGTTGGCGGAAGGTTGTCGAGCTTTTCCCAGGAGTGGGTGTCGATTACGGATGACCCTTGGGTGAGAGGAGTGACTTCGGAAGGTCTAAAGATATCCTTCAAACGAAAGCCTCCATTAACTCGAAGTCCAAAATGGACTCAACTTCCGGCAAATCCGCAGAAAAGAGACGCTCTATTATCAGAGGTGCAGTCTCTTTTAATGAAGAACGCGGTAGAGGTCGTAGAAAACCAGGAGACTCCGGGATTCTACAGCCATCTGTTTCTGGTTCCGAAACCAGACGGCTCGTTCCGTCCAGTCATAGATTTGAGCTGGATAAACAAGCTGATCGTCGCTCCGAAGTTTTATATGGAGACGATTCGGTCGGTCAGAGCGAGTATTCGGGTGAACGATTATGCAACAAGCATAGATCTCAAAGATGCGTACTTTCACGTCATGGTACATCCGACATTCAGAAAGTATTTACGCTTCGCAGTCCTAGGAGTGGTGTATCAATTCTGGGCGATGTGCTTCGGATTGAATCTAGCACCCTGGGCTTTCACTCGGGTAATGAACTCGGTAATGATCTATTTCCGAGCTCATTCATCTGCGGTAACGTCGGCCTACCTGGACGACATTCTTCAGAGGTACGGCAACGAGTTAACGCTTCAGAACGATGTTCAGAATCTACTTCTATTGCTCCGACGTCTCGGTTTTATAGTAAACGAGGAGAAGTCGGATCTGGTGCCGTCCAAGTCATTCACACATCTGGGAATGAGCTTCGAGAAGCACAACAATCTCGTTCATCTGCCGTTAACCAGAGCGAAATTAGTCAGTTGTTACGCTCGCTATTGTCTGCACGCAGACAGAGTCACAGCGAGAGAATTTATGAGACTGATAGGTCTGTGCGGAGCCGCTGCGGATCTCATTCCGATGGGGCGGTTACGCACGCGTCCTCTCCAAATTTTCTTGACTCAGAATTGGAGTGTGAAAATTCATTCGCTCGACATAGACGTTCTCTTGTCAGATCAAGTGAAACAAGAGATTCAGACTTGGGCAAACATTCAGTGGTTAACTCGGGGAGTTCCGCTGCAGTTGCCGGATCCGAGTTTTACCATTATGACGGATGCCAGTCAAACAGGTTGGGGGTGCATCATTGATCCCAACGGATTCGAGATGCTAGGGTCTTTGGGATCCGCAATTCCTGGGCAAGCACATAAACATCAAGGAAATGATGTCAATTTGGCTTGCGTTACGTCATTGGATGGACATTATTCACAATGGTCATGTCCAAATCCTATCCGACAATACGACAGTAGTGGCGTATATACAGAATCAGGGAGGCACTCATTCAGTTCCGTTGTTCAATCTAACGGAAAGAATCCTTCTGTTTGCGCTAGAACATCAGGTTCTTCTTTCGGTCCGTCACATACCGGGTCGTCTGAATGTACTAGCAGACTCTCTTTCACGAAAGGGTCGCTTGTTGCCGTCGGAGTGGACTCTCAACAAACAAGTATTCAATCAGATTTGCTACCAATGGGAACGGCCAATGATAGATTTATTTGCGACACATCTCAACATTCAATTGCAGACGTATGTGTCTCCGTGTCTGGATCCAAGAGCATTTGCAGTAGAGGCTCTGTCGATCCCTTGGGACGGAATGATAGGATATGCGTATCCTCCAGCGCCATTAATTCAGCAAGTATTGCTAAAGATAAAACAATCTCAGTGCAAGATTCTGTTGGTAGCATCTCTGTCTCCACAGAGACCGTGGATAAATCTACTCAGGTGTCTGTTGTGAGACCTACCGCGAAAGCTTCCTCCACGGGAGGATCTTCTTTCGCAGCGGAAATCGCGTCAACTCCATCACAACCCGCAGGGTCTCAACCTTCACGTTTTTCCGTTGTGCGGTCCTTCTTGCATGGCAAGCACTTTACAGGACGAGCAGTGGACGCGATTTCTAACTGTAGGAGGACCTCCTCTTCGCTAAACTATGCGGTAAGAGGAAGGTTTTTCGTCGGTGGTGTAGGGATCATTCTGTAGATATTTTCGATCCCTCTATACCAGACATTGCAAACTTTCTAGTATACTTGTTTGACGAAATCAAACTGCAGCCTGTTACTATTAAGGGTTATAGGTCTATGTTATCTGATACCTATGCACATCATGATAGTTTACAAATTGGATCTAATGTCTCTTTATCTAAGTTGGTTAGAAACTTCTTGATAAATAGACCCAGAACTCTTAGGTTAATTCCTAAATGGAATTTAGCTTGGGTTCTTCTTAAACTGAAGGAAAAGCCATTTGAACCTCTTGGGACAGTAGATTTCAAATTCTTATCTTATAAGACAGCTTTTCTCTTAGCTTTCTCTTCTGCTAGAAGAGTCAGTGAGCTTCATGCACTGTCGGTGGATGATTCTCACTATCGTAGTGTCGGGAACACTATCACCTTCACTACTAATGTGGGTTTTTTAGCTAAGAATCAGGCTCCTAATAAATATCCGGAACCTATTGTCATTAAGGCACTTCCATCTTCAGACGGGCGTAGGCCTTTACTCTGTCCTGTTAGAGCGTTACGTATCTATAAACAGAGATCTCAGTTTATCAGAAAGGGACGGAAACGTTTCTTTCTGTCTTTGATGCCTAATAGAAGGGACATTTCGGTCCATTCTATTGCTAGATGGATTCAATTAACTATCCGTACTGCTTATGAGAGTTTATCTTCTTCTCAGCAGTCTGTGCTTAAGATTTCCGCTCATGAAGTAAGAGCTCTTGCTACTTCTTGGGCTTACGCTAATAGTATTGCTATTACAGATTTAATGAAGGCTGCTTATTGGTCTCAGCCATCCACATTCACGAATTTTTATCTCAGAAATATTGAGTCCATTTCTGGAGACCTGCATTGTTTAGGTCCGTTATCTGTTGCTCAGAATGTTGTCCACTAAACAGTTGCAACTATAGTTATGCAGGCTTTCTGTTCCGGCAGTGACTCCGTCCGGCTGCCCTCTTCGCTCTGGGCTATTTGACCCAGGGCAAGGGGAAGGGGGGGGGGGGGGAGGGTGTTCCCTTAGGTCACCTGCTTTATAGTGAAAAGCAAGGGAATGCCTCCTCCAAAGTCAGTATTTCTGAGTCGCTTCCGGGATGGTTTTAAAGTGTAATATTAATGTTAAAATTCATTCATGTCATATTTTTAAAGTGTAGCTTGGTGTGAAGCATTTGTATATGTCAAGTGTCAAACGGGCGTTAATATACTATCCTCGGACACTTTTAAAAGAATATAAAGAGTCTCAATTCTCTGGACTAACTTTATTTATTGGCTTACTTTAAAAATAATTAGTATAAAGGGTTATACTGGATGTTAATAGAGAACATGAATGTTATTGTGCTCAATTATGAAGGGTATTGTATCTTTCTAATTTAACATAAAATAAGAAAGATACATGTAAAGCCTAATACTCCTTTTCTCCTTGAGGGGTTGCCTCTATATTATATAGTTGAGCTTATTGGATTTTCCTCTATGTCCTAGGCCCTCCAGCCTTTTTACTATTCAGCTAAGTCTGGGTCATTGGTACAGTATAAAAATGTTAAAAAATTTATAATAATTTATATATTTTTTATACTTACCAATGACCCAGACGGGGATGGCCCTCCCAGGAGTTGGGAACTCTTACCTCCCCGCTGAGTACATAGCGCTGACCAGGCACTGCCAGTAAGAATGATAATTGGCGCCAATTTCGGAACGTCCTTCACACTGCGCATGCGCAGTAGGGGCGAAGTATGGAGGTCCTATAGGACATTATTTCTTTTGGTTTTGGATGCAAATTTTGGGGATTGGGGGGCAAAATTTGTGTTTGGCCCTGGTTTTGTTAGAGTTAGCACCAGCCAACTAAGTCTGGGTCATTGGTAAGTATAAAAAATATATAAATTACTATAAATTTTTTAACTTTTATATGACAACCAATGGCCCAGACTAGCTGGTGCTAACTCAATTTAATCCAGGGTCAAATACAAATTTCGCCCCCCGATCCCCAAAATTTGCATGCAAAACCCCAAAAATTAAGTCTTAGATGGTCCTCCATACTTTTGAGATCGGCGCATGCACAGTATCTGGGAAGGTACCGAAATTGGTGCCAACCATCATTCTTTGTTTGGCCCTAAAGCTAACAACAATGAGCCTGTGCTTTTAAATCTCCTTTTTTGAGGATGCCAGACACAAATCAATGGTAAAATTGGTGGCTCCAAGGCTGGAAATGGATGATGGAAGTGAACAATGGTGGTTGGAAACATTCAGGGCTATAACTTTATAATAATTATAAAAATTATTTGAGGCTTCCCAATTTCAGGACATACGCCTGACGTCATCATTCTTGCTAATGATTTATCTACTGTTTGTTAAGTGTTCCTTCCCTAGTTCCTTCCCTATCCCTCCTTGAGGCCCTCCTGTTAAACTCGTAAGCTTTTTGGTTGTTTTTTATCATAAATTTTTATTAATTTTCTCAGGAGTTTAACGTATATTACAGAATGTTTATTCTGTTTATCCCCATGGTTACGTCCTCACCATACATGTAGGGGTGTTACATCGTTTTGGTCTTGCATCTTCTATCCGATGTATCGTTTTTAGCTCACCTGAGCAAAGCTCAAGGGGAGCTTTACTAATCACTTTCCGTCCGTCGTCCATTGTCCATCCGGCGTTAACTTTACTTTATCGACTTATCACAAACTACTCAACCAAATTGAAACAATTCTGGTGTGCATGTTCCCTGTCATATGTCAATTCAAGTTTGTTCAAATCAAGTTGACTCGCCCCTTGGTAGTACCACGCCCAAAAAGTGAGCCTAAATCTTAAAAAATCCACTTCTCATGAACCAGCAGTAGCAGAGACTTGATATTAGGTTTGCAGCTTCCTTTTGAGGTGTAGACTCAGATTTGTTTAAGAGAAGTTCTAGGAGATATATCTGACATCGTTATGGGAGGGGCAAGAATTTTTGCCCCGCCCAAAATTTCTATTTTCTAAACCGAGAGGCTGATGTTAACCAAACTTGAGGTTTTATTGGGACATAAATAGTTAATTTATGCCAAAAAAAATTTTCCCATCGCCCCATGGGAACCGCAGGAGCTAAAAATAGAAAAGATTTGAAACGCCCATATCTCCAAAACTGGACAACACTGAGAATTTTTATTTGGTGTGAAGCTTCCTTAGGACCAACAGAATGGAATGGTAAAAACAAATTGCTATCGGTTTTATCATAGGGTACTTTTTTTTGACTTTTGAAAAAGTGCGGAGTCCGCATTTTTTAACTGTGGGTAATGGGGAAAACATTAAAGAATCTTCATCTCTCAAACCACTGGTCGAAAGGCTTTCATATTTCACATATATCATCATTGGAAGATTGATTCACATATTGTTGAAATCAATTCCCTGGGTCCATATTTGGGCTCTCTATGGGAGCCCAAATGTTCAAATTAGTGCAATATGAGGAATATTCTTTAAAAATTTTCTTCTTCAGATCCACTAATCAGTATCTTTTGATAATTGGTATGCAGCATCCTTAGGGGGTGAGATTCAAGTTTGTTCAAGCCAAGTCCCTGGGTTCATATTTGGGCTCACTGTGGGAGCCCGAATTATAACTTAGTTCAGTATGAGGAATTTTCTTCAAAAATCTTCTTCTTCTTCAGATTCAGCAGTCAGAATTTTTTTGTATTTGGTATGCAGCATCCTTAGTGCGGTGAGATTCAAGATTGTTCAATCCTAGTCCCTGGGTTCATATTTGGGCTCCCTGTGGGAGCCCGAATTTTAACTTAGTTCAATATGAGGAATATTCTTCAAAATTCTTTTTCTTCACATCCACCAGACAGAATCTTTTGATATTTGGTATACAGTATCCTTAGGGAGGTGAGATATAAGTTTGTTAAAGCCAAGTCCCTGGGTTCATATTTGGGCTTCCTGTGGGAGCCCAAATTTTGTCAAAATTTCTATATTTTTATACTGTACCAATGACCCAGACATAGCTGGTGCTAACTCTTAAAATATAGGGCCAAACACAAATTTTGCCCCCCAATCCCCAAAATTTGCATCTAAAACTAAAGAAAACATGTCCTGAAAGGCCCTCCACACTTCGCCCCTACTGCGCATGCGCAGTGTCAAGGACGTTCCGAAATTGGCGCCATTAATCATTCTAAGTTTGGCCCTTCATCAGTTAACATCTGACTGATCTTTGTGCTTATAAATCTCAGTTTAAATGATGCCAGACACATAAATATTAGTGAAATGGTGATTCTAAGGAGGATAGAGAAGGAGGAGAGGAAAAGAATGTGTGACAGAATATTATCAGGGCTGTAACTTGAAATTTTTGATTATTTAGTTACACTGTTTTTTAAGTGTTTTCCTCTCTCCCTGTCCTTTAAGTTCCCCCTTGCTATTCTCCCATGCTTTTGGCATAGTTTTTGTAATTATTATTACTAAATTTTCTTGGGAGGTTTAGCTGAATAACAGAATGAATTCTGTTCTTTCCCCATGTTTACGTCTTCACCTACGGGTGGTTAGGCGTTGTGTTCTGCATCTACCATCTGATGTTCTGCAGTTTCTTCCCTGGAAGTCTCTGTTTTGCATCAGATAGTGTATTTTTGGTAACTGATTTCGGGCCTGGGTGCCTGGAGTCTTATTTTAGTGTTTTTACACTCATTGTTTACATTTACAACAGCCCTCTGTGTGAGGGGGGGGATTTCTAAAAAATAATATCTTGATGTTATTTTAATCATAACTAGATACATTATTATTGTTCGTAAGTGTTGAATAAATTGTTTAAAATATTTTTAAAATTTTTGTCCGCACTTAGGCTTGGGATCCATTGGGGCTCAACGTTACTTTTCAGAAACTTGGGCTGTTCTGAAAAAATATTTTTTCAAAATATTTTGATTTCAATTATTTTTTCTATATTAATGGATCATATTATTATTATGTATTTTGATTGCCAGGGGTTAGTGCGAGTACCAGGACTTGTTTTCTTTTCACATTGAAAAGATATTGATCAATTGTTTTAAGAGGAAGTCTTCCTCTGACTTTATTATTCTATATGTGGTCAGTGTACTCGCATTAACTCCTGTTCTGTATCGTATGATTTCGATGACAATATGGGAAGCGTATGTCACGGTATGTTGTTGGGGATTTGGACACTCCGGTCCTTTCCCCGCAGAGTCACTCTACTTTATCAATTTCTATTTCAGACGATCAAGATTAGGGTGATGTATCTGTGATGTCTTCCAACAGTGTGCCTCCGTCGTCACAATTAATGAAGGGCTAGCGGAAAAGTGCTCATGTAATACGCCAATTGCCTAAGAGGACCCTAGTAGGTTCGACGGCCTTTGACGTCCGCTAGCTCGCCCGGTGTAGCGTCCATTCACCGAATGGTTCGGTAGCCGGGTTCGTCCGTTGCGGTCTAGAAGGAATTTTGGGGTGATGCGAGCACTATAAATTAACCTAATGCACACCCAGTGACGGCGGATCGGAGGGAGAACGCAGGAAGCCTTTTAGTCCGGTTCATAGCTCGTTCCGGTCCATCCGGACGGCAAGCGAGAGAGGCCCCTCTCTCGTTCAACAACATCTGGCCCCAGATGTTGTGGTACAAAATGTGTCGCAAGCGGAGCATACGTCCGTCGCTCGGGACGCTCCGTTGTATAGGCAGTCCGCTGAGACTGCTAAGGCTTCCTCTTCTCGTCAGCGCACACGACCGCACCTTGGCTGCGTGACCGCCGATATATTACCAGCTTCGCCGATCAAGGATTCTTCGGCGACCAGGTCACACCATCCGGTAGCCAGGGACACGAGGCCTGCAGACTCCGGACGTTCGCATAGGAAGTGTGCGGGAGTCAACGTACATGGAGCTTCCGGCGGCAATGCATCGTAAGACCGCTACTGCACAGGCCTCGGGAACGGACGTGCTTTCCTTAATAGCACAGTTTATCGCAGCATCCCGGCATCAACTGAATCTGTCGCATATATTTTATCCGACGATGCTGGGTCGGGACGCTCCGCGGAAGCGGGTACGGACGTCCGAAAGTTTCATCTGGTCCGACGGGATACCGAAAGGGATTCGGAGGATTTCGAGCTTTCCCTTTCGGAACAACATATGCTGTTGTGTATGTCATCTGACTTGGTCTTCTACAGCTTCTTTCGTTGGACCAGAATGCTGCGATGCCGGATAAGAAACTGATAGCGTCGGTGGACTTAGAAATTTTTGGTTCGGTTCAGGGACATCGTCCCTCAGTTCCGACATAGTCCAATAATGTCACACAAACTTTCGAATTATTGAACGACGCTATATATATTATTATTTTATGCTTGCTATCCAAGCATTTCTGGTTTCTTGTTCGAAGAGTTATGGAGATGTCTTTCAAAAGTGTGCCTCTGTCGTCATAGTTAATGAAGAGTTAGCGGCAATAAGTGCTCATGGAATATGTCTATCGCCTACGGAGTGACATTCGCTAGCTCACCCGGTGTAGCGTACATTCATCGAATGGTTCGGCTGCCGGGTTCGTCCGTTGCGGTCTAGGAAGGAGATTTGGGTGATGCGAGCACTTTAATTACTTTAGTACTCACCCAGTGACGGCAGATTGAGGACAGATCGGAGGAAGCCTGTTAGTCCGGTTCCTGGCTTGTCCAGGTCCGTCCGGGCTGTGAGCGAGAGAGGTCCCTCTCTCGCCCAACAACATAGGGGACCGCATGTTGTGGTTCAGATATTTTACATTCGGAGCATATGTCCGTTGGTCGGGACGCTCCGTTATATTGACAGTCCGAGAGACTGTCTTTAATGCTTCCTCATCCTCACAGCAGGGCACACGACCGCACATTGGCTACGTGACCTCGAGTATCCGATTAGTTTCGGCATTCAGTGATTCCACAGCGAATAGGTCGCGCCATCCGGTAGCCAAGGGACACGGGGCCTATACACTCCGTTCGCTCGCATATTGGTAGTATGCACGGGGTAACGATCACGGAGCTTCCAGCGGCAATGCATCGTAAGACTGCTTCTCCTCAGGCCTCAGTGACGGACGTGCTATCCGAGTTAGCACAGTTGTTTCGCAGCATCCCAGCAATTGACAGTTTCTCGGTCGAATCAGGAATTATCCGACGGCGCTGGGTCGGTGCGGTCCGCGGTTGCATCAGCTACGGACGACCGAACGCTTTATAGGGTCCGACAGGATGGCGAAAGGGATTCGAAAGATTTCGAGTTTTCCCTTTAGTAGTATCGGAAGATGCCTTTCATATCTTCTGGCATTATCTTCCAGTGATTATTATTTCGGACTTCATTGCTGCGATCTTGGATAAGAGACTTATAGCGTCATTGGACTCGGATTTTTCGATCGGTTCAGGGACATTGTCCCTGACTTACCGACGCAGTCCAATATTGTCATTACAACATGTGTTTTATTTTTCGACGCTATATATATATATATACAAGCCTGCTACTAAGCATGATAGTTTAGTTTCTTGTCCGCGTTGCTCATTTCTGCCATTTTATCATTTATACAAATAGTTTATTTTGGCAGAGCAGGGCATACCGAGAGTTCATATGCGTCTAGACGGTGTGATTAAAGACTGCATATATTCTTTTTCGCCGTTTATGTCTTTTCCAATTTCAATGTTGGGAACGACATTATGTATAGTAGACTTAACTTAGACGCTTTATTATACGTAATCCGCCTTACTGAGGCGTTATCATTACGTCTTCAAGAAAAGATTTACGGGATATTATTCTCAATGTAATTTCTTTTGAGGGCAGTAGTTTGTTCACGTATAACTCCGCCCTTCAGTGGCTGATTGGAGTTAGTTAGACGTGACGCAGCCCTAGCTACATCCACACGCGTGGATAGTAAGGTTAAGAACTCTCTCAGAGTCGCTTCGTTCTCGGAGGAGCTTCTCTTCGACGGCAACTTTTCGGCAATCCATGAATTGCTTGATTTATACGTTCTCTTGTCTATCTAGTGTTACAAGAGATTCAGACTGGGGCAAACATTCGGTGGTTGACTCAGAGAGTGCCGCCGCAGTTGCCGGACCCGAGTGTGGCTGTTATGACGGTTGCCAGTCAAACAGATTGGGATATAATACTGATCCCTACGGATTCGAAGTGCCAGGGTCTTTGGGTTCCGCAGTCTTTTAGCAATCAGTTTAACTTCCGCGGAATAATGTTTTTTAGGCTTGCTTTATGTCATTGCATGAACATTATTCAGAAACGCATGCCCAAATTCCTGTCCTTTAATTCGACAGTAGTGGCGTATCTCCGGAACCAGGGAGGCACTCTTTCGTTTCCGTTATTCAATTTAATGGAAAGAATCCGTCTGTTGGTTATAGTACACCAAGTTCAGTTTTGGTCCGTCATATTCCGGGTCGTCTGATTGTTTTATCGGACTCCCGTTCTCTTACGGGTCGCTTGTTGCTGTCAGAATGGACTCTCAACAAACAAGTATTCAATCAGATTTGCTATCTATGGGAGCGCCCAATGATGATTTATTTATGACACAGCTTGCTAATCAATTGCAGACGTATGTGTTGGCTTGTCCAGATCTCTGAGCTAATATTGTTAACGCTCTATTGATCTATAGGACGGAATGATAGGATACACGTATCCTCCGGCGCTGTTGTTTTAGCAGGTATTGCTAAGATAAACAACCACAATACATTTCTGTTGATAGCATCTCTATCTTCACAGAGGTCATGAGTAATTTACTCTCTTGTCTACTGTGGGTCTTAACGTGAAATCTTCCTCTATGTGAGGATCTTTTTCACTGGGTAAATCGTGTCATCTTTATCACAACCAGCAAGGTCGCAACCTTCATGTATTCCGTTGTGTGGTCCGTATTGCATTGTAAGCACTGTACTGGACGAGCTTTGGACGCGATTTCTTACTATAGGAGATCCTCTTCTTCGCTATTCTATGCGGCTAAAGTGGAGGCTCTTCCGTCGTGGTGTAGGGATCATTATGTTCATATTGTTGATCCCTCCATACTACTCATTGCTATTTTTTAGTATACTTGTTTCACAAGATCTACTGCAGCCTGTTATTATTTAGGTTATAGGTTTATGTTACCTCATACCTATGCACTCTACGATAGTTTACAATTGAGTCTTTTGTCTCTTTATCTAAGTCAGTTAGTAACTTTTTGATAAATAGACTTAGAATCTTTAGATTAAATTCCTATACGGATTTTAACTTCGGTTCTTATTTAGCTAAGTAATCATTTGAGCCTCTGGAAACAGTAGTTTTCAAATTCTGACCTTTTAGACAGTAATTCTGTTGGTTTCTCTTTTACTGTAGAGTCAATCCCACCTGCGGCAACCACGTTGTGTCCTTGGGCAAGACACTTCACCCCGATTGCCTACATGGGGGCACGATGACGCTGTGTACTGAGGCGTACTGCACGTCGATGGTGCGCATGTCTTCAACCAATCTAACCCTGCCTGTGCTGTGGTGCAGAGTTCAGAGTTACGATGTTGGAGAGTTGACAGCTGCTCGTCGTTGCTCGGTGGTTCTCTCCGGGTACTCCGGCTTCCTCCACCCGTAAAACTGTCACGGTCACGATTAGCCATTGCGCATAAGTATGTGACCTTAAACACCAATAAATAAATAAATATACTGTAGAGTCAGTGAGTTTCATGCACTATCGATGGATGATTTTCACTTTCATAGTTTTGGAATCAATACTTCCGTTACTATTTAGGTTGGATTGTTGCATAAGAGTTAGGCTCCTATTATCCGGAACCTATTATTTTAAGGTCCTTCCGTCTTCGTATGGGTATAGGCCTTTACTCTTTCCGGGTACAGTTTATGTATTTATAAACAGATATCTGTTTATTACAAGGGCGTAAGCTTCTTCTGTCTTTGATGTCTAGTAGAAGGACGTTACGCTCCATTTTATTGTTAATGGATTCTATTAACTATCGGTACTGCTTATGGTATATCATTGACTTAGCAGTTGTGCTTAAGATTTCGGCTCATGAAGTAAGAGTTCTTCTACTTCTTGGGCTTACATTAATAGTGTCGCTATTATAGATTTTTGAAGGCCGCTCATTGCGCTCAGCCATCCACATTCATGAATTTTATCTTAGAAATATCGAGTCCATTTCTGGAGGCCTCTATTGTTAGGTCTATTATCTACTGCTCAGAATGTCATTCAATTAACAGTTGCTACTATAGCTAGGTAGGCTGTCTGTTTCGGCAGTGTCTCCGTTCGGCTGCCCTCTTCGCTCTGGGCTATTTGACCCAGGGCAAGAAAAAGGGGGGGGGGGGGAGGGTGTTCCCTTGGGTCACCTGTTTTACTATGAAAACAAGGGGATACCTCCTCCGGAGTTAGTAATTCTGAGCTGTTATTGGGATGGTTGTTTAGTGAGAAGTTTAGGTTTTTAAAATTCATTCAAGTCTTAGTTTTTAAAGTATAGCTTTTGAATATTGCATATGTCAACGGACATGATTATGCAATCCTCAGACACTTTTAGGAGTATAAGAGTCTCTATTCTCTAGACTTACTTTATTTATTGGCTTACTTTAAAAATTATTAGTATAAGGATTATATTGGATATTAATAGAGTACATGGATGTATGAAGCTCAATTTTGGAAGGTGTTGTATCTTTCTAATTTATCATAAATAAGAAGGATACATGTAAGGCCTATTACTTCTTTTTCCCTACAGGGGATGACTCTATTTTATTTTATTGAGCGTATTCCATTTTGCTCTATGTCCTTGGCCCTCCAGCCTTTTTACTATTCAGCTATGTCTGGGTCATTGGTACAGTATAAAAATGTTAAAAAATTTATAGTAATTTATATATTTTTTATACTTACCAATGACCCAGACGGGGATGGCCCTCCCAGGAGTTGGGAACTCTTGCCTCCCCGCTGAGTACATAGCGCTTACCAGGCACTGGTTATTAGAATGATTAATGGCGCCAATTTCGGAACGTCCTTGACACTGCGCATGCGCAGTAGGGGCGAAGTGTGGAGGGCCTTTCAGGACATGTTTTCTTTAGTTTTAGATGCAAATTTTGGGGATTGGGGGGCAAAATTTGTGTTTGGCCCTATATTTTAAGAGTTAGCACCAGCTATGTCTGGGTCATTGGTAAGTATAAAAAATATATAAATTACTATAAATTTTTTAACTTTCCAAACTGAGAGGCCAATTTGAATCAAATTTGATATGAGGGCTTATTGGGTCATAAGTACCTAATTTATGCCAAAAACATTTTTCCCATCACCCCATTGGAACTGCAGGAGCCGAAAATAGAAAAAAATTAAAACACCCATATCTCCAAAACTACACGGCACTGAGAATTTTTATGTTATGTGAAGCTTCCTTAGGAACAGCAGAAAGGAATGCCATCGTTTTTTTTTTCATGTGGTACTTTTCCAGGACTTTGAAAAAATGCTGAGTCATCATTTTTTTAACACTATGATTAATGGGAAAAACATTAAAGAATCTTCTCCCATACCACTGCTCCAAAGGCTTTTATATTTCACATATAACATCTTTGGAAGATTCATTCACATTTTTGTTGAAATCAAATCCCTGGTAGTCCAGGCACATTAGACATAAAAATGAGAAAGTAAGGAAAAAAATCGGAGAAAGCTGATTTTTTTATGTTTCCGGGACACACATTGCGGATAAAGTGTGAAAAGTCCCCGCGAATCCGAGTTGAGCTTTTTTAGTTATAGCGTTTTTTTGATGAAAAAAAAAATTAAAAAAAAAATTCGACCCAGCTCCATATTTCTCATTCTTATTCGCCTTAGTAGGGTGAGAATCATAAATATCGTGCTGAATTATATTGAGAATACATATCCCCAACAGAAAATGCCAACTTTGTACCAATCCTCACACTCAATGGTGAAATATTCCCGAAAATGTACAAAATTACGAAAAAAAATTTATTGTTTTCATACACACAATGGTACACAATGTCCATTAAATCAAATCTACGACTACTTTGGGAGTTAAATTATATATCAAAAATTGCAGAAATGCAGTGGCTTTATAATGCTATATAACAATAGTCATTTATTCCATAATGAACTGGTGAAACGTGTGAAATATTAACCATACCCCCTAAACTCAAATTCAAACGGCATCGACTTTTCTCATTCAAATACCGTATTATAGCATCATTGTTTCAATTTTCATGTTCGATTAAATCACATAATGTGGTGTTCGCCTACACTCTTTGTGTCTTCGTCAGATAAGTTGACAAAAGTTTTCGTTAGACTCGGCGGCTTCCATATGGTTATGTCATATTTAGGGGCAATTGGTTCGATCATGGCTGGTAGCGGCTTGGATGAACTTTGGGGGACTGTTTATGCTGGTGGGTCAATCCATCATTTGATCAGTGGTCATGCATATTCAAGAGCAGTTCGTGCCCATTTGCTAACACAAATTGCCATTACAAAACTTGTGTTTGAAGAAAGCCGAACACTAGATAACATAGACAGCACAGAAGTCAATGAAATATTCTGTGGACTTCCCAGAGGGGACTGTACAACAGCTGATGCTGTCAATCAAGAAAGTGTCAACCATCTACTGTCAAAATTACACGAACTGCTCCAGAATGCGTCCGTAGGACGCACAGGAAAGCTTTGGGTACAATACTACGAGCAAATAGGTCTTCTCCAGTTGTTCTTGAGAGCAGAGCGCACAAGCGACTGGGAACTCCACACATATTGTGTTCGCAATATGATTCCAGTATTTCACGCAGGTGGTCATTTTGCATATGCAAAAAGTTCTCATCTCTATTTGCAGCAGATGAATGAGCTAACAGAAATAATGCAACAGGATGATTTGAAGTTGTTCACTGAGAAAGGTTACTTTACCATAAGGCGCTCAGATAAATTCTGGGACGGGATATATTCTGATCAGACCATAGAGTAGTGTTTAATGAGAATGTTCAAGCTCCCTGGTGGTCTCACACATGGCAGGGGAATAACCGATAGCACTGTTGCGAAATGGGTACATGGACTACCTCTTTGCCTTCCGATATGTAATGCTCTCGAAAATTTTGTTCATGTTCACACTGGTCATGGCGAACAACATCGGGATCTCCGTCAAAGTTCACAATTGACTGATGCCAATGATATCACCAAATTATTGAACTGGCTCAGAGTGCATTCCCCCTTTCAGAATAGAGATCCACTACAATTAGTCTCTATAGCGACCGGGCTTGTGGCCGACGAAACTGTGAACTGTGACCAAGTTCGCAAAATTGGTGAATGTTGCGTATCGAATGTTGTAAGCAAAACGTTCAACAGCATCAAACTACGAGGTGTTGACACTGTGAAGTCTTTCGCATTGATGGCAAATAGCATCAAAGTCCGTGGAAGTAAGGTAGTGATTGACCCCACAATTCTGTTCAACCGCATCACATGTGTTATTCAGTCACAAGCAGAGGTGGAAGAGTATCTCAAATATGAACTCGCCCCGAAACCACCAGCATTGTTTGATTCTGCTGGAATGAGGAAGACACAGAAAAGCACGCTCGGTAAGATCCTCAAAACATACGGTTCCGAGCAAACTAAAATCCCAGAACATTCTCTGTTTGTTGTAGATGGTGGATTTTTATTGAGGGCAGTTGTATGGCCTAAACAGTCGTCATATAAGGACATATGTACATCATATTCCAATTATCTAGTGAGACATTTTGGGGCGAACGTCGTGGTTGTTTTTGATGGTTATGCTTGTACAATGTCGACAAAGGGCATGGAACAAGCCCGTAGATCTAAAGACAGGTATTCCATTGATATCAATATCTCACCCGAGTTACCAGCCACCACACCCCAATCCGATTTTCTTGCAAATGCCAAGAACAAAACCCAACTGATCGATCTTCTAATGCAGGAGCTATCTGCTATCAATATTCAGTCCAAGCAGGCCGAGGCTGATGCTGATGTACTAATAGCCGAAACTGCACTTGACATCGCTCAAGATGACAACAATGTTGTCGTTGTGGGAACAGACACAGACTTGTTAGTCATTCTTACCTCTCGAGTTCAACCGGGATGTAATATTCACATGATGTATTCCATTACCCCAAACTTACTGGTTTCAGTTAGTGAAATAGCAACCAAAATGGGTGACCATAGAAGCAACCTCCTTGTAGCACATTCTATAAGTGGTTGTGACACTACTTCTGCACTCTTTCGAGTTGGTAAGAAGAAAGTATTCAGTACAATTGTCTCCGATGTTACTAGCGACTCACAACAGTATGTCAACACAATTTTGGCGGATGACAGTACACCAAGTGCAGTAGCCGCTGCCGGGGAACAACTTCTCCTGATCTTATACGGGAGTAAAACTGTTTCCTCTCTCGACCAATATAGATATGTCACTTACAAGCGTTATGTAGCAAAATCTAAACTGAATAAACCCATCGACCTAGCCTCACTCCCACCAAGCAGTGATGCTGCACAACAACATGTCTACAGATTTTATCTCCAGGTCCAACAATGGCTGGGCACTTCGCTTCCTCTGACGGATTGGGGGTGGTCGCTAGACAATGGACTTCTTGTACCGACTGCAGCCACAAAGCCATGCGCCTTCGATAACCTACTGAATCTGATCAGTTGTGGTTGCAAGAGTGCTTGTACAAAAAGGTGTGGGTGTAAGAAGGCAGGACTCTCTTGCTCAGGTTTGTGTAATTGCAGTTCGGATTCTTGTAACAACCACAGAAACACTTGTCCTGTCGGAAATTTCTGAGTTCGATGAATAATATGTATATAGGTCATGTCATTTCTGTATATAGCGTTGATAATAGTCAATGTAACTTAATCCATGTTGATTGATTTGTACATTCTGTAAATATTATTTATTGATTTTTGTACATTCTGTAAATATTATTTATTGACCTAATGCTGCCAGACACAGACGTGTCTGTTCGGTCCCAAGCCCGAAAATAGTTGAGTTCTCATGCTGACGAATTTTATGCCAAAAGGGGAACTCGGCCAGAAGCAGAGGGGGTCTTCCATAATGTCTATTTTGTAAGCAATGATAAAAGTCTTCAAATGGTGGTGGATTTTTTATCGTCTGTCCAACTAACATCCCGTTCTGTACTACGACCCTTTGGGCAAATCCGTTAGGAAAATCGTCATTTTTTGCGTAAATCTGATACTTTTTTGTGAATTTTCAATAATTTTTCGCAGAAATTGTCACAGAATGCACATTTTCCTCTAGGTAAATGTATATTAGACATTATGTAGCTCGAAATACGCGTAAACAAAAAATACAGTTGGATCAATTCGAGGTTACAAAGTTCGTGCGATTTTTTAAAATTTTTTTCAAATGCGTTTTCGAAAAAAGGCTGTAGAAAAAAAAGCTCAACTGGGATTTTAGGGGACTTTTGTCTAATCGTTCAGTGACATGTATTCGACATTCCCTGAAAAAATCAGCTTTCTCCGATTTTTTTCCCTAGTGAAACCTAATGTTCTTGGGCTATGGGTCCACATTTGGGCTCTCTATGGGAGCCCAAATGTTCAGATTAGTGCAATGTGAGGAATATTCTTTAAAAATCCTCTTCTTCCAATCCACGAATCAGAAGCTTTTGATATTTGGTATGCAGTATCCATAAGGGGGTGAGATTCAAGTTTGTTCAATTTGAGTCCCCGGCTTAATATTGTGGCTTTCTTTGGGTAGGGGGAAGGGGTGTCAGGGGGTGCATGTTAGGTTCAGGTTTGTTCAAATCCATTCCTTAGTGTTTTTCCATAAAATTTGCCTTTCATGACTTCATTCCTTTGTAGTGTTGATGAACCATGTCTAACTGAATGTGACCTCAAATACTTTGAACCACTTTGGCAGGTGAGCGAATAAGGCCACTTGGGGCCTCTTGTTTCTTCGTATGAAGATCAAGCTTTAAATCTGTTAGCATTAAAATCTGTTACTGCCTTTGGGCCTTTTTTCTGTGCCTGATGTCTTGTTTCCGGTTTTTCCTTTGACGTGTTTACATTGGCAATGTCAGCTGAAGTGTTATTATATGGCGTATGTTTGTGGGGTATTTCCTCTCATTCTCAGATACGCCTTCCTAACTGTTTACAGTGAGGGCTATAGTAATGACTTTTGTTCGTCCGTCCGTCTGTTAACATTTAGAGTTTTGGTTAAAGTTTGTGGTTAAAGTTTTTTACTGAAGGTTCAAGTGTTTTTTTGTTTTTTTTTTCTTTTCCTGTTTAGTTGACATTTGGAGTTTTGGTTAAAGTTTGTGGTTAAAGTTTTTTATTCAATCTTCAAGTACAGGCTATACCCGGTAGTTCGTGTCTGATCGTCATGAAATTTCATATGCAGGTTTTAGGTCATGTCTACATGAGAACGTCCCCTTTTGGTCGTGATCAGTCAACCAGTATGGCTGCTCAAGCCCAAAACCCGAAAACCATTAGCACAGTCTACAGGTCGTATTTATGAAGGGATTTCATTGCAACTTCATAGAATGCCTCTGTATAATGCCTAGATGAGAACATCCCTGTTTGGGCATGATCTGTCAACCCTGATGGCTGCCCAAGCCCGAAAACCCAAAAACTTTTAGCACAGTCTGCAGGTCATGTTTAATATGGACGGATTTCATTGTAACTTGATACGATGACTCCGTATGATGTCTACATGAGAATTTCCCCATATGGGCGTGATCTATCAACCGTCACGACTGCCCGATCCCAAAACCCGAAAACCTTTAGCACAGTCTACAAGTCATATTTATGGAGGGATTTCATTGTAAATTTATAGGTTGACTTCATATAATGTCTACATGAGAAAGTCCCCTTTTGGACGTGATTGGGCAACTGTGATGGCTACAGGTGCCTGAAGCCCGAAAACCTTCAGCACAGTCTACAGGTCATATTTATGGAGGGATTTCATTGTAACTTCATAGGATCAATCCACATGATGCCCAGATGAGAATGTCCCGCTTTGGTTGCGATCATTCAACCATGATGGATGCCTGAGCCAGAAGACCGAAAACAATTGGCACAGTCTGCACATAATATTTTTGGAGGGATTTCATTGTAACTTGATAGGTTGATTTCATATAATGTCTAGATGAGAACGTCCCCTTTTGGGCACCTGTGACGGCAACAGAGGCCCGAAGCCCAAAAACCTAGAATATTCCACAGGCCATAATTATGAAGGGACTTCATTGTAGGTTGGTTGGATGACTCCAAGTTTGTGGTTAAAAACCCAGACAAACAGGGACAGTTGGGCTGCATGCATGACATCACTCTAGTTGGGGCTTAATCCGGACTAGCCTTAAAAATTAGGAACTTGTTACATCCTAATTAGCATTGTCTTCATGCTTAGAATAAGGAATTACTTAAATTGGGCTCCTTATTTAGGATATGTCTCCTCTATTACTGGATAGAGAGACATACATGTAATTCCTAATTATCCTAATTTCCTTTCGTCATGGATTGCAGGATTGCAGGATTGGAACTATGTTGATCTACTGTTTCGGAAGTCCTAGGCCCTCCACCTTTTTATAATTCAGCTAAGTCTGGGCCATTGGGTTATAGTGGAAAAATATTATAAATTCATAGTAATTTGTATATTTTTCATACTTACCATTGGCCCAGACGGAGATGGCCCTCCCATGAGTGGGCACTCATACCTATTATGTAATACTCTTTTACAAAGGATGATGTTGGCGCCAATTCTGGTCACTTCCTGGCATATGCGTATGAGCGGAGAGTAAATGTATGGAGGGCCAGATAGGACTTCTAATTTTCAGTTTTGCATGCAAATTTGGGGGATTGGGGGGGGGGGGGGGGGGGGGGGCAAAATTTGTGTTTGGCCCTCGATATTTTTAAGTTAGCAACAGCTAAGTCTGGGCCATTGGTAAATATGAGAAAGATACAAATTACTAAGAATTTATAATTTTTTCAATCCTGCCTATTTTTATACTCGGCTCCATAACCTCAACCTCTTTGCCCCATGCTCCCACCCACTCGAGACCCTCTTGCCACATCTCTTCATTCCAGAAACTGCCCACAGCTCGATAATAGTGCTAGAGTTATCATTCAGTATCATGAATGGGAAAGAATAATATGCAAACTGGAGTTTCCGAGTAAAATCAACCTTATTTAAAAAATTTATCACAAAGTGATGAAATATAACCCATAGGGCAACTTAACCCACTTCACTCTGATGTCAAAATAGCAAAATTTCAGGAAGCTGTTTTTCCCACAATGCATCTAGAAATTTAACCAATTAAATCTTGTTTGACAGAGCTCAATGAGCTCTGTCAAACGAGATTGATTTGGTTAAATTTCTAGTTGCATTATGGGAAATTTTTTCGGTCTGAAATTTAGATATTTTGACATCAGTGTGCAGGGGGTTAAGAAAACAGCTTATGACCACTAAATTAGACCTGTAAATAGGTTATGAACCCAATTCCTTATTTCTAGGCCTGCGTGAACAGAATTGAACCCTTAAGTGATCAGAATAATTTTACATTAATAACTACTGTATATACAACTGCAGATTACTTAACAGTATTTCTGCATTATTGTTGGCTGCCTGTACAGTTAGCCAACAATAATGTACAAACACTGTCAAGATAAAAGCATCCTACGAGTGGGGTTGGGAGCACGGTGACTCAGTAGGTAGAGGTGCAGGCTGCAAGCCGAGAGGTCCTCAGTTCGAATCCCACCTGCGGCAACCGCGTTGTGTCCTTGGGCAAGACACTTCATCTCCTTTGCCCGCATGGGGGCACGATGACGCCGTGTACTAAGGCGTACTGCACGTCGATGGTGCGCATGTCTTCAACCAATCTAACCCTGTCTGTGCTGCAGTGCGGAGTTACGAATTTGGGGAGCTGGCAGCTGCTCGTCGTTGCTCGGTGGTTCTCTCCGGGTACTCCAGCTTCCTCTACCCGTCAAACTGTCACGGTCATGATTAGCCATTGTGCATAAATATGTGACCTTAAAAACACCAATAAATAAATAAATACGAGTGGGGTTCTCAAGGAAGAATACATTTGGGATAACTTTGTCAGAGCAGTATAAAAGCTCAATGAGCTCTGTCAAATAAGATTGAATTGGTTAAATTTCAAGTTGCCTCATGAGAAAAGTTTTGTGTGTGTGTGGCAGGGGGTGGGGGTCCGTAGTTATGACATTGTACTTCATATGGAAAGGTACACAGTTCAATCCCCACCATGGGTGACTGCATTGTGTCCTTGGGCAAGACACTTAATTCTAAGGGGGCACGGTCAGTGACACTGTGTCCTAAGGCATACTGTTCGACAAACTTTAAGCGTGCACATGTCATGTGGGGTCAGTGGTACACACTTCTTCAGCCAATTCTAACCTTGCTCTTTTGTGGAATATATTAAGGAGTGTGACAGTTGATCGCTGCTGCTTGGTGGTTCTCCCTGAGAACTCCGACTTCCTCCACCTGTAAAACTGTCTGACACAAGGTGATCCTGACTGTCAAAAGTGTCATTAAGTTTGCAATAAATAAAATAATAAATCAATAAAATTAAATAAATTAATAAATTAATGAAAATAAATAAATAAATTGGTATATGTATCATTATGGTGTGTGTTAACCCTTTACCCAACAAATTGCCTGCATCCGCCTGCGTAAAATGCAAATTCAGCAGTTGAAAAAATATTATTTTTTCAAAACATTTCAACAAAACCATATCATGTGACCCCTCGTTGGAACGAGCTTGTCGAGCTCGTTCCATCGAGGGGTCACATGATATGGTTTTGTTGAAATATTTTGAAAAATTTGAAAAAGTGATATTTAAAATAATCAATTGTGATATCGTCTGTGTTGGATAAAGGGTTAACAGGTATTAATTTTTTTCCTTTAGTGATAGCTTGATGCTCACAGCAGGTGCGACCCAAGGTTTCACATTTACCATGTCTCAGCTATTTCCTACAGGTTCTGTTATATTCACAGAAGATCCAACGTATTTCATTGTGATCAAAATATTGAAGGATGACTTGAAAATGAATGTTGTGTCAGGTAATTTAAGTTAACCTAACCTTTGTCTATTACATCTTTTAGAGAAAATTGAAAGCATTATTCCCAGGCATTTTGTGAGTGTCCACATAGAGGTCGGCTATTGGACACATTACTGTGGGTTCCAGATTTTTGTCCCAATGTCAAACCTTTGAATTCTCATAATCAGTTTGAACTTTATCAAAGCTCAGGCTGATATACTGTTAGGCCATATAAAAAGAGTACATTTGGGTCTCGATCAATTAAGTTTTCGAATCATTGGTGGAGGGAGCTTTTATTTTTTTTTTTTTTTATTTGTGAACTGGTTGAGCTTGAAGCCCATAATTGGAGTGCATTCCTAAGAGCAGGTATCACAGCAAAAATGGTTCATATTCTGAGTCTGTGGTACACATTATCTTTGAAGGGAATTCATTTCATCTCTGTAGATTTGCCTTGTTAAAATTTATGGGAGAGTGCCTATAGTACTCTTCCATAAATTGTAACAAGGCAAAGACATGAGAACAAATTTTTGCAACCAAAAAACAAATATCAATCTGTCATTTAAAATGCCAAATACCTTTATGTTCAGTTATATTCATGTACTTCTTTTGAAAAATAAATACTGTCTAGATAATATTTTTAGCTCACCTGAGCAAAGCTCGTGTTGAGCTTTACTGATCACTTGCCCTCCATCTGTTCATGTCTGTCTGTCTGTCCGTTAACTTCACATTTTCGACTTCTTCTCAAGAACTGCTGGGCCAATTTTAGATGTGAATCTTTCCCAACATGTGTCCACCCAAGTTTGTTTATAAGATGTTGCCACGCCCACCAGGGGCTCTACAAGGGGCATAACTCTAACACTACCCTCAGTTTTCTTTAAAAAATCTTCTTCTTCAGAACTATTTATCAGAATCTTTTAATATTTGGTGTAAAACATCCTTGGAAGGGTGAGATTCAAGTTTGTTCAAACCAAGTCCCTAGGTCCATATTTGGGCTCTGTATTGAAGCTCGAATTTCAAAATTAGTGAAATCTTCAGATTTTATCTTTTAAATTCTTCTTAAGATCCCCTGGTCAGAATCATTTAATTTTTAGTATCAATAAACTATATGAGGTGCAGATTCAAGTTTGTTCAGAGTTCATTGGGTGATATTTGGGATTCCTATGGGAGCCTGAATTTCAACACGGTGCAATGTGGGGTTAATTCTTCGAAAATCTTCTCCTGTTGAAATCAATTCCCTGGGCCCATATTTGGGCTCTCTATGGGAGCCCAAATGTTCAAATTAGTGCAATATGAGGAATATTCTTTAAAAATCTTCTTCTTCAGATCCACCAATCAGAATCTTTTCATATTTGGTATGCAGCATGCTTAGGAGGGTGAGATTCAAATTTGTTCAAGCGATGTCCCTGGGTTCATATTTGGGCTCACTGTGGGAACCCGAATTTTAACTTAGTTCAAAATGAGAATTTTCTTTAAAAATCTTCTTCTTGAGATCCAGCAGTCGGAATGCTTTAATATTTGTTATGCAGCATCCTTGGGAGAGGGGGGGGGGGGTGCGGTGTGATTCAAGTTTGTTCAAGCCATGTCCCTAGGTCCATATTTGGGCTCACTGTGGGAGATTGAATTGTAACTTAGTTCAAAATGAGGAATTTTCTTAAAAAATCTTCTTCAGATCCAGCAGTCAGACTGTTTTGATATTTGGGGTGCAGCATCCTTGGGGGGGGGGGGGGGAGGGGGGGTGAGATTCAAGTTTGTTAAAGCCAAGTCCCTGGGCTCATATTTGGGCTCCCGGTGGGAGCACGAATTATAACTTAGTTAAATATGAGGAATTTTTCTTTAAAAATCTTCTTCTTCAGATTCAGCAGTCGGAATGTTTTGATATTTGGCATGCAGCATCCTTAGGGGTGAGATTCAAGTTTCTCAAGCCAAGTCCCTGGGTTCATATTTGGGCTCACTGTGGGAACCTGAATGATAACTTAGTTCAAAATGAGGAATTTTCTTTAAAAATCTTTTTCAGATCCAGCAGTCAGAATGCTTTTGATATTTGGTATGCATCATCCTTAGGGGGGTAAGATTCAAGTTTGTTCAAGCCAAGTCCCAGGGTTGATATTTGGGCTTCCTGTGGGAGGCCGAATTATAACTTAGTTCAATATGAGGAATATTCTAAAAAAATATTCTTCTTAACATCCACCAGTCAGAATCTTTTGATATTTGATATACACCATCCCACTGGAGGTGAGATTCAAGTTTGTTCAAGCCAAGTCCCTGGGTTCATATTTGGGCGAATTATTACTTAGTTCAGTATGAGGGATATTCTTTAAAAATCTTTTTTTTAAGATCCACTGGTCAGAATCTTTGGATATTTGGTATAAGCTTTTCTTAGGAGAGGCAGATGCAACTTGTTGAAATCAATTCCCTGGACTGATATTTAGGCTACCATGTCAGGTGAGTGCCCCCTGGGGCCTCTTGTTTGAGTTATTTTTTGCAGAACATAGTAAGATGGATATTTACAGAACAATTATAATAAACAGCCACTGTATTTGATAATCGTTTGTTGCCAACACTTGCAAATAAATATGCATCCATCAAAATTTTAAAGCTTTGTGATTTCATAGTTATTTTGAAAGACAGCTAGCCAATAGAAAAGTTTATAGTGGCAGTTTAATTTCGATGAGGGATTGCCTTTGCTTTCTTACTATAACTTGAGTCAACCTGTTTGTTGTTTCTGTTTGCTGTGATATGCCCCATCTCCTCAGTAGAGCTGTTGGTTAACCGAAACCGAACCAAGGTTTTTTGTTTTTTTTTAAAAACGGAAACCGTCGACATCCCGTAATCTAAGGTTTTTCGTTTTTATTAAAATAGTCTCTTGCTGCAGAAATTCACAGAATGTAGCCATCCCAGAGTAGTGAGAGTACACAGACACTGCCATTGGCAGTGTCTGGGTACTCTCACTACTCTGGGAAGGCTACATTCTGTGAATGTCCGACATTTCAGTTTAGTTGTGTTTGCAGCTTTCCTCAAGTTGCGCGTAGGTGTCAGACCTCGAAAAATGGCCAAGCACAATAAAAATTCTGTATATTTAGGTAATTATTATATTGGCCTTCCTGATTCTTCATGTATTATAGCTTATTTCGGGCATTCATAGAGTTTCATTCAATTTCACTGCCATTCAGTTATGATCCCAGACATATAGAATGAGTTTTATTGAATTTTATTTGGCCTCATGAACAAACTGAAAACCGAACCGAACCGAGGTTTTACTCAACCTGAAAAACCGAAACCGAACAAGAAACTTAAAAACCTACTGCTCTACTCCTCAGCTCCACTGACCTGATTGACTTCAAACTCGGGAGGTGATTGCACTTCTTTTTGATATAATTAAATAGACATGTTTGGAGGCAATATTTTGTGTTATTATATGACAGAAAAAATCTGGTAATCTAATTGGCAAATATAAAACACTCGCATGAAGTGTTTATATACTCCAGTATTGCTGATCTATTCTATTTTTATCAAAATCGAGTTGACATTTCACCACTCTTGTCATTGTTGTCTATAAATAGCTCAGATTCCCCGTGGGAACCCCGGGAAGTAAGTAGCGCTTGTTTACTGTGGTAAACCAGTTCTGCTTTCCTAGTAAAATAGGACCCAGTCACCAATGCTTGGGGTGAAAGTCCTCTAAAATGGGCAACATGTTGATCAACGATTGACTAAACTTGACTTCATCTCCATGTTGTGTCACGAATAGCCATAGTGCATAAATATGTGACGTTAACCACAAACAAACAAACAAACAAACAAACAAACAAACAAACAAACAAATAGCTCAGGTAGGTTTATATAATGATTTATATAATGATTCCAGATATCTGTTTATGATAAAATTAGAAATGGTAATTCCAACTTGTTCCTTCCTGTAATATCCCTGTTCCAATGTTTAGGAACTATTCAAATATAACAATTAACTACAACATGAACAAATAAGATAGAAAGTTACTTCGGGCTGATGTCACAGCCAATATGAAACTAACCAAGTAATAACCTCCAAGAGTGGATTGTAACTAAATCACCCATGAAGTGGAGTTATCACCCAAAGTATCACTTTCAAATTCTGTTCATATGGCCGAAAAACACAAGCAGTGTTTCAACCAACAGACCTCCGGGTTTAACCTGGAGGTCCATTGGCAGGAACTTTGCTTGTGCTTGTTATGCTTTACAACAATTTTGCAATTATTGCTTGATTGGAATCCCCACTCTATCAGTCATGGAATTCTGACCCAAGCGATTTTTAGCTTGCCTTAACTGCTGACGCAATTTAATCCGGCCTAAGCATTTTTTTGCTCACCTACTTTCAGCTATTTTCGATGGTGAGGGACCATGGAACGTGTGTACAGAATATGCTGGGTACATGTGTGTGTCGACCACTACATGTACCAGTCCCCCTGAACTTCTTGATCGATCTGACCACACTGGGGTGGAGGGGATAGTAAAAAATGAATACAGGTTCATTCATTAACATTTTATTAATTCATTTAAAATTGATTGGCTTGAATGCACTCGAAGGAGAAATTACCCAACCCGGTATTAACACCCTTCACTCTGATGTCAAAATACCAAAATTTCAGGAAGCTGTTTTTTCCCATAATGCATCTAGAAATTTACCCAATTAAATCTCGTTTGACAGAGCTCAATGAGCTCTGTCAAACGAGATAGAATTGGTTAAATTCTACTTGCATTATGGGAATTTTTTTCTGTCTAAAATTTAGATATTTTGACATCAGTGTGCAGGGGGTTAACTAAGTCTTTAGAAGAACTTTGGGGAGTGCGGTGGCTCAGTAGGTAGAGGTGCAGGCTGCAAGCCAAGAGGTCCTCGGTTCGAATCCCACCTGCGGCAACTGCGTTGTGTCCTTCGGCAAGGCACTTAACCCCGATTATCCACATGGGAGCACGATGACGCTGTGTGCTAAGGCGTACTGCACGCCGATGGTACGCATGTCTTAACCAATCTAACCCAGCCTGTGCTGCAGTGCGGAGTTACGATGTTGGGGAGCTGGCAGCTGCTCGTTGTTGCTTGGTGGTTCTCTCCGAGTACTCTGGCTTCCTCCACCCGTAAAACTGTCACGGTCATGCTTAGCCATTGAGCATAAGTATATGACCTTAAACACCAATAAATAAATAAGTAAATAGAAGATCTTTGTGAAGCAAAAAAGTGAAAAAGATTTCAGGAGAGCAATTTGCTCGCCTAAGTAGGTTCCAGGTGAGCGATTTATTGCCACCCTGGATTTTTCAGAAATCCAAGCCTGCTCTATGGGTGATTTATTGATAATACACTCTCTATGTACTGTATCAGATTGGTGTTTTTTGGAACACGATAACTCCTATCAACCCTTCTACTTACACATAGATATGTATTATTATTATTTCATAATTTTAGCTCACCTGACTGAAAGTAAGGGGGAGCTTAAGTGATCACATTCTGTTCATTGTCCGTCCGTCCATCCATGCATCATCTGTTGTCTGTCCGTCATCCGTCTGGCATGAACTTTATAATATCAACATCAGTATGGTAGAGCTGTAGATTAACCGAAACCGAACCGAGGTTTTTATTTTTTTTTTTTAAAACCTAAACCGAAACCGTCGACATCCCGTAATCTTAGGTTTTTCGTTTTTTATTAAATACTCTCTTGCTACAGAAATTCACAGAATGTAGCCATCCCAGACTAGTGAGAGTACCCAGAAACTGCCAATGGCAGTGTCTGGGTACTCTCACTACTCTGGGAAGGCTACACTCTGTGAATTTCCGACATTTCAGTTTAGTTGTGTTTTCAGCTTTCCTCATGTTGCGTGTAGGTGTCAGACCTCAAAAAATGGCCAAGCGCAATAAAAATTCTGTATATTTAGGTAATTGTTATATTGGCCTTCCTGATTCTTCATGTATTATAGCTTATTTTGGGCATTCATTGAGTTTCACTCAATTTCACTGCCATTCAGTTATGACTCCGGTCATAAGAATGAGTTTTATTTGGCCTCATGAACAAACCGAAAACCGAACCGAACCGAGGTTTTACTCCACCTGAAAAACCAAAACCGAAACCGAACAATAAATTTAAAAACCTACAGCTCTAGCTTAAGTGATCACATTCTGTTCGTTGTCCATCCGTCCGTCCATCCATGCATCATCTTTTGTCTGTCCGTCTTCCGTCTGGCATGAACTTTATATTATCGACCTCTTCTCATAACCCACTGGGCTGAATTGAACCAAATTTGATATGCATGTTCCTTATCATATATCAATCGAAGTTCAAATAAAGTTGCCATGCCCACAGCAGGGCATCAAAATGTGCTTAATTCTGTTAGCATCCCTAGAGTCATATTTGGGTTCCCTGTAGGAGACCAAAATTTAAATTGATGTACAGTGGAGCCCACTTAATTGGATATCTCTTAATTGTATATCCCTGTTAATTGAATATAATTTTCAAACACAAAACCATTTACCATACCTTCAGTACAAATTTGATCTGTTAATTGCATATGGGTTGTAGAGTAAACTCCTGTTAATTGTATATAAATTTTTGTAATATGTCGAAAAATTACTGTGACACGCACCAAATTCCCATTATTTATCAACCTTTTTGGCCTCACTACATCCAATACAGGCATTTATTCTATTACATCTTGTTTGACAGAGCTCTATGAGCTCTGTCAAACAAGATATAATAGAATAAATGGTCAGTTTACTCCCAGAACACAGGAAACTGGCCAAATTCCTGTTAATTGTATACTCCTGTTAATTGAATAATTTTCACTGGCAAAATGGATATTCAATTAAGAGGATTCTACTGTATTATCATTATCATTATCAGATCCATCAGTCAGAATCCTTTGATATTGAATATGTAGCATCCTTAGTGGGGTGAGATTCAGGTTTGTTCAAACCAAATCCCTGGGTTCATATTTGGGCTCCCTGTTGGACCCCAAGTTTTAACTTGGCAATATAAAGAGATTTATTTAAAAATCTTTTTCAGATCTACCAGTCTAAATCTCTTGATATTTGGTATACTGCATCTTTACGGGGGTCAGCATGAAATTTGTGCAAATTAATCACTGTAGTCATATTTGGGCTAACTGAAGGAGCCCGAATTTGAAGTTAGTGCAACTTGATATCCACTTGTCAGAATCTTTTGATATTTGGAATGGAGCATCCTGAGTGGGTTGAGATTTAAGTTTGTTCAAACCATTATTCTATTATATCTTGTTTGACAGAGCTCCATGAGCTTTGTCAAACAAGATATAACTAGAGGGGGTGTCATTTGTGTGCAGTGCAGACTATGGTGTATCCCCGCATTTGCATCCTTGACTTTGTATGAATGCTTGATACAAAGATGAAATGTATTATATGACACACTTAAATCATATTGAGTGGCACAGGTGACACAGCTTCGTGCACATCTACAGACTCCACTGCAACATTTGAGCATGGTTTTAGCATTTCGAATTACATACCTTAGGAGCCATTCACCGGGAATGGTCTAAGAAAACACGAAAGTGGCAACGGTGGCACAGCCACGTAGCACCTGAAAAATCCAAAACCTTCGTGCACATCTACTGACCCTACTGCAACATTTGAGCATGATTTTAGCGTTTCGAATTACATACCCTAGAAGCCTTTTGCCGGAAATGGCCTAAGAAATCATGAAAGTGGCAACGGTGACACAACCGCGTGCCACCCAAAAAATCTGAAACCTTCATGCACATTTACACACCCTACTGCAACATCTGAGCATGGTTTTACCATTTCGAATTACATATGCTAGGAGCTTTTCACCGGAAACGGTGAAAGTACACCCTACTGCAACATCTGAACGTGGTTTTAGCATTTCCAATTACATACCGTAGGAGCCTTTCACCGGAAACGGTCAAAGAAAACACGAAAGTGGCAATGGTGACACAGCCACATGGCACCTGAAAAATCTGAAAACTTTATGTGCATCTATAGACCCTACTGCAACATTTGAGCATGCTTTTAGCATTTTGAATTACATACCCTAGGAGCCTTTCACCGGAAATGATCTAATAAAACACGAAATTGGCAACGGTGGCACAGCCACAGGGCACCTGAAAATCTGAAACCTTTGTGCACATCTACAGACCCTACTGCAACATCTGAGCATGGTTTCAGCATTTCGAGGGGGCGCGGTGGCTCAGTGGTAGACTGTTGGACTTTATGCTAGAGGTCCCGAGTTCGATCCCCGTCCGGGATGACCCACGTTGTGTCCTTGGGCAAGGCACTTTATCCCGGTTGCCCACATGGGGGCACGATGACGCCGTGTACTAAGGCATACTGCACGTCGATGGTGCACATGTCTTCAACTCCTGTAACCCTGCTTGAGCGGAGCTTGAACAGAGTTAGAATGTTGAGGAGCCGACAGTTGCTCACCGTTGCTCAGTGGTTCTCTCTGGGTACTCCGGCTTCCTCCACCCGTAAAACTGTCACGGTCACAATTAGCCATTGTGCATAAGTATGTGACCTTAAATCCCAATAAATAAATACATTCAGCGTTTCGAATTACATACTCTAGGGGCCTTTCGCTGGAAACGGTCTAAGAAAACACGAAAGTGGCAACGGTGGCACCGCCACATGGCACCGCAAAAAATCTGAAACCTTTGTGCGCATCTACAGACCTACTGCAACATTTGAGCATCGTTTTAGCATTTCGAATTACATACCCTAGGAGCCTTTTGCAGGAAACGGTCTAAGAAAACATGAAAGTGGCAACGGTGGCACAGCCACGTGGCACCCCAAAAATCCGAAACCTTCGTGCGCATCTACAGCCCCTACTGCAACAGCTGATCATGCTATTAGCGTTTCGAATTACATACTCTAGGAGCCTTTCGCTGGAAACGCCCTAAGAAAACACGAAAGTGGCATTGATGGCACCTGAAAAATCAGAAACCTTTATGTGCATCTACAGACTCTACTGCAACATTTGAGCATAGTTTTAGCATTTTGAATTACATGCCCTAGGAGCCTTTTACCAGAAACGGTCTAAGAAAACACGAAAGTGGCAAGAGTGGCACAGCCACATGGCACCTGAAAAATCCGAAACCTTCGTGCGCATCTACAGACCCTACTGCAACATTTGAGCATGGTTTTAGCATTTTGAATTACATACATTAGGAGACTTTTGCCAGAAATGGTCTAAGAAAACATGAAAGTGGCAACGGTGGCACAGCCATGTGGCACCCGAAAAATCTGAAACCTTCGTGCACATCTACAGATCATTTAGCAACACCCTAGTGCAGTTATAGAAATCTGAATTACATAGGTTGGGATTATTCGAAAAAAAAAGTGACCCTACTGCAACATTTGAGCATGGTTTTAGCATTTTGAATTACATACATTAGGAGACTTTTGCCAGAAATGGTCTAAGAAAACATGAAAGTGGCAACGGTGGCACAGCCACGTGGCACCCGAAAAATCCAAAACTTTCGTGTGCATTTGTAGACCCTACTGCAACATTTGAGCATGGTTTTAGTGTTTCAAATTACATACCCTAGAAGGCTTTTGCCGGAAACGGTCTAAGAAAACATGAAAGTGGCAAGAGTGGCACAGCCACATGGCACCTGAAAAATCCGAAACCTTCGTGCGCATCTACAGACCCTACTGCAACATTTGAGCATGGTTTTAGCATTTTGAATTACATACATTAGGAGACTTTTGCCAGAAATGGTCTAAGAAAACATGAAAGTGGCAACGGTGGCACAGCCATGTGGCACCCGAAAAATCTGAAACCTTCGTGCACATCTACAGATCATTTAGCAACACCCTAGTGCAGTTATAGAAATCTGAATTACATAGGTTGGGATTATTCGAAAAAAAAAGTGACCCTACTGCAACATTTGAGCATGGTTTTAGCATTTTGAATTACATACATTAGGAGACTTTTGCCAGAAATGGTCTAAGAAAATATGAAAGTGGCAACGGTGGCACAGCCACGTGGCACCCGAAAAATCCAAAACTTTCGTGTGCATTTGTAGACCCTACTGCAACATTTGAGCATGGTTTTAGTGTTTCAAATTACATGCCCTAGGAGCCTTTTACCAGAAACGGTCTAAGAAAACATGAAAGTGGCAAGAGTGGCACAGCCACATGGCACCTGAAAAATCCGAAACCTTCGTGCGCATCTACAGACCCTACTGCAACATTTGAGCATGGTTCTAGCATTTTGAATTACATACATTAGGAGACTTTTGCCAGAAATGGTCTAAGAAAACATGAAAGTGGCAACGGTGGCACAGCCATGTGGCACCCGAAAAATCTGAAACCTTCGTGCACATCTACAGATCATTTAGCAACACCCTAGTGCAGTTATAGAAATCTGAATTACATAGGTTGGGATTATTCGAAAAAAAAAGTGACCCTACTGCAACATTTGAGCATGGTTTTAGCATTTTGAATTACATACATTAGGAGACTTTTGCCAGAAATGGTCTAAGAAAATATGAAAGTGGCAACGGTGGCACAGCCACGTGGCACCCGAAAAATCCAAAACTTTCGTGTGCATTTGTAGACCCTACTGCAATATTTGAGCATGGTTTTAGTGTTTCAAATTACATACCCTAGAAGGCTTTTGCCGGAAACGGTCTAAGAAAACATGAAAGTGGCAATGGTGGCACATCCACGTGGCAGCTGAAAAATCTGAAACCTTGGTGTGCATCTGCAGACCCCACTGCAACATTTGAGCATGGTTTTAGCGTTTCGAATTACATACCCTAGGAGCCTTTCACCAGAAACGGTCTAAGAAAACACAAAAGTGGCAACGGTGGCACAGTCACATGGCACCTGAAAAATCTGAAACCTTTGTGCACATCTACAGATCATTTAGCAACACCCTAGTGCAGTTATAGAAATCTGAATTACATAGGTTGGGATTATTCGAAAAAAAGTGAAAAATTAGCACATTTTTCAAGTGGCTCCACAGAAGCCACCTGGTGCCGCAGAACTTTAAAAGTGGTATTTTTGGATTGCACAGACCCTATTGAACAACTGTAGAAAGTTACAACGTTTCGAATTACAAAACCGGACGTATGGAAGTATGGACAGAGATCACGACAATATCCCCGCATTTTTTAAATTGTGGGGCTAATTTAAATGCCTGTATTGGATATACTGAGGCCAAATAGGTCTATAAACAAAGGAAAACTGGGGAGAGTCGGTAATATTTTGACAGCTTACAAGATGTTTTATTCAATTAACAGGAGTTTACTCTATGACCTATCTTCAATTAACAAGTCAAATTTGTAATGGAGGTATGGTAAATGGTTTTGTGTTGGGAAAGTATATGCAATTAACAGGGTTATTCAGTGAAGAGATATCCAATTGAGTGGGTTCCACTGTATCCTTCATGGGGTCAAATTCCAATTTGTTCAAATGAAGTCCATGAGTTTATATTTGAGTCCCTTTGGCCACCTAATTTTAACTTACAGCAATATGGGGAAATTCCTTCAAAAATCTTCTTCAGATCCATGCACCAGTCAGAATCTTTTGATATTTGATATCCAGCAACCTTAGGATGTTCAGATTCCAGTTTGTTCAAATCAAGTGTTTTGGTCATATTTGGGTTCCCTGTGGTAAAGACTATTCTTTATAAAATATTAAAAAAATCTTCTTCACATCCACGCTTCCGATTCTGGCAGAGCTGATTGTGGTCAAGTTTAGTTAGATGAGAATGTGAGTGTATAAAATTAATGTTTGCTCAAATGGGTTGAAGCCTGGGGGTGTCAATGGGTCCATTGGACCAAAATGTTTTTCCTTGGGAAGATTTGGAGGGTTTTGACTGATTTTATGCACCCTGTATGGAGGGGGGAGGTGGTTGACAGTGAGTGCACTGAAGATTTTTAAAATTTTTTTTCTGTTTGCTTCAAAATATGTTTTGACGGCATTTGAGTGATTCTACACAAAACACCCCACAGATCTTAGCTAAAATAGAAGTTTACAAGTAGATGCAGGGAGCACGGTGGCTCAGTAGGTAGAGGTGCAGGCTGCAAGCCGAGAGGTTCTCGGTTTGAATCCCACCTGCGGCAACCGCATTGTGTCCTTTGGCAAGACACTTTATCTCCATTGCCCGCGTGGGGGCACGATGACGCTGTGTACTAAGGCTACAAACTGCACGTCGATGGTGCGCATGTCTTCAACCAATCATCTAACCCTACCTGTGCTGCAGTGCGGAGTTATGATGTTGGGGAGCTGGCAGCTGCTCGTCGTTGCTCGGTGGTTCTCTCCGGGTACTCCGGCTTTCTCCACCCGTAAAACTGTCACGGTCAGGGTTAGCCATTGTGCATAAATATGTGACCTTAAACATCAATAAATAAATAAATAACAAGTAGATTCAGAATGTGACCTTAAATCCTTTAAACAGTTTACCAGGTGAGCGATTAAGGCCCCTTGGGGTCTCTTGTTTTCAATATTTTACCTGTGATATGGAATTTTTGTAACTAAAGAGTATTTCAACATCATTCACACTTTTTGAGACAGTTACCATGCCGCTTGTCTGTATTGTTAGGGAAAGTGGGTGTGTTGGAAATGGGTTGGGGGGGGGAGGGGGTTATGTTAGTGTTCAACGAGGAACAATAGTCCTGCACTGAATGGAATTTAATCCCTTATAACTTGCATGAAGGATATTCTGTTCTGTAATCAATTAACAATCATTCATTGGGAATACTACATTGCCTGGAGATCTTTGTGAGGTTTTGAAATTTTGCAAATAGTGAATTGCTCCAATTAATAGTTATAGTGATATTTTCTATGCAAATGACGAAATACAGGCTTGGCAATTTCAGGAGAGCGATTTTTTAGCTCTCCTTACTGCCCTCCTGAAAGAATTAAGGAGAGCGAAAAATTGCCCTCCTAAATATTTTGGTCTGGGGTGATTGAGATTACATGTATTATGCTCACATTAAATTTTTGTTGTAAAGCAAAAATGTAATTTAACTTCGAAGACACATAACATCACGTAATTTCATTTTGAAAGTGGTTTAGTGGTAAAAGGTAATGGCTGCAACCATACTCAAACACAGTTGCAATCATTTGAAGCAAAATGGGTCACAGCAATATTTTTTTTTCTGTCAGTTTCAAGTTCAACAACTGACATCACAGTTTGAGGGGTAATTATTCAAGAAATATTGACACTATAATATACTACCATTACTACTATCCTGTCACTTGATGCACTTGCACCAGGATGTGACTGTAGGTTCAAGCAGACCTGTTGTCCAAGAAAGTCATACGCCTACCACTACCACCTTCAACCCCCTTGGGGGTTGAAGGTGGTAGTGGTAGGCGTATGACTTTCTTGGACAACAGGTCTGGGTACACACACAGGTCTTGTCAAGTGTGTGCTCGGTTGTTGAGTGAGACATCTAGATGTCTAAGAGATTTCGCTTTACCAAAGTAAAGTTAATAAAATCACTGATGTAGTCTGTTGGTTTCAGTTTCAATGAGTTCGTTCAACTGGATACTCCAAATGCTGTGTAAAGCTAATTGCTCTCCTAAGCTGATTGAGGAGAGCGATTTTTTGCCCTCCTGCATTTTTCAGAATGCCAGGCCTGGAAATAATGATTTGTGTCAGAGGTTAAAACTGGGGATGAAAAGGTGATAAAAAGTTATTTTTTACTCTCCTGAACACTGAAGTCAAAAATAAATTACAAGCAGCTAAATTTTCCCATAATGCTGTCAAGAATTGAGCCGATTCAATCTGCTTTCCATTAATTTTTATTCCCAATGTTCTTTCCAGATTTCTTCGACTTGTTTTTATTTCATGAAAATTAATGAGCTTTTTATAATATATCTCTTTCATCGTCCTGATACAGTGGAGCCCACTTAATTGGATATCTCTTAACTGAATAACCCTAATATAATAATTTCCCAACACAAAACCATTTACCGTACCTCCAGTACAAATTTGACCTGTTACTTGAATATAGGTTACAGAGTAAACTCCTGTTAATTGAATAAAAGATCTTGTAACTTGTCGGGAAATTACCCTGACTCTTCCCAGTTTTCCTTTCCTTATAGACCTATTTGGCCTTAGTACATCCAATACAGGCATTTAATCCATTATATCTTGTTTGACAGAGCTCATGGATCTCTGTAAAACAAGATATACATGTAATGGAATGAATGCTAAGTTTATATATAGAATACAGAAAAGTGACACAATCCCTGTTATTTGAATACTGTTAATTGGATAATTTTCATTGGCAATGTAGCTATTCAATTAACAGGGTTCCACTGTACAGCCTTAGATGCTGATGTGGCATTAAACACCAATAAATGAATAAACCAGTTCAGTGTAGTTTGACAGAGCTTGACGAGCTCTGCCAAATAAGATTGAAATGGTTAAATTTGCAGTTGCATTATGGGAAAATTTTGCAGTTTAAAAATTTTATGTTTCGTCCTCAGTGTGCAATAGTGTTCAACCGATGATTGGAACCGGCCATCAGAATCGTTTAACACTGTGAAATATGTTCAATTTAATGTAGTTCTTTGGAGTCTTGACTTAACCCTTTACCTAACGTAACGGCCAAAACCGGCCAGCGCTATTCTCAAAAATCGCCAATTAATTTTCAAAATATTTTCATTTTTTGTCTCAAAAACATAGGTTATGACCCCTCGTTGGAACGAGCTCGTCGAGCTCGTTCCAACGAGGGGTCATAACCTATGTTTTTGAGACAAAAAATGAAAAAAATTAGTTATTCAAGAATTTTGTTTGCAAGTATCGTCTGCTTTTCATGTTAGGTAAAGGGTTAACTGGTAAAGTGCTGGAAGCCCATATTTGGGCTTTATTCTGAGGTGAAGCTACTACAACTTGAAGGCTTCATACTCAGAGGATGTGCTTCATATTATCTTTAAAGTGATATTATTTAGTCTGTAAGGACTGGTCTTGTTACAATTTATGGGAGAGTGCCCACTGGCACTCTCCCATAAATTGTAGCAAGGCAAAGTTATGTGAACAAATTTTGAAGGCCAAAAATAATTTAGCACTCTACCAGTTAACTAGTAGTGAATGGACTGTAAACACTGTAAAATATGTTCAGTTTAATGTAGTTCTTTGTAGGGCTGTCACGATTAATCGATTAATCGACTGTTGATCGGTCACGGCGAAATCGATTAGTATTTTTCTTTGTCGAATAATCGGTAAATTGTATCCCGTTTTGGACGTTTAATAATTAAAAGAAAATTTGATGAAAAAACTATTGTTTCTAAAGGTAAAGAGTTAAGAACATTGATGTTAAATCCCAAGACGCTGTTGGAAGCAATAGTCTTCCAGGTACATTCATCAAAACTTTGATGTTCCGAACTTTTGAACCGTCGGTGTAATAATCAAGACCGGTCGGCAGTTGCGAAGTTCGCAACTGCCGACCGGTCTTGATTATTACACTGACAGTTCAAAAGTTCAGAACATCAAAGCTTTGAATGCACCTAAAAAGGATCGTCTTCGTTGTTTCCTTGAGGTAGGTCAACTGACTTCAACTTCATTTTTTTTATCGACATCAAAGAGAGGGAGAGGAGGGGGGGGGGCATTTAGGTACGATTAATCGTCGATTATTTGCGACGATTAATCGATTTCTAAATTAAAAAATCGTGACAGCCCTAGTTCTTTGCAAGCCTCGACTTGTCTGGTAGTGCACTGTATTACAATCAGAAACGGCATCGGAATCTGCTGATTGTGAGCTCAAAGCTCAAATACATGTAACCAATAATTGGTCAGCATCCATTTTTGGTAATTGGTTGAACACTAGTGTGCAAGATGTTAAGTTGGCCAATTGAAACAGTGTAAACAGTGAATTGTTCATTTCAGTTCCAACAGATGAACATGGCATTCTTGTAGAGCAGTTAGATGAACTTTTGACAAAGCACAGACCTGCTGACTTCATAAAGACTCCATCAAGACCATTTTGGACAATGATATATCTTATAACAGTATTTAATAATCCAACAGGAAAGTCTCTTCCTCCAGGTGAGAATTGTGGTGCAGTAAATATTATTATTATAATATTCAAAGATAAATGACATTCTCTTTTAACCCTTTACCCAATGCAGACGATATCAAAATTTATTATTTGAAATATCATTTTTTCAAATTTTTCAAAAAATTCAACAAAACCATATCATGTGACCCCTTGTTGGAACTTGCTTGATGAGTTCGTTCCAACGAGTGGTCACATGATGTGGTTTTGTTGAATTTTTTTGAAAAATAATATTTTTTCAACTGCTGAATTTGCATATAACGCGGGCGGATGCGGGTGATTCGTTGGGTAAAGGGTTAACCATTGTCACATAATTTCACCCTAACTGTAAGGCCGACGTGATGTGATCCTGGCTGTTGAGAGTGTTGTTTGACCCCCGATAAACAAACTATGTGAGAAAAAACATTGCTAGGTTTCAATAATTCATTTGATTTTTAGTGGAGTTGTGACGAAGTCAAACTCGACTTATAGTTTGATGAATGGCGGGCGGGCGGTTGGGCGGGCGGGCTTTGGCATAAACAATTGGTTTCCGGATGATAGGTAGGTTGGTATCGATGAGAGGAAGAGCCCTATTAATTTTGGACTTGCTTGGTCAAAGGTCAAGGTCATAGTGACCTTGAACGTAGTAAATTGTAAACAATTGGTTTCCAGATGATAACTTGACTACCGTTCAACCCACATTCATGAAACTTCATATGTAGGTTGGCCTTAGTGAGGGGAAGAACCCTATTTATTATGCCCCCGCTTCGAAGAAGTGGAATCGCCCTGTACGTCCATACGTCCGACCGTACGTCTTTCCGTCCGAACAAATTCTTGTGTGTGCAACTCCTCCTAAATTAAAGAACCGATTTTGAAAAACCTTTCATACATCATCACTACTAAGTGAACATGCGCATATTCCAAAATTTTTGATCTGCGACAATTTTAACCAGGTTATCTCTCTTGAACTTTGATTTCATATGGGTTTCTACATGAAATTCTTGTGTGCGCAACTCCTCCTACATTTATCAATCAATTTCCTTATGGCCTTCACCTACATGATCAAAAGTGCATTCCTCTAAAAACCCAAAGCGGGGGTATTAATCACCTTCAGTGATAGTTCTAGTTTTGGACTCACTAGGTCAAAGGTCAAGGTCACAGTGACCCTGAACATAGTAAATCAAATCAATTGGTTTCCGGATGATAACTTGATAATGGTTCAACCCATTAAATTTAAATTGTTTGTCTATTGAAATCTCTTAATTCAAAGGCAAATACAATTTCTTCTTTAATAGTATGAGAACAGTTTAACTTGTTGAGTGCTAGAAGACACTATCAGGACATCAAAAGAAATGAGGGTACCAGAGCAAAATACAACATTTTCCTTTTCAGTCAAATGAAAAATACATTTTTGTTTATATAAATTTGTTCTATTATAAATTACTGGAGAGTGATGTTGGTTCCCTCCAATAATTTGTAATGAAACAAATTTTGAATAACAAATTTAGACCACCAGAAATAATCTACCCCTCATCCAGTTAACCCTTACCCAACATAACGACCAAAACCGGCCAGCGCTATTCTTAAAAATCGCCAATTAATTTTCATTACTTTTTCATTTTTTGTCTCAAAAACATAGGTTATGACCCATCATTGGAACGTGCTCATCGAGCTTGTTCCAATGAGGGGTCATAACCTATGTTTTTGAGACGAAAAATGAAAAAAATTAGTTATTCAAGAATTTTTTTTGCAAGTGTCGTCTGCTTTTCGTGTTAGGTAAAGGGTTAATAGAGACTACAGAGACTGCGTGAAAATGATTCCATGTGAATTTGATATAAAACTTACTGAGAGTATACAGTTAAAACTAGAAGTCCTGTCACGAATAGTGCGCTTATGTAGGCTTAATTGCGCGTTGGAATTGCGCACAATTGCCATATCGAATGGCACCCAAAGCACGGCAGGTTCTCCTGGTTACTCATAGCAAACTCATGCAATGTTTCTGCCAATGGACCTCCGGGTTACCCGGAGGTCCATTGGCTGAAACATTGCTTGTGCACAGGCCATATGTACAGAATTTGATAGCTTTACTTGGGCCATAACGCACACATTAATGCGCATATCAACGTGCTATTTGTGCGCATTTCATGACAGCACTTCTAGTTATACCCCCGCTTCGAAGAAGTGGGGGCTATATATGAATCGCCCTGTACGTCCGTACGTCCATCCGTACGTCTTTCCGTCTGGACAAATTCTTGTGTGCGCAACTCCTCCTACATTAATGAACCGATTTTGATGAAACCTTCATCTCTACTAAGTGAACATGTGCATATTCCAAACTTTTTGATCTGCGACAATTTTAACCAGGTTATCTCTCTTGAACTTTGATTTAATATGGGTTTACGGTCATGGTTAGCCACTGTGCATAAATATGTGACCTTAAACATCAATAAATAAATAAATATTAATATGGGTTTCTATATGAAATTCTTGTGTGCGCAACTCCTCCTACATTTATCAATCAATTTGGACAAAACTTTTCAGACAACATCACTACTAAGTGAACATGCGCATATTCCAAGATTTTTGATCTGCGACAATTTTAACCAGGTTATCTCCCTTTGACTTAGATTTATTGTGTCTTTCCATCCGAACAAATTCTTGTGTGCGCAACTCCTCCTACATTAATGAACCGATTTTGATGAAACCTTTCAAACATCATCTCTACTAAGTGAACATGTGCATATTCCAAACTTTTTAATCTGCGACACTTTTAACCAGGTTATCTCTTTTGAACTTTGTTTTAATATGGGTTTCTACATGAAATTCTTGTGTGCGCAACTCCTTCTACATTTATCAATCAATTTGGACAAAACTTTTCAGACATCATCACTACTAAGTGAACATACGCATATTCCAAGATTTTTGATCTGCGACAATTTTAACCAGGTTATCTCCCTTTGACTTAATTTTATTATGTCTTTCCGTTCGAACAAATTCTTGTGTGCACAACTCCTACATTAATGAACCGATTTTGATGAAACCTTTCAAACATCTTCTCTACTAAGTGAACATGTGCATATTCCAAACTTTTTGATCTGCGACAATTTTAACCAGGTTATCTCTCTTGAACTTTGATTTACTATGGATTTCGGCATGAAATTCTTGTGTGCGCAACTCCTCCTACATTTATCAATCAATTTGGACGAAAGTTTACAGACATCATCACTACTAAGTGAACATGCGCATATTCCAAAATTTTTGAGCTGTGGCAATTTTAACTAGGTTATCTCCCTTTAACTTAGATTTATTATGGGTTTGTACATGAAATTCTTGTGCATGCAACTCCTACATTTATCAATCAATTTTGACGAAACCTTTCAAACATTATCACAACGAAGTGAACATACGCATATTCCCAAATTTTTGATCTGCGACAATTTTAACCAGGTTATCTCCCTTTAACTTGGATTTATTATGGGTTTTCAAGTGGGATTCTTGTGTGTGCAACTCCTCCTACATTAATGAACTGATTTTGAATACATGTTGCACATTGTAAATGTGTTTTTCTAAATGTAAACCATATATGTGTGGGCTCTTTAAGTATTCAGTGCTGTTCTGTGGAAGGCCACATGCAAATACAAATTTCAACAACAAAAAATGATCTTTATGTATACATTTCCTTATGGCCTTCACCTACTTGATCAGAAGTGCATTCCTCTAAAAACCCAAAGCGGGGGTATTAATCACCTTCAGTGATAGTTCTAGTTTTAACTGTACATGCAGTTGCTTAGATATCGGTCTTAACCATTTGAACCTGAGTGGCGTTTTCTGGCCTAGGAATATGGTACGTTATAATTCCATTAAGTAGTGTAGCTGCTAAGTGAATGTGGGTTAGATCAATCAATATATTCAATGTGTGGCCAGAAGGCTGCACATGGAATATATTAATTGGTCTACCATCAAATGGTGAACTTGGACTCTTCCAGTTGCTGCCATTGAACTGACATGGAAGATGCCATCAGGGTTCAAAGCGTTAATGCTCTCTGATAATTATACCCCCGCTTCGAAGAAGTGGGGGCTATATAGGAATCGCCCTGTACATCCGTCCGTCCGTCCGTCCGTCCGTCCATCCGTACGTCCGTCCGTACGTCTTTCCGGACATGAAATTCTTGTGTGCGCAACTCCTCCTACATTTATCAATCAATTTGGACAAAACTTTTCAGACATCATCACTACTAAGTGAACATGCGCATATTCCAAGATTTTTGATCTGCGACAATTTTAACCAGGTTTTCTCCCTTTGACTTAGATTTATTGTGTCTTTCCATCCGAACAAATTCTTGTGTGCGCAACTCCTCCTACATTAATGAACCGATTTTGATAAAACCTTTCAAACATCATCTCTACTAAGTGAACATGTGCATATTCCAAACTTTTTAATCTGCGACAATTTTAACCAGGTTATCTCTCTTGAACTTTGATTTAATACGGGTTTCTACATGAAATTCTTGTGTGCGCAACTCCTCTTACATTTATCAATCAATTTGGACAAAACTTTTCAGACATCATCACTACTAAGTGAACATGCGCATATTCCAAGATTTTTGATCTGTGACAATTTTAACCAGGTTATCTCCCTTTGACTTAGATTTATTATGTCTTTCCGTTCGAACAAATTCTTGTGTGCGCAACTCCTCCTACATTAATGAACCGATTTTGATGAAACCGTTCAAACATCATCTCTACTAAGTGAACATGTGCATATTCCAAACTTTTTGATCTGCGACAATTTTAACTAGGTTATCTCTCTTGAACTTTGATTTAATATGGGTTTCTGCATGAAATTCTTGTGTGCGCAACTCCTCCTACATTTATCAATCAATTTGGACGAAAGTTTACAGACATTATCACTACTAAGTGAACATGCGCATATTCCAAAATTTTTGAGCTGTGGCAATTTTAACTAGGTTATCTCCCTTTAACTTAGATTTATTATGGGTTTCTACATGAAATTCTTGTGCGTGCAACTCCTCCTACATTTATCAATCAATTTGGACAAAACTTTTCAGACATCATCACTACTAAGTGAACATGCGCATATTCCAAGATTTTTGATCTGCGACAATTTTAACCAGGTTATCTCCCTTTGACTTAGATTTATTATGTCTTTCCGTCTGAACAAATTCTTGTGTGCGCAACTCCTCCTACATTAATGAACCGATTTTGATGAAACCTTTCAAACATCATCTCTACTAAGTGAACATGTGCATATTCCAAACTTTTTGATCTGCGACAATTTTAACCAGGTTATCTCTCTTGAACTTTGATTTACTATGGATTTTGGCATGAAATTCTTGTGTGCGCAACTCCTCCTACATTTATCAATCAATTTGGACGAATATTTACAGACATCATCACTACTAAGTAAACATGCGCATATTCCAAAATTTTTGAGCTGTGGCAATTTTAACTAGGTTATCTCCCTTTAACTTAGATTTATTATGGGTTTCTACATGAAATTCTTGTGCATGCAACTCCTCCTACATTTATCAATCAATTTTGACGAAACCTTTCAAACATTATCACAACTAAGTGAACATACGCTTATTCCCAAATTTTTGATCTGCGACAATTTTAACCAGGTTATCTCCCTTTAACTTGGATTTATTATGGGTTTTCAAATGGGATTCTTGTGTGTGCAACTCGTCCTACATTAATGAACCGATTTTGAATACATGTTGCACATTGTAAATGTGTTTTTCCAAATGTAAACCATATATGTGTGGGCTCTTTAAGTATTCAGTGCTGTTCTGTGGAAGGCCACATGCAAATACAAATTTCAACAACAAAAAATGATCTTTATGTATACATTTCCTTATGGCCTTTGCCTACATGATCAGAAGTGCATTCCTCTAAAACCCCAAAGCGGGGGTATTAATCACCTTCAGTGATAGTTCTAGTTTCGAATGTAAAATTTGAGTTTTTAATATTTCCCCCCCCACACACACACACAAATTCCCAATTGGAGCCCCCATGACACACATTTTCCCAATGGCATGGATCCCAGACCGTTTCCCAAAGAGGGCAGAAGAATCCCTGCATTAACCCTTTACCCAATGAATCGGCCACATCCGCCTGCGTAATATGCAAATTCAGTAGCTGAAAAAATATTATTTTTCCAAAAATTTCAACAAAACCACATCATGTGACCCCTCTTTGGAACGAGCTCATTCCAATGAGGGGTCACATATGGTATTGTTGAAATTTTTTGAAAAATTTAAAAAAATGGTATTTAGGGCCTAAAAAATAAAAAATCTGTTTCTCAGGCCCTCCCGCATGGTCCTTTTGGCTGCCGCATGCTCTCTTTTTATAACCAATTTAAACTAAAAAAAAATAAAAATTAAATGGTTTATGTCTGATATTTTACCCAAGTTAAAAAAATTGATGAATTTATCCCTTGAGTGCAAGAAGGCTTTGCAATGCTTTATCATTGCAAAGCCTTCTTGCACTCAAGGGATGAAATACACCACCACCCATGCTATTCTGTAGATTATGAGGTCTAAAACTTAAACCAAGAAAATGAACTTTTGATGGCAAAGAAGTAAGTACTGAAATAAAAAATAAAATAAAAAAACGCTCACCCGTATACAATTTGACAAATAATGGCCTGAGAAACAGAAGATCTACTTTGTGTGGCCTAAAATAATAAATTTTGATATCGTCTGCATTGGGTAAAGGGTTAAGAGCTTTCATATGCTTGGAAAATCCAGGGTTTTTTTTAAGTGGAAAAGGAAAAAGATGTGTGTTAGGTGCAAAAAAAATTATCTGAATAAATTTTTAATTCTTTACAGATAGATGTAAAGAGTTGATTAGAATTGCTCGAAAACATGATGTGTTGTTATTTACTGAAGATGTTTATAATTTGATACACTATGAATATTCAGATCATCCACCAAAACGACTTCTTACATATGATAAACCGTAAGTTTTTGAAAAATGTTAAAGATTGATGGAATATGGAATTCACAGGTACGGAGGATAATTAGTTACAGTCATGGTTTTCTGATAAGCAGTTATGACCATTATTTATTACTTTCCAAAGTATGATTTACTGGGATTTCCAGGTTTGATTATAAATAATAACTTCACAAGTGAATTATGCAACCAACAATTGTGTCATGTATCCGTGCGCGCAAACAAAGATACTTTGCCGTGGGTGTAATGGGGACTTCATTGTTTTTTGTTTTTTTTAACCCTTTACTTAATATGAAAAGCAGACGACACTTGCAAAAAAAAAATTCTTGAGTAGCTATTATTTTCATTTTTTGTCTCAAAAACATAGGTTATGCCCCTCATTGGAACAAGCTCATTCCAATGAGGGGTCATAACCTATGTTTTAGAGACAGAAAATGAAAAAATAATAAAAATTAAATGGTGATTTTTGAGAATAGTGCTGGCCGTTACATTAGGTACTAAAGGGTTAAATAATATAATTATCGTTAATAATGAAAACTAATAAACATAGTAAATAATTCACTCGAGGCGAGGGACTATATTGTAAAACACTTGTGCGCATTCACGCAAATGCGCACTTGTGTTTGTACAACATCCCTCACCTCTCATGAATTATTTCATGTAACCAGTCCAGTCAAGTGATTACTCTATATGTATCGATATTGAGAAACTTGTATCAGGCTGAGATTGTGTTCATCTTAGGTATCATGGCAAGCCCTTTAGGGCGAGTTGCAATACGTAATAGGAACATCATTGAGGCTTAATACAAGTTTCTCAATCAACACACATAGTGGTGATGACAAATTTTTATTTAATGCTCAGGCATCAATTCACGCTGAAAAATTAAGTCATATTCCCCTGTCGGTCGGCAAAACGAAATATTAAAATGATATTTAGAAATCGATATTTCATCGTAGGTTCGGATGACGAATCACATGTACTTTAAACGAGTCAGCACATCAGTAATGAATTCCAGAGTCCCAAATACAAACGAATTCGAATAATTGATAGTGACATTGACTAAATCAATTCATTAAATCAGCGGTTTCAAAGTTTGACTTTCTCATTCACCTTTCAAGTTCCAGCGAAAAGCCGAAATCACTTTCAAATTTCTTCAGTTCAACTTCACACGTCTTCAGTGCATTGAGTTCAAAAAAAATAAAATGACGTGTTTTGTTATTGAAAATAAGAAAGTGGTGTTTTTTGTTATTGTTCTATTTCTTCGAAACACATTGCGATTATTTCAATTCGCCAGCCTTGGTAAATCGTAAAGTTAGGGGAGAAATAAGACGGGACTACTTTTTGTGCGGATATTCACACATTCCAATGGTTGGAGTTTGGTTGTTGTAATTTTTGTATGGACGCCGGTTCGGCACATAAATTTTGTGCCTTAATGGCAAATAAAGGCCACAAATTGGAGAGTTTGTAGTCGTAGAGCATTAAATAAAAAGAAAATTCACGAAAATTTGATGAATACCGAAAATATCTCGTGAGTGGCTACAAAGAAATATGAGGATCTTCACGAGCGATGCAATTTTCGTGAATATCCTCTATATCTTACCATTTCGGAAACCCACTTGGTGGTAATAACCAATTTATCTTATAATATTCCTCCCTTTCTTGTATTTGTACAACCATTCAGTGTCTATGGATTGATTTATAGCTCAATTTGAGCGATCATTATCCCCCCCCCCCCCCCACAAAACAAAGTTTAGGGTTATACCCCCACAAAACGAAGTTATGGGGGAGGGGGCTGTTTATAGGAGTCAACTTGTCTGTCGGTTGGTCGGTCGGTCTGTCGTCGTTGGTCCGTTGCACATGTAAACTTGTGGAGCGAACTACTTCCACAATTTTAGCTGCATTTTCAGGAAACTTCACAAAAATTATCAACATGATGAGGGGAAGTGCAGGGGCGCGGTGGCGTTGCGGTAACCGGTTCTCATCAGATCACCGAAGTTAAGCAACGTCAGGCCCGGTTAGTCCTCGGATGGGTGACCGTGTGAGCGATCGATTCGGACTCCCACGTTGTGTCCTTGGGCAAGGCACTTAACCCCAATTGTCCACTTGGGGGCCCGATGACGCCGTGTACTAAGTCGTACTGCACGTCGATGGTGCGCATGTCTTCAACCATTCTAACCCTGCGTGTGCTGCAGTGTTAAGATGTTGGGGAGCTGGCAGCTGCTCGGTGGTTCTCCCTGTCTACCTCCACCTGTAAAACTCACGGTCATGATTAGCCATTGTGCATAAGTATGTGACCCTAAACACTAATAAATAAATAAATAATAAATGAGGGGAAGTGTGTGACATAATTTTTTTCCCACTCAGTTTGAAGATGGTCGACTGATGGCCATATTGGATTTTGCAAAATACTTCTGGAGCAAACTCCTTCTACAGTTTTTGCTGCATGATAGACATGATGAGGAGCAGTGTGTGACATAAATTTTGTCCAGATCGGATTCAAGATGGCCAACTGGAGGCCATATTGGATTTTGCAAAATACTTGTGGAGCGAACTACTTCCACAGTTTTAGTCACATTTTCAGGAAACTTCACAAAAATGATCAACATGATGAGGAGCAGTACGTGACATAATTGTTTTCCCGATCGGATTCAAGATGGCCAGCTGGCGGCCATATTGGATTTTTCAAAATACTTGTGGAGCGAACTACTTCCACAGTTTTAGTCACATTTTCAGGAAACTTCACAAAAATGATCAACATGATGAGGAGCAGTACGTGACATAATTGTTTTCCCGATCGGATTCAAGATGGCTGGCTGGTAGCCATATCAGATTTTGCAAAATACTTGTGGAGCGAACTATTTCCACAGTTTTAGTCGCATTTTCATGAAACTTCACAAAAATGATCAACATGATGAGGAGCAGTGCATGACATAATTGTTTTCACGATCATATTCAAGGTGGCCGGCTGGCGGCCATATTGGATTTTGCAAAGTACTTGTGGAGCGAACTACTTCCACAGTTTTAATTGCATTTTCATGAAACTTCACAAAATGATCATCATGATGAGGAGCAGTGTGTGACATAATCTTTTTCAAGATTGGATTCAAGATGGCCGAATGGTGGCCATATTGGATTTTTTTTTTACTCTGAAAAATTGAATGCCCCTTTTCAGTCACCCACACTAGGCGGTATGCCAAGTATGTAAAATTGAGTATGTTACTTTTGCTGTTGTTTCAGTTTTTACCTCACCTGATTGAAAGACAGGGGGAGCTTAAGTGATCACTTAATGTCCATCATCCATCCGGCTTGAACTTTACATTATTCATTTCTCCTCATAAACCACCTGGCTAAATTGAACCAAACTTGAAATGCATGTTCCTTATCATACGTCAATTCCAGTTTGTTCAAATAAAGTTTCTACAACCACAATGGGGGCACGACTAAGAGCTTTACTCTGATAGCACCCACAAATTGCTTTCCAAAATTAAAAAACATCTTCTCCAAAACCATCAAACCATTACTTAGGATCTTTTGATATTTGGTTTAAAGCATTGCTGGGGAGGGGGGGGGGGGCAGATTCAAGTTTGTTCAAATTGTATCCTTGGGTTAATATTTGGCGAATTTTAACAAAATTTAACAAAAGTCTTCTTCAGATCAACCAGTCAGAATGCTTTCATGTTTGGTAAGATTCAAGGTTGTTCAAATTGCAGCCCTGGGATAATATTTGGGCTCTTTATTGGAGCTCAAAGTTTAGCTTGGGGCAATATGAGGAAATTTCTTTAAAAATCTTCTTCAGATCCACCAGTCAGAATCCTTTCATATTTGGTATACAAAATCTATGGGGGAGTATGATTCAAGTTTGTTTGAATCGAGCCCCTGTTCTAATATTTGGGCTCTCTAATGGGGTGTGGGAGGTTGCTGTGACTGCAGAGGCATAACAACTCCTGGAAGTTTGGCAGTGTTTGTCTGCCACTGATAGAATTGGAAGCAGTTAGGAAGACCTGTGATAATAATCATCTGACATGAACACTAGAGTTATGAATAATTTCATGACTTCATTCCTCTGCAGTGTTGATGAACCAAGACTAACTGAATGTGACCCAAAATACATCTTTGAACCACTTTGTCAGGTGAGCGATTAAGGCCCCTTGGGGCCTCATGTTTACCAAAACTGTCACCAAAACAAAACGTATGTGCCAGTAGAAAGCAAAGCAGTAATGAATATTTTCCACTTGATCTCCCACACATTGCAAGCAACAACAAAGGAAAAATGGGCGACCTTTTACAACTTGGCAAACATTGCCAATACAAAACATTAACCCCACCAGTACTCCAATAGTATTGATACATGCCTTGAAGACAATTATTTTTCTGCTATCCTGTGAAATTGGGAAAAAAATTGTTTACATTGGATTAATATTTAGTTTAGGCCATACAAAGTAAATTTGTTTCTGAGGCCATTTTTTAGCTCAACTTGACAAAATCAAGACAAGATGTTGCCATCACACATGTAGAAGTCTATGAGTCTGTTAGTCTGTGAGTCTGTGGGTCTTCACATTTTCTTTAGCACAGGCTACACCCCGTAGTTCTTGTCCGATCATCACAAAATTTCATATGCAGGTTTGAGGTCGTGTCTAGATGAGAAAGTCCCATTTTGGTTGCGATCGGTCTACCATGATGGCTGTGTCGGTCCAAGACCCCAAAACCTTTAGCACAATGTACAGGTCATATTTATGAAGGAATTTCATTGTAACCGGGTAAGATGACTCTGTATCATGTTTAGATGAGAACGTCCTATTTTGGTTGTGTTCATTCAACCGTGACGGCTGCAGGGGAACATTACCTAGATTCCTCTAGTACATTCTACAGATTGCATTTATGAAGGGATTTCATTGTAAATTGGGAGGATGACTTATTTTGAAATGATTGTACTGTGACATACCTTAACTTTGAGGGGCCACATCAACCCAGGCCTCAGTTCTTTAGTGCAGACTACACCTCAAATTGTTGTTGTTGAAAATATAGCATGCAGGGTACAAGACTTAACATATTCTCAATTATCACAATTCTTATCTTATTTCATAATCCTTTCATAAACATTGGACATTATTCTTTTCATCAAACACTACACGCAGTCAAGTTAAGATACAATTTCATTGACACTTTCCATTATTAAAATGCATGTGAGTGGGCACTTTTTTACTTTATTTCTTTTTTTTTTTTTAGCTCACCTGATTACAAGTCAGTGGGAGCTATTGCCATAACTTGGCATCCAGCATCTCTCATCTGTCGTCCATTAACTTTTGCAAACTTTACTTCTTCACAACCACTAGGCCAAATTCAAACATATATTGCACGACCATTTATAGAGTATACCCTTTCTATTTTGTTCAAATGAAGCAACTGCCATATTCAGGCTCTGGTTAATGCCCCAAAAGCTTAAAAATCTTCTTCTCACGAACCACCAGAGGGAATCCCTTGATATTTGGTATGGAACATCCTTTGGTGTTGAAGATTAAAGTTTGTTCAAGGGAAGTTGGTAGGTCAATATTGGGCTCTGTGGGGGCATATCCATTTTGGGCTCTGCCAGAAATTTCTATTTCAAGAATCAGTGGGCCAATTTCAACCAAATTTGGCATGCAATATAAGTGTGTCCTAAGTAATTGATTGATGTTTTTAAATCAGGGGCTAAAAATGAAAAAAATCAAAAGCCCATATTTCCCATACCACACGGAACAGAGAACTGTTATTTGGTATGAAGCATCCTCAGGACCAGTAGAATGGATTGGTTAAAAAAATTGCCACTGGTTCTATCAGGGTGCACAGTAGAGGGTATTGAAAAAATGATGAGACAGCATTTTTGCAGTAAGATTTCCCTCTACAAATTGTAAAAGTTTCCAATTTTATCTCTTCCATCAAATTCTGTCAACATCCACCTGTCAAATACACACATTATTTTTTTCTGTTAAGCCACAGGGAATAAAAATAACCCTGAAATCTTTTTAACCTCTCAAGACTTCCATAAGTGGCAGTGGAAAAATTGATCTGATTCCTGTATGAATATCTTAACCCTCTTAAGACTTGAAAGTGTTTTCCAAGTAATTTATTTTATGTTGAACTCTTTCAATGCTGTGCACATATATGTTTTCTTCTGGTTCCTTGGAAAAAAAAAGTTATCTGATTCCTGTATGAATATCTTTAATTTAACCCTCTCGTGACTTCAGTGTGTTTTCCAAAGAATTTATTTCATGTTGAACCCTTCCAATGCTGTGCACATATATGTTTTTCTGGTTTCTTGGAAACATTTACCTGATTCCTGTATGCAATCTTTAATTTAACCCTCTCAGCACTTACGTGTGTTTTCCAAAGATTTTATTTCATGTTCAACTCTTTCAATGCTGTGCACATATATGGTTTTTTTCTGGCTTCTTGGAAACATTTATCTGATTCCTGTATGAATGTCTTTAATTTACCCCTCTCAAGACTTCAATGTGGGCTTCAAAGATTTTATTGATGCCTTGATCAAACCTTTTCAGTGCTGTGCACATATGTTTTTTCTGGTTTCTTGGAAAAAAATTTCTCTGATTCCTGTAAGAATATCTTGAATTAACCCTCTCAGGACTGGGTTCCAAAGATTTTATTTCATGTAATACTGTTAACGAAAACCTATTTCTGATTTCTTTAAAAATATTTTACCCCCAAAAATAAGCCTCCCTAAATTCTCTTTCTGTTTTGTTTATTTTTGATGCTTTAACCATTTTCACAGAGACTTGAATGTACTGGTGGCAATAAAATTCTCCCCCCCCCCAAAAAAAAATACTCCATTACTTGGGGTGGGGGTTGATGCTCCATAAGCCTAAAATGCTTTAAAAATCCTCTTTTTATAAGCCACTTGCAATAATGCTTAAATTTCTTGTTTGGAACTTACTTTAGTGATGCAGATTACCTTTTTTTCAAAGAAACTCAGTAAGTCAAAATTTTGGGTCCCAAATTTGGGCTATACTGAAAATTTCTATTTTCCGATCCAATGGCCAAATGTGAATCAAATTTGTCATGTGGTATATCACTGGGTCATAAGTATTTCATTTATACTGTGATTTTTTTTTTTTGCGGGGGGAGGGGGGAACCACAGTAGTTGAAAACAAAACAAAAATTCACAGAACAGAGCTTTCTAGAAAGCTTTCCTAGGACCAGCAGAAATGAATGGCCAAAAAAGTTGCCTTTAGTTGTGCCATAGCAAATCAAAAAATTGCTCTTCTTGCTGATCATTTACTGATACACTCATCTATTTTGACAACGTGAGCCAGGTGAGCATTTTAGGCTCACTTGAGTCTCTGGCTTTTTTGTAATTATTCTTTTCTTACTCTTAGTGGTTCATATAATTGAATTGTTTTAGGTTTTTGGCACACCGATGTCAAAATATTGAAATATCAATCAATTTTTCCATAATGCAACCATGAATATAACTCAGTCAAACAAGACTGAATTGGCCAAATTTCTAGTTGCAATATGCAGGCCTGGCAATCTTGAAAATCAAGGAGTGGAAAACAATTGCCCTCCTCAGCTTTCTTGGGAGTGCAATTGCACCTGAAATTTTCAATGCAAAAACGTGTATGCTATTTTGGTTATGTTCACTTCAAGTTATTAATATTGTGACAAAAACTGTACTACATTCAGCTATATTGTGGAAAAATAGGCACACACATCTTCTCATTATTCAAAATGTTGCATTCAATTCTTATGTGACTTGTCGGGGGGCGCAGTGGCTCAGTTGGTAGAGGTGCAGGCTGCAAGCCGAGAGGTCCTCGGTTCGAATCCCAGCTGTGGCAACCGCGTTGTGTCCTTGGGCAAGACACTTCACTCCCATTGCCCACGTGGGGGCACGGTGACGTTGTGTACTAAGGCGTACTGCACGTCGATGGTACACCTGTCTTCAACCAATGCTAACCCTGCTTGTGTGGAGTTGGTATGTTGGGGAGCTTACAGTTGCTCGCCATTGCTCGGTGGTTCTCTCCAGCTTCCTCCACCCATAAAACTGTCACGGTCATGGTTAGCCATTGTGCCGAAATATGTGACCTTAAACACCAATAAATAAATAAATAAATAAATAAACATGTGACTTGTCTTCTACACTCATAATGTAGACACAGAATGGGTAATGAATTATTGCGAATCAATGCAACATTGACAAATTGTCCCCTGAGTTCCAATGTGTTCTCTGTGCCAGTAGGCACAGAGAACACCTTGGAACTTAGGGGACGAAATGATAATAGGTTTTACAGGAGTCCCAAACAGGTCTGGCATTCCAGAAAATCAAGGTGTGCAAATAATTGCCCTCCTAATTTTTTTCTAGGTGTGCAGTAGGCGTGCAGCACTTCTGCACTCCTAAAGAATGCCAGTCCTGAATATGAAATATTTTCTTCTTGAAATTTGATATTATGACATAATAAGTGTGTCAAGGGATAATCTACAGATACAGTGGAATGCTGTTAATTGAATAGCTGCTTTGCCAGTGAAAATTATTCAATTAACAGGAGTAGTCGATTAACAGGGTTTGGTCATTTTCCTTTGTTCCAGATATAAACTGAGCATTTATTCTATTATGGTTTGTTGGAGAGAGGTCATGGGTTCTGTCAAATAAGATATAATAGATTAAATGCCTGTGTTGGATGTATGAAGGTCAAAAAGGTCTATAAACAAGGAGAATTTAATGATTGTCCAGGTAATTTCTTGACATATTGCAAGATTTTTTTTATTCAATTACCCTATAACCCATATCCAATTAACAGGGTAAATTTGTACTGAAGGTATGAGAAAATAGTTGTTTTGTGTTGATATATTCAATTAACAGGGATATAGAGTTAAGAGATATCCAATTAAGTGAGCTCCACTGTATAACATGGACAGTTTTGTATTTTATCCATTTTATTAACTTGGAGAATGTACTTGACATAAACTAATTAATTTTTTGTTTGTTTTATGTTAGCAATTATATATAGTATTGTAATAAAAAAGAGGCCATGCAGCAGCCAAAATGAACCTGTTAGAGGGCCCCATAAACAGATTTTCTTTTTTTTCTTTTTTCGGCCTTATCTCTCTAGAATAACTGGAATGGATCAAATTCTAGGTAATTATATATTCCTAGCAACTGAATATTTTTCACCAGGAAAGTTGCTATTCAACTGAAAAGCTGCTATTGTCATTGTTAAGAACTAACGTCTATCTCATAGCAGATTTTCTTGGTTTGTTTTTTGAAAAAAATAACAGCATTTTGATTTACTGACCAAGCACCAAGAATGAACTGTTTCTGAAAAAGGAGTTTCTGAAAAAGGACTGATGTATTTCAGGTCTGATCCAGATTTTAACGGTAATGTGCTATCAAATGGAACATTTTCCAAGATATTTGGCCCTGGTGTAAGACTAGGATGGTTGGAAGGTACAGAGAGAACTATCGAGCTAATGAAAAGAAGGTATGTAAATTAAGTTCTAGTGCTGTGAATTTCTCGGTCAGATCATGATTCAGTCATGACAAACTTGTGTAACACTACGGATTGTGAGGTCACCTCAGTTTGGCAGCGCGTCTGGCCGTTGTGATACCAGACAACTGGATGTGCGAGGGTTACTGTGTTTGAAAACCTCCTTCGATAGGGCCGTGGCTCCCTACCAAAGTAGTAACGGTTCTCTCCTGTTCTTTGATCGCCTAGATTACGGAGGGACTCCTCTCCCCTGTGGTCTCGCCCAGTCTGCTGTCCACTGATCTCCTTTTCCAATGGCTGCACGTCGCTTTAGGGTTGGGAACAGGTTCTTTGTAACTTCAGTCAACTGACAACTCCAAATTGGTAGGGTGATTATAATTTTAATAAGTCTAAACAAAAGAAAACTGGCCTCTCTTAGTGCTCTCTCTCTCATTCTCAAAGTCTAAGTGCTACTGCGGTGCTCTAGATGGAGGACACACCGGGTGCTGGGTGGAAAAAGCACTGCCGGATTCGTGGCGAACATCGACTTATATCACAAACAGCCAGCCCACACCTACTGTGGACTTAGTCTATGACGTCAATCATGTGCGTCACGAACCGAACAGTATTTCACAATAATATTCCTAATTTTTGCCTCTGCAGAATGTTAGAATAATATTTCTAATATTTGCATTATCACAGTGACTCTGCAGAATGTTGACTACCATCCTATTGTGCTTTGTCACGAAGGTTCAATTACTTAGATTATTTCGTTTATAGTCTAAAAGCATCCGCTTATAGATCCGTTTACGGATGTTGAGGAGTGTATGATACTTCTCAATTACTTCTATGATCGTGAGAAAGACACATCAACATCTCAAACATCATAAAATCCTGCTTCCATCAGAAATAAGATATTCTCTCTGTCAGAATAAAACAGAAATAAGATATCTCTCTGTCAGAATGCAGAATAAAATATCAATTCCATCAGAATAAATCTGAATTCTCATTATAAAAATATCAATTCCATCAGAATAAATCTAAATTCTTATTATCTCTATCTCTATTATCTCTCTCTATATTTTAACACTTATTGAGGCTCGAAAATAAAAACATAAATGCTTCAGCGACACACGCTTAACCCTTCCAGATGACTCAGTCCACGTTGACTCTGTTACACAACTCCCCCAACCAAAGTTTTCTTGTGGGAACAAGAAAACTCTAGAAAACGAAAGTAACAGTGTCAACGAGGACGTCTGTCAGGTAGGTATGACAAAATATATACGGTAAAATACCACTACAACATCAAACTGGGTTCAACTGTACATAACCCATTTGAACTTAGGACTACTCTGTGACCAGGATTACTGTGCGACAACCTCAATGTGACGTAGGAGTATCGTCACATCGCAAAGGATTCATGGACTAGAATCCTACTAATTCTACTAATACAACGTCGAATATACCGACTACCTTTCTAAAAGGTTGAAAGGGTCTGGTCACTCACACTCAACTTTCTGACTAGGATATACGATATACATAAAACACCTTTGATTACAGAAAACACTGATTACATTGTCTATATGTCTATAGAATTGCTTTGTCAACCAAAGTCTATTGTCTATGTACACCTCGCTTCACTTTCTATGGAACTGGTGTGATGTACTCAGGGCCGGTTGCAAACAGAACACGGGGCTCTGCGTATACGAACTCGCCGGTCTCTGCATCTCGTTCAGGTGATAATTCTTCCATTTCAATCTCTTCTGGGTTCATTGGACAAGCTGCTGTCGCTGTCAAGTACTCATTTGGGTCTGCGTTCCGCATAGGGTCGGAACCTGGTCCTGCACGAGCTATTTTGCGCAATTCACTCAATTGCTGAATAGCCTCAAGTTGGAGGTCTTGGTTAATTTGTGTTTCTTGCAGTAAACGCCGAATCATCGCCGGCCTGCGTTTTCGGATACGAGCGGCTTCACGCCTCCCGCGCCAAATACGCAGCTTTAAACAGAGCTGTTTTCTACAGCAACAATATACAACACATCCTATTACTATTAGGGCAAATACCGTAGAAGAGATACCGTAACCACAAGGTGGTAACCAGGATTTCATATCCGTCTCCGATATCTTATCAAGTTGTTCAAGTTGATCAATAAATTATTCTATTGGAATTGGATCGACGTCCTTAAGCTGTCTGGGAAAAACTACATTTGTCAAAGTCGGAAATTTCGTAAACAATGGGGACCATAAGCGGAAGTTTGTGGTGTTATGATTAATTAATAATTTCGTTTCCATGGCATCATAAAATTCTTTGGTATTTCCATGTAAATATGCTATCATTTGAATGGTGGCACTAGTAGCAGAACATTTTGGGGGTAATTGTAACATGCCAATAGGTGGGTCAATAGTGAAGGTACGTGTGTTGGTAGTATTAGCACATGAGACAGCAAATGGCAAAGGGTCACGTGTACTAACAAACCATACACCATGGGCAATTTGCATTGCACTGGGCAAGATTGTATTGATTTTCACTTCCACTGAACAAGCTAACTGTATTGATTTTTCATTTCCCAGAAACAAAGCCTGACTGCAGTAAGCTTCAGGTCGTACTGTGTGCATGATGCCATCCAAGGAACAAAATTCCAAAGTATTACTCAGACAGGTGTGTGCATTAGTTAAGTGAGCTATGTGTGTGCGTTTCTTATTTATTGTCAAATACTCGGTTTCCAGTTTATGTTGTGCTGTTAGGGATTTAAATTGTGGATTTAATTTCATAGTTGCATTAACCAAAGGATAAGGCAAGGAATATATCTTGTATAGCTCAAATGGCTTACGGACATCTACTAGTGGTAGTTTCACTACAATAATCAACCGCTGATTCTCAAACACGGCACTACTGGACAAGTACTTGTAATATTTCCACAATTCCGTTTCTCATCGAAGGGCAACTTTAAATGAACAGGTAGGTGCGTTTTTAAATCTACTAAAACATTGTGTAGCGTTTTTACTTCAATCACACTAGGCGCTAACTGTCGTGCTATCAACGAGTTAAATTGTGTGTGTAGATGTTTAATGTAAAATCTTGCTTGATTAGTCATTTGATCAACCTCATGAACTAATAGCTGTAATTTATGATGTAACTGTGTATAAAATTCCAGGAAAGCAAGTCGCATGGACATGGCCTTGTAAATGTCAGTTATCCGAGCAGACAGGGTCCTTAATGATGTTATTATGTGACTAATTGAGTGTCTGTTCTGTTGTACCTGTTTACGTGTAACAATCATTATTGTAAAACCTTTTTTAACCAGATGTTGTAGGGTTCGTTGATTCTTTGAAAGAATGCCAATATTATGGTTTATTGTGTCCAAGTCTGAGGAACTAGCGGTGCCAAATAGAAATGACAGGGCATCGCCTATAAATGGCAATAAAGCTCGTCTGTCTCTGCGGTGCAATTGTTTGTAACCATCAAACTGTTTGAGTACCAACTCATACTTTTGCATCACAGAATTTATATCACGAACTAGTCCCTGAAACAAGTCATCAAATCCTGAATGTAATAATTGTTTGGCCCACCTACCATGATTTATTTGTTTCCCGGAAATCTGCTTTTGGGTGGTTCCTACTACTGGGGCTGGCGTAGTCCATAATTTAGTTATATCTTTAATGTTGCCTGGAACCTCGTGAAATACTTTCCTTACACCCTCTATGCTCCTACCTACATGCTGTAAATATGTCTCAAAAAGTTCTAAGTCGATATAGAACCCTATCGTCCAGTCAGAATTCACTAAATTAATTTCTTTTTCCTTGTGGAAAATCACGTTATGTTTCACTATAAAATCCCTAGATTTAGTTCCGTTACTGCTTGCCAACGCCGTTATCAGGACTATTATTATGAGTTGAAACATCATCTTTCTCCTGTGATGAGAGAAAGAAAGTTTTCCTTCAGTTCCCATTCCACTATTTTCTATCTCTATTTCGATTGGCGGCTGAATTTTACTACTATTTCTATTTTAACTGTATTACTCCTACTCTACTTCACTTAACACTGATGAATGTATTTAATTCTCTTAAACTTCTAATACTTAATTCTTTTAAACTTCTAATTCTTCTACATACTTGCGCGCTTCCGTGTTTGGTGCAGTTTAATAGGGCCCTAAACCTTACCAACACTAATTAGTAAATTATCCTACAATTTACTACAGCGTTTTTAACACAGGGTTAAATTATCGTTTAGTTATACACCCACATTCATCAAGTAAACAAGATCTCCCACTGTTGATTATCAGTGACATGTCAGTATCATGCAGTATTTTATTCACTTTTAAGTAGTCCTGTTTACTCGTGGAAGCCCAGTCTTCTTCCACTATTCAGCAACTTACACAATCGATCGTAGGGCTCCAAGGACAGCATTTATAATTGCAATCCTATTGATTTTCTCTGGTTCACCTTCCTCCACACTTTGTCTCTTAATTATCTCATTTGAAGTATTAGAATGACTTTCATCTTTATTGTCACCTGTACTCATTGTAGCACTTAGATTAATTTCTAAATTGTCATTTGATTCTTTACTTTGATCCATTTCTGGTTGTTCTATTTCACTTATTTGATTGTCGTTATCAGAAGAACTGTCCATACTCATACCTTCAGAGGTTAACTCTTCGACCTCCATTTCCCTATCTTTTAACTGATTTCCGCGTATTCGCTTACGCAATTCTGTCAAGGGGATATCATCTTCTGATGATGAATTTTCTCTTGCATGCCTGTATCTGCGAGCTATTCTGTTTAAGGGAATATCCTCTGAATCTGTAGCCGAATCAGATTCACTGCCTTCTGGGGGCACGACATATCTTTGTTGTCTTAATGCCTGATTTAACGCACCCTTTTTGGGGATTTCCAATCTAAATTTGCTTTTCTGACGTTTTCAGCATGACATTTAGTAGTTTTGCCAGTTAACTGATCCCTGAGTCTGAAACTAACTGGCCCAGTTTTCTCAATAATTCTGTAGTATGGTTTCCATTTATTTTGTAATTTACTGTGCCTCTGATTATCTTTATAATAAACTGGGTCACCAACTTCATAGTTAATTTCCTTGCTATTTTTATCGGCATATTTCTTTTGTTTATTTTTCGCTTTTTTCAAATTTTGATGTACCAGTCGAAAAGCTCGATGTTGTTCTTGAAGTGCCACCTTATGAAATTCTTCTCCCAAATATTTACGATGTGGTTGTAATAAATTATCCAATGGTAGGACAACATCCCTATTATACAACAAATAAAAGGGGGAATATTTGGTTGATTCATTTGGGTGAAACCTAATTGCGGCCAATGTTTGATTTAAGTGCAAGTCCCAAGTTTGTAATTGATCTTGACTCAACTTTGCCAATACATCATGTAACGTTCTGTGGAACCTTTCGACCTTAGCGTTTGACTGAGGGTGATAAAATGCCGTCACAGCGTGACTTACATTTAATTTTATCAACACTTCCTGTATGATGAGATTTACATTCTCAGTGCCATTATCGGTCAATATTTGTAAGGGTGCACCAAATCTCGGGAATATTTCCTCCAATAACAATTGGGCTATTGTGTCTGCCTTTTTATCAGGGGTGGCAAAGCTTTCAGGCCATCCACTATAGATATCTATAAAACTGACTATGTATTTATTTCCACTCAGCGTTGTAGGATACGGTCCGCTGACATCTAAACCTACTTTTGCAAATGGGTAAGGTGGAATGTCTGTTAATTGCAATGGTGGCTTAACCTTTTGTAAATTTCTAGCCTTACAAGTAATACAATGTTCACAATAGTTATAAATATCCTTATACAAGTTTTTCCAATAATATTTGCGCACCAAAGATGCAAATATTTTATCTATGCCTAAATGTCCAGCATCATTATGATATTGTTTTAACACTTCCGATTTTAGGTGTTTTGGAATATACATTGTCAATGTGGGATCATCATTTGAATTACTAATGTAATATAGAATTCCTTTTATCATTATATTTCTACTACTAACAGCTGGTGGTGGGTTGTTGCTTTCATATAACTTAATTATTTCTTTAATTTCATCATCTTTTTGTTGTTCAACTGTCATGTCAAATGGTTCAATAGTTACCACTTCCGGTGGCTCAGGGTCTTGTGGTTCAATCTCACACTCAACAATCTTGGGGTCTAAAGTTATTTGTATTTAAGACTCCTATCTCATAGGTTTTATCGGAAATATCTACATCTAGGTCTTCAGTAGGGTTCTCTGAATTTTCTAATTTATGTCGTAACCGAGATAACAAATCTGCACAGGTATTTTCGGTCCCTTTTATATATTCAATTTTACAATTATACCCTGTTATGTTCAATGCCCAAGTCTGAATTTTCCTATTATTCATCGGCGAGCTAAGCACGTATTTCAAAGGCTGATGGTCAGTCTTAATTGTAAATTTTGCTCCATTTAAGTAATGATTTAATTTCTGCAGTGAATAATGGATTGCATAACACTCTTTCTCAATGGTCGACCACCGACACTGGGTGTCACTTAACTTGTGGGACAGAAAATAAATTGGTTTCTCATTTTTGACTCCATACAGAACCTCTTCTTGGTTAACCTCACAAGGCTGGGTAAGACAAGCACCTATACAGGTGTTACTAGCGTCCGTATATAATATATATTCTTTATTCAAATCAGGGTATCCCAAGCATGGTATTACCGTTAAACTTTCTTTTAAATATTCAAAAGCTCTTTGACACTCTTCTGTCCACTTATATTTTGCATATTTTCGTGTCAAATCAATTAGCGGTTTTGCAATCTCACTATAGTTTGGTAGAAACCTTCTATAGTAACTTGTCATTCCCAGAAAGCTCCGTACTCCCTTTACGGTAGTTGGGGGTTCTAGTGACCTAATTATTTCAACTTTTTGCATATCCGGTTTAATTCCATGTTCATTCACCACAAAACCCAAATAATTTGTTTCTCTTTGAAAGAAGAAGCACTTCTTCAATTTTAATTTTAGAGTATGCTTTCTTAATTTCTGAACACCTTTTCCAGGTGTTCAAGATGATCTTGTTCAGTCTTTGAGAAGATCAATATGTCATCTAAATATGCTAAAGCGAAGTCCTCACAGTCCTGCAGGACTACAGACATCAATTCCTGAAATATTAAGGGCACATTTTGCAATCCGAAACCCATCACATTATCCTCAAATAAACCTCTGTGGCAGGTAAACGCTGGCTTTTCTTTGTCTTCAGGGGCCATAGCAATTTGCCAATATCCGGACTTCAGATCTAGTGCCGAAAAGTATACTGCTCCAGTCAATAAACTCAAGAGGTCATCAATCACTGGAAGAGGCCAACTAATGGGTTTAGTTATTTTATTTAATTGCCTATAATCCACGCTGAACCTACTTGTGCCATCCTTCTTTCCAACAAGTAAACATGGAAAGCTCCATGGTGACCTAGATTTCTGGATAATACCTGCTTCTAACATCTCGTCTATGGCAGTATCCATTATTTTTCGTTTCATTAAAGGAACCCTATAAGGTTTCAGTTTGATTGGTTCATGACCCTGTGTGTCTATTCTCATTTTTACTACATCAGTGCTTCCTAACTGTGCATCTGTTGCAGCAAATTAATCTCGGTTATTTCTAATCATCATTTCCACTTCAGTTTTCTTATCTGCCGGGGCGTGTATTTCATCATAGTTTATCTTATTAGTTGAAAAATTGTTTCTCACTACTTCATTGACAGTCTTCACACTTGAATCAATTACAGGTGACACTCTAGCTAGTACACAACCTCGTCTTATTTTATAATGTTTATCTGTGCTATTACAAATCATGACCGGCACTACTCGGTCATTATTGTTTACAACTGTATTTGCTATCATTAATCCTGCCTGTTCACTAACATATCCTGTTGCTATAGGATTTACTTATAATAAATCTGTTTCATACAGTCTTTTGCCACCTACTATTTTCGCTGTACACAGTACAGGTCTGAGGTTTAATTACAAGTTGATTCTTGCTCCTTACTAGCGATGATATGTGGATATCTGGCACTAATGGAATTAGTTCGTTCTTAAGTCGAAAACATTCTAAATCATAATAGATTCTAACTCCATTTTTGCTAACCAATCAATACCGAGAATCAGATTGCGTTCAATATCGACAACCCAAAACTCGTGAGTTAACCATATGTTTTTAATCTGAAAGCTCAGTTGGACCACTCCTTTGACATCAAGGAGAGTGCCTCCAACCCCTTTTAAGGACAATGACTTTTTAACAAGCCTTGGTTTATCCTTCAAATTTTTATACAGCTGGTAACTAATTAAGCTATACTGCACGCCAGTATCCACCAAACCTCTTAATCTCTGTTTATCTACTTTCAAAACTACGGAAGTCGGAATCGGTGTTCCATTTACATTTAACTCTTTTACTTCCTGTTTCCCTTTAATCTTACTACTATTTATACGATCACTTTGTTTACTCGAGAGAGAGCTGTTACTTTGTTTACTAATTTTCTGTACACTTTCATCTACTATTTTATCTACATATACTTTGTTTTTCTTTGGAACTCTATTTATTCTTTTAACTCTTTTATTGTGAATGTTCCATGTTCCGGGCTCCAACACAGAACGCTTTAGTTTCCCTGTTTCATATTTTCCTGTTTTGGCAAACGGCAATTCCGGGCGATATGGCCTACTTGTCTACAGTTGTAGCATGTCACTCTGCCATAATCCGGCCTCGGCTGACCTACGACATGTACATTGCTTGAGGCTTTAAATGGCCTTCCATGACCTTTACCAAAATTTCCAAATTTCTGTCTTGTTTCATGGCCAAAACCACGCCCATGACCATGTGGTCGTCGATAATGGTCGACTTCCATCTGTTCATGAGGGGGATTCTGGTGACGATAGAATTCCTTGTCTCTAAAGTTTTGGCCACTCATTTCAAATCTCTTTTTGACATTTTCCTCTTTCATGGCACTTGTTGCAGCGGACTCTAAGTCTGCGGGCTCTACACAAAGCAATCGCATTCTGATGGCGGGGTCTCTTAAGCCATCGATAAAAAAATTAACCAATTGTTTCTGAATGGAAGGGGCAAATATGTCTGACTCGAACGCATCTTCTGCCAGATCTAGTAACTTCGCATGATAGATCTGAACACTATCATTCTGCTGTTGTTTGATTGTTCTTAACATTGACAAGGCATACTGGGGTTCAGTAACGTCACTGAATCTAGTTTTCATTTCTTTTCTAAGACATTCCCAAGAAGTGTCAGGTTTAATTGTCAGTCTTCTCTGGATGTAGTCTGCTATGACTCCACCTGACCTGTGTAATGCCATGAATACCAATTCATTTACGTCACTACCCATGGCCCTAGCATGTCGCTCTATTTGTTTAATCCAGTCTTTAAACTGCTTAGGGTCCCCTGTAAACTTATCTACTGTGTTGGCCAAAGTTTGGGCACTCACAGCAGCTACTTGCTTTTTTGCTGAATCGGCTTGATTTGCTACACTTCCTTTTAAAATATCGATTTGTTGTTGCATCGCATTTATGGGGTTAAGTGGGTTACCCTGATTTTGTTGTTGTGCCAGTATCTGTTGTTGTTCTTGTTGTTGGGCGAGTAATTGCTGCTGTTGTTGTTGTTGTTGTTGTTGTTGTTGTTGTTGTTGTTGTTGTTGTTGTTGTTGTAACAACTGCTGTTGTGCTTGATCCAACTATTGTTGGTGTTGTACATTCTGGATCTCATTGACTAAATCACCGTACTCATCCATTTTAATTTATGTAAATTTTACTACAGCCTATTTAGAATTAATTTCTCTTTAATTTCTTTAGTGGGGGTTTGCCTTCTAACTTAAGGGAATAGTATATTTTAGGAATAGGTCTAACTTTTACGTCACAATGCACTATCGAGTTGTCTTCTTTATTTACAGTTATGTGTCGTTCAAATAGTAAATCGCAACAATTACAAACTGTCACAATGTTTAATGTTTGTATGTATTTAATGTAGCATGAATTTGGGTCATTGGGCTCAATTCTCAGTGGAAGTGGAATCATTAGGTTTAACGTTTTTAATTACTTTCATCAACGTTTTCTCAGGATTTTCAATTTCTCCATCTGTGAAGGGGTACTTAAATGTCTGGATCGTAGTGCCAATGTCAATGATAGATTTTTTCTCCCTGTTGTACACTGAATTTCGTAATCGAATCAGCAGACAACAAGATGAAAGTTTGCTGACTAATACAGTCTTTCTTATATATACCAAATTAGTATACCGAAAATTAAAAGTAGTATCTGGCCCTCCATACTTTTACTATCTGCACATGCGCAGTACTCAGGAAGAGACCGGAATTGGTGCCAACATCATTCTTTGTTTGGCCCAAAGTCAATAAACATCTCAACTGACATCTGTGCTTTAAATCTCTCTTTTGGTGGATTCCAGACACAAATCAATGAAGTATATGGTGGATTCAAGGCAGTAAATGGATGATGGAAGTGAACAACGTTGGCTTAAAACATTCAGGGCTGTAACTTTTAAATAATAGGAAAATTATTTCATGTTACCCAATTTCGGGATATACGCCCTGACGCCATTAGTTTTGCTAATGATTTACCTACTGTTGATTATGTGTTCCTTTCCTATCCTTTCATGAACCCTCCTGTTAAACTCCTAAGCTTTCTGGTTGTTTTTTTATTGGAAATTTTTTATTAAATTTCTTGAAAGTTTAACGTGTTGTACAGAATGTTTATTCTGTTTATCCCCACTGTTACGACCGCACCCTAGGGGTGTTGGGTCGTTTTGTCTTGCATCTCCTACCAGATGCAATGGTTTTTCTTCACATGAAGATCTAGCTTTGCATCAGGTATCAGTTAATTATTTACTGACTTGGGCCTTTGGTGTGCCTTTTGTCTAATTTCCATTTTTTCTATCCTGACATTGTTTACTTTTAACAACACCCTTAACATGTAATATTCAGGGATTTATTTCATCACAATTATATTAGGATACATTTATTAATATTCTGGTAGTGTAGCTTCAATATTTTGTTGTTGTCCACACTTGGGCTCTATCGGGATGCAATTGGGCTCATGTGGTTCCCTTTAGGGCTGAAACGGTTGGCTCATTTTCGTAACTGACTAACCGAGAGCTATAACCAGATAATATCTGGTTATCCGTGGCCATTATTTCTCCGAATATGAGATCCAAACTATAAGAATTGGAAAGCAGTATTCTCAAACTATCCCGTAGTGTGTATACAAACGAATGTTGACGAGTACACGACAATATTTGTTTGTATACATACTACGGAATAGTTTCTGCAATTACTCAATACTCACGGAAACTGCCGATTATTATCGAAGTCTTGAACGCCAAACTCGATTATTTCTCGATAAAACGAGGCTTCGATGTGTAATCTATCACAAAGGATTTAAATGTGGAGTGGCGATCACTATCAATATTTCGGATAACCGGTTGACGCTTTTTTTAATCGGTTAGGTAGCTAACTGGTTTCGAACTGGTTATCCAGTTAACAATGTCAGTACTAGTTCCCTTAGGGAACTTAGACGTTTTCCGAAATTTTTTGGGAAAAAATTGTGTTTTAATTTATTTCAAAATTATTTTTGATTGTGTTCGTCATGTATCTTTATATTATATGATTATATGTTAGATGTTAGGAGTGCAGGGAACTTTTTGGATTATAATTATTTATGAATTACTGCTCTCTGTGTAGGGTGTAATAGTCTACATCAGATTTACATGCTTGTATGTTGCCTTTCCTGCAGTCACTGCACTCCTACTGATTCTGGTCCTATTTGTGTGGTCAGGGTCGACTCATTAGGACACTAACATTGGAAGCGGGTGTCGCACTATGTACCGTATTTACTCTATGTATTGAATAGGACTGCTAAAATTAATTATTTTCACAGGTGTCCCAATTCTTAGAAAATGGGGAAAGAACAGAGCCTGGTCTTGATTTGATGCTGAATAAAGTTGTGTGTGATTTGTTTTCCATCACTATATACGAAAATTGCCGTCCAATTTTTAGCTCACCTGACTTTCAGTCAGGAGAGCTATAGTGATCACTCACCATCCGTCGTCCGTGAACATGGTGTTTGCGTCTTCTCCTCCCAAACCGCTGAACCAATTTAATTGATATTTGAGATAATAGTTTGTTATGACATCGCAATTTGATTTTGTTCAAATCAAGTTGCCTCGCCCGTGGGTAGGGCCACACCCAAAAAGTGTGCTGAAATCTTAAAAAATCTTCTCATGAACCAGCAGTAGCAGAGACTTGATATTTGGTGTGCAGCTTCCTTTTGAGGTGCAGACTCAGATTTGTTCAAGAGAAGTTTGTGGGGCTATACTTGGCGTCGTTATGGGAGGGGCAAAATTTTTTGCCCCGCCCAAAATTTCTATTTTCCAAACCGAGAGGCCGATTTGAACCAAATTTTATGTGAGGGCTTATTGGGTCATAAGTACCTAATTTATGCTGATTTTTTTTTTCCCATAGCCCCATGGGAACCGCAGGAGCTAAAAATAGAAAAAAATTAAAACGCTCATATCTCCAAAACTGCACGGCACCGAGAATTTTTATTTGGTGTGAAGCTTCTTTAGGACCAACAGAAAGAATTGGTAAAAAAAAATTGCCATCGGTTTTATCGTAGGGTACAGTTTCGGGACTTTGAAAAAGTGCTGAGTCAGCACTTTTTAACACTGTAGGCAATGGGAAAAACATGAAAAAATCTTCTTCTCCAGATCCAGCAGGCAGAATGTTTTGATATTTGGTATGCAACATTGTAGGGTGGATCTGATTCAAGTTTGTTCAAATTGGCCCCCTGGGTTCATATTTGGGCTCAGTATAGGAGCCCGATTTCGAACTTAGTGCATGGGAGCGCGGTGGCTTAGTAGGTAGAGGTGCAGGCTGCAAGCCGAGAGGTCCTCGGTTCGAATCCCACCTGCGGCAACCGCGTTGTGTCCTTGGGCAAGACACTTCATCTCCATTGCCCGCGTGGGGGCACGATGACGCCGTGTACTAAGGCGTACTGCACGTCGATGGTACGCATGTCTTCAACCAATCTAACCATGCCTGTGCTGCAGTGCGGAGTTACGATGTTGGGGAGCTGGCAGTTGCTCGTCGTTGCTCGGTGGTTCTCTCCGGGTACTCCGGCTTCCTCCACCCGTAAAACTGTCACGGTCATGATTAGCCATTGTGCATAAATATGTGACCTTAAACATCAATAAATAAATAAATAACTTAGTGCATTTCAGACAAATTTCTTAAAAAATCTTCTTCTCCAGATCCAGCAGGCAGAATCTTTTGATATTTGGCATGCAACATTGTGGGGTGGATCTGATTCAAGTTTGTTCGAATCGGCCCCCTGGGTTTATATTTGGGCTCAGTATAGGAGCCCAAATTTGAACTTACTGCATTTCAGGCAAATTTCTTTGAAAATCTTCTTCTCAAGATCCAGCAGGCCGAATCTTTTGATATTGGGTATGTAACATTGTGGGGTGGATCTGATTCAAGTTTGTTCAAATCGGCTCCCTGGGTTTATATTTGGGCTCAGTATAGGAGCCCAAATTTGAACTTAGTGCTTTTCAGGCAAATTTCTTAAAAAATCTTCTTCTCCAGATCCAGCAGGCAGAATCTTTTGATATTTGGTATGCAACATTGTGGGGTGGATCTGATTCTATTTTGTTCAAATCGGCTCCCTAGATTCATATTTGGGCTCACTATAGAAGCTCGAATTCGAACTTAGTGCATTTCAGGCAAATTTCTTCAAAAATCTTCTTCTCCAGATCCTGCAGGCAAAATCTTTTGATATTTGGTATGCAACATTGTGGGGTGGATCTGATTCCAATTTGTTCAAATCGGCCACCTGGATTCAAATTTGGGCTCACTATAGAAGCCCAAATTCAAACTTAGTGCATTTCAGGCTAATTTCTTCAAAAATCTTCTCCAGATCCAGCAGGCAGAATCTTGTGATATTTGGTATGCAACATTGTGGGGTGGATCTGATTCAAGTTTGTTCAAATCGGCCCCCTGGGTTTATATTTGGGCTCAGTATAGGAGCCCAAATTTGAACTTAGTGCATTTCAGGCAAATCTTCTTCTCAAGATCCAGCAGGCAGAATCTCGTGATATTTGGTATGCAGCATCCTTAGGGGGGTGAGATGCAAGTTTGTTCAAGCCATGTCCCTAGGTCCATATTTGGGCTCACTGTGGGAGCTTGAATTGTAACTTTGTTCGAAATGAGGAATTTTCTTAAAAAATCATCTTCTTCAGATCCAGCAGTCGGAATGGTTTGATATGTGGTGAGTAGCATCCTTGGGGGGGGGGGGGGGGGGGGGATTCAAGTCCCTGTGGGAGCCCAAATTATAACGTAGTTAATATGAGGAATTTTTCTTTAAAAATCTTCTTCAGATTTAGCAGTTGGAATGTTTTGATATTTGGCATGGAGCAACCTTAGGGGGCTGAGATTCAAGTTTGTTCAAGCCAAGTCCCTTGGTTCATATTTGGGCTCACTATGGGAGCCTGAATGACAGCTTAGTTCAAAATGAGGAATTTTCTTTAAAAATCTTCAGATCCAGCAGATGAATGCTTTTGATATTTTTTATGCAGCATCCTTAGGGGGGTAAGATTCAAGTTTGTTCAAGCCATGTCCCTAGGTCCATATTTGGGCTGATTGTGGGAGCTCGAATTGTAACTTGGTTCAGAATGAGGAATTTTCTTTAAAAATCTTCTTCTTCAGATCCAGCAGTTGGAATGTTTTGATAATTGGTGTGCAGAATCCGTAGGGGTGTGAGTTTCAGGTTTGTTAAAGCCAAGTCCCTGGGTTCATATATGGGCTCCTTGTGGGAGCCCGAATTATGACTTAGTTCAATATGAGGAATATTCTTTAAAAATCTTTTTTTAGATCCACTGGTCAGAATATTTGGATATTTGGTTTCAGCTTTTATTAGGAGGAGCAGATGCAACTTGTGGAAATCAATTCTCTGGGTTGATATTTAGGCTGCCATGTCAGGTGAGCGCCCTCAGGCCCCCTGGGGCCTCTTGTTTTTGATATTTTCATTTTTTGCTTCCAAAACATAGCTTATGATCCCTCATTGGAATGAGCGCATTTCCAATGAGGAATCATAAGCTATGTTTGTGAAGCAAAAAATGAAAATTTTTAGTTACTCAAGAATTTTTTTTTATGAGTGTCGTCTGCTACTAGCGACGGGCCAACTGGAAACAAATCTCCTGAATGTCCCAAACTTTGGAGCATAAAAAAATTATAGTTTTCTGGAAAAAATGTGTGTCCCAAATCATAGAGTGTCCCAATACATGGAGTAAATAGGGTATTCGCGATGAAGTTCCGATGTCGGTGCTGTCACCAAAAGATAATTCGATTGCTCAGTTTCTTTTCCAGAGGAACAAGAACATTGTGACACCTGTCCAGAATGTGCTGCCATCATCATGCTCTGAGGAGTAAATAGAGCTAGCTGCTAAGGTGCTCATGAATATAAGGGATAAGGCCTCTTATTCCAGCAGGTAGCTCGACCGGTCAGGCGGTTACCCGATATTGGGAACTGTAATACCGGGTATGTCTGATGCGGTCGAGGAGAGTGTAGATTTGGGTAGAGCGAGCACCTTTTAATCAAAAGCTCACCCAGCGATGACGGCAAAATAAAGGGAAGAAGTCTGCAAGTTTCTCTTCGGGAAGCTCGGTGAGGTCTGCAAGCGGAAGAGCCTTCTCTAACCCAGAAATAGTCGGGGTCAACTATTGCTTTGAGAAACTTGCACTGAGTCACAGCTAACATCCTCCCTGGCCACTCGGGATGCTCCTTCTACACTGCAGGTGGGTCTGGCTGCAGTTACGGCTTCTTCCTCCACTTAAGCAAAGCACCTGCGACCGCACACAGGCTACCCGACTATAGATGTTCAAGCAGCCGAGCGAAGACGCTCCAGTCTTTACCCTCGAAGAAAGAAGAAGGAAAAGAAAGTCGGTCCAGCCAGTAGCTAGTGATTCGAGGCTTGATTCATTGGGATGTTCGGCAAAGAGATCGGTGGTCAGATTTCCGTCCCAGGAGCAACAAGCGTCAGAAAATAAGCCACTGCGCCACAAGCCTCTGTAACGCACTTTGCTGTCGCAATTTGTGCAGCTTATCACAACTTAAAAACCCAGCAAGGGACACCCATCAGCAGACTACGGTAGTGAGCCGTCGGACAGTGCTGGGTCGGTCCGGTTATTTGTGAATGTAGAAGAAGCCAGAAGTTTCTCTACTGGATGCTCGGTTAGATCTGGGGTCAGATCACCCATTGGAGAACCCTCTCCATCCCGTTAACAGTCGGGGTCGTCTGTGTCCGTTGTGAGAAACCATATTGAGTCGGAACACGCATCGGAATGTTCCTTCCACACTGCAGTTATGGCTTCTGCTTACATGGAAGTGCACGAATTGGGGAATTAGCCTAGAAGTTTCTAAGTTGGACACACTGCGAGTGCAGAACGTTTTTTCTTCCCGTTAACAGTCGGGGACGACTGTTTTGTGTTGTAAGAAACTTCAATGAGTAGGAGTGTGATGAGTTTGGATGCTTCTTCCGCACTTCAGCTGGGATCGGCTGTTGTTACGGCTTCCTCTTCTTCCATGGATATGCATGCTAAGGGATAGATGCCTACAAGTTTCTAACGGAATGCTAGGCGAGGACTGGAGCAGACTGCAAGCTGGAGAACCCTCAACAGTCGGGGTTGACTATTTTTGATTCGAGAAACTTTAGTGGGTTAGGACGCCCGTTCACACTTGCAGTTCGGGGTGCCCCTTCCACACTGCAGCCGGATCCGGTTGCAATTATGGCATCTTCCCCTGCTTCATTACTGAAGCCTGTTAACCACAGACTAGCTATCCGACTTTGCATGTTCGGGTCGATAGCTAGTCGTTCGAGGCATTTTTATACAGGACATGTGTCGAGGATCTGGAGCCAGATCTCCGTCCCGTGAGCAGCTTATGGTAACAAGTGGATTATCATTGCTCTGCTAGCCTCGGTCACGGACTGGTTGCTGCAGATTGCTCTGCGCATCGCAGCATTCCAGTAGTCGCTGCTACTACCATTTAACAGGCTCTGATGGTGAGCTCTCAGATGGTGCTGCGTTGGTCCAGTCATCCGTTCAGTCGGATGGAGTTGACCGTATTTTCAGATGGAACATTTGGATGGTGAGAGGGCTACGGAGTGTGAGTCTCCATCTCTCACAGAAGGGTACTTTAAGACTATGAAGTTTTAGTCATAAGCTCTTAGAATCTTGTTCCATCTGAATATAAGTCTGCATTTGCTGGGCAAAAAACAGCTTTTCATACCAGGCAATGGAATGATGAAGATCTTTCATCCCCAGATCTTTTGGCTCAGGTGTCGAGGGCTTTTGTCCCGATTAATGACGCTTTCCTTGCCTTAGCAATTAGTATAAGAAATGCAATGCCTTATTCTTTATGAATAGAGGTTCCATAGTGCATAGTTAGGCTGAGACAGCTGTCTTGTATGGAATAGAGCTGTTAGAGGGAATAAGTACGTCTTTTCCTTCTCGGTGTTGTATTCCTTGGCATCAGGACATTTAATGCCATTGTGGACTCCATAGTAGCCTTATGTACTGTTACAGCGGTCTTTTCTTATACATTAGCGGCTAGTGTTGTAAGTCTCCATTTTGCGAGCTTTCAAAGGATGCAAGTGACACAGATATGTCTTCACGCAGACGAAGACTCATAACTGCTTATCTGCCTTGAGACTACTGTCTCTTTGGGAATTACGGCTGTTAGAATAGTGGCTCGTCATTCCATACCTTGCACGACGATGGTTGTAAGTCTCCATTTAGTGAGCTTTCAAGGTCGCAAGTTACACAGATATCTGTCTTCACGGAGGTGAAGACTTCTAAGCAGTTAGCTAGGCTCTGACTGCTGTCTTTTGGGAATAAAACCGCTAAAGGAAGAGTGCTTTTCGGTTTGTTTTCCAAGGTGTCATAGACTTGAGTCTTATTGTTTACAGCATAGTAGCCTAGCTAGAATCATGAGCGATGTTTTTCAGTAATTATGCAATGACATAACTGAAATAATTATCTCTTGGGACTACAGTCTCTTTGGGAATTTAGGGTTGTTAAAATAGCGGCTCTTCATTCCCTACCTTGCGTGACGATAGTTGTAAGTCTCCATTCTGTGAGCTTTCAAGGTTGCAAATTACACCGATATATCTGTCTTCACGGAGATGAAGACTTTTAAGCTACGGCTGGCGTTGTAAGTCTTTTTAGTGAGCTTCTAAGGCTACAGTTATCAGCCTTTTTATTGTCTTCACATATAGGAAGACCTTTAGCTGCTTCATCTAGGCTGTGTTCGTTGTCCTGTCAGACATGATACTGTTATGTTAGAGGGGGTTATTCTCTTCCTACCAGTATGGTTTGGTGTTAGTTATATGAGGCGATAAGCCCTTTTGATGACGCCATATTTACCTATTGTGATCAATGAGCTTTTCTTCAAATGCCTATACTAAACTCCTTCTCAGGAATATATTTCCTGATATCAGATCGAACGTAAGGAGTTCATCTAGGTTTTTATGATCGGGTGTTGGAACACTGTTTTTGTCTCCCTTTTCATTTCTATCCAGTCTATTGCTGTGGTTTATATTTCCACTGTAGAGACTGGATATTATGTTTATATGGTGTATTATTTGTTCATCACGTCCCTCTCCGTCCTTAGTGGCATTATGGAGTCGGTCAGACGTGAGGGAGCCCTGCAGTTCCTATACTATTTGATAACTAACACGAGCGATTCAAGTAATGCGGGTGAGGGGTTTCGATAGGAAGTATTCATCGAACCCCTCCCCCCCTCCTGCCAATGTGTTAAGAGACGATTACAGGGCAGGACATAGTTTTCTTCCTGTAAGCCTCGAAAGCATTCAAGTATATGCATGCCTTTCATGGCTCGTTGATTGGTGGCTGGGCCGTGTTTTTTTAACGGCGACCTCATGGGCACATCCACCATTTAGTTGGTTTGTTTCTTGTGGATGTTCGTTTATAAGTCATATACGAGCATTTGATTCCTTATCAATAAAATTGCTAGCCTTCATGTACATGTGTGGCTGACATGTCGATTATCTGGGCGACATTCTCCTATGCGGCAATTAGTCCACTCTGAAAATTTTCGCTCAGAGTGCTCTGGCCTTTTCTTATGATGTATGAGTTTATAACTCAGTTAACTGCATAATAACGTTGTATTGTTCATTCAGTTTCCTGATTACACTTGTATCACTCAGCCATACTGTAGATACAGGCTGTATTCAGATGAGTACATGCAGGATTTCATTGCTTGCGTGCATTATTGAACAGATTATATAAATTCTTGCTCTGCTTTATAGAGCTCATGAGAATTTTGGGGCTATTTGGATCAGTTATGGAACATCCAATAGGCCGTCTGTGCATACGTTCTCAATTTTTGGTATCATTATTCGGAGTAGTATATTCTTTCTCCAAACACTCATTGGTTGTTACAGACCTAGGAAACAATGAATTATTTCTGGGACGGTCCGTGCTAAGTCTGTTAATCATAGTTCGTTCCATGTTCTAAATCCAGGTTTCTACCAGAGATGGTACTCAGGAGAATTCACATTCGCGAATATTTGCACGGTTCAATTGGAGTTTTATAATTGGAATTAATTGTACACCTGAACGGGGTCGCCTGTTGGTTGCCTTAGAAGCATGTTTGCTCTAACAGATACTTCCATTGGGATTCAGTTGGACAAGTGTATGGTTGTACATGTTATATCACCATTTTTCGACCTATCTACGTATTCCGGCTCCTGTATGAGTGAAGCTGTTTTGTCTGTAGATTATTACTGATCCTAGATACAGCTTGTTTATTATTTATATGTGGCATGTGTTTGTGGGGGTTAGTCTCTCACTCTCGAATACACCATCCTAATTTAAGGCTCTTAGTCTGGACTAGCCTTAAAATTGGGGGCTTGTTACGCCCAATTAGCATAATCATTTATGCTAAGATTACGAAATTACTTGGATATAGCTCCTTATTTATGATATGTCTTCTCTTTTATTTTATAGAGAGAGACATACATGTAATTCCTTTTAAATTTAATCTCCTTTTCACCTTGGAATGCAGGGTTAGGAGCTGTATTTGGTCTGCTAATTCTTAAGTCCTAGGCACTCTGCCTTTTTACGATTCAGCTAAGTCGGGGCCATTGGTTATTTGTATAAAAATATGATAAATTTAAAGTAATTTGTATCTTTTTTTATACTTACCAATGGCCCAGATGGGGATGGCCCTCCCATGAGTGGGCACTCATACCTACACACTGAGTTATTATTTTAGTAGGCTCATCTACAAAGAATGATGTTGGCGCCAATTCCGGTCTCTTCCTGAGTACTGAGCATGTGCAGATAGTAAAAGTATGGAGGGCCAGATAGGACTTTTAATTTTCGGTATTGTATGCAAATTTTGGGGGGTTCAAAATTTGTGTTTGGCCCTTGGTAATACTGAGTTTGCACCAGCTAAGTCTGGGCCATTGGTAAGTATAAAAAATATACAAATTACTTTACATTTATCATTTTTTTTTTGCATTCTCCATGCATGTACATTCATGTAATTGACACAATGCCTAATTAAGGCATATAGGGCCTACTTACAGACTGCAGTTCCACAAGAAATTGTCATTTTGTGCTGTCTTAAAACCTCAAATTATGTATATAGATATTTAGCTGCAGTCATTTAAACTGCTTGGAAATATTCTCAGAATGCCTTAAAATGTACTAGTACAGTCATTCAGAGTCAACATTTTGAAAAATGGGTGAGGGGGGCAGCCCTTCCAGTATCCATCCCTAGCTATGTCCCTGCCTGCAATCACAAAATAAAATTCTTATTCCTATTTTCCAAATGAATTGGCCTTTTTAAGCCTTGGCACACCGATGTCAAAATAACAAAAACTCAGCAGATCTTTTCCACAATAGAACTAGGATCTAAACAATTCAGTCTTCTTGTTTGACAGAGCTCAATGAGCTCTGTCAAACAAGATTGAATAGGTTAAATTCCTAGTTGCATTATGGGTAAAGTTGATGCTTGAGTTGAAATTTTGATATATTTACATCAGTATGCAGACGGTTGTAATTTATATTTAGTCACTGAAATGGTTCAGCAATCTGAACGTCATCATCGATGCACGTGGGTATAGTAGGTCAGGGACCGACCTGGACATGCGCCAGTGCATATTTGGTTCTGAAGCATCAGGTCCTAGCTCTTAAATCTCAGAAATAGGCTTCTCAGTTGGCACGTAACTTCTCAGATCATATTTTGATATTCTTTCGATGGATAAACGAGAGAGACATTCTTACATGTATTATATATATGATTATCATTTATCATTGTTGTAGAGTGCTTAAGTTAATACTTCAAGTCTTAATTACCAAGCATTAATCTTCACTGTGGTTTCTGATCAAGTCTTGGCTGCCTAAATAGGCAGCCAAGACTTGATCAGAAACCACAGTGAAGATTAATGTTTGCTATAGTGTACTAAATGAAAATGATGAGAGCTATTACATACTTGCAGTGTGTGTTACAAACAGCAGTGTGACTCCGTAAATTGAAATCTGGCGCATGAATTGAACAAATAGGCTCCGAGGGTAGAGCGTATTTTAAATAGCCCTGATCGGTCCCTGGTAGGTATTAGTTACTACAGTTGAAACTAGAAGTCCTGTAACTGTATTGTGTACTATTTTGAAGTAATAACACGCCAAGTAAGTGCACTTTTGTTCCTGTCAAACTGCACCATTAGCATATAACTCAATCCTGTAGAAAAACAGCGTTCCCAATTCTCTGCAATTCTATATTAGTAGAGATCATTAACATCATTCCTAACCTCTACTGGGATACATGTACATGTAATGAAGTAAATAGATTAAAATTTGATTGCACATACAGAATGAAGAGAGTGGTTCACTACTTAATCACTGTCCAATACATTCCCCACTCTAAAAGTATTTATAATTGATCGTAACAGCACAAGAAATACTTGCAAACTTTCATCACAGGGATCAGTGCCAGGGAACGACCTGGGCATGTGCCAGTGCGTATTTGGTTCTGAAACATCAGAACCTGGCTCTTAAATCTCAGAAATAGGCTTGTCAGTTGGCACGTAACTTCTCAGATCATATTTTGATATTCTTTTGATGGATAATCGAGAGAGACACTCTTACATGTATTATATATATGATTATCATTTATCATTGTTGTAGAGTGCTTAAGTTAATACTTCAAGTCTTAATTACCAAGCATTAATCTTCACTGTGGTTTCTGATTTAACCTATGAAAGTTTGCAAGTGTTTCTTGTGTTTTGTCCTCAGAAATTATAAATAATTATTAACTGGTGGAGTGCTGGGAGCCACTATCAGGGCTTTAAAAAAAATGAGGGTACCAGAGCAAAAACCAACATTTTCCTTGCTCATGTTTCATATTCGGTCAAACGCAAATAATATTTTGTTTATATGAATTTGTTTTATCACAAATTATTGAAGAGTGCCTTTGGGCACTCTTCAATAATTTGTAATAAAACAAATTTTTATGAACATATTCAGATCACCGAAAATAATGTAGCCCTCAACCAGTTAAGGCCTAAAAAAATAAAAAATCTGTTTCTCAGGCCCTCCCGCATGGTCCTTTTGGCTGCCGCATGCTCTCTTTTTATAACCAATTTAAACTTAAAAAAATAAAAATTAAATGGTTTATGTCTGATATTTTACCCAAGTTAAAAAAATTGATGAATTTGTCCCTTGAGTGCAAGAAGGCATTGCAATGCTTTAGCATTGCAAAGTCTTCTTGCACTCATGGGATGAAATACATGCACCACCACCCATGCTATTCTGTAGATTATGAGGCCTAAAACTTGAACCAAAAACATGAACTTTTGATGACAGAAAAGTAATTACTGAAATAAAAAATAAAATTAAAAAATGCTCGCCCGCCCGCATGCAATTTCTCAAATAATGGCCTGAGAAACAGAAGATCTACTTTGAGGGGCCTAAGTGAAAAATCTATCCCACAGTGATTTAGTAGCATTGAGCCACCCTCTGTATACTGTAGTCTCAATATTTTCTTTGTTTTTGATCAGTTCAGTTCCTGATTTCACTACCGACCTCACTAATAGCACATTATATTTTGCATTGCACAGCACAAACGTTGTTGTGTATTTCAGACTACTTCATTCTTCTAGAGTAAGGAACACATTAACTAACAAGCTATTTCTGTGCAGACAGTGTTAATTGTAACAGGACTTCTAGTGTCTACAGAACGTTCAGATATCAAGACGTTTACAGTATACCGGTACATCTTGGTATGTTTTTGAATATCGAATCCGGTGTTCAATTTCAAATACTGTATATCCCTATCAAGGGTAGGGCTGAAACGGTTGGCTCATTTTCGTAACCGACTAATCGAGAGCTATAACCGGATAATATCCGGTTATCTTTGGCCATTATTTCACCAAATATGGAATCAAAACTATGAATTGGAAAGCAGTATTCTCAAACTATTCAGTAGTGTGTGTACAAACGAACGTTGTCGAGTACTCGACGGCGTTCGTTTGTATACACACTACGGAATAGTTTGTGTGTTTACTCATTACTCATGGAAACTGCCGATCATTAATGAAGTCTTGAACACCAAAGTCGAATATTTATCAATATATACATCGCGGCTGCGATGTGTAATCTATCACAAAGGAGAAGCTGCATATTCAGTACGTTTTAAACATGGAATGATGATCACTATCGATATTTCGGATAACTGGTTGGCGGTTTTTCTAATCAGTTAGGTAGCTAACTGGTTTCAAACCGGTTATCCGGTTAACTATTTTAGTACTAATCAAGGGGTACCTGTACTGAGACCACAAAGTTTGTCACTCAGTCATAGGCCCCTAAGGGTTAACTGTTAAATAATATGTGCTGTAAACAGGGTTTTTCATTCTGTCAGTATTCAGATTTATGGGGAGTGCAGTGGTTCAGTAGTTGCAGCATTGAACTTCAAACCGAAAGTTCCAACCCCACCAGTGGTAACTGCATTGTGTCCTTGGACAACGCACTTAATTCCGATTGCCCACGTGGGGGAATGGTGGCGCTGTGTGCTAAGGCATTCTGCACATCGATGGTGCACATGTCTTCAACCAGTGTTAATCCTGCTCATGTGAAGTTAATACATTGAGGTGTCACACAGTTGCTTGCTGCTGCTCAGTGGTTCTCTCTGGGTACTCTGGCTTCCTCCCTCTGTAAAACTGTCCGACACGAGGTAACCCTGGCTGTCGAATGTGTCATTAAAACTCAAATAAAGAAATAAATAAATAAATTCAAATATATGGTACTCAGTGTAAAAGGAGCTAGGGTGAAAAAGTCCAATTTATTTTCATTTTTATTATTTGACTACTCATAGATGTAGGTTATATTATGCCCTGCCCTGTCCAATATTGCTGACATGGCAGTCATTGGGATTGTTGTGATTTTTGTTTGTCCAAGCAGTAACTTGAAAAGCGAATGACCAGTAGATCCCATTTTTGTTGGGGCATTACTGTTGTCTATTTGAAGGTTTCTGTCCATATTCAGTATTGTGATATTTGTCTTTTTATACGCCTGTTTTGAAAAAAAACGGGTCGTATTATGGTATAGCTCTGTCCGTCCAGTCACATGTTCGATAACTCAAGAACGCTTTGAGAGATTTTCGTGATTTTTGGATGGGTGGTGTATATCGATGGAGGGAAGCTCCCTTTCATTTAGTGTCGCCGTTCAATTAGTCATTCCAGAGTTATGGGACTTTATTACTTAGAAAATTGTTGATTTTTTACACGTCGTACGATAACTCGAGAACGCTTTGAGAGATTTTCGTGATTTTTGGGTAGGTGGTGTATATCGATGGAGGGAAGCTCCCTTTCGTTTAGTGTCGCCGTTCGATTAGTCATTCCAGAGTTATGGGACTTTATTACTTAGAAAATTGTTGAATTTTTATACTGTACCAATGACCCAGACTTAGCTGGTGCTAACTCCAACAAAACCAGGGCCAAACACAAATTTTGCCCCCCAATCCCCAAAATTTGCATCCAAAACAAAAAGAAATCATGTCCTAAAGGACCTCCATAGAACGCCTCTACTGCGCATGCGCAGTGACGCAGTCGTCCCGAAATTGGCGCCAATTATCATTCTCTGTTTGGCCCTTCATCAGTCAACATCTCACTGATCTTTGTGCTTGTAAATCTCAGTTTAAAGGATGCCAGACACGTAATTTTTGGAGAAAATGTGATTCTAAGGAGGATAGAAGGAGGAGAGGAAAAAGAAGTGGCAAAAAATAATCAGGGCTGTACTTAAAATTTTTTGATGAAATTATGTTAAGTTGCCTATTTTCGAGGCATGGGCCTCTTGTTGTCATTCTTGCTAATTGTTGCACTGCTTATTCAGTGTTTCCTCTCCCCTAGCCTTCTAAAGTCCCCCCTGGCAATTCTCCCATGCTTTTGGCATATTTTTGAGAAGTTTCATTTCTAAAATTTCCTGGGAGAGTTGCTTGGTTACAGAATGTTTTCTGTTATTTTCCCCATAGTTACGTTTTCACCCATGGGTGTATAACGTTTGTGTTCTGCATCTTCCATCTGATGTTCTACAGATTCTCCCCTGGGAGTCTCTGTTTTGCATCAGATAGAGTGTAATTGATGACTGATTCCGGGCCAGTTTTTTCAGTGCCTGGAGTCATGTTTTCTAGTGTGTTTACACTGTTTGTTTTCATTGGCAACAGCCTTTTTTGAGGGGGGCTGTTTGCCTTTGTGGTAGTTTATCTCATTATAAGATACATTTATATTATCCGAAAGTGTCTCATTAATTATTTTATATAAATTTAAAATTTTTGACCACACTTTGCCATCGGATCCATCGGGGCTCAACGTTACTTTTCAGCAACTTGGACTTCTCTGAAAAAATATTTTTTCAAAATTATTTTGTTTTGCAATTGTTTTTTCATTTATTAATGGATCATGTTATTATGTATCTTTGTGTCAGGGGTTTTTGCGAGTAACTAGGACTTATTGTTGTTCTTTCACAATGAAGGGACATTGTTCAAATTGTAATAGGAAGAAATCTTCCTCTGACTTTCATGATCATTGTATTAATTGTAGTCAGTGTTCTCGCATTAATCCCTGTCCTATATGTGAACATTGGGATGAGAAACATTGGAAACGTGTGTCACGATATGTTGTTTCTGGAGAAAGAGCGATGCCGGCTCTTTCTCCACAAGGTCACTCTACTCTCTCAGTTTCTATTTCAGAGGAACCAGAACAGGGTGATGTTTCCATGTTATCTTCTTCAAGTGTGCGTCCGTCGTCACAAATGAATTCAGAGCTAGCGGCAAAAGTGCTCATGGAGATTAGACAAATGTCGTCCGCTAGCTCGCCCGGTGTAGCGTCCATTCACCGAATGGTTTGGCAGCCGGGTTCGTCCGATGCGGTCCAAGAGGAAATTTTGGGTGATGCGAGCACTATAAACATAATAGATGCACACCCAGTGACGGCGGATAGTAAACGAGAACGGAGGAAGCCTTTTAGTCCGGTTCCTAGCTCGTCCAGGTCCAGCCGGGCCGCGAGCGAGAGAGGTCCCTCTCTCGTACAACAACATCTGGGACCAGATGTTGTGGTACAAAATGTGTCTTTAGCGGAGCATACGTCCGTCGCTCGGGACGCTCCGTTGTATAAGCAGTCCGCAGAGACTGTTAAGGCTTCCTCTTCTCGTCAGCGCACACGACCGCACCTTGGCTGCGTGACCTCCGATATTTTACCAGCTTCGCTGATGAAGGATTCTTCGGCGACCAGGTCACACCATCCGGCAGCCAGGGATTCGAGACCGATGGACTCCGGACGTTCGCATAGGAAAAGTATGCGGGAGCCATCTGATGCGGAGCTGCCCTCGGCGAAGCAGCGAAAGACTGCGCCTCCGCAGGTCTCGACGTCGGACATTCTTGTGCAGATAGCACAGCTTATCGCAGCATCCCAGCAGCCGACAGAAACGGTGTCGGATCGAGAATTATCCGACAGCGCTGGGTCGGTACGCTCCGCCGAAGCATCGGGGGCGGACGACCGGGAACATCGGGAGGTCCGACCGGATGGTGAAAGGGATACGGATGAATTGGAGCTATCCCTTTCGGAACAACATAAAGCTGCCGTGGACTTCATCCGGCACTTTCTCCCTCAAGTTGTTCCGTCGGGCCAGACTGCTGCGCTTCCGGACAAGAGAATTATAGCGTCATTGGACTCTGAATTTTTTGAGCGGTTCAGGGACATCGCTCCCGAGTTTCCGTCGCAGTCCAATAATGTTGCAAGAACATTTGAATTATTGAACGACGCTATATTTAAACTTGCTTCCAGGACGGGGAAAGCAGGTTTCTTGTCCGCTAATACTCTTAACCTGCCTTTCATTAATGCAAGGAATAAATTCGATACGGCAGGACAGGGTATACCGAGAGTTCCTCTGCGTATGGACGACGAGGCGGAAGACTTAGAGCTATCATTACCGTCGTCAGCTTCTATTCCAACCGCGGTGTTGGAAACAGCTATTGCGTCTAACAGAGCCAATTTAGATGCCTTATCTTACGCAGATCACCTTACTAAGGCGTTATCACTGCGCCTTCAAGGGGAAGAGTTTCAGGATAAACAATCCTCTTTAAGACTTCTTTCAAGGGCAGTAGCTTATTCCACGTGTAACTCCGGCCTTTCAGTGGCAAATCTGGAGTTGGTTAGACGTGACGCAGCCCTAGCTACATCCACACTAGTGGATTCTAAGGTGAAGAACTCTCTTAGAGTCGCTTCGGTCTCAGGAGAACTTCTCTTTGACGGCAAGCTTTCCGCTATTTATGATAAAATTAAAAAGAAAGCTAATGATTCTCTGTTGTTCAGATCCGCTCCTAAAAAGTCGGATACAGCAGACACGAATAAGACAGGCACTTCTGGGTCTAATGCGCCCAAGAGAGGTTCCTATAGAGGTTCCGGTGCGTCCTCTTGGTCTTATTCGAGAGACCGTCAGGATAGCGACTCTCGATCGGGACGTCCTTCAGGCCGGGATAATCGGTCGGACGCCCCGAGGTCGACGAGGCGAGGTGCGGGTCGTGGAAGACGTGGTTTCTCCTACCGCAGGCCTCGCAGGTCCAGGAGGTGATGGCTTAAACCTCTATCGCGTTCCGGTTGGCGGAAGGTTGTCAAGTTTTTCACAAGAGTGGGCGTCGATTACGGACGACCCTTGGGTGAGAGGAGTGACTTCGGAAGGTCTAAAGATATCCTTCAAACGAAAGCCTCCATTAACTCGAAGTCCAAAGTGGACTCATCTTCCATCAAATCCACAGAAAAGAGACGCTCTGTTATCAGAGGTGCAGTCTCTTTTAATGAAGAACGTGGTAGAGGTCGTAGAAAACCAGGAATCTCTGGGATTCTACAGCCATCTGTTTCTGGTTCCGAAACCAGACGGCTCGTTCCGTCCAGTCATAGATTTGAGCTGGATAAACAAGCTGATCGTCGCTCCAAAGTTTTATATGGAGACGATTCGATCGGTCAGAGCGAGTATTCGGGTGAACGATTATGCAACGAGCATAGATCTCAAAGATGCGTACTTTCACGTCATGGTACATCCGACATTCCGAAAGTATCTACGCTTCACAGTCCTAGGAGTGGTGTATCAGTTCCGGGCCATGTGCTTCGGATTGAATCTAGCACCCAGGGCTTTCACTCGGGTAATGAACTCGGTAATGATCTACTTCCGAGCTCATTCGTCTGCGGTAACGTCGGCCTACCTCGACGACATTCTTCAGAGGTACGGCAACGAGTTAACGCTTCAGAATGATGTTCAGAATCTTCTTCTATTGCTCCGACGTCTCGGTTTCATAGTAAACGAGGAGAAGTCGGATCTGGTGCCGTCCAAGTCATTCACTCATCTGGGAATGAGCTTCGAGACGCACAACAATCTCGTTTGTCTGCCGTTAACCAGAGCGAAATTAGTCAGTTGTTACGCTCGCTATTGTCTGCACGCAGACAAAGTCACGGCGAGAGAATTTATGAGACTGATAGGTCTGTGCGGAGCCGCCGCGGATCTCATTCCGATGGGGCGGCTACGCACACGTCCTCTTCAAATTTTCCTGACTCAGAATTGGAGTGTGAAAATTCATTCGCTCGATGTAGACGTTCTCTTGTCAGATCAAGTGAAACAAGAGATTCCGACTTGGGCAAACATTCAGTGGTTAACTCAAGGAGTTCCGCTGCAGTTGCCGGATCCGAGTTTTACCGTTATGACGGATGCCAGTCAAACAGGTTGGGGTGCATCATTAATCCCAACGGATTCGAGATGCCAGGGTCTTTGGGATCCGCAATTCCTGTGCAAGCACATAAACATCAAGGAAATGATGTCAATTTGGCTTGCGTTACGTCACTGGATGGACATTATTCACGATGCTCATGTCCAAATCCTATCCGACAATACGACAGTAGTGGCGTATATACGGAATCAGGGAGGCACTAATTCAGTTCCGTTGTTCAATCTAACGGAAAGAATCCTTCTGTTTGCGTTAGAACATCACGTTCTTCTTTCGGTCCGTCACATACCGGGTCGTCTGAATGTGCTAGCAGACTCCCTTTCACGAAAGGGTTGCTTGTTGCCGTCGGAGTGGACTCTCAACAAACAAGTATTCAATCAGATTTGCTACCAATGGGAACGGCCAATGATAGACTTATTTGCGACACATCTCAACAATCAGTTGCAGACGTATGTGTCCCTGTGTCCGGATCCAAGAGCATTTGCAGTAGACGCTCTGTCGATCCCTTGGGACGGTATGATAGGATATGCGTATCCTCCAGCGCCGTTAATTCAACAAGTATTGCTAAAGATAAAACAATCTCAATGCAAGATTCTGTTGGTAGCATCTCTGTCGCCACAGAGACCGTGGATAAATCTACTCAGGTGTCTGTTGTGGGACCTACCGCGGAAGCTTCCTCCACGAGAGGATCTTCTTTCGCAGGGGAAATCGCGCCAACTCCATCACAACCCGCAAGGCCTCAACCTTCACGTTTTTCCGTTGTGCGGTCCTTCTTGCATGGCAAGCACTTTACAGGACGAGCAGTGGACGCGATTTCTAACTGTAGGAGGACCTCCTCTTCGCTAAACTATGCGGCTAAGTGGAAGGTTTTTCGTCGTTGGTGTAGGGATCATTCTGTAGATATATTTGATCCCTCTATACCAGACATTGCAAACTTTCTAGTATACTTGTTTGACGAAATCAAACTGCAGCCTGTTACTATAAAGGGTTATAGATCTATGTTATCTGATACCTATGCACATCATGATAGTTTACAAATTGGATCTAATGTCTCTTTATCGAAATTGGTTAGAAACTTTTCGATAAATAGACCCAGAACTCTTAGATTAATTCCTAAGTGGAATTTAGCTTGGGTTCTCCTTAAATTGAAGGAAAAGCCATTTGAACCTCTTGGGACAGTAGATTTCAAATTCTTATCTTATAAGACAGCTTTTCTCTTAGCTTTCTCTTCTGCCAGAAGAGTCAGTGAGCTTCATGCACTATCGGTGGATGATTCTCATTATCGTAGTGTTGGGAACACTATCACCTTCACTACTAATGTGGGTTTTTTAGCTAAGAATCAGGCTCCTAATAAATATCCGGAACCTATTGTTATTAAGGCTCTTCCGTCTTCAGACGGGCGTAGGCCTTTACTCTGTCCTGTTAGAGCACTACGTATCTATAAACAGAGATCTCAGTTTATCAGAAAGGGACGGAAACGTTTCTTTCTGTCTTTGATGCCTAATAGAAAGGACATTTCAGTCCATTCTATTGCTAGATGGATTCAGTTAACTATCCGTACTGCTTATGAAGATTTATCTTCTTCTCAGCAGTCTGTGCTTAAGATTTCTGCTCATGAAGTAAGAGCTCTTTCTACTTCCTGGGCTTATGCTAATAGTGTTGCTATTACAGATTTAATGAAGGCTGCTTATTGGTCTCAGCCATCCACATTTACGAATTTTTATCTCAGAAATATTGAGTCCATTTCTGGAGACCTGCATTGTTTAGGTCCGTTATCTGTTGCTCAGAATGTCGTCCACTAAACAGTTGCAACTATAGTTATGCAGGCTTTCTGTTCCGGCAGTGACTCCGTCCGGCTGCCCTCTTCGCTCTGGGCTGTTTGACCCAGGGCAAGGGGAATGGGGGGGGGGGGGGGGGGGGGCGGGTGTTCCCTTAGGTCACCTGCTTTATAGTGAAAAGCAAGGGAATGCCTCCTCCAAATCAGTATTTCTGAGTCGCTTCCGGGATGGTTTTAAAGTGTAATATTAATGTTTAATTTCATTCATGTCTTATTTTTAAAGTGTAGCTCGGTGTGAAGCATTTGTATATGTCAAGTGTCAAACGGGCTTTAATATACAATACTCGGACACTTTTAAATGATTATAAAGAGTCTCAATTCTCTGGACTACTTTATTTATTGGCCTGCTTTAAAAATAATTAGTATAAGGGTTATACTGGATGTTAATAGAGAACATGAATGTTATTGTGCTCAATTATTAAGGGTAGTGTATCTTTCTAATTTAATATTAAATAAGAAAGATACATGTAAAGCCTAATACTCCTTTTCTCCTTAAGGGGTTACCTCTTTACTATATAGTTGAGCTTATTGGATTTTCCTCTATGTCCTAGGCCCTCCAGCCTGTTTACTATTCAGCTAAGTCTGGGTCATTGGTACAGTATAAAAATGTTAAAAAATTTATAGTAATTTATATATTTTTTATACTTACCAATGACCCAGACGGGGATGGCCCTCCCTGGAGTTGGGAACTCTTGCCTCCCCGCTGAGTACATAGCGCTGACCAGGCACTGCCAGTAAGAATGATAATTGGCGCCAATTTCGGGACGACTGCGTCACTGCGCATGCGCAGTAGAGGCGTACTATGGAGGTCCTTTAGGACATGATTTCTTTTTGTTTTGGATGCAAATTTTGGGGATTAGGGGGCAAAATTTGTGTTTGGCCCTGGTTTTGTTGGAGTTAGCACCAGCTAAGTCTGGGTCATTGGTAAGTATAAAAAATATATAAATTACTATAAATTTTTTAACTTTTTTACACGTCGTACGATAACTCGAGAACGCTTCGAGAGATTTTCACGATATTTTTATGCTGTACCAATGACCCAGACTTAGCTGGTGCTAACTCTAAAAAATCCAGGGCCAAACACAAATTTTGCCACCCAATCCCCAAAATTTGCATCTAAAACCAAAAGAAATCATGTCCTAAAGGACCTCCATACTTTGCCCTTACTGCGCATGCGCAGTGTCAAGGACATTCCGAAATTGGCGCCAATTATTATTCTCTGTTTGGCCCTTCATCAGTCAACATCTCACTGATCTTTGTGCTTGTAAATCTCAGTTTAAAGGATGCCAGACACGTAATTATTGGAGAAATGGTGATTCTAAGGAGGATATAGAAGGAGGAGAGAAAAAAGGAGTGACAAAAAATAATCAGGGCTGTACTTAAAATTTTTTATGAAATTATGTTAAGTTGCCTATTTTCGAGGCATGGGCCTCTTGTTGTCATTCTTGCTATAAAGTTGCACTGCTTATTCAGTGTTTCCTCTCCCCTCGTCTTCTAAGTCCCCCCTTGCTATTCTCCCATGCTTTTGGCATATTTTTGAGAAAGATCATTTCTAAATTCTCTTGGGAGAGTTAGCTTGGTTACAGAATGTATTCTGTTATTTTCCCCATAGTTACGTTTTCACCCATGGGTGTATAAACGTTGTGTTCTGCATCTTCCATCTGATGTTCTGCAGATTCTCCCCTGGGAGTCTCTGTCTTGCATCAGATAGAGTGTAATTTTGATGACTGATTTCGGGCCAGTTTTGTCAGTGCCTGGAATCATGTTTTCTGGTGTTTTTACACTGTTTGTTTACATTGGCAACAGTCTCTTTTGAGGGGGGCTGTTTGCCTTTAGAGTAGTTTATCTCACTATAAGATACATTATTATTATCCGTAAGTGTTGCATTAATTATTTAATATAATTTTAAAATTTTTGACCACACTTAGCCTTGGGATCCATTGGGGCTCAACGTTACTTTTCAGAAACTTGGGCTTCGCTGAAAAAATATTTTTCAAAAATTATTTTGATTTTCAATTGTTTTTTCATTATTAATGGATCATGTTATTATGTATCTTTGTGTTAGGGGTTTGTGCGAGTAACTAGGACTTGTTGTTGACTTTTCACAATGAAAGGATATTGTTCAAATTGTAATAGGAAGAAATCTTCCTCTGACTTTCATGATCATTGTATTAATTGTAGTCGGTGTTCTCGCACTAATCCCTGTTCTATATGTCAATATTGGGATGACAAACATTGGAAACTTGTGTCACGATATGTTGTTAGTGGAGAAAGGGCTATGCCGCCTCTGTCTCCGACGGGTCACTCTACTCTATCAGTTTCTATTTCAGAGGAACAAGAACAGGGTGATGTTTCCATGTTATCTTCCGCAAGTGCGCTTCCGTCGTCACAAATGAATACAGAGCTAGCGGCAAAAGTGCTCATGGAGATAAGACAAATGTCGTCCGCTAGCTCGCCCGCTGTAGCGTCCATTCACCGAATGGTTCGGCAGCCGGGTTCATCCGATGCGGTCCAGGAGGAAATGTTGGGTGATGCGAGCTCTATAAACATTCAACGTGCACACCCAGTGACGGCGGATAGTAGGAGAGATCGGAGGAAGCCTTCGAGTCCGGTTCCTAGCTTGTCCAGGTCCAGCCGGGCTGCGAGCGAGAGAGGCCCCTCTCTCGTACAACAACATCTGGGACCAGATGTTGTGGTACAAAATGTGTCGCAAGCGGAGCACACGTCCGTCGCTCGGGACGCTCCGTTGTATAGGCAGTCCGCGGAGAGGCTTCTTCCTCTCATCAGCGCACAAGACCGCACCTTGGCTACGTGAGCGCCGATATTTTACCAGCTTCGCTGATCAGGGATTCTTCGGCGACCAGGTCACGCCATCCGGTAGCCAGGGACACGAGGCCGGTGGACTCCGGACGTTCGCATAGGAAGAGTATGCGGGAGTCACCAGATGCGGAGCTGCCCTCGGCGAAGCAGCGAAAGACTGCGCCTCCGCAGGCCTCGATGTCGGACGTGCTTGTTCAAATAGCACAACTTATCGCAGCATCCCAGCAACCGACAGAAACGGTGTCGGATCGGGAATTATCCGACGGCGCTGGGTCTTACGCTCCACCGAAGCATCGGGGGCGGACGACCGGGAGCATCATGAGGTCCGACCGGATGGTGAAAGGGATATGGATGACTTGGAGCTATCCCTTTCGGAACAACATAAAGCTGCCGTGGACTTCATCCGGCACTTTCTTCCTCAAGTTGTTCCGTCGGGCCAGACTGCTGCGGTTCCGGACAAGAGAATTATAGCGTCATTGGACTCTGATTTCTTTGAGCGGTTCAGGGACATCGCTCCCGAGTTTCCGTCTCAGTCCAATAATGTTGCAAGAACATTTGAATTATTGAACGACGCTATATTCAAACTTGCTTCCAAAACAGGAAAAGCAGGTTTCTTGTCCGCCAATACTCTCAACCTGCCTTTCATTAATGCAAGGAATAAATTCGATACGGCAGGACAGGGTATCCCGAGAGATCCTCTGCGTATGGACGACGAGGCGAAGACTTAGAATTATCATTACCGTCGTCTGCGTCTATTCCAACCGCGGTGTTGGAGACAACTATTTCGTCTAACAGAGCCAGTTTAGATGCTTTATCTTACGCAGACCACCTTACTAAGGCGTTATCACTGCGTCTTCAAGGGAAAGAATTCCAGGATATACAATCCTCTTTAAGACTTCTTTCAAGGGCAGTAGCTTATTCCACGTGTAACTCCGCCCTTTCAGTGGCAAACCTGGAGTTGGTTAGACATAACGCAGCCCTAGCTACATCCACACTCATGGATAGTAAGGTGAAGAACTCTCTCAGAGTCGCTTTGGTCTCCGGAGAACTTCTCTTCGACGGCAGGCTTTCTGCAATTTACGATAAAATTACTAAGAAAGCTTCGGATTCTCTGCTGTTCAAATCTGCTTCTAAGAAGTCGGACACGGCAGATAAAAGAGTAAGACAGGCACTTCTGGGTCTAATGCGCCCAAGAGAGGTTCCTATAGAGGTTCCAGTGCGTCCTCTTGGTCTTATTCAAGAGACCGCCAAGGCAGCGACTCACGTTCGGGACGTCCTTTGGGCCAGGACAACCGGTCAGATGCCCCGAGGTCGATGGGATGAGGTGCGGGTCGTGGAGGACGTGGTTTCTCCTACCGCAGGCCTAGAAGGTCCAGGAGGTGATGGCTTCAACCTCTATCGCGTGCCGGTTGGCGGAAGGTTGTCGAGTTTTTCACAAGAGTGGGCGTCGATTACGGACAACCCTTGGGTGAGAGGGGTGATTTCGGAAGGTCTAAAGATATCCTTCAAACGAAAGCCTCCATTAACTCGAAGTCCAAAATGGACTCAACTTGCGTCAAATCCGCAGAAAAGAGATGCTCTGTTATCAGAGGTGCAGTCTCTTTTAATGAAGAACGCGGTAGAGGTCGTAGAAAACCAGGAGACACCGGGATTCTACAGCCATCTGTTTCTGGTTCCGAAACCAGACGGCTCGTTCCGTCCAGTCATAGATTTGAGCTGGATAAACAAGCTGATCGTCGCTCCGAAGTTTTATATGGAGACGATTCGATCGGTCAGAGCGAGTATTCGGGTGAACGATTATGCAACAAGCATAGATCTCAAAGATGCGTACTTTCACGTCATGGTACATCCGACATTCAGAAAGTATCTACGCTTCGCAGTCCTAGGGGTGGTGTATCAATTCCGGGCGATGTGCTTCGGATTGAATCTAGCACCTTGGGCTTTCACTCGGGTAATGAACTCGGTAATGATGTATTTCCGAGCTCATTCGTCTGCGGTAACGTCGGCCTACCTGGACGACATTCTTCAGAGGTACGGCAACGAGTTAACGCTTCAGAACGATGTGCAGAATCTGCTTCTATTGCTCCGACGTCTCGGGTTTTATAATAAACGAGGAGAAGTCGGATCTGGTGCCGTCCAAGTCATTCACACATCTGGGAATGAGCTTCGAGACGCACAACAATCTCGTTCGTCTGCCGTTAACCAGAGCGAAATTAGTCAGTTGTTACGCTCGCTATTGTCTGCACGCAGACAAAGTCACAGCGAGGGAGTTCATGAGACTGATAGGTCTGTGCGGAGCCGCTGCGGATCTCATTCCGATGGGGCGGTTACGCACGCGTCCTCTCCAAATTTTCTTGACTCAGAATTGGAGTGTGAAAATTCATTCGCTCGACATAGACGTTCTCTTGTCAGATCAAGTGAAACGAGAGATTCAGACTTGGGCAAACATTCAGTGGTTAACTCAGGGAGTTCCGCTGCAGTTGCCGGATCCGAGTTTTACCATTATGACGGATGCCAGTCAAACAGGTTGGGGTGCATCATTGATCCCAACGGATTCGAGATGCCAGGGTCTTTGGGATCCGCAATTCCTGGGCAAGCACATAAACATCAAGGAAATGATGTCAATTTGGCTTGCGTTACGTCATTGGATGGACATTATTCACAATGCTCATGTCCAAATCCTATCCGACAATACGACACTAGTGGCGTATATACTGAATCAGGGAGGCACTCATTCAATTCCGTTGTTCAATCTAACGGAAAGAATCCTTCTGTTTGCTCTAGAACATCAGGTTCTTCTTTCGGTCCGTCATATACCGGGTCGTCTGAACGTACTAGCAGACTCCCTTTCACGAAAGGGTCGCTTGTTGCCGTCGGAGTGGACTCTCAACAAACAAGTATTCAATCAGATTTGCTACCAATGGGAACGGCCAATGATAGACTTATTTGCGACACATCTCCACAATCAGTTGCAGACGTATGTGTCTCCGTGTCTGGAGCCAAGAGCATTTGCAGTAGACGCTCTGTCGATTTCTTGGGACGGAATGATAGGATATGCGTATCCTCCAGCGCCGTTAATTCAGCAAGTATTGCTAAAGATAAAACAATCTCAATGCAAGATTCTATTGGTAGCATCTCTGTCTTCACAGAGACCGTGGATAAATCTACTCAGGTGTCTGTTGTGGGACCTACCGCGAAAGCTTCCTCCACGGGAGGATCTTCTTTTGCAAGGGAAATCACGTCAACTCCATCACAACCCACAAGGTCTCAACCTTCACGCTTTTCCGTTGTGCGGTCCTTCTTGCATGGCAAGCACTTTACAGGACGAGCAGTGGACGCGATTTCTAACTGTAGGAGGACCTCCTCTTCGCTAAACTATGCGGCTAAGTGGAAGGTTTTTCGTCGTTGGTGTAGGGATCATTCTGTTGATATATTTGATCCCTCTATACCAGACATTGCTAACTTTCTAGTATACTTGTTTGACGAAATCAAACTGCAGCCTGTTACTATTAAGGGTTATAGGTCTATGTTATCTGATACCTATGCACATCATGATAGTTTACAAATTGGATCTAATGTCTCTTTATCTAAGTAAGAAACTTCTTGATAAATAGACCCAGAACTCTTAGGTTAATTCCTAAGTGGAATTTAGCTTGGGTTCTTCTTAAACTGAAGGAAAAGCCATTTGAACCTCTTGGGACAGTAGATTTCAAATTCTTGTCTTATAAGACAGCTTTTCTCTTAGCTTTCTCTTCTGCTAGAAGAGTCAGTGAGCTTCATGCACTGTCGGTGGATGATTCTCATTATCGTAGTGTCGGGAACACTATCACCTTCACTACTAATGTGGGATTTTTAGCTAAGAATCAGGCTCCTAATAAATATCCGGAACCTATTGTTATTAAGGCTCTTCCGTCTTCAGACGGGCGTAGGCCTTTACTCTGTCCTGTTAGAGTGTTACGTATCTATAAACAGAGATCTCAGTTTATCAGAAAGGGACGAAAACGTTTCTGTCTCTGATGCCTAATAGAAAGGACATTTTGGTCCATTCTATTGCTGGATGGATTCAATTAACTATCCGTACTGCTTATGAAAATTTATCTTCTTTTCAGCAGTCTGTGCTTAAGATTTCGGCTCATGAAGTAAGAGCTCTTGCTACTTCTTGGGCTTACGCTAATAGTATTGCAATTACAGATTTAATGAAGGCTGCTTATTGGTCTCAGCTATCCACATTCACGAATTTTTATCTCAGAAATATTGAGTCCATTTCTGGAGACCTGCATTGTTTAGGTCCGTTATCTGTTGCTCAGAATGTCGTCCACTAAACAGTTGCAACTATAGTTATGCAGGCTTTCTGTTCCGGCAGTGACTCCATCCGGCTGCCCTCTTCGCTCTGGGCTATTTGACCCAGGGCAAGGGGAAGGGGGGGGGGGAGGGTGTTCCCTTAGGTCACCTGCTTTATAGTGAAAAGCAAGGGAATGCCTCCTCCGAAGTCAGTATTTCTGAGTCATTTCCGGGATGGTTTTAAAGTGTAATATTAATGTTAAAAATTCATTCATGTCATATTTTTAAAGTGTAGCTCGGTGTGAAGCATTTGTATATGTCAAGTGTCAAACGGGCGTTAATATACAATCCTCGGACACTTTTAAAGAATATAAAGAGTCTCAATTCTCTGGACTAACTTTATTTATTGGCTTACTTTAAAAATAATTAGTATAAAGGGTTATACTGGATGTTAATAGAGAACATGAATGTTATTGTGCTCAATTATGAAGGGTATTGTATCTTTCTAATTTAACATAAAATAAGAAAGATGCATGTAAAGCCTAATACTCCTTTTCTCCTTGAGGGGTTGCCTCTATATTATATAGTTGAGCTTATTGGATTTTCCTCTATGTCCTAGGCCCTCCAGCCTTTTTACTATTCAGCTAAGTCTGGGTCATTGGTACAGTATAAAAATGTTAGAAAATTTATAGTAATTTATATATTTTTTATACTTACAATGACCCAGACGGGGATGGCCCTCCCAGGAGTTGGGAACTCTTACCTCCCTGCTGAGTACATAGCGCTGACCAGGCACTGCCAGTAAGAATGATAATTGGCGCCAATTTCGGAACGTCCTTGACACTGCGCATGCACAGTAAGGGCAAAGTATGGAGGTCCTTTAGGACATGATTTCTTTTGGTTTTAGATGCAAATTTTGGGGATTGGGGGGCAAAATTTGTGTTTGGCCCTGGATTTTTTAGAGTTAGCACCAGCTAAGTCTGGGTCATTGGTAAGTATAAAAAATATATAAATTACTATAAATTTTTTAACTTTTTGGTAGGTGGTTTATGTTGATGGAAGGAAGCTCCCTTTTGGTTGGTGTCGCCATTCGGTTAGTCATTCCAGAGTTATGGACTTTATTTTTCACTTGTCGAACAATAACTTGAAAATGCTTAGAGCAATTTTCATGATTTTTTGGTTGCAAGTATATGTTGATAGAAGGAATCTCCCTTTTCATTTGTGTCGCTGTCCGATTTGTCATTCCAGAGTTATGGGACTTTATTCATCAAAATATAGGCAATTTTCCACGTTGGACTTTGAGCACTTTTCCTGATTTTTTGGTGGCAAGTATTTGTAACCTGACAAGTATACATGTATACTCGTATTGTGTGGTTCCCTCTTGTAATTAATAACGGGTGTATCATGCGCTCATGGCACAGCTGTTTATTAGATTTTTGCTTGTCAGTGCAACAATTTTAAAATCAAATGACCAATGAATCCCATATATTTTTAGCTCGTGTTGTAACATGAAATGGATTTTGAAATGTGCAAGCTATATATTGCCATGCAAAATGATTGAATTTACATTAACCCCTAGCACATGGATATTGAAATGTGAAAATTTATAGCTGCATATTTTCCCATGATGCAACAGGAAGTTAACCAATTCAGCCGTGTTTGACAATGCTTAATGAGCTCTGTCAAACAAGATTAAATTTGTTGAAGTCCTAGTTGCATTATGGGAAAAAATTACTGCTTGAAATTCGATATTTTGACATCAGTGTGTAGAGAGTTAAACAGCCAGATAATGGTGTGACCGCCCTGCAGTGTACTTGTTTTTCTTTCAGTAACATGGCTTGGAGTGGAGGCAGCTTCAATCATTATACATCAAAACTAATGACAATAATATTGAAAAGTGGTGCTCAATCTCGACATCTTCAGCATGTCAGGTCTATTTATAAAGTAAGTGGAAATTTTAATATCATTAACTCCTCACATGCTGTGTGCAGATATTTCTGCCCAGTACTAGGATTCTCTTGTCACTGATATTAGTATAATTTGGATTTATTATTTTCCAAAGTGTGATTTACTGGGATTTCTGGGTTTGATCACAAACGATAACTTCACAAGTGAATTATGCAATCAACAATTGTGTCATGTATCCGTGCTCACAAACGAAGACGCTTGCCGTGGGTGTAATGGGGACTTCATTGTTTTGTTGCTTTTTTTAAACCCTTTACCTAACATGAAAAGCAGACGACACTTGCCAAAAAATTCTTGAATAACTATTATTTTCATTTTTTGTCTCAAAAACATAGCTTATGACCCCTCATTGGAACGAGCTCGATGAGCTCGTTCCAATGAGGGGTCATAACCTATGTTTTAGAGACAAAAAATAAAAAATAATGAAAATTAATTGCCGATTTTTTTAGAATAGCTCTGGCCGGTTTTGGCTGTTACGTTAGGTAAAGGGTTAAATAATATAATTATCGTTAATAATGAAAAGTAATAAACAGAGTAATCACTTGACTGGGCTGGTTACATGAAATAATTCATTCGAGGCGAGGGACTGTATTGTAAAACACTCATGCGCATTCACGCACTTGTATTTGTACAATGTCCCTCACCTCTCATGAATTATTTCACGTAACCAGTCCAGTCAAGCAATTACTCTCTATATTTAATCAAATTTTCCCCCTGTAAATTGAAAGGATTTTTTTCACCAATGATTTCTTGAGTTAAATTTAGATGAATTTTTTATATCTAAGTCATGGCTGCTTCATGTGTATAGCAGCCATGACTAGATTTGAAGAAAGACATCTTGAAAATACTCAGAAGGTTAAGAGTTAATCTCTCTTTTTGGGTGGCTTAGTGGTCCTGGCATTGGACTTCAAACCAAAAGGTCCATAGATTGATCCCCACCAGGAATAACAGGCAAGGCACTTAATCGCTGTATGATGCACTTGTCTTCACTCAGTGCTAACCCTCCATGTGTGGAGTTAGTGTGTTAGAGTCTGACAGTTGCATACCACTGCTTGGTGGTTCTCTCTGGGTACTATAGCTTTCTCTCCCTACAAAACTGTCTGACATGAGGTAATCTAAATTGTCAAAAGTGTCATTGAACCCCAATGAAAGAAAAAAGAAAAAAACTAGACGAGTGATTCAGTAGAATCACAGGCTTTTCCTTGCGTACAAAAACATTAAGCCCTTTGAAGGAATTGTATAAAATTTCAGCCCCCATATCTTTGAACATGCAGGTGTGTATACCGATATTGCCCTGGTTGAAGGGTTAACACAAACGTTAAATGAAAAATCCATTCAACCCATGCATAAAATCACTTGAATTCCTTCAAAACTCATTTTAAAGTGGAAAAAAAAATATGCCAACCCTAAAAAGTCACTCAGTTAGTTCATTGTAATCCTAAATTTCTGTCGGACTTCAACTGTGACTTTGAAACCGATTTTGGAGTTCATGCTTTCAAAATTACCTGTAGAAATAAATATATCGAACATTACAAATGTGGAGCATGTGGCCATTCCGGTTTTGCTTAAGCCTTTATTTCTATTCGATAAATACTTTCCTTTAATTCCATAAGAATTGACATTTCACACCTTTGAACACCGTTGCTGTATGAAATTCCATCAGGTACAGTAATCCTGTCTTTTATAGGAACACTCTAGACAGCCTGATGCAGATTAGACTTGCCAGTGATGGCCATCACTCAACATCACTCAAAATCATCTTCGAAGTGGCAGACTATACTTGCCCGAAAATCCAGATCGACTGCACCCTTGGGGAGAGGTAGTACCTTTGTGAGAGGACCCAACCTCTCACACTGGTCCTCACCCGAGGGTTCAACCGACATCAGCCAAGAGACCATCACAACACAACTGGTGACACCTGCCGAGTACCTGAAGCCGCTCCTCCTTCAACACGCCTAGACATGTGAGAACTAATCATCTACAGTCACTGAGGGTCTAAAGGGGCTTGTCTCCCATACCGTCCCTGCGCACCTTCGGCGCTTTAAACCATTCCGTTAGTAAGAACACTCAGCAGATCGAAACTAAAGCACTGTCTATATGCACGAGGGGCTTTCTTATTAAAAAAAATGTTGGTTAGCCTTCTAAAGTGAAGGAGTGCCTGCGCTGCTCTGTCTCTGCACTGGGCTGGTTTGAAGTTCAAACTTCAAACTTAGTTTAGCAAAGAGGAAGTCCTCCTACAGTTAGAAATCGCATCCACTGCTCGTCCTGTAAAATGCTTGCCGTGCAAGAAGGTCCGCACAACGGAAATACGTGAAGGTTGAGACTTTGCGGGTTGTGATGCAGTCTGCGCGATTTCCCCTGCGAAAGAAGATCCTCCTGTGGAGGAAGCTTCCTCGGCATGTCCCACAACAGACACCTGAGTAGATTTATCCACGGTCTCTGTGGAGACAGAGATGCTACCAACAGAATTTTGCATTGAGATTGTTTTATCTTGAGCAATATCTGCTGAATCAATGGTGCTGGAGGATACGTATATCCTATCATTCCATCCCTCTAGATCGATAGAGCGTCTACTCCAAACGCTCGAGGATCCTGACATGGTGACACATACGTCTGCAACTGATTGTTGAGATGCGTCGCAAATAAGTCTATCATTGGCCGCTCCCATTGGTAGCAAATCTGATTGAATACTCGTTTATTGAGAGTCCATTCTGACGGCAACAAGCGACTCCTCAGTGAAAGGGAGTCGGCTAATACGTTCAGACGACCCGGAATATAATGGACCGATAGGAGAACTTGATGTTCTAGAACAAACAGAAGGATTCTTTCCGTTAAGATGAATAACGGAATGGAATGAGTGCCTCCCTGGTTCCGAATATACGCTACTGCCATCGTATTGTCGGGACAGAATTTGCATGTGTGCATTCTGAATAACGTTCATCCAATGACGTAGCGCAAGCCAAACTGACATCATTTCTTTGATGTTTATGTGCTTGTTTAGGAACTGCAGATCCCAAAGACCCTGGCACTTCGAATCCATTGGGCTCAATGTTGCGCCCCAACCTGTTTGACTGGCATCCGTTATAATCGTAAAACTCTGATCCGGCAATTGCAGTGGAACTCCCCGAGTTAACCACCGAATAGCTGGTGAAGTCTGAATCTCTTGTTTCACTTGATTTGACAAGAGGATGTCCATATCGAGCGAATGAATCTTCACCCTCCAATTCTGAGTCAGAAAGATTTGGAGAGGACGAGTGCGTAGCCTCCCCATCAGAATAAGATCCGCGGCGGCTCCACACAAACCTATCAGTCTCATGAATTCTCTCGCTGCAACTTTGTCTGAGTGAAGACAGTAGCGAGCGTAACAACTGATTAATTTCGCTCTGGTTAACGGCAGACGAACGAGATTGTTGTGCATCTCGAAGCTCATTCCCAGGTGGGTGAATGACTTGGACAGCACCAGATCCGACTTCTCCTCGTTTACTATGAAACCGAGATGTCGAAGCAAAAGAAACAGATTCTGCACATCGTTCTGAAGCATTAACTCGTTGCCGTACCTCTGAAGAATGTCGTCCAGGTAGGCCGATGTCACCGCAGACGAATGAGCTCGGAAATGAGTCATTACCGAGTTCATTATTCGAGTGGAAGCCTACGGTGCTAGATTCAGACCGAAGCACATTGCTCGGAACTGATACATGACTCCTAGGACGGCGAAGCAAAGGTACTTTCTGAATGCCGGATGTACCATGACGTGAAAGTACACATCCTTGAGATCTATGCTCGTAGCATAGTCGTTCACCCAAATGCTCGCTCTCACTGATCGGATGGTCTCCATATAGAATTTTTGAGCCACGATCAGCTTGTTTATCCAGCTCAGATCTATGACTGGACGGAACGAGCCATCTGGTTTCGGAACCAGAAAAAGATGGCTGTAGAAACTGGAGATTCCTGGTTTTCTACGACCTCTATCGCATTCTTCTCCAGAAGAGACTGGACTTCTGATAGAAGCGAGCATCTCTTCTGCAGATTTGACGGAAGCTGAGTCCATCTTGGACTTCGAGTTAACCAAGGTTTTCCTTTTAAGGACAGTTTTAGCCCTTCCGAAATCACCCCTCGAACTCAAGGGTTGTCCGTAATCGACGCGTAATTGGTTGAGAAACTCGACAGTCTTCCGCCCACTGGAACACGATAGAAGTTTATACCATCACCTCCTGGACCTGCGGGGCTTGCAGAAGGAGAAACCACGTCCTCCACAGCCCGCACCTCGCTCCGTCGACCTAGGGGCGTCTGACCGGTTGTCTCGGCCAGTATTACGGCCCCTACCTGAGTCGCTGCCTTGACGGTCTCTGGAGTAAGACCTAGAGGATGCATAGGAACCTCTACAGGAACTTCCCTTGGACATATTCGCCCCAGAAGTGCCTGTCTTACTCTTCTCCGCTGAATCCGACTTATTGGAAGCGGATTTGAAAAGCAGAGAGTCTGAAGCTTTCTTAGTAATCTGATCATAGATTGAGGAAAGCTTGCTGTCGAAGAGAAGCTCTCCGGAAACCGGAGCGACTCTGAGAGAGTTTTTCACCTTACTATCCATGCGCGTGGATGTAGCCAGGGCCGCGTCACGTCTAACCAATTCCTGATTTGCCACTGAAAGGGCGGAGTTATACGTGGAGAATGCTATGGCCCTCGAAAAAACTCTTAAGGAGGTTTGTACATCCTGGAATTCTTTTCCTTCGAGACGTAATGATAACGCTCTGGTAAGGTGATCTGCGTACGATAATGCATCTAAGTTAGCCCTGTTAGACGATATTGTCGTTCCCAACGTCATGGTTGGAATTGACATAGACGAAGGTACAGACAATTCTAGGTCTTCGGCCTGGTCGTCTAGATGCAGAAGAACTCTCGGAATGCCCTGTCCTGCCGTTTAGAATTTATTCCTTGAATTGATGAAAGGCAGATGTAGAGCATTTGCCGATAAGAAACCGGACCTTCCCGTTTTGGTAGCAAGTTTATATATAGCGTCATTCAATAGTTCAAATGTCCATGTGACATTTCTGGACTGTGTCGGAAACTCAGGGACGATGTCCCTAAACTTATCAAAGAATTCTGTGTCCAGTGACGCTATCAGTCTCTTATCCGGCAACGCAGCATTTTGGTCTGGAGGAACAACGTCAGGAAGATAATGCCCGATGAACTCTACGACAATTTTATGTTGTTCCGAAAGGGAAAGGGAAAATTCCAACTCCTCCGTATCCCTTTCGCCATCCTGTCGGACCACTTGTGATTCTCGGTCGTCTGTGTCTGATCCTGCAGCGGAACGTACCGACCCAGCTTCCGCGGATAATTCCTGATCCGACAGCATTTCTGTCGGTTGCTGGGATGCTGTGATAATTTGTGCTATCTGCGATAGCATGTCCGTTACGGAGGCCTGTGGAGCTGCGGTCTTAACGGGATTTAGCCGCTGGAAGCTCCTTGTACGTTGACTCCTGCATACTTCTTTTATGCGAACATCCGGAGTATGAAGACCTCGTATCCCTGGCTATCGGATGGTGTGACCTGATCGCCATGGAATCCCTGGTCGGTGATGCTGGCTGGATATCACTGGTCAAGTAACCAAGGTGCGGTCGAGTGTGCTGCCGTGAGGATGAGGAAGCCAATAGAGCAGTCTCTCCGGACTGTCTATATACCGGAGCGTCCCAAGCGGTGGACGTATACTCCGACTGAGGCCCAGATGTTGTGGTACGAGACAGGGACCTCTCTCGCTCGCAGCCTGGATGGACCTGGACGAGCTAGGAACCAGACTAATAGGCTTCCTCCGTACCATCCTCGGATCCGTCGTCACCCAAATTTCCTTCCTAGACCACAACGGATGAACCTGGCTGCGGAGCCATTCGATGTATGGTCGCTACACCAGGCAAGCTAGCGGACGCCAAAGCCGTCGACCCTACTAGGGACCTCTTAGGCAATTGACGTATCTGCATGAGCACTTTTGCCGCTAGCTCTTCATTTGACTGTGACGATGGAGGCACACTTTTCGAAGACATCATGGAAACATCACCCTGTTCTTGTTCCTCTGAAAAAGAGATTGAAAAACTAGAGTGACCCTGCGGAGAGAGGACCGGCATGGACCTCTCCCCGCTAACAACATACCATGACACACGTCTCCCAACGTTTATCATCCCAATTGACACACACTGAGGAAGAGTTAGTGCGAGTACACTGACTACAATTAATACACTGATCATGAGAATCAGAGGAAGATTTCCTCCCATTACAATTTGAACATTATTCTTTCATTGTGAAAAATTACAAACAGTCATAGTACTCGCACTAACCCTTGAAAACAAAGATACCGTATATCTCCGTGTATAAGTCGCTCCCGTGTATAAGTCGCACCTCCACTTTTCCTTTGATATGCCCCCTTACGCCAGTGACCTTTGTATAAGTCGCACCCCCGATTTGGGTTGAAAATGGATCCGTAAATTTGGGTAAAGGACTGGAAGTATTGATACAGACTGAACAGAGAGGTTTGATGGCTGATTGTATTTGTTTGTATACTTCGTTTTGAGCAAAGCTGTACTTCATTGATACTTTCGATGTACCGTATTTATTAAAAGATATATGTCAACTGTGTTTGTTATTACTCTCGCCAAGGAAAGAAGTGCATGTATTCAACTTCAGGTAGGTACTTTGTTGATACTTTCGACGCACCGTATTTATTAAAAGATATATGTGAACTGTGTTTGTTATTACTCACGCAGGTAAAAGAGGGAATGGTCCAGTGCATGTGTTCAGGTAAGATCGAGGTAAGTTGAATTCAAATGGTAAATCCAAATGTAAAACTACTAAGAAAAAGGCTTTATTTCCATGCCATTTCAGCGAATTGCACGTGCGAACAAATAGGTCATAAAGTCGGGTTGCAACGGAAATTCTCAGAAGTGTGTATGTAAATGTCTGTGCGATACTGTGGGAACAAAACAACTCGGCCCTTCGCCAGCTTGAAATCCGATGTTTGTGTGAATGGAGGTGGGCGTATGTTTAGAAATGTTTTGGGCCACAATATACTGGGAAACTTAACACAAAAGGTGTTAGCACCTTTATGTCTTGAAAATTCCAGTAATTTGAGGCAGAAGAAATGTTTCGCTGTGAAATGGCTGATCCAATCACGGGGGGAATACAGGAGAAGTCTCTCGTGGGCCGACTTCTACTAGGGGCCGAGTTGTCCTGTAGTTTGTGAGGCCGACTTCTCTCGTGGGCCGACTTCTCCGAAATTATTTGGGCCAATTTCTCCCAGGGGCCGAGTTCGCAATGGGCTGGCTTCTCTCATTCCTCACAGGGGCACGTTACAAATGATTTTTAAGCTCCAAGTAATATTTATTGGAAAATCATAATTCGATATCCCACCATCAGTGTATAGTAATGACAATACACTGATGGTGGGTGGGGTATCAAATTATGATTTTCCAATAAATATTATTTGGTGCTTAAAAATCATTTGTAACGTGCGCCTGTGATCCAATAAATCACTTTGTTCTGAGTTTGAAAGCAACAGAATGGAAAAGAAAAGAAAACACAGCTTAAAATACATTTTTTATTCCGCCTTATTTCAATTATTTGCATCAATCATTTGCATCAGTGTAATAAAAGACAACAACAGAATAATATATTTAACAAAATGTTTTCATAAAAGCATAGTGAATAAAAAATACTCGCATCCCATAATATGCAACTTCAGTCAGCTTCAAGTTTGGCAAAGTACAAAACATATAATGGGGCTCTTCGGTATATTATTTTGATCCCTTTCAGTCGAAGTGAAAAGTTTCAAAGGTAGAATACAGTATTTGTCGTAATGAACTGCATAATATAACAATCTTTTTTGTTATATTACGCAGTTCATTTCGATGGATACTATATTCTACTTTTGAAACGTTTCTTTTTGATCATGAGCTACTTCTTTCTGTTATTTCTTTACAGGAAGATGTGTTGGGGGGGGGGGGGGGGTGGCTATTTACAAATATTTCCATAATAATTTACTGGTCAAAAAATAATTCTCCATCACTCTCCTCATCAAACAACTCCCACCATTCATCAGATGTCAGTCCATCATCATACACATCACAATGGAACTGCTTTCATCCTCTAACTCTTCATCACTTTCATCTACTTCACCCAAACCTGCATTCACTTTCTCACAAGCACTACCCACTTCCTCACAAACATCACTCACTTTCTCCAAGACAAACTCACTGTACAACTCATCATCTTCCGTCCCATCCAGCGCATTTGAAATACAACACTTCTTGAACGACTTCACTACCATCTCACAGTCAATTTCATCCCACGACTCTTTCACCCACTTTGTCACCAAACTCAAGGAGGGTCTCTTCAGATTTCCACTCGGGGTAAAAGCTTTCTCTTCCGTATCACACATCCACTCACACCATCTCTTCCTCATATTACCCTTAAATGGCTTGTTCACAAATATTTCCATAATAATTTACTGGTCAAAAAATAATTCTCCATCACTCTCCTCATCAAACAACTCCCACCATTCATCAGATGTCAGTCCATCATCATACACATCACAATGGAACTGCTTTCATCCTCTAACTCTTCATCACTTTCATCTACTTCACCCAAACCTGCATTCACTTTCTCACAAGCACTACCCACTTCCTCACAAACATCACTCACTTTCTCCAAGACAAACTCACTGTACAACTCATCATCTTCCGTCCCATCCAGCGCATTTGAAATACAACACTTCTTGAACGACTTCACTACCATCTCACAGTCAATTTCATCCCACGACTCTTTCACCCACTTTGTCACCAAACTCAAGGAGGGTCTCTTCAGATTTCCACTCGGGGTAAAAGCTTTCTCTTCCGTATCACACATCCACTCACACCATCTCTTCCTCATATTACCCTTAAATGGCTTGTTCAGACACACGTCCAGAGGCTGAAGCACACTCGTCATTCCACCTGGTATCACACCCAAATCACACAGTGCTTGCTTACTTTTCTTTCTCAAACTTTCCCACAGATGACCACGAAAACTATCTAACACTAACAAAGATTTCTTTTTCAACAGTCCACCGGGCCTACTTGCCCACACACTCTCAAACCAGTCCAGCATTCCACTCTCATCCATCCAACCCTTTGGATGCACACGAACGTTGACTCCACTTGGAAATTTCTCTTTTGGCATTGTCTTTCTTTTGAAAATAACTGTTGGTTTTAACTTTGTTCCATTCGACAAACAACACAAAACAACTGTGAAGTGTGATTTTTCATGCCCTGTGGTCTTAATTTGAACAGTCTTAGAGCCCATTTTATTGACAGTCTTTTCTGGGGGCATATCAAAAAACATGGGCACTTCTTCCATATTCCCAATTTGGGATAGTTCATAGTTATGCCTTTCTCTCATGCAAATTATAAATCGCTGAAACTCCATTGTTTTGTCCTCATAGTCTTTTGGCATTTTCTGTGAAATTCTAGTTTTCTCCCTCAATGAGAGACCACGTCTTTTCATAAAGCCACTAACCCATCTGGCCGATCCATTAAAATTTTTACATTTCATCTTGGATGAAAGTTCCAGAGCTTTCAGACGAATCATGCTTCTGGAGACAGGTAAAGCCTGGGCCCTTGTATCCTCAAACCAAGTGAACAGGCCATCCTCTAACTCGGGCTAATTTGCAGATTTACCACGGTTTGCCCTCTTATCTCGTCTGGTTTCTAGGAGAATGTTTTTACTTTCCCTCCAGTCCCGTACTAATTTCTCACTCACTGAAAACTCCCTCTCAGCTGCTCTGTTCCCTTTACTTTCAGCAAAATCAATCACTTTCAGTTTATAACCGGTTTCATAGTTTTGGCATTTTCTTTTTACTCCTCGTTTGGCATCCATAATGTTTAATTTTATCAGCATAATTGCTTACTCAGTATCAGAATAAAGTATATGGCAGATTGCTTTCACCACTGCCTATATATCATTCGGTTGGGGACAAGTTTTTTTAACATCTCTTTGATAAGATAGTTAATATGGCTTACCGGTATTCTTACTTTGGGCAAAAACAACACATCTGCTTGTTGTGAGTAAACCCCCACCCAAACACTGACAGATATTCAAAGGGAGTTTCAGTAATGTGGCATTTATTTGAAGCGAGACAAATACTGATGAAAGGGAAGTAACCACATATTTCTTGTTTCTTCTTCAAAGGGAATTCCCCTTCTAAACACACGTGTTGATTCTGTAAACAAATGGATTGGCTTGGCTTAAATAACTGTTAGCCAAAATGTTTGACATATGGCGATATGCAACTGCGAAATACTCTTGTTGGAAATATTAGTGAGATGTTGGAAACAAAAGGTATTTGAAAGAAATAATAATAACAATTTGGCCATCCGAAATATAATTAATTATGTGCGTTTTCGATTGTCCACATTGAGCACCTGGCGGTATTCATTATTTCCATATCATAATATCAAAATGCATTGCATGTCGTCAGTCACTGAGGAGAAAATAGACAAATAAACAACACATTATCTGATTTTTTTTTTAATTTGACATCAAACGTAATGAACAACTGTAACAAAAAAAAAGAATCTTATTTTTATTTTCTGAAATTGAAAGATACAAAAAAACCCCAAAACAATCAAACTACGTGATATCTGTTGTCAACATGCCTTATCTGAGGCAAGTTTTACATCGATGTGACGCTAATTTAGTTCACATTTTACAGCTGAAAAATAATTACCTTTGTATAAGTCGCACCCCAATTTTGGTCCCGTTTTTCAAAGCAAAAAGGTGCGACTTATACACGGAGATATACGGTACATAATAAAATAATCCATTATAACATTTCGAAAAAATAATTCAAAAACAAAAAATATTTTTATACTGTACCAATGACCCAGACATAGCTGGTGCTAACTCTTAAAATATAGGGCCAAACACAAATTTTGCCCCCCAATCCCCAAAATTTGCATCTAAAACCAAAGAAAACATGTCCTGAATGGCCCTCCACACTTCACCTCTACTGCGCATGCGCAGTGTCAAGGACGTTCCGAAATTGGCGCCATTAATCATTCTAAGTTTGGCCCTTCATCAGTTAACATCTGACTGATCTTTGTGCTTGTAAATCTCAGTTTAAATGATGCCAGACACATAAATATTAGTGAAATGGTGATTCTAAGGAGGATAGAGAAGGAGGAGAGGAAAAATGTGTGACAGAATATTATCAGGGCTGTAACTTAAAATTTTTTAATGAAATTATGTTAAGTTACCTATTTTCGAGGCAGCAGCCATTTTGTTGTCATTCTGATTATTTAGCTACACTGATTTTTCAGTGTTTTCCTCTCTCCCTGTCCTTTAAGTTCCCCCTTGCTATTCTCCCATGCTTTTGGCATAGTTTCTGTAATTATTATTACTAAATTTTCTTGGGAGTTTTAGCTGAATAACAGAATGAATTCTGTTCTTTTCCCCATGTTTACGTCTTCACCTACGGGTGGTTAGGCGTTGTGTTCTGCATCTACCATCTGATGTTCTGCAGTTTCTTCCCTGGAAGTCTCTGTTTTGCATCAGATAGTGTATTTTTGGTAACTGATTCCGGGCCTGGGTGCCTGGTGTCTTATTTTAGTGTTTTTACATTCATTGTTTACATTTACAACAGCCCTCTGTGTGAGGGGGGGATTTCTTGAAAATAATATCTTGATGTTATTTTAATCATAACTAGATACATTATTATTGTTCGTAAGTGTTGAATAAATTGTTTAAAATATTTTTAAAATTTTTGTCCACACTTAGGCTTGGGATCCATTGGGGCTCAACGTTACTTTTCAGAAACTTGGGCTGTTCTGAAAAAATATTTTTTCAAAATATTTTGATTTCAATTATTTTTTCTATATTAATGGATCATATTATTATTATGTATTTTGATTGACAGGGGTTGGTGCGAGTACCAGGACTTGTTTTCTTTTCACATTGAAAGGATTTTGATCAATTGTAATAAGAGGATGTCTTCCTCTGACTTTTATAATCATTCTATATGTGGTCAGTGTACTCGCATTAACTCCTGTTCTGTATCGTATGATTTCGATGACAACATGGGAAGCGTATGTCACGGTATGTTAGTGGGGAATTGGACACTCCGGTCCTTTCCCCGCAGGGTCACTCTACTTTATCAATTTCTATTTCAGACGATCAAGATTAGGGTGATGTATCTGTGATGTCTTCCAACAGTGTGCCTCCGTCGTCACAATTAATGAAGGGCTAGCGGAAAAGTGCTCATGTAAATACGCCAATTGCCTAAGAGGACCCTAGTAGGTTCGACGGCCTTTGACGTCCGCTAGCTCGCCCGGTGTAGCGTCCATTCATCGAATGGTTCGGCAGCCGGGTTCGTCCGTTGCGGTCTAGAAGGAGTTTTGGGGTGATGCGAGCACTATAAATCAACCAAATGCACACCCAGTGACGGCGGATTAGAGGGAGAACGGAGGAAGCCTTTTAGTCCGGTTCATAGCTCGTTCTGGTCCATCCGGACGGCGAGCGAGAGAGGCCCCTCTCTCGTACAACAACATCTGGCCCCAGATGTTGTGGTACAAAATGTTTCGCATTCGGAGCATACGTCCGTCGCTCGGGACGCTCCGACATATAGTCAGTCCGGAGTAGACTGTCAATAAGGCTTCCTCATTCTCATGGTAGCGCACACGACCGCTCTTGGCTACATGACCTCGGATATCCAGTCAGCTTCGCCAGTCAGAGAATCATCGGCGACCAGGTCACACCATCCGGTAGCCAGGGACACGAGGCCTGCAGACTCCGGACGTTCGCATAGGAAAGTGTGCGGGAGTCAACGTACACGGAGCTTCCGGCAGCAGTGCATCGTAAGACCGCTACTGCACAGGCCTCGGGAACGGACGTGCTTTCCTAAATAGCACAGTTTATCGCAGCATCCCAGCATCAACTGAATCTGTCACATATTTTTTATCCGACGATGCTGGGTCGGGACGCTCCGCGGAAGCGGGTACGGATGTCCGAAAATTTCATCCGGTCCGACGGGATACCGAAAGGGATTTGGAGGATTTCGAGCTTTCCCTTTCGGAACAACATATGCTGTTGTGTATGTCATCTGACTTGATCTTCTACAGCTTCTTTCGTCGGACCAGAATGCTGCGATGCTGGATAAGAAACTGATAGCGTCGGTGGACTTAGAAATTTTTGGTTCGGTTCAGGGACATCGTCCCTCAGTTCCGACATAGTCCAATAATGTCACACAAACTTTCGAATTATTGAACGACACTATATGGCCACCACGATTTACTGAGAGGTACCGGTAGGTACCGAGAGGCACCGAGATGTACGGAAAAAAGCTATTTAGAAATTATTTTCACACTAAGTTGAATGCAAACGATATATTTCTTGCATTTTATGCATTTATTTCTGGAAATGTGGCCATTAGTGATGTAATTTATCGCGATAATCACAGTTTGGAGTTATTTATTGAGTAGCGCGGTTGACCTCTCGGCAGATCGTTGTTTTCTCGGCTTGACAAGAGGCACCGAGAGGTACGCAAAAAAGCTTCTTATAAATTATTTTCACAATAAATTAGATGCAAACGGTATATTTAATGCATTTTATGCATTTATTTCGGAGGATTTGGTCATTAATGGTGCAATTTGTCGCGATAATCACAGCTTGGTGTTATTTATTGAGTAGCTCGAATGACCTCTCGGTAAATCGTGTTTTCTCGGTTTGACAAGAGGTACCAAGGGTTGATATGAAGTCCATCTATGGTAACCACACATTCGCACCGTATGTGTGCTTTATTAAGTTGTGTCCACGGACTATCGCCCAATTACAAACAAAATCATAGCACCAAACACACCTACCCTCCTTCCAGATGAGGATGGTGCAGGATGGTGACACACTTTTTTGCACGATAATTGTCAAGAGTCTACGTGGGCCAACCACGCACGAGCTAACGGTAACAACTGGCTCAACATGACGGGCTACCAGTGCCCCTCTTGCATTACATCTCTGTCAGACGTTCTACTTGAAGCTTGCGGGCGAACTGAGTTGCTGCTATGTCCTTTACTCATCGTTTTGAATTCTACTTTTGTTCATGTTACTTGTAGATTATCGCATACTGTCCTGTATAGGATGTTTTATGCTAATAAATGTTATGTTATGTTATGGTGCCTCTCAAGTCACACATGTTGGGCGTGCATGTGTGTTTCGTTGGATGGTTGAGGTGAAACTTAAAACATGTAATGAAAAAATCTACAGCGTCGCACTTTTAGAATCGACCCTATAGGCTATACCTTCATTTAATTTATGGCGTATATATGTACTACGTGAAATCATGTATGCTGTGCACGGTAACAACACTAAATTTGCTCCCGTTTTAAAGGCAACCACCAATATTAAAGGGACCAAGCCCCCCCCCCCCCCCCCCCCCCCCCCCCCCGTCTCTATCTCTATCTCGCGGGGGGAGGGGGGGCACAACAAGATTTTCCGCTACTAGTACGCCACTGAGTAGGCTGAGTCGGATAAGCACATCTAATTAATTAGCGAAATTGTCAGCCATTGGTAACCACAAAATTTAAGAATATACACACATTCTAAATATATTCTCACACCAGTAAATAATTATAATAAATAAAGTAAATAAGTACTGAAATAATTCTGAAAGTTGTCTTTATTATCCATATAGAATAAAAACAAACATTGATAATTTTACTTTACGTTATTTTTTATATACTGTTTGCATTCAATTTAAAATTATTGTGATTATTATCAAATTGCAACATTAATGACCAAATCGCCGAAATAAATGCATAAAATGCATGAAATATACCGTTTGCATTCAATTTATTGTGAAAATAATTTTCAAGAAGCTTTTTTTGCGTACCTCTCGGTGCCTCTTGTCAAACCGAGAAAACACGATTTACCGAGAGGTCAACCGCGCTACTCAATAAATAACTCCAAACTGTGATTATCGCGACAAATTGCATCATTAATGGCCACATTTCCAGAAATAAATGCATAAAATGCATGAAATATATCGTTTGCATTCAATTTATTGTAAAAATAATTTCTAAAAAGCTTTTTTCCGTACTTCTCGGTACCTCTCGGTACCTACCGGTACCTCTCGGTAAATCGTGGTGGCGCACTATATATATATTATTATTATATGCTTGCTATAACCAAGCATTTCTGGTTTCTTGTTCGCAAAGTTACGGAGATGTCTTTCAAAAGTGTGCCTCTGTCGTCATAGTTAATGAAGAGCTAGCGGCAATAAGTGCTCATGGAATATGTCTAGCGCCTAAGAGATCCCTTGTAGGATCGACGGAGTGACATTCGCTAGCTCACCCGGTGAAGCGTGCATTCATCGAATGGTTCGGCTGCCGGGTTCGTCCGTTGTGGTCTAGGAAGGAGATTTGGGTGATGCGAGCACTAATTACTTTAGTACTCACCCAGTGACGGCAGATTGAGGACAGATCGGAGGAAGCCTGTTAGTCCGGTTCCTGGCTTGTCCAGGTCCGTCCGGGCTGTGAGCGAGAGAGGTCCCTCTCTCGTCCAACAACATAGGGGACCGCATGTTGTGGTTCAGATATTTTACATTAGGAGCATATGTCTGTCGGTCGGGACGCTCCGTTATATTGACAGTCCGAGAGACTGTCGATAATGCTTCCTCATCCTCACAGCAGGGCACACGACCGCACATTGGCTACGTGACCTCGAGTATCCGATCAGTTTCGTCATTCAGTGATTCCACGGCGAATAGGTCACGCCATCCGGTAGCCAAGGGACACGAGGCCTATACACTCCGTTCGCTCGCATATTGGTAGTATGCACGGGGTAACGATCACGGAGCTTCCTGCGGCAATGCATTGTAGGACCGCTTCTCCTCAGGCCTCAGTGACGGACGTGCTATCCGAGTTAGCACAGTTGTTTCACAGCATCCCAGCAATCGACAGTTTCTTACTCGAATCAGGAATTATCTGACGGCGCTGGGTCGGTGCGGTCCGCGGTTGCATCAGGTACGGACGACCGAACGCTTTATAGGGTCCGACAGGATGGCGAAAGGGATTCGAAAGATTCCAGTTTTCCCTTTCGTAGCATCGGAAGCTGCCATTCTTATCTTCTGGCATTATCTTCCAGTGATTGTTATTTCGGACTACAATGCTGCGATGTTGGATAAGAGACTTATAGCGTCATTGGACACGGAATTTTGGATCGGTTCAGGGACATTGTCCCTGACTTACCGACACAGTCCAATAATGTCATTACAACATGTGTTTTATTATTCGACGCTATATATGCATATAAGCCTGCTACCAAGCATGATAGTTTAGTTTCTTGTCCGCAATGCTCATTTCTGCCATTTTATCATTTATACGAATAATTTATTTTGGCAGAGCAGGGCATACCGAGAGTTCATATGCGTCTAGACGGCGTGGTTAAAGACTGGAAATATTCTTTTTCGCCGTCTATGTCTTTTCCAACCACAATGTTGGAAACGACAATGATGTCTAGTAGACTTAACTTAGACGCTTTATTATACGTAATCCACCTTACTGAGGCGTTATCATTACGTCTTCAAGAAAAGATTTACGGAATATTATTCTCAATGTGATTTCTTTTGAGGGCAGTAGTTTGTTCACGTATAACTCTGCCCTTCAGTGGCTGATTGGAGTTGGTTAGACGTGACGCAGCCCTAGCTACATCCACGCGCGTGGATAGTAAGGTGAAGAACTCTCTCAGAGTCGCTTCGTTCTCGGAGAAGCCTCTCTTCGACGGCAACTTTTCGGCAATCCATGAATTGCTTGATTTACACGTTCTCTTGTCTATCTAGTGTTACAAGAGATTCAGACTGGGGCAAACATTCGGTGGTTGACTCAGAGAGTGCCACTGCAGTTGCCGGATCCGAGTGTTATGATTATGACGGTTGCCAGTCAAACAGATTGGGATATAATATTGATTCCAACGGATTCGAAGTGCCAGGGTCTTTGGGTTCCGCAGTCTCTAAGCAAGCAATTATCTTCCGCGGAATAATGTTTTTTAGGCTTGCTTTATGTCATTGCATGAACATTATTCAGAAACGCATGTCCAAATCCTGTCCGTTAATTCGACAGTAGTGGTGTATCTCCGGAACCAGGGAGGCACTCATTCGTTTCCGTTATTCAATTTAATGGAAAGAATCCGTCTGTTGGTTATAGTACATCAAGTTCTGTTTCGGTCCGTCATATTTCAGGGCGTCTGATTGTTTTACCGGACTCCCGTTCACTTAGGGGTCGCTTGTTGCCGTCAGAATGGACTCTCAACAAACAAGTATTCAATCAGATTTGCTATCTATGGGAGCGCCCAATGATAATTTATTTACGACACAGCTTGCTAATCAATTGCAGACGTATGTGTTGGCTTGTCCGGATCTCTGAGCTAATGTTGTTAACGCTCTATTGATCTAATAGGACGGAATGATAGGATACGCGTATCCTCCGGCGCCGTTGTTTCAGCAGGTATTGCTAAGATAAACAACCACAATACATTTCTGTTGATAGCATCTCTATCTTCACAGAGACCGTGGGTAATTTACTCTGATGTCTACTGTGGGACTTAACGCGAAATCTTCCTCAATGAGAGGATCTTTTTTCGCTGGGTAAATCGTGTCATCTTTATCACAACCCGCAAGGTCGCAACCTTCACGTATTCCGTTGTGTGGTCCGTATTGCATTGTAAGCATTGTACTGGACGAGCTTTGGACGCGATTTCTTACTATAGGAGATCCTCTTCTTCGCTATTCTATGCGGCTAAAGTGGAGGCTCTTCCGTCGTTGGTGTAGGGATCACTATGTTCATATTGTTGATCCCTCCATACTACTCATTGCAACTTTTTAGTATACTTGTTTGACAAGATCTACTGCAGCCTGTTATTATTAAGGTTATAGGTTTATGTTACCTTATACCTATGCACTCTATGATAGTTTACAATTGAGTCTTATGTCTCTTTATCTAAGTCAGTTAGTAACTTTTTGATAAATAGACTTAGAATCTTTAGATTAAATTCCTATATGGAATTTAACTTCGGTTCTTATTTAGCTAAGTAATCATTTGAGCCTCTGGAAACAGTAGTTTTCAAATTCTGACCTTTTAGACAGTAATTATGTTGGCTTCTCTTTTACTGAAGAGTCAGTGAGTTTCATGCACTATCGATGGATGATTTTCACTTTCGTAGTTTCGGAATCACTACTTCCTTTACTATTTAGGTTGGATTTTTGCATAAGAGTTAGGCTCCTAATATCCAGAACCTATTGTTATTAAGGTATTTCCGTCTTCGTACGGGCATAGGCCTTTACTCTGTCCGGTTAGAGTTTATGTATTTATAAACAGATATCTGTTTATTACTACGGGTGTAAGCTTCTTCTGTCTTTGATGCCTAATAGAAGGACGTTACGCTCCATTCTATTGCTAATGGATTCAATTAACTATCGGTACTGCTTATAGTATATCATTGACTCAGCAGTTGTGCTTAAGATTTCGGCTCATGAAGTAAGAGTTCTTCTACATCTTGAGCTTACATTAATAGTGTCGCTATTATAGATTTTTGAGGCTGCTCATTGCGCTCAGCCATCCACATTCATGAATTTTTATCTCAGAAATATCGAGTCCATTTCTGGAGGCCTCTATTGTTAGGTCTATTATCTACTGCTCAGAATGTCATTCACTTAACAGTTGCTACTATAGCTAGGTAGGCTGTCTGTTTCGGCAGTGACTCTGTTCTGCTGCCCTCTTCGCTCTGGGCTATTTGACCCAGGGCAAGAAAAGGTGGGGGGGGAGGGTGTTCCCTTGGGTCACCTGTTTTACCATGAAAACAAGGGGATACCTCCTCCAGAGTTAGTAATTCTGAGCTGTTATTGGGATGGTTGTTTAGTGAGTAGTTATGTTTTCAAAATTCATTCAAGTCTTAGTTTTTAAAGTATAGCTTTTGAATATAGCACGTGTCAACGGACATGATATGCAATCCTCAGACACTTTTAAGGAGTATAAGAGTCTCTATTCTCTAGACTTACTTTATTTATTGGCTTACTTTAAAAATTATTAGTATAAGGATTATATTGGATATTAATAGAGTACATGGATGTATGATGCTCAATTTTGGAAGGTGTTGTATCTTTCTAATTTATCATAAATAAGAAAGATACATGTAAGGCCTATTTCTTCTTTTTCCCTAGAGGGGATGACTCTATTTTATATTATTGAGCGTATTCCATCTTGCTCTATGTCCTTGGCCCTCCAGCTTTTTACTATTCAGCTATGTCTGGGTCATTGGTACAGTATAAAAATGTTAAAAAATTTATAGTAATTTCTATATTTTTTATACTTACCAATGACCCAGACGGGGATGGCCCTCCCAGGAGTTGGGAACTCTTGCCTCCCCGCTGAGTACATAGCGCTTACCAGGCACTGGTTATTAGAATGATTAATGGCGCCAATTTCGGAACGTCCTTGACACTGCGCATGCGCAGTAGAGGTGAAGTGTGGAGGGCCATTCAGGACATGTTTTCTTTGGTTTTAGATGCAAATTTTGGGGATTGGGGGGCAAAATTTGTGTTTGGCCCTATATTTTAAGAGTTAGCACCAGCTATGTCTGGGTCATTGGTAAGTATAAAAAATATAGAAATTACTATAAATTTTTTAACTTTTCAAAAAAATTTCAGAAGAGCCCAAGTTCCCAATGGGAACATTGAGCCCAAATGGATCCCAAAAAAGCCTAAGTGTGGACAAAAATTTTTTAAACCATTTCAAAAAATTAATGTAACACTTACGGACAATATTAATGTATCTTGCTATGAACTGAACTAAGCAGAAGACAAGTTATCACTATAAGAAGTAACCGTTGTCAACGTAAACAAAAAGTGTACAAAAACCGGAAACATGACTCCAGGCACTGATAAACATGGCCCGAAATCAGTTATCAATTTAAACACTTTCTGATGCAAAACAGACTTCCAGAGAAGAAACTGCAGAACATCAGATGGTAGATGCAGACCAAAATGCCTAAACACCTAAGGGTGAGGACGTAACCATGGCCAAAAACAGAATATTTATTCTGTTACCAAGCCAAAACTCCCAAGAAATTTTAGTAATCAACATTACAAAAAATATGCCAAAAGCATGGAAGAATAGCTAGGGGGGAATAAAGGAAAGGGAGAGAGGAAACACTGATCAAACAGTGGTATTTTCATAGCAAGAATGACAACAATAGGCCCATGTCCCGAAATTAGGGAACATGAAATAATTTCGTAAAAAAATTATAAGTTACAGCCCTGAACATTTCCTGCCCCTGTTTCTTCCTCTCATCCTTCTATTTCCTCCTTAGATCCACCATTTCTCTCGTAATTATGTGTCTGGCATCATTTAAACTGCGATTTACAAGCACAAATATCAGTGAGATGTAACTGATCTGAGTGCCAAACAAAAAATGATAATTGGTGCCAGTTTCGAGACCTCCTTGACACAGCGCATGTACAGTGGAGTAAAAGTATGGAGGACCATATAGGACATGTAATTTTTGGTTTTTGATGCAAATTTTGGGGATTGGGGGGCCAAATTTGTGTTTGCCCCTAGATATTTAAGAGTTAGCACCAGCTAAGTCTGGGTCATTGGTACAGTATAAAAATACTAATTTTCTGGACTTGAATATTCTGGTTGTATGATGTTGTCCCCAACTCTGCCCCTCAAACTGATCCTAAACAGGGACAGCCCGGGATCTTTATATGTATGTCATTCCACTATTATTACTGAGTACAGTGATGTAACATATGTTAACCCATCGTTTGTCTGTTATGAGATCTAGGAATGACTACGTTTGGTGGCCATTTTGGACACATTGTGGGTAAAATCGAAATTTCTTTTGAATTTATGATAATGATAAATTACATTCTTACTATTCCGACCATTACTGGTGTTTTACTAATTCACAGTGCTGAGATTACTAGAGCTGTAGGTTAACCGAAACCGAACCAAGGTTTTTAGTTTTTTTAAAAAACCGAAACCGAAACCGTCGACATCCCGTAATCTAAGGTTTTCCTTTTTTATTAAATACTCTCTTGCTGCAGAAATTCACAGAATGTAGCCATCCCAGACTAGTGAGAGTACCCAGACACTGCCAACGGCAGTGTCTGGATACTCTCACTACTCTGGTAAGGCTACATTCTGTGAATTTCCGACATTTCAGTTTAGTTGTGTTTGCAGCTTTCCTCAAGTTGCGTGCAGGTGTCAGACCTCGAAAAATGGCCAAGCACAATAAAAGTTCTGTATATTTAGGTAATTATTATATTGGCCTTCCTGATTCTTCATGTATTATAGCTTATTTCGGGCATGCATTGAGTTTCACTCAATTTCACTGCCATTCAGTTATGATTCCAGACATAAGAATGAGTTTTATTGAATTTTATTTGGCTTCATGAACAAACCGAAAACCGAACCGAACCGAGGTTTCACTCCACCTGAAAAACCAAAACCGAAACCGAACAAGAAATTTAAAAACCTACAGCTCTAGAGATTACAGGCCAGGATGTCCGACTTTCAGGACTATTTTTAATGTATTGAAAAATTTTGGCAGAAAGAAATAATTTTGGTAAACCTTTGTTACCAGTTGGTTATGGAAAAGTTAATTTATGACAAATCTGAAAATTCCAGGTCATTAGCCCATTCAGACCAGGACATATTGGTCAATGAAAATCTGGGTGTTTTTTTCCATGTTTGGCTGCCATTTTGGACACAATGTGGATGAAATCGAAATTACTTTTGTATTTATGATAATGATACATTACATTCTTACTATCCAGTCCATTACTGGTGTTCTGCTAATTCACAGTGCCAAGATTGTAGGCCAAAATGTTAAATTTTCGGCCCCATTTTTTATGTTTTGTACAATTTTGACAGGAAAAATAATTTTGGTAAATTTTTGTTATGAGTTGGGATTGGAAAAGTACATTCATGACAGATCTGCAAAAATTTCAGGTTATTAGCCCATTCAGACCAAAAGATATTGGTCATTGAAAATTTGGGCATTTTTTTCAATGTTTGGCCCCCATTTTGGACACATTGTGAATGAAATCGAAATTTATGATAATGATACATTACATTCTTACAATTCAGTCCATTACTGGTGTTCTGCTAATTCCCAGTGCTGAGATTGTAGGCCAAAATGTTTAATTTTCAGGTCTAAGTTTGATGTTTTAGAATATTTGGGCATAAAAAATAATTTTGGTAAACATTGGTACCAGTTGGTTATGGAAAAGAGTATTTATAACAAATCTGTGGAAATTTCAGGTCATTAGCTCCTTTGGACCAGAAAATATTGGTCAATGAAAATTTGGGAATTTTTTTCCATGTTTGGCAGCGAATTTGGACACATTGTGAATGAAATCGAAATTACTTTTCCATTTATGATAATGATACATTACATTCTTACTATTCAGTCCATTACTGGTGTTCTGCTAATTCACAGTGATGAGATTGCAGGCCAAATTTTCGATTTTCAGGCCTATGTTTGATGTTTTGGAATATTTTGGCAGAAAAAATAATTTGGTACATTTTTGTTTCCAGATAGTTATGGAAAAGTGTTATTGTGACAAATCTTTGAAAATGTCAGGTCATCCACCCATTTGGACCAGGAGATATAGGCCCATGAAAAATTGGGCATTTTTGGACGGTTCTGGCAGAAGAAAGTTAATGCCTGAAGTGAAAAGCTTATTGTCAAGACAAAGTATAGCCTTCTATGATTTGTGAAGTTTCAACGAAATCTGTAAGAGCATTCTCGAGAATTCCGCTCTTGTAAATTGTGGGAAGAAAGAAAATAATTTTTTCCTGTACAATAACAAATGTCCTTTCCTTTTAGGAAAAGCTAAAAAATCTCCTTTTTCGATAGGTCACCTTCCATACATAGTGATTTTGCCCTTTAAAATTCAATTTTTGTGATCAATACATTGGCCAAAAATTGTCATAATTAGGCCTATAAAAATATTTTCTTGTTTCTCGGGCAATTTTTCCTCAATTTTATGATGAGGGAGGGAGAATATTTTTTTTGTTTATTCACAAAATAGTTCTGAAAGTGGTTGGAATTAGAAATATAACTACTTACACTATTTTGTGGCAAACCAATGTTTTCAGCAGTGAAAATTTCCCATAATGTAGTTGAAAACTTATCCAACTATGTCTTGTTTGACAGAGCTCTGTGAGCTCTGTCAAACAAGGTATAGTAGGTTAAACATTTGTCCTACAAGTGCAAAATAGTGCCATAGAAGAGATTTCCAAGTGAAAAAAAGGATGATGAGGAAGATTTTCTGTGATGAGGGAGGTCTTGAGAAACAAGAATTTTTTTTAATAGTCTTATATAAAATGTGTATATGATGCAGATAATTTGCATAATAGGGATTTCATAATATACCTGAACATTGCAGGCATTTCACAAAATAACTCTGTGACTAAGGAATTCTACCAATTTACCGATATCGCAAAGGATTTCTTGAAATCACTGATGCAAAGATGCACAAACAAATTTTAAGGACCAAAAATAATTTAGCACTCTAGTCTACCAGTTAAATGACAAGTGATAGAAAGTTATTTTCAGATGTTATATTATTTAATATGACAAGTACGAAGAGAAATTGGAACAAAATATAACATAGAAAACAGTGATGTCACCTTTCATTCAAACTTTGACATTATAACATGACAGTAAGATTGAAAACTGTTTTAAGTATGTACATTCAGAGGATAGCGACAACAATGGTAATTCAGTTGAGATGTCACTCTTCAGACTTTGACATTGTTAGAGGCATTTAACTCCTTGCATGCTGCTGGCAGATATTCCTGTCCAGGACAGGACTTTTGTTGCCATTGAAATATGTATAATTTGGGCATATTTAATCTAATTTCCACACTGTAAATTGAAAGGATTTTTTCACCAATGATTTCTTGAGTTACATTTTGATGACTTTTACATCAAATCTAGTCATGGCTGCTTCACAAGCAGCCATTCCTAGATTTGATGACAAATATATTGAAAATACTCAGCAGGTTGAGTTCAAGAATTTTTTCCACAGATTTTCATAGTTATTGTTCCATAGAAATGCATCAATGCCTGGTCATGTTAACCCTTTACCCAACACACACAATATAAAACTTTATTTTAATTTTTTTTTTTTTTTTCAAATTTTCAAAATAATTATGTATAAAAAAAAAAAAAATCATTTGTGGCTGCCCACCCGCTTTCCCCCCAGAATGAGCCTGTCATGCACATTCCAATGAAGGGAGTGACATGATATGGTTTTCCTGACAATTTTTTACAAAATAATTTTTTTTCAACTGCTCACTTTGTAAATTCAGTAGACAGATGCAGCCGATTCATTAGGCAAAGGTTAACAAGTACAGTCAATAAGAGGAATTTTTGAGTTATAATGCATACTCACTCTGCAGGAAGTAGTCGTTTTGGTTCCTTGTCTCGGAATTCTCACCTAACATGAAAAGCAGGCGACACTTACAAACAAAATTACTGAATAATTAATTTTTTTTTCATTTTTTGCGTCAAAAACATAGCTTATGACCCCTCATTGGAATGATCTCAATGAGCTCATTCCAATGAGGGGGCATAAGCTATATTTTTGTGCGTAACGCTGGCCAGTTTTGGCCGGTACGTTGGGTAAAGGGTTAAATATGCTAGAAATAAGATCCTTGGAGTTATCACAGAGTTTTAACAACTCTGTTTTGAATGTTTTTTTGCAGTTGTCCAATACCATTGTGGTATGAACTAATACCACACTGACGTTAATAGTTTGTGTATACTGAAGGCATGCTGGGATGGTACTGAGTTCTTGCCCCCCCTCCCCCTCCCCCCCCAAAAAAAAAAACGAAAAAAAAACACCAAAACACTCCCTTTAGCAGTGTTAAACTGATAGTCCACTTTTTACATAAGCATTAGCAAGTACAGTCAATAAGCGAGAGGAATTTTGGAATTATAATGCATACTCGCTCTGCAGGAAGTAGTCATTTTGGCTCTTTGTCTCAGAATTCTCACTGGCTAATTCAACTTGTGTAATAATTATTAAATATGCAGACTTAGAAATAAGATCCTTGGTGTTATCATCACAGAGTTTGACTCTGTTTTAAAAGTTTGTCTGCAGTTGTCCAATACCGTTGTGGTATGAACTAATACCACTCTGATGTTAATAGTTTGTGAGTACTGAAGGCATGCTGGGATGGTACTGGGTTCTCACCCCCCCCCCCCCCCCCCCCCCCCCTATCCCCCTTTAGCAAGTGTTTAACTGATAGTCCACTTTTTACATAAGCACTCTTTATGTTGATCAATTCTTCAAGAATATTTAACTCTGTGCCTTCTGCCGACAGAATTTTCTGCCCCAATATAACTAAACTATATATTCTACCAGATGTGCAATCAAATCGAGCTTAACTCTTAACGCAATGAATCATGCACATCTGCCTGCATAATTTACAAATTTAGCAGTTGGAAAGACCCTTTCAAAAATTTTCTACAAAACCATGTTTTTATGTATTTCGTTCCTCAGTCCTGGGAATTAAGAAAATATTGCGACGGCACACAACTGCCGCCGTAAAAAAATCTGCGACGGCAAATTTTTATCAGCGACGGCACTTTTCAATTGACTTGTTTTGATGACTCAAAGTGAATAATAATCGTTAATCAGAACAGCTGCATTCATGTAGACAATAGGTCATTGACGGGTGGTCAATTGGACATGCTGTAGTTCGATTAAGTGATCGATCGATTGATTGACTGGTTGTCCTGTTTAATTTTAAACGCCAGTACTCACATCCACGCATCAGACAGCCTATCGGTTTTGACAGTAACTGTTGGAGACAGAAATATTTGCATTGCACCTACACCTGTCATGAACCTGGGGCGAGTTAACTCGTACCCACTAAACACAACAAGAATTTTGGTCCAACTCACTCTTATTTTATATGAGCAATGCGTTTACTTTTTTATTGAACTGATTGATTGTTTTCCAATTCAGCTTCGTAAAGACTGTACAGTTCACACACGCCACGCCATACATGGAGAATGCTAATATTAAAATAGAACATGACCACGTGCTCCATTGTGTTTTACATCAGTGACCAATAGAACTGCCGCGTCGTCCCAGTACACTAATTTAGCCTACTTTTATAGAACGACCAATTTGATTGGTTGTGTTTATGAATGATGTGACGTCAAGGGGAATTGCCCAGGAATTCCAGTGGTATTTTAAACGTGTATTCAGTCAACAACGGGGTTCTTTCAAAGAGCACAACTAAATGACAAACAACTGGTTACGAACACTTTTTCAACAACATACATTTTGTACAATCTTTCTTTCAAATTAATAAATATTGGATATCTCCACAAATATTGATTTTATAGACCAGTTACGCCTATAAAACATAAGTTATGTGGGGTTGGATGATCAATTCTGACGGACTTCAGGTGTTTGGGACACGTAAAAAATATTAGGGCGGACATTTGCGACGGCAAGAAAATGCTGCCGTCATGCTCCACGGGGGCGGCATTTGCGATGGCATTGCCGAATGCCGTCGCTAATTCCCAGGACTGTGTTCCTTGAGTGCAAGAAGGTTTTGCAAAGCTAAAGCATTGCAAAACCTTTTTGCAAGCAAGAGACAAATTTATCAATTTTATTATCTTGGGTAAAATATCAGACATAAACCATTTAAGTTTTAGATAGACTTGTTATTTTTTTATGTTTGCATGAGTTATAAAAAAAAGTATGTGGGAGGACATGAGAAACTGATTTTTAACTTTTTTAGGCCTTATCTTTCTTAGAGATACGAGTAAATTTTTTATATGTCAGGCTTGGCAATTTCAGGAGAGCAATTTTTTAGCTCTCCTTACTGCCCTCCTGAAAGTATTAAGGAGAGCGAAAAATTGCCCTCCTAAATATTTTGGTCTGGGATGATTGAGATTACATGTATTATGCTCACATTAAATTTTGGTTTTAAAGCAAAAATGTAATTTAACTTCGAAGTCACATAACATCACGTAATTTCATTTTGAAAGTGGTTTAGTGGTAAAAGGTAATGGCTGCAACCATACCCAAACATAGTTGCAATCATTTGAAGCAAAATGGGTCACAGCAATATTTTTTTTTTTCTGTCAGTTTCAAGTTCAACAACTGACATCACAGTTTGAGGGGTAATTATTCAAGGAATATTGACACAATAATATACTACCATTACTACTATCCTGTCACTTGAAGCACTTGCGCCAGGATGTGACTGTAGATTCAAGCAGACCTGTTGTCCAAGAAAGTCATACGCCTATTACTACCACCTTCAACCCCCCTTGGGGGTTGAAGGTGCTAGTGGTAGGCGTATGACTTTCTTGGACAACAGGTCTGGGTACACACACAGGTCTTGTCAAGTGTGTCTTCGGTTGTTGAGTGAGACATCTAGATGTCTAAGAGATTTCGCTTTACCTTAGTAAAGTTAATAAAATCACTGATGTAGTCTGTTGGTTTCAGTTTCAATGAGTTCGTTCAACTGGATACTTAAAATGCTGTGTAAAGCTAATTGCTCTCCTAAGCTGATTGAGGAGAGCGATTTTTTGCCCTCCTACATTTTTCAGAATGCCAGGCCTGATATGTTCTTTTTATCTTTTTATAGAACCGAATGGAAACTCTTTGTGCAATACTGAAAGAAAAACTAGGCTCAACAATATCATTTCAAAAGCCAGAAGTAAGTCTGTATTAATTTGTTTGGGGTGATTTTTAACTCACCTGAATGAAACCCTTGACGTATTTTAGTGATCACTTTCTGTCTGTCCATTTACAAAATCACCATTCAAATTTTATAATTTTTTTAATTTTTGCCCACAATACCCCTCATTGGAATGAACTCATCAAGCACATTCCAAATAGAGGCCATAAGCTATGTTTGGGAGGCACAAATGAAAGTATTTAGTTTGTATCCAGTTATTATCCACCCCTGCAAGGGAGGGTTATAGTGAAGAGCTCCGTCCATCTGTCTGAACTTTGTTTATGGTATCACTTGAACAACACTTAACAGATTTCAATTCTTTTTGGAATGTGTCTTTACTGCAACAATGTCTACGTCAAGTTTGATGACCACTGATATCTCTTAAAAATTGTGGGAGTTATGGATCTTTGTTATAAAATATCCTGCAAATTTTATTTATGGCATAACTTGAACAATAGTTAACAGAGTTTCAATTCTTTTGGGTATATGTCTCAATAGCAAGAATGTCCACGTCAAGTTCGATGACCGTTATCCGATGAAAATTATGGGAGTTATTGCCCTTTGTTTAATAAAGAATATTGTGTAATGCTTGTTTGTGGCATAACTTTAACAATAAAAAATGAATTTCAATTCTTTTTGGCATATGTCTCTATAGCAACAATGTCTACCTCAAGTTCGACAACCACTGTTATCCGAAGAAAATAGTTGGGAGATATTGCCCCTCCCCCTCCCCCCAACCGTGTCATTTAGGCAATTTGTTTTGAAGGATTGAGAGTGATTACATGCAGAAAAAGAAATTCACTCCTATGACTCTCCCCCGACCAGTCAGTTAGGCCACAAAAATTTGTTTTGTTCCAAGATGGGTTTGGCCAGATTTAGAGTGATTTTATGCGGGGAAAAACCCACCTATGGCCCCTCCCTAATTGGAAGGTGCAGGGGGGGAGTGGGGGTTGAGGGGGGCGGGGGGGGGGGGGGTAAGCAGCACTTGGCGATGCAGGCCTCTGGTTCAAGCTTTGTGATTAGATAAATTCCTCTTTCCTTTCAAGACTCTGCAGTAAATAAATTTCTACAATCTAATTAGGAATGAGTTTGCTTTTTATGTGTACCCATACTATGTTACTATGTATGGTACACATGATGCCGGCATCCGGGGTGACCATCCGTCGTTCGTCCATCCTTTGTCCGTCTGTCTAGGCGTCTGTTTGTCCGTCCATCTGTCCGTCCGGCGTCCAAATCCATTTGTTTGGCATTCGATAACTTGAAAAATATTGCTTGGATTGTCAAGTTACTTTATATTTGTGTTCAGGTTACTGATGTGCCGAGCTGTATAGTTTTTGGTGTAAATTGGATAATTTGATCCTGAGATATTGACCCTTTATCCTTCAAATTGAAAATTCCTCCAATCCCTTTGGCATTCGATTACTTGAAAAATATTGTTTGGATTGTCAAGTTACTTTATATTTTGTGTTCAGGTTACTGATGTACCGAGCTGTATAGTTTTTGGTGTAAATCTGTTATTTTGATCCTGAGATATTAACCCCCTTTATCCTTCAAATTGAAAATTCCTCCAATCCCTTTGGCATGAGATAACTCAAAAAATATCAATCCGATTGTCATGTTACTTTATATATTTATTCAGGTTACAGATGTGCTGTGCTGTACATTTTTTTATGTAAATCTGATAATTTACTTCGGAGATATTAACCCTTTATCCATCAAATTAGACACTCCTACAATCCATTTCTATATGTACCCATACCTTGTATGGTGTACATAATGTCAGCATCCGTGGTGGCCCTCCGTCATACAGCTTTCTACTAGTTGTGCGTATGGGTACACATCTGACGATTTCATCGGCCTATTTTTTAGTCTTTCTGTCCTTATGATGGTTAGATGCTGTGATCCATTTTAGCCCTAACCCTTTTTTACCCTATACATAATAATCCCAAAACACACCAGAAAACTTGCCATTGAAACTTTTTTCTTCTTTTTTCTCAAAATGTAGCTAATGCCCCATTAGAATGAACTCATTTAGCTCATTCCAATCAAGGGGTTATTACAGTTAAAACTAGAAGTCCTGTCACGAATAGTGCAGTTATGTAGGCTTAATTGCGCGTTGGAATTGCGCGCAATTGCCATATCGAATGGCATCCAAAGCACGACAGGTTCTCCTGGTTACTCATAGCAAACACATGCAATGTTTCTGCCAATGGACCTCCGGGTTACCTGGAGGTCCATTGGCTGAAACATTGCTTGTGCACAGGCCATATCTACATAATTTGATAGCTTTACTTGAGCCATAACGTGCAGATTATCGCGCAAATCAACGTGCTATTTGTGCGCATTTCGTGACAGGACTTCTAGTTTTAACTGTAGATACATTTTAGAGGCAAAATTTAAACTTTTTGGTTCTTCAAGGCAGTGTTTGCAAGTGTTGTCTGCTTTTCGGGTTAGGTAAAGGGCTAAAATGTAAAAGACTAGTTGTGACTTTTTTTTCTGATGTAAAAGGTGTCACACACTAATTGTGATGGAACTAATGTGCAGTAAATAGATGTTCTCAAATGTAGTCCCATTTTATACAGATCCATCTGGGAACTCCGGAAAATGGAGCTGTGCTTGTGTACTGTGGTGAACAATTTCTACTTTACTGGTAAAATAGGGCCCAGAACCAATGGTTAGGATGGAATTCCTGTAAAGTGGACAGCACAGTGCTGAAAATGAACAAAATTGACAGGTGCTGTTTTAAGCTCTCACAAAATCAGAGACAAGAGTAAATTGCACCCGTAAAATGTTAGTATATGAATTTTTGAGGGAATACTCAATAGCCCTGAGCGGCTGCTTTTCCAGCCAGGAACATGATACGTCATAACATCAAATAGAATGGCTGTTCAGTAAATGTGTGGGGTAGACCAATCAGTAGTTAAATACTGATTGGTCTACTCCAAATAATGAATATGGACTCTTCTAATTGCTGCCATTGAACTGACATGGCAGATACCACTAGTGTTCAAAAGGGTTAAGTGTATAAGGAATTGTTGAATTATGACAGTGACTTGCTACTGGCTACAGTGTGCTGCTTTCTCAAAACAACACACATTTATATGCCCTCACAGTATATTAGTGCTCCACAATATTTTCAACAAGTGCATTTTTTAGCTCCCGTAAGATAGAAATCACGGGTGCTGACGGGAGCAATTGCACTCGCACCCGTCTCATTTCCAGGATTGGCAGCATAATAATAAATTGTGAAAGCTTGATTTCAATCGTCATAAATAAATAAATAAATAAATCCAAAATTGAACGTAAAAACCGAGTTCTCTAAATTGGATTTAAGCTGTGGTTTACCAAGGCTATAATCAAATATAGTTGACAAGGTTTATTAAGTTTGTACAAAATAGGTCGAATTTGAGATCTTTTCCTCACATGATCACATAAGCAGTGGGTAAACAATGCTCCTGGATCAAATATTCCTCAAGTAGACTGTCACAGGCAAGGAAGTGTCACCCAGAGAGGGAATTTGTGAGACATTTTCATATCAGCCGTTAGTTGAAATTTCACGATCCAGTTGTTACATAGATGTAACAGGATGCATTTTCTTGAATTAGAGTTCTCTGTGATTGAGTTTATACTGAATTTGCACCCAATTCCCGAGGATGACCATTAGTGCTGAAATGGTTAGTAAATTTTGTAACAGGTAGCTGGTTGCTATTATTCAAATAATTATCAATTAACTGCTACATTTACATCAAACATTCAAAGTTAATTTGAAAAAGGGTGTCTGCTGTTTTTCCACTGTTAACTGGTAGAGTGCTAGGAGCCACTATCAGGGCTTTAATATGAAGAGAGGTACCCCAGCCTAAAGGTGTCATATTCTATGGATGTGCTTCACATTATCTTAGAAGTGAAATTATTTAGTCTATATGGGTTTGCCTTGTTACAATTTATGGGAGAGTGCCTCTTGGCACTCTCCCATAAATTGTAACAAGGCAAAGATGCAGGAACAAATTTTTATGACCAAAAATAACTTAGCACTCTACCGGTTAACAAGTAACTGTACTATATACAGCAGATTCAGAATTTCATATTACGATACCCCTGCCATCATTCATTTTTACACTCTTTCTTTCTGGCATTATTTGTCATATTAAGTGATTCTTATGACATGTTAATTAATTAATACAACAGGTTAATTAATACAGCAAAGTCCAAGTTGAATATTTTCGACCTATAAAAAGGCTGTATAAAATACAAAACAGCTGTACCGGTGTTCTCATTGCTTATTTATTACCATATTCGGTCAGATATTTATGTGACTTTACAGAATTAAATAAACATTCAAATATATGTATTGCCAGTGTCCATCCATCCGTGCATTAGTCCATCCATCTGTCTTTGTTTTCCCGATGATAACTTTAGTTATAGTTGACCAAATCAAATGAAATTTGGTATGTAGGTGTATCAACATAAAATACAGGTAACTTCGAATCGGGGTCCAATCTGCCAATTTTTGCCAGAGTTATGTCGCTTTTTCGATTTAGAAAATTCATTTTTTGGGGTTTACCAGTAATAACTTTCGTTGTTGTTGACCGAATCAAATCAAATTTGGTATGTAGGTGTATCATCATAAAATACAGGTCATGTTTGAATTGGGGTTTGGTCCGATATTTTTGGCCAGAGTTTTGTCACTCTTTCGACTTCGAAAAATTCAATATTTTTTTTTTCGGGGCGTGTGGCCGAGCGGCCTTTTATTTTTTATTCGATTGCAGTGGCAAATATCAAATTAGTACAGAATTTACCTTGATATCTCCAGCTTAATATGTACATTTGGAACTTCCCCATGTCATAAATTGACAGCATGTCATTGTCAGTGTACAAGCAGACAATGGCAGGGCCATATCCAGGGATAATTTTGTGACACCTGTCCATATATGATGCTGGCATAACAAAGGAAGTAGAAATGGAAACTAAACGTACTGTAGGATTACCGTATTGAACGCAACGTTTTAGAATACAGGAAAGTGACAATCCCTGTTAATTGAATACTCCTGTTAACTGAATAATTTTCATTGGCAAAGTGGCTATTCAATTAATTGGGTTCCGCTGTAGTAAGTTTTGGAGACTCTAGCACAGGACAGATAATGTAGACAATATATAGTAGTGTTAAGTACTGTTGTAGTGTAAGTAAAGAGTGGAAGCTAATCATAGGACAGACGTTGGTGGCAATGTACAAATCGGCAGTAGTGGCCTTGGAGCTATGAAGAAGTGGGGGTGGTCTTGAAGCCAGGAACTGAACAGGCACTAGGGCCAATTTATCGTCTGGGTACCTCTTTCTGTTTAGTTTTGAGACCCTTATTCAGATTGAGGTTCACAGAGGATAAATTTAGTGATGCTACCCTGCTGTGCAGGGAAGCATCACTAAATTCACTCTCTGGGGACTTCTTTTTGCAGATGACAGTCTGCTTATTTTCTTGCTTGCTAATACACCCAGTGTAAGGCCACTAAAGTGGCTTCCAGCACTTTTCAGTAGAGCCCGGATAGTGGCTTCTGGCACTCTACTGGTTAATACAAAATATAAATTTTTTTTAGTTATTCTAGAATTTTATTTGCAAGTGTCGTCTGCCTTTCGTGTTATGTAAAGAGTTTATGGTAATTCAGTCTCCATGTACTGTATACCTAACAATTTTTTCTCACCTTACGAAGTTGACACTTTGCTGTATACAATTTGAGACTTGTTGATGTACAAAGACAATAAACATTGAAGTCCACAGTGTCTTTTAGTTTCCAAAAATGACCTAAAGTTTCAGGAATGTTTATGAAATACATTTCTTGAACAGTTGTTGTACAACCTTCCTAAGGATTTCACGAAATTACTGGTTCTACAATCCTATTGTAACAGGTATAAACGATTGGTAACACTTCACCTTCAGTCTTATGTCACAGTCATGATAATTATAGTCATAGATGCTGAAAATGATCTTAACACACCAATGAATCAATTAATCAATAATTTAAATAAATATTCTTACCCATCAGGTGATTTTGTTGCTTCGTAATAATGTGTTTTCATTATTGCAGGGTGGATTTTTCCTTTGGGCTTTCTTGCCCGAGACACTGAACACAACGAAGCTTTTTAAAATAGCTGTAGAGAAATATTTAGTGAATTTCATCCCAGGTGCCAAGTGAGTATTTTTAACTTATATGTTTTTAGGACTAATGAAAAAAGGCAAATGATCATATTGTTCCCATATAATTCAGGTCATTAGAAGTAAAGCTACCCTTCTTTTTGTTTGTGTTCTCTCCTACAGATTAACTATATACCTAACACGAAAAACAGACGACACTTGCAAACAAAATTCTCGCATAACTAAATATTTTAATCTTTGTCTCCAAAACATAGCTTATGACCCCTCATTGGAACGAGCTCAATGAGCTCGTTCCAATGATGGGTCATAAGCTATGTTTTGGAGACAAAAATGAAAAAAAATAATGAAAATTGTATGGTGATTTTTGTAAATAGCTCTGGCCGTTTTTTGCCATTACGTTGAGTAAAGGATTAACTAGTTTAGTGCTAAATTATTTTTCAAAGGTGAGTTGAAACATGGGTATTTTTTTACCTGCGTCGCCAGCGGCAGAGCAGGTCTAGTAACCGCTCGACCCTGTCCGTCAGTCCGTCCGTCCATCCGTCCGTCCGTCCATCAGTCAGTCCATCCGTCCGAAACACTTTTTCCGTCAAAGTTTTCTTGGCTTCTGTGAAAGGGAATGATTTTATATTTGGTCTGCTGCTTCATAACGATGAGTTGTATCGTGTAAGCAATTTTCAGATCTGCCGTGCAGCCACTTCCTGTTTGCCGATACTTTGTAATTTTACTCTACCTACTGAACATTGAAATTTTCTGTCAAGGTTTTCTCGGCTTCTATGCAAGGGATTGATTTTACATTTGGTCTGCTGCTTCATAATGATGAGTTGTATCGTGTATGCAATTTTCAGATCTGCCGTGCAGCCACTTCCTGTTTGCCAATTCAATTGCATGCAGCGACGCAGGTCCAGACCCGGTATTGGTCTTGGCTTGTTTCAGAGATTCCCTGCTCCCAGCACAAGTCACCTTAGTTTAGCGATATTTTATTCATAAATAATTGTTTTGTTACAATTTATTGGTGAGTGCCATTAGGCACTGCAATAAATTGTAACCAAACAATTTTATATAAAAAAATTTCTTCTGCTGATCAAACCTCAACCTAATGCTAAAGTGGCTTCCAGCACTTTTCAATAGAGTCTTGACAGTGGCTTCTAGCACTTAGTAAGCTAACTGATGGATACACCATTTCATGCTTGTGTTTAGCTCCACCTGACAAAATGTCAGTGGAACTTTTCTAATGCTAAGTTGTCCATCTGTCTGTTCACCTGTCCATTCAATCATCGTCAACATTTTGTTTGTGCTGGCTATAATTTCTTAACCACTGAATATTCTTTAACAGAACTTTGTAACCGTATATATTGTCACTAAGCAGTATGTCATCAGTCATAATGAGGTCTGGACCCTCAAGGTGAGGTCACTGGCCCCATATATCAGATAACAGTCAAGAAAACTTGGATATCAGGGCTCGATTTAACTGGATTAGCATAGCACTTTGCTCTCCAATTTCTGAATTTTGCTATTCAAGATTTATTAGTTTCAAGTGCTTTTGGATCAACTGCTAGTCAATTTTCCAGGGTGAATAGTAAATTGCTATTCAAAATTTTCAGATTAAATCAAGCCCTGGATATTTTACTATCATTTTTGTCTGGTCCATATACTTTGATCTAATTGGCGGATCTTGTTCATACGTGGCACAATTATTATACCCTCACTTTTTTTAAAAAAAAAGTGGTGGTATACTGGATTGCGCATGTCCGTGTGTCAGTGCATCTGTGCATGCATCAGTGCATATGTCTGTCCACACTCTGATGTCTGTTCGCGTTAAGACTTCAACATTACTGCTCAGATTTTGATGAAATTTTATACAGATTGAAAAACATGACCGCCAGTGGCCATTTTGGATTTGGCATATAAATTGTCAACAATTCTATTACAGTAGAACCTGTCTTGAGAGACCGCTCTTTGGGCCACACAAAAGTGGTCTCTCAAGACAGGTGGTCTCTCATAACAGGTTTCAGGTTTTCTCAAGTCAGTGAACAAGTCTTCGATGAAGATTTTCAACACTAATTTATTTTTATAATTTTTATAACAGTCCATTTCAATTTGTTACAAAAAGATTTTCAACACAAATTTATTTTTATTCCTATGTGTCACATTTCAGGTATGTATGAAATTGTTTGTTCAGCAATAATCCTAATCTTTTCACAGGGGTCTTATAAGAACATCTCAATCTTTAATGAGTTAGCAATTGAAACCCAATTAAGAGCTTTTAATACTTTTAATTATATTAGTATAACCACAATGGATTTTCCAATTCCAGAACAGGTAAAAAGTTTTTGTCATGGTTTCAGTCTTCAAAGGGGCGGTCTCTCAAGACAGGTCCATTATGGCATAAAAATACAAGCGGTGCCTGGCAGATGTGGTCTTTCAAGACAGGTAGTCTCTCAAGACAGTGGTCTCTCAAGACAGATTTTACTGTAGTATACCTTACCACTCACATCCCTCAGCCAATCTTTTTCAGATTTCATATGTAGCTTTGGTGAGATGTCTTTTCTGTAGAAACTTGAGTGAATGATTTGGCATTACTGGAACTTTCTATTTAGTTCAGTCCCTTCTTGGACAAGTTAAGCCGCACTGTCATTGAAACTTTCATTTCTGTTTGTCCCCCGACATTTTGTCTGAGTACTATTGTAATCAGCTGCATGCATCCATGCATGGGTGAGTGCATCCGTCCATCCGCAGTGATAACTAAAATTTGGGTCATCGTATCAAAATCAAATTTGATGTATATGTCCCTTACCCCAACCTTATCCCAATGATTAGATGAACTCCAAATATCGGCTGGATCCCGATAATTTTTTTTTGACGCTTTTCCGCCCAATTTCTTAACTTTGGAAATTTGGTGTCCGGATGAAAACTTCAGTTTGAGTTATTGAATCAACACCATATTTTGTACATAGGTTTGTCTCATGACTACGCAGATCAAGTTGGGTACGGTCCAGCCAATTTTGGCTGAGTTATGGCCCTTTTTCCATTTGTTTTAGCTGCGACGAGCATCTTTATATGTGGGAATGTCGGTCTGTTGGTTGGTCTGTCACAAACGAGTTTAAAAAACACCATAACTCCTAAAATACTTGATGGAATAACACCATACTTGGTATGCAAGTGTATCTTCATGATGTCTACACCCTCTCAATATTGCATGTCATTTGGATAATTTCTGTCACATTTATGAACTTGTCACCAACAAGTTTTTTGTCACCAACGAGTTTTAAAACATCATTGGCATTGCACGAATCGTCGCAGCTTCGGCTCTGTGACAGTGCGTCTTGTTTGACTTTGAAATTGGATGTCCGGCTGATAACTTTTGTTTGAGTTATCGATTCAACACCAAATTCTGTACATTAGTTTGTCTCATGAATGCGTAGATCAAGTTCAGTCCAACTAATTTTGGCTGAGTTATGGCCCTTTTTTCAATTTTTTAGACTTTTAAATTTTTCTGGAAATGTGTCCAATGTATGAACCTGCTGTCAGGGGACATAGCCCACATCTGGCGGTGTACTACTTGTTTTCATTTTGTAATTTTGTACAGCAATAGAGCACTGTGTGTGGATTTTAGGCTATAATTCTAATTCTGACTTAGATCATTTTTCACTTCAGTAAAACTGGTGCTGGATGCAGACTGGGTAAATTAGCAAGTAACATTTTAAGTATAGTAGAAACTAGAATTAGCGTAACTCAATTCCTGTAGAAGCACACAGTGCCTAATTCGGTACAATTCTATTCTTGTACATAGAGATTATTAACATCATTCCTAACTTCTATTTATTTATTTATTTATTTATTTATTTATTTATTTATTTATTTATTTATTTATTTATTTATTGGTGTTTAAGGTCACATATTTCTGCACAATGGCTAACCATGACCGTGACAGTTTTACGGATGGAGGAAGCCGGAGTACCCGGAGAGAACCACCGAGCAACAGTGAGCAACTGTCAGCTCCCCCAACATACCAACTCCACACAAGCAGGGTTAGCATTGGTTGAAGACAGGTGCACCATCGACGTGCAGTACACCTTAGTACTCAGTGGCACCGTGCCCCCACGTGGGCAATAGGGGTGAAGTGTCTTGCCCAAGGACACAACGCAGTTGCCTCAGGTGGGATTTGAACCGAGGACCTCTTGGCTTACAGCTTGCACCTCTACCAACTGAGCCACCGCGCCCCCGTTTCACTGCAGTAAAACTGGTGCTGATGCAGACTCAGGGTAAATTAGCAAGTTACATTCTATGTACAGTAGAAACAGGAAAAATGTGCATAACTCAATTCCTGTAGAAGCACAGCGTGCCTAATTCGGTACAAGTCTATACTTGTACATAGAGATCATTAACCCTTTACCCAACACAGACAATATCAAAATTTATTATTTTAAATATCAGTTTTTCAAATTTTTCAAAAAATTTCAACAAAACCATATCATGTGACCCCTCGTTGGAACGAGCTTGTTCCAACGAGGGGTCACATGATATGGTTTTGTTGAAATTTTTTGAAAAATAATATTTTCTCAACTGCTGAATTTGCATATTACACGGGCGGATGCGGCCGATTCGTTGGGTAAAGGGTTAACATCATCATTCCTAACCTCTACTGGGATACATGTACATGTAATGGCATAAATAGATATTAAAATTAAACTGCATACACAGAATGAAGAGAGTGGATTAGTATTTAATCACAGTGCCATATATTCCCCACTTCGAAAGTATTTATAATTGCTCATATCAGCACAAGAAACACTTGCAAACTTTCATCACATAGACCACCGGGTGCAACCCGGTGGTCCATGTGATGAAAGTTTGCAACTACTTCTTTTGTTTTGTCCTCAGAAATAGTAAATAATTACTAAGTAAACAATCTATTACACAGCGATTTTGTAGTAATACACCCTCCACATACTGTGACTGTGAGTCTGTTCACATTTTCCTTTAGCACAGGATACACCCTGTAGTTCTTGTGCGATCGTCACGCAATTTCATATGCAGGTTTGGGGTCATGTCTAGATGAGAACATCCTCTTTTAGTCACAATCAGTCAGCCGTGATGGCTGTCCGAGCACAAAACCTGAAAACCTTTAGCACAGTCTACAGGTTGTATTTATGAAGGGATTTCATTGTAACGTGGTAGGATGCCTCTGTATGATATCCAGATGAGAATGTCCCCTTTTGGTCATGATTTGTCAACCGTGACGGCTGCCCTAGCCAGAAACGCAAAAACTTTTAGTACAGTCTGCAAGTCATATTTAATATGGAGGGATTTCATTGTAACTTGGTAGGATGACTCCGTATGATGTCTAGATGAGAACTTCCCCATTTGGTCGCAATCTGTCAGCCGTGACGACTGCCCAAGCCCAAAACCCCAAAACCTTTAGAACAGTCTACAGGTCATATGTTTAGAGAGATTTCTTTGTAACTTGGTAGGTTGACTCCATATAATGTCTAGATGAGAACATCCCCTTTTGGTCGCGATCAGTCCGCTGTGATGGCTACTGGGGGCCCGAAGCCCGAAAACATTTAGCACAGTCTACATGTCATATTTATGAAGGTATTTCATTGTAACTTGGTAGGATGACTCCAGATAATGTCTAGATGAGAACGTCCCCTTTTGGTCACGATCATTCAGCTGTGATGGCTGCCCGAGCCCAAAACCTTCATCACAGACTACAGGTCGTAATTATAGAAGGGATTTTATTGTAACTTTGTAGGATGACTCAGTATAATGTCTAGATGAGAACGTCCCCTTTTGGTTGGGATGGGTCAACCATGATGGCTACACAGGCCCGAAGCCTAAAAACCTTCAGCACAGTCTACAGGCCATATTTCTGAAGGGATTTTATTGTAACTTGATAGGATGACTCGTTTTGGAATAATTTCACCGTAACTTGGTAACTTTGGTTGACATGCATTAAATGCGAGGGCCACATTAACACACCCTTCAATTCTTTAGTACAGTCTACCACTCAAATTATATTTTTACACAACAACCAATGTCCCACACTTAGCTGGTGCTAACTTAAAATTATCCAGGGCCAAACACAAATTTTGACACCCCCCCTTAACCCCCAAAATTTGCACGTAAAACCGAAAATTTGATGTCATATGTGGTCCTCCATACATTTGACATCTGCGTATGCGCAGTGTCCAGGAAGTACCGAAACTGGCGCCAAGTATCATTCTTTCCTTGTTTGGCCCTCTGTCAGATAACAACAATCTGACTTCTTTGCTTTTAAATCTCAGTTTTAATGATGCCAGACACAGATCAGTGGTGATAATGGTGGATCAAAGGACACTAGGATGATGGAAGGAAGAAACTGTGGTTTTAAGTGTTCAGGGCTGTAACTTTATAATTTTTTGACAAAATTATTTCATGTTTCCCAGTTTTGGGACACGAGCCTGACGTCATCATTCTTGCTACTGATTTTGCCACTGTTTGTTAAGTGTTCCTTTCCTATCCTTCCTTGAAGCCCCCAGTTAAACTCCCATGCTTTTTGGCTTTTTTTATTGAAATTTTTTTGTAAATTTCTTGGGAGTTTAACGTGTTTCACAGAATGTTTATTCTGTATATCCCCATGATTACGTCCTTACCTTTGGGGTGTTTAGGCATTTTTGGTCATGCATCATCCATCCATCTGACTTTGGGCCGTGTTGTTCAGTGCCTGGAGTCTTTTTTCCGGTTTTCATTTGACATTGTTTACATTGACAGTGCTTTCCTTATACATGTAGTTTCTATGAATTAACTGTGTTAGGACTATTATAAGATACATTATATATTCCGGTAGTGTAGCTTTAATTTTTGGAGAAGAAAAAAAAATTTTGTCCACACTTAGGCTATATCGAGATTCATTTGGGCTCATTGTTCCCTTTGGGAACTTTGGCTCATGTCAAAATTTTTTCGAAAATTTTTTTTATTGTAAATTATTTTTTGAATTATTGTTTTGATTAATATTATTATGTATCTTTTTCAGATATTTATTGGGAGTTGGTGCAAGTACTGTTGACTTTTATTTTGTTCAAAATGAAAGCTTTTTGCTCAAATTGTAACTCGAGGAAGTCTTCCTCTGATTCACATGATAATTGTATCAGTTGTAGTCAGTGTACTCGCACTAATTCCTGTGCAGCTTGTGTCAATTGGGATGACAAATGTTGGAGATGTGTGTCACGGAACGTTGTTAGTGGCAAGAGGACAATGCCAGTCCTCTCGCCACAGAGTCACTCTAGTTTTTCAGTTTCTATTTCAGAGGAATAAAAACATGGTGATGTTTATGTGACGCCATTGGTTTCAAATCCCTGTCACCAGCTAGCTCGACCGATGAAGCGGTGGGCACCACGACACCGGGTGTGTCTGTTGCGGTCGAGGAGAGAAAAAGGGTACAGAGAGTACTATAATATATTAACAGGCTCATCCTGCGATGACGGAAAGGAAGAAGCCAGCAAATTCAACAGTAAGCTCGGTGAGGCCTGACAGGACCGCGAGCAAGAGGGTCCCCTCTCTTTCACAACATCCACGCCTCCTGTCTGGGACACTCTGTCAAATATACAGCCGGGGTCTGCTATAGTTATGGCTTCGTCTACGTCTGCAAAGCACACACGACCACACCTTAGCTCCGTGACTTCGGATATCCAGTCTGCATCGCCGAAAAAGGACCTCTCTTCGTCTAGAAAGTCACACCATCTGGTAGCCAAGAAAACGAGGCCTCATTCGTCGGGACGTCCGCAGAAAAGAGCCATCTCGGGCAAACTGTCCCAGGAGCAGCCAGCGGCCAAGCAGCAAAAGGCCGCTGCTCCTCAGGCCTCCGTAACGTACTTGCTGTCGCAAATCGCGCAGCTTATCGCCGCATCCCAGCAGGTACAGGCAGCCTCGGAACACGAGCTGTTGGATAACGCTTGGTCAGTCCAGTCATCTGCATGTTCAGATGCCGATGACCGTGAGTCTTATGTGATTCCGTCGGATGGTGAAAGGGATTTGGAGGAAAATGACCCTTCTTTTTCAGAACAACATATGGTAGTGATGGATTTAATCCATCAATACTTTCCAGAATTTGTTCCTGAGAATCAGACTGCTGCAACCGCTCATAAGAAGCTGCTAGCGTCATTAGACGCAGACTATATCCGGTCAAAAGAGGAGGTCCTTTCGGTACAGTATAAACAGGTGTCACAGACTTCTGCTCTTCTTAACAACGCCATATTTAATCTTTCAAGTGGAAAGAAAAAAGGCAGCTTTTTATCTTCATCTTCCATACATCTACCGTTTATTGGACCAAGTTCATTTAAAACAGTAGGGGAAAGTGTTCAGAGAGTTCCTCTGCGTTTGGATGAACAGACTGAGGATCTGAGGACCTACATATGTCTTTACCTCCGTCATTCACAATTCGCTCGGACACAATTGAGACGGCAATTTCTTCTAACAGAGCGAATTTAGATGCTATGTTTTACGCAGATCACCTTATGAGAGCTATGGCGCAACGTCTCAATGGGAAGGAAATTTGAGGACGTTCGTACCTCTTTACGAGTTCATTCCAGGACTATAATGTTTACCACGTATAACTCCGCCCTAACAGAGGCTAATGTGGAGTTAATTAGATGTGATGGAGCCCTTGCGTCGTCATCTTTGATAGATGACAGGGTGAAAAACCTCTCTTTGAGTCGCTCCGGTATCCAAGCTTTCTTTGGTCTACGACCAAGCCACAAAGAAAGTGTCTAATACTCTGCTACTGAAGTCAGGGTCAAATAAACCCGCAACTGCAGAGAAGAGTAAAGGTGAAGGTTCGGGACAAAAATCGTCCAGAGGGAACACCACGCAAGGATATAAAAGATCCTAATATAATTACTCTCAAAGTCGTCAATTTAGCGACTCAGGTAGGGGTTGTGGGTCTGGCAGACACCCCCAAGCCGGCGGATCGAGGCTCATCACGGGGAGGACGTGGTTTCTCCTCCCACAGGCCTCGCAGGCCCTACAGGTTATGGTCAGGACCTCTATTGCATTCCAGTTGGCGGAAGGTTATCAAGATTCGTGAGAAACTGGATAACTATTACGGAAGAACAGTGGGTAAGAAGTGTCATCTCGGGCAGACGAAGACTGTCGTTCCGAGCAAAACCACCGCTAACACAAAATCCGAATTGGACACAACTTCCACCAAATCCTGTAAAAAGAGAGTCTCGCCTTTCGGAGGTAAAGTCTCTCTTGGAAAAGGAAGCAATAGAGGTCGTAGAGAAACAAGAATATCAAGGTTTCTACAGTCACCTGTTCCTTGTACCGAAGCCAGACGGCTCATTCCGACCGGTAATAGACTTGAGCTGGATAAACAAACTTATCGTAGCTCCAAAGTTCTATATGGAGACCATTTGGTCAGTAAGGGTGAGCATATGAGTGAACAGCTATGCATAGATCTAAAAGATGTGTACTTTCATGTCCTGGTACATCCGGCATTCAAAAAGTACCTACAGTCCACCGTTCAAGGGATAGGATAGTATATCAGTTCCGAGCAATGTGCTTCAGTCTGAATCTAGCACCCTGGGCGTTCACTCGAATAATGAACTTGGTAATGTCTTATCTCTGAGCTCATTCGCCTCAATAATGTCGGCTTACTTGGACGACATTCTTCAGAGGTACAGCAACAAAATTACTCTTCAGAACGATGTTCAGAGTCTGCTATTATTACTGCGACGTATCGGTTTCATCATAAACAAGAAGTCAGATCTAGCTCCGTCCAAGTCGTTCATTCACTTGGGGATGAGCTTCAAGACTCACAACAATATGGTTCATCTGCCATCACCCAGAGCGAAATTAGTCAGTTGTTATGCTCACTTTTGTCTACACTCAGACGCATTAACAGCGAGGGAATTTATGCGACTGATGGGTTGTGCCGAGTGGCTGCAGATCTCATTCCACTGGGTCACTTGCTCACATGTCCACTCCAGATATTCTTTACTCAGAACTAGAGTGTGAAGACGCATTCGCTCGAGACCAGTATTGTTTTAATGGACCAAGTAAAACAAAAAGTTCAGATTTGGGCAGACATTCAGTGAGTGGTTAACTCAGGGAGTTCTGCTGCAGTTGTCAGATCCGGCTTTCATGATTATGATGGATGCAAGTCAAGCAGGTTGGGGCGCGACCCTGAACCCGACAGACTCGAAGTGCCAGGGTCTTTGGGACCCAGAAGTCCTAGGAAAACACTTAATCATCAAAGAAATGATGTCAATATGGTTAGCGCTACAACAATGGATTCACATTATAGAGAACGCTCATGTTCAAATATTTTCAGACAACTCGACAGTACTAGCATATATAAGGAACCAGGGAGGCATGCATTCGATTCTGTTATACGAACTAACGGAAAGAATCCTTCTATATGTCTTGGAACATCAAGTTCATCTATCAGTCTGTCATATACCGGGTCGTCTGAACGTACTAGCAGGCTCGCTTTCTTGGAAAGGTCGCCTGTTGCCTTCAGAGTGTACTCTCGACAAGCGAGTGTTCAGACAGATTTGCTACCAGTGGGATCAACCCCTGATAGACTTATTTGCGACACACCTCAACAATCAGTTGCAGACTTACGTGTCGCCATGCCCAGATCCTCGAGCATACGCAGTAGACGCTCTCAATTCCATGGGACTGAATGATAGGATACACGTATCCTCCAACTCTGTTAATTCAACAGATCTTGTTAAAGATGAAGCAATTGCATTACAAGATTCTGTTAGCAGCATCTCTGTCGTCACAGAAACCATGGATCAATCTACTCAGGTGTCTGTTATGGGATGTTCCCCGGAAACTTCCTCCACGGGAGGACCTTCTTTATCAGGGGAAGTCACGCACACTGCATCACAACCCACAAGGTCTCCTCAACCTTTATGTATTTCCGTTGTGCGGTCATTCTTGCACGGCAAGCATTTTACAGGACGAGCAGTGGACACAATTTCTAACTGTAGGAGGACCTCCTCTTTGCTAAATTACGCAGCAAAGTGGAAGGTTTTCGTCCGTTGGTGTAAGGATCAGTCGATAGACGTTTATGATCCATCCATACTGTTAACTATTTTGTACAGTACTGTAGAGAGTTATTTCCCTTGGATGGCCTGTAGGGGAATAAGACTTGTAGGAAGTGATGTCAGAAGGAGGTTATTTGAGTTGTGAATAAACATGGTGGTGACTGGATGCAAATATTCAGAGGGAACAAATCGTATAGTGAAAATAGAATTTAGTGGATATAAAGTGGATAGCTGGTGGTGTGAAGTTCAAGTAAAGTGCAAGAACATTATTGTCAGTAATTTAGGTAAGCTGTCTACCTTTTTATGTGTACCCATACTATGTATGGTACACATAATGCCGGCATCCGGGGTGGCCATCCATCGTTCGTCCATCCTTTGTCCGTCCATCCGTCTGTCTGTCTGTCGGTCCGTCTGTCTGTCCGTCCGGCATCCGTATCCATTGCTTTGGCATTCGATAACTTGAAAAATATTGCTTGGATTATCAAGTTACTTTATATTTGTGTTCAGGTTACTGATGTGCCGAGCTGTATAGTTTTTGGTGTAAATCTGATAATTTGATCCTGAGATTTTAACCCTTCATCCTTGAAATTGAAAATTCCTCCAATCCCTTTGGCATTCGATAACTTGAAAAATATTGCTTGGATTGTCTAGTTACTTTATATTTGTGTTCAGGTTACTGATTTGCCGAGCTGTATAGTTTTTGATGTAAATCTGATGATTTGATCCCGAGATATTAACCCTTTATCCTTCAAATTGAAAATTCCTCCAATCCCTTTGGCATTCGATAACATGAAAAATATTGCTTGTATTGTCAAGTTACATTATATTTGTGTTCAGGTTACTGATGTGCCGAGCTGTACAGTTTTTGGTGTAAATCTGTTATTTTGATCCTGAGATATTAACCCTTTATCCTTCAAAAAATTCCTCCAATCCCTGTGGCATTCGATAACTTGAAAAATATTGCTTGGATTGTCAAGTTACTTTATATTTGTGTTCAGGTTACTGATGTGCCGAGCTGTATAGTTTTTGGTGTAAATCTGATAATTTAATCCTGAGATATTAACCCTTTATCCTTCAAATTGAAAGTTCCTCCAATCCCTTTGGCATTCGATAACTTGAAAAATTTTGCTTGGATTGTCAGTTACTTTATATTTGTGTTCAGGTTACTGATGTGCCGAGCTGTGTAGTTTTTGGTGTAAATCTGATAATTTGATCCTGAGATATTAACCCTTTATCCTTCAAATTGAAAATTTCTCCAATCCCTTTGGCACGAGAAAACTCAAAAAATATCACTCTGATTGTTACTTTATATATGTATTCAGGTTGCTGATGTGCTGTGCGGTTTAGTTTTTTTATGTAAATCTGATAATTTGATCCGGAGATATTAACCCTTTATCCATCAAATTAGACACTCCTGCAATCCATTTCTATATGTACCCATACCATGTATGGTGTACATAATGTCGGCATCTGTGGTGGCCCTCCGTCATACAGCTTTCTACTAGTTGTGCATATGGGTACACATCTGACAATTTCACATACCGGATATTGCCAATTCTGGTCTACCTGTTTGACGTTCTCAAACTGCAGCCCGTCACTATTAAGGGCTATAGGTCTATGCTACCGGACACTTATGCCCATCATGATAGCTTGGCGATTGGATCTAATGCTTCATTATCCAAACCAATTAGAAATTTCTCTATAAATGGTCCTAAAACTCTCAGATTAATTCCTAAGTGGAATTTAGCTTGGGTTCTGTTGAAGCTTAAAGAAGCTCCATTTGAGCCGTTAGAGGTTGTAGAGTTCAAATTCTTGACCTATAAAACTGCATTTCTCTTAGCCTTTGCGTCCGCTAGAAGAGTTAGTGAACTTCATGCATTATCTGTGGACAAATCTCACTACCGCAGTGTTGGAAATACCATCACTTTAACTACACAAGTGGGATTTTTTGGGGGTGTGGTGGCTCAGTTGGTAGAGGTGCAGGCTGCAAGCCGAGAGGTCCTCGGTTCGAATCCCACCTGCGGCAACCGCGTTGTGTCCTTGGGCAAGACAGTTCACCCCAGTTGCCTTCATGGGGGCATGATGACACTGTGTACTGAGGCGTACTGCACGTCGATGGTGCGCATGTCTTCAACCAATCTAACCCTGCCTGTGCTGTGGTGCACAGTTCAGAGTTACGATGTTGGAGAGCTGACAGCTGCTCGCCGTTGCTCAGTGGTTCTCTCCGGGTACTCCGGCTTCCTCCACCCGTAAAACTGTCACGGTCACGATTAGCCATTGTGCATAAGTATGTGACCTTAAACACCAATAAATAAATAAATAAATATAGTGGGATTTTTGGCTAAGAATCAAGTTCCAAGTTTATGGCCTGAGCCTATTATCATAAAGGCTCTGCCGTCTACGGACAACCGTAGACCTTTGCTGTGTCCAGTCAGGGCTATGCACATATATAAACGCCGATCAGAGTTTATAAGAAAAGGAAGAAAACGCTTATTTTTATCATTAATTTCTAACAGAAAAGATATATCTGTTCAGTCTATTGCTGGATGGATTCAGATGGCAATACGTATTGCCTAGGGAAATCTATCTGCCGATCAGCGTTCTGTAAATAAGATATCAGCGCATGAAGTTAGAGCGCTGTGCACTTCTTGGGCCTATTCTAACAGTATAGCCATTACTGATCTCATGAAAGCTGCATACTGGACACAGTGGACGGTTTTCCTTCAATATCATCTGGCTTTGTAGTGAAAAGCAAGGGAAGACCTCCTCCGGTGTCAGTAGTTCCAAGTCGGTACTGGGATGGTTTTAATGTGTAGCTCAGTGGAAGCAATTATTATGTCTCATTTATGTAATATTGTTAAAGTCTAGCTCGGTGTGAAGCATTTGTATATGGCACGTTTCAAACAAGCGTTAATATACAATCGTCGGACACTTTTAAATGAGTATAAAGAGTCTCATTCTCTGGACTATCTTTATATGTTGGCTTCCCTTCATGGAATTAGCATAATGGGTTATGCTGGTATTAAAAATGGAGAATTATATATTATGTAATGCTCAGTTACATTGTTGGTGTTATGTCTTTCTTATTTCGCATAAATGAGAAAGACATATGTAATTCCGTTCTCTCCTATTCTCCTGTAGGAGATATCCTTCAAGAAATGATTGAGTAATTGGATTTTCCTTTTTGTCCTAGGCCCTCCAGCCCTTTTACTATTCAGCAAAGTCTGGTTGTTGTGTAAAAATATTATAAATTCAGAGTAATTTGTATATTTTTATACTTACCAATGGCCCAGATGGGGATGGCCCTCCCATGAGTGGGCACTCATACCTCCCCGCTGATTATAACATTTAGCAGGCACTGTTGAAAGAATGATACTTGGCACCAATTTCGGTGCTTCCTGGACACTGCACATGCGCAGATGTCAAATGTATGGAGGACCACATAGGACATCAAATTTTCGGTTTTACATGCAAATTTTGGGGATTGGGGGGGCAAAATTTGTGTATGGCCCTGGATAGTTTTGAGTTAGCACCAGCTAAGTCATTGGTAAGTATAAAAATATACAAATTACTATGAATTTATAATTTTTATTGGAAACATAGCATACAGGGAACAGAAATTAACATATTCTCAATTATCACAATTCTTGTCACATTTCATAATCCTTTCATAAACATTGAACATTATCCTTTTCATCAAACACTACACAGTCAAGTTTAGCTACAGTGTCATTGACACTTTCATTAACTTTTCTAGGCCTAAAAATAAAATTTACATTAAATTTTCCTTATATCATTTCAGTACATCACCTGGTGGTAAATTCACAAACTGTTTGAGATTCTCTATCAGTTTTTGCAAAGATGATGAAGTTGAAGAAGGTGCTCTGAGAATATGTCAGCTAATTAGTGATGCTCTACACAACACACTCAGAGAGTAGATAGTTATATTTAAATCCCCTGCTACATGAAAAAAAGGGCAAAACTATATTAATCTCTCTTTGGCTGTCTTCCATCTATTCTTCCATTCTCCATCGCAACAATTCTGTTTGTGTCTTCTCCATCTAAACTGCTAGGTCTAATGTAAAACAAGCCATTAATTGAAAACAGAATGTATTTTCATTTTTGGAACTCACTTTAAAAACATTTCCCACAATCCAATACAGTGAAACCCTGTTCATTGAATAGCCACTTTGCAAATGAAAATTATTCAATTAACAGGCGTATTCAATTAACAGGGATTTTGTCACTTTCCTGTGTTATAGAGATAAACTTAGCATTTATTAGCCCGACTGTTTACAGTGAGGGTTATAGTCATGACTTTCGTCCATGTGTCCATCCGTTAACATTTAGTGTTTTGGTTAAAGTTTGTGGTTAAAGTTTTTTACTGAAGGTTCAAGTGGGTTTTTTTTTTTCTATTTAGTCATAACTTTTGTCTGTCCTTCTGTTAACATTTGGAGTTTTGGTTGAAGTTTGTGGTTAAAGTTTTTTAGTCAACCTTAAAGTTTTTTGGGTTTTTCAGCTCACCGAAGGGAGCTAAACTTATCACTTGCCATCCGTCGTCGTCATCTGTCCGGCGTCGTGAACATTTTTCAAATGACTTCTCCTCTGAAACCGCTAGGTCGATTTGCTCGAAACTTGGTATGGACGTTCATTACCATATTTCAATTCAAGTTTGTTCAAATGAAATGGACATGCCCACTTGGGGCTCCATAAGGGGCATAACTCTGATAGCACCCTATTTATATTAGAGAAATTACTAAAAAATCTTCTTCTCCCGCACAAGTGGGCAGAATCATTTGATATTTAGTATACAGCATTATGGGGTGGATCTGACTCAAGTTTGTTCAAATCGGTCCCCTGGATTCATATTTGGGCTCATTATAGAAGCCCGAATTCGAACTTAGTGCATTTCAGGCAAATTTCTTAAAAAATCTTCTTCTCCAGATCCAGCAGGCAGAATCTTTTGATATTTGGTATGCAACATTGTGGGGTGGATCTGATTCAAGTTTGTTCAAATCAGCCCCCTGGGTTCATATTTGGGCTCAGTATAGGAGACCAAATTTGAACTTGGTGCATTTCAGGCAAATTTCTTTGAAAATCTTCTCAAGATCCAGCAGGCAGAATCTTTTGATATTGGGTATGCGGCATGCTCAGGGGGTGAGATTCAAGTTTGTTCAAGGGTTCATATTTGGACTCACTGTGGTAGCCCGAATTATAACTTATTCAATATGAGGAATTTTTCTTTAAAAAATCTTCTTCAGATCCAGCGGTCGGAATGTTTTGATATTTGGTATGCAGCATCCTTAGGTGGGTGAGATTCAAGTTTGTTAAAGCCAAGTCCCTGGGTTCATATATGGGCTCCCTGTGGGAGCCCGAATTATAACTTAGTTCAATATGAGGCGTATTCTTTAAAAATCTTCTTTTTTTTTAGATCCACTGGTCAGAATCTTTGGATATTTGGTATAAACTTTTCTTAGGAGGAGCAGATGCAACTTGTTGAAATCAGTTCTCTGGGTTGATATTTTGGCTACCATGTCAGGTGAGTGCCCTCAGGCCCCTGGTGCCTGTTGTTTTGGCTTTATGACTTGTTTTGACTTATATAACTCCTGTTATAGGAATATTCTGGATTTTTGTCTTGCTGGAACTTACACCCCTGATATTTTACATTCACATGTCTGGAATATTTCAGTTGGTTGGAAAAGCAAACCTAAGGTTTGCTTTTTCCAACTGATATATTTTAGACAATTGAATCTAAAAAATTTCAAAAATATTCATTTTTAGCTCACCTGACTGCAAGTCAGTGTGAGGTATTGCCATCACTTGGCGTCCATCGGCCGTCGTCCATTAATTTTTGCAAACCTGTCTTCTTATCCACAGCCATTCAGCCAAATTCAAACATACATTGCACAAACCATCCCTGGGGTATACCCTTTATATTTTATTCAAATGGAGCGGCTGCCTTCTTTGTACTCTGGGCAATGATGCCCAGCCTAAAAATCTTTAAAAATCTTCTCATAAACCACCAGAGAGATTGCCTTGATATTTGGTATGTAACACTCTTTGCTGTTGAAGATTAAAGTTTGTTCAAGAGAAGTTGGTAGATCAGTATTTGGGCTCTCTGTGGGCACATATCCATTTTGGGCTCCGCCCAAAATTTCTATTTCAACCGATGGGCCGATTTGAACCAAATTTGGCATGTAGCATAAGTGGGTCCAAAGTACTTGATTGATGCCCGAAATTAATTTTTTTCCTTGCCTGTGGATACCCCAGGGGCTAAAAATAGAAAAAAATTCAAATGCCCATATTTTCCAAACTACACGGAACAGAGAACTGTTATTTGGTATGAACCATCCTTCTGACCTGTAGAATGGATTTTTGAAAAAAATGGCCATGGGTTGTGTTAGGGTGTTCTGTAGGGGCGTTTGAAAAAAAATGCAGAGTCGGCATATTTGCAAAAATTGAAAAAATATATTTCTTCAGAACCGCTGATCAGAATCTTTTGATAGTTGGTTTACAGCATCCATAGGACGGTCAAATACAAGTGTGTTCAAATCGACCCCCTCGGTTCATATTTGGGCTCAACAGAGGAGCCCAAATAATTAACTTAGGGCACCATGGGGAATAAGCTTTAAAAATCTTCTTCTTCATATCATACTGTAACGGTAAACCAGTGTTTCAGACCTGGCATGAATAACAGTTTGTGGTTGTCATTCAAAACCCTGACTGCTCCACAGATCTATCGATACTAACGATAAAGATAAACTACGCAAGACAAATGGGTTAGGAATAAAATAACGGATGCACAGACTTCCAAGGGATTTGGGATATATAAAACTGCTTAAAAGGGAATACAACTGAACAAATTAAGGGAGATAATTCTGGCAATTACTGAAAGTGAGAGGAGAAATGTGCAAGGTATGGATTTCCCCCCCTTTAAGCTCAAAACTACCCCGGGCAATAAAATGTTAGGCTTGAATCCAGCAAAAGAAGAGAAGGGATGAACGATTACTAGAATCACCCATTATAAGGATGTAACTAAAATATAGGTGAGGCAGTGAAGGGTAAGTTTTGTATAAAAATAACCAAAAGGCATCAGGATGACAATCAAACCCAGAATAGACTACATGTGCACTATGTAGGTCATTCTGGCACTGAGTGTAAGGCTGATTATATTGGAACCTTCTTTTGCTTTCAACAATACCTAACAGGTCACCAGGAATTGTCAGGATACCGACACCAGTAGACAATGTCTACAATTAAAATAAGAAAAATTTTAAAGTCATTAAATTTATTATTTGACTGTCAACGTATATGCAAAAACGGCCATTAAAACAGTTTACAAATTTTATACAATCACATTCAGACCCCACAAGACAAGACACCGACATAAAACAAGCACAATGCAAATGAAAATGAGACAATGAAATGGATAATGGATCTAATGTAAAGGAAGCTAAATGATTTGATTTGATGATGGCCGATAGGCTTCAGCCCAAGGATGAGCGAATTAACGGTACTCATCCTTTAGATGATGCTTATCGGCGAATGAATAGTCCTTGAAACCTGATTTACTAGACTACAAAGCCAACATGCACAGTTTGCAAGGCTCCGCATGAGGCCTCCGGCTCCCCATGTTTCACTATACTCCACTGGAGAGACGGGAAAATAACACCGAAGCCCACACGTATATGTGAACCAAACGTGAGGCCTCCATCTCACTGCATTTACTGGTGAGATGGGAAAACCACCAAAGCTCAAGTGAACAGTTAGCTAGGCTGCTCACAAGGCCTCCATCTTACTGTGTAACAATCCACTTGCAAGATGGGAAGACGATCAAACGAAACAGAGCAATAGCTCTGAAAGACTGTCCCAATTGTCGATCTCCCACAATGGGGGTATTATGCTCCCATTATGAGGAATCGAGCATTAGGCACTACGAAAGTGTGTACAGTGTCCTGCCAAAAGGGCGCTATACACTGAACTAGAAATTACAACCTAACTTACACAACACCGGTCCAGATAAAACTGGAGTAAATTGACGGAAAAATGCATATCGAATCACCGCTAGTCAGGATGCACCTCAGCGGGAGGGACAGTAGGATACTGTTCCTCTCGCCGAACTGCACCATGACAAACGGAGATTCGAGAGACTGGGCTGACCATACAATTTTTCTTGGCACATCCCAAATATGGGATAAATTCCAAAAACACCTGTCAATATTATTAACAGAATCTCACTTTCATTAGCAAGACAAACTCAGGATTGTTTCTCCACTCCTACACTTGTCACTGCAAGCAACCATATTTATGACTAGACACCACCAGTTAACATAACAAATAACATATTGTCTGGTCATTCAATGTATTGCGCCTCGACTAATAAGGATCATCCTCTCGGGAGCAACACCCCGAACAACCATACAACAAATCCTAACAAACTGAGTTTTAAATTAACAACCTCCAACGCAATGAAAATGATTAGCCTTATTTAAGGCAAAACTTTTATTACCTGTTTTCTAATTTTTGAAGTTGTCAAGAATCGCCAACGTACCTTCAACACGTGCTCTGCGCCACTGTAGCTCTAGGTGCAACACCACCTTTGAAACCCCAACGGAGCTCCATCAGACGTTGTATCGCACATAGAACTAGAGTGTAAATTAAATAGCAGAGCAGTGTGCATATACTTGAAACTACATTGTACATGTTTAACCTTTACTATAGGCATTACACAGCTTTGTTAAGCTTTCACTCTCTCACACACGCCTCACCATAGTGGGCAATCTCTCCTACAAGCGATATTATTAAGCCAACAACCAAGTCACATGTCCAGCCCCAGAATAGTATTCGCCAGACATTCCCTTGTGATGGGTATGAGTAAACATAGTCAGACCCGTCACTGTTTTCAATTAACAACAGGAAAATGTCGGGCGAATAAAATCCAGCCTGAACATGTGGCCGCTGACCCCTAGGCTATGGTAAGTTATGAACATTGTTCTATTATTACAACGTTCCCTCACCACGCATTGATTTTATTAAATTGTTTTATTACTAGACATCATAGAGAAAACCTAGGGCCTCTTGGCCCCTACTTTAGGCCTCTTGGCCCTGTATATGGGCCTCTTGGCCCTGTGAACTGGCCTCTTGGGCAAGAATAGCACCCTTGCTTCTTAGCCTAAAGTACTGCTATAATTTACTTTCATATAGAGGAAATATGGCCTCTTGGCCCTGTGTACTGGCCTCTTGGCCCTGTACACCCATAGAAATAAACCCTCTAAAACTTAGGGTGGCATTTGCTGCTTAGCTCTGTGCTCCCCACTCCTTGAATAAAACACCCAAATACTTCTGAACTTAAAATACTGAAAGCGCTGGCCTCTTGGCCTGCGTTCCCTAACGAAAATAAATAAATATGTGAAACCTGCAAATTACAGAAAAGGCTGGCCTCTTGACCTGCGTTCCCTAACGAAAATAAATAAATAGAAAACCTATTAATTACTGATAGCACTGGCCTCTTGGTCTGCGCCCCCCAATAAAAATAAATAAATAGGTAAAACCCGCAAAATCACCGATAGCGCTGGCTTCTTGGCCCTGCGCTGCCTAACAGAAATAAATAGAAAACCTATTCAGTGCACTAGCCGCTTGGCTCTGTGCGCCTCCCCCCCCCAAACCCCCCCCCCTAAAATAACACGAATAAGTAAAAAAAACTATTGCGAGTGCCTCTTGGCTTCGCAATAATCCTTCATCATGAAATTGAGACTCACAAAGAACTTCTTCCGTACGCTTCTTGTCGCTATTACTTTGACGGGAATCAGCCCCGCTTGAACCAGTGACTTCTGCTTTTATACTCTACAAAACCCGCGGGTCACATGACACCCGTAAAAATACGCCGGAGTTGACCCCTGCGTGTTTCAGCGGGACTCAGGCAACTGAGCAAAGGTCAACGCTAAAAAAAATGATAGAATTTGATTGATAAGGATGCTGGTGTGACCCATCGTTAACACCATTCAAAACCCCAACACAATACTGAGAAATTTATAGGACAAATAAACTGGAATAACTTTATGCGACCGGCGAAACCAATAAGTGCAAAACAAACTGATTTCCAAGTTGAAAATTTCCCAATACGCATTGCGAAACATGACAGCCTTCAAGCGAAAACACGCCGAAGCGTTGCATATAAAAATGTAAAAATACAAGCTTATGGAATTATTTTTCAACAAACAAAGTCCACCAAGTATAAATAAGGTGTGATATGATTAAAGTGAGGCAGTCACAGTGGTATACACCCTGTGAAAAGAAAACAATTGTCCCAAGGTGACTTACGAATTACCGAAAAGACCTTGTTAGGCTTGTACAATTATTTTCGAATTACCGCAAGTTGTAGCACAGGTTTATAAACCTTTCCCGTCGGTATTTCCGATGGAAACTTGATAAAAAATTTTTTTTTTTTTTTTTTTGAAAATAGCGTGAGGCCCGTTTCGCCACACTACCCTCTCCTTAGACTTTTTGTGTCCTCACAAAACACTTACCAACATAGACGTATAGATTGAAATATTGAAGACACAGAAACATATATATAAAAAAAAAATTCATTAGAATGACCTTCCCCTCTGACACATAAATATCAGCAACATTGTCATTTTAAATAACCTGAAAAAATATAAACAGTTAGTGAAATTGTTTTGTTTTTTTTGTTTTTTTTTTACACACCAGTTGTCACTACCATTGTTATTGTTCAAGTCAGTCTCTCACTCTTCAGTCTTTTTTGCTTGAATACTTCCACTGCTACCACTTTTACTGTTGTCCTTATGAATGATTGAAAGTTTATCTGCAAACAAGTCTTTCCATTGTGTCTTTGGTCCATATTTACAAATTTTGTGTTTCGCATTTTCACCAGTCGAACTACTTTTTCTCTTCTTAGACTTATCTTTAGTTGTAATGTCTGTTTTGTTATGTTCACTCATGCTTTTTTGTGCTAAAAGAGTTTGTAAGGTTTCTTCTTGTTTGGTCATAACATTTGTGGCCGTAATAAGAGCTTCAGTAACCATGGTGATTTTTTTCTCAAAAGTGTTCTGAAATGTTTGTAGTTGCTTCTTCATTTCACACACTTCTTCTTTCAGTTTCGAGATCTCTTTGTCTTTCATTTCTATATCCTTAGTTACTGCTGTGCTTTCCTCAGTGTGCGTTGTTTGATCTTTTAGCTTCACAACTCTTTTGTCCGTCACTGTTTCAAAATCATCAAAAAATGTTTGCTCTAAATCCAGAGGCTTTACCAATTCTTTTAAAAAATCGTTGTCATCATTTGTTAAATCTGAGAAGTCCACCCCTTGAAGTAGATTCAAAGATTGTTCTTCACTTTTCACTTCTACACTCTTGTTTTCATTCTTGCCCACTTTCTTTCTCTCATTCCAGACTTTCATGGACTCTTCTTGAGTTTCCCTTATTACATCCTTCCCTTCAATTATCTCAGATGGTTTCTCATTCACTTTCTTATATTTATCATCTTCTAACACTACTCCCATATCTCTGAATTTGGCTATTTTTTCCTTGTGAATAGGGAATGTGACTTGGTGCTTGTCAAATAACTTTTCATTCATTGCCTTGTAACCACACAGGGAACAGTTAAATGGCGCTTCCTCAGGTTTAATATGCCTTGCCAGGAAATGATTAAAGACTTTGTTTTTCTCATTGGCAAAATTACATCGGCCACATCTCCATACTCTGCCTCTGTTAGAGCTATTCATCATCTAAGAACAGAAGGAAAACTCCATTCAAACCGACAGTCATCATTTATCCCATAACACTTAACACTGAACACGTAGTACACTTAATCATGTTAATAATCATCATTTAATGTAAAAAAAAGGTGGGCATCTCTTATTAAAGGCTTTGACTGCTGTCTTTGTCCACTGGGGTATGTGGTCTCCTCTGTAGGGCTTCAGTTTATTGTGATTGACTATTTTACCCTTGAAGGATTTACCCATCTGTATCATGTAATTCAAATCGGATATCTTCTTTAACACCACACCTGGCCCCACATACATAGGCTGTAATTTTGGACACACACCTACTTTACATGCTTCATTCATCAACCACACAAGGTCCCCTGCTTCATATCTGATTAGTTTAGAATTCACATCGTACACCTCTTTCTGTCTTTTAGCAGCTTTGTTAAGTTGCTTTCTAGCAATCGCATGGGCAGCATATAGTCTTTCTCTCAATCGCTCAACATATTCGCCATACAAGCTACACACTTCCTCAGTCTCACATCTTTTCAAGTTGAACATAAGTTCTGAAGGAAGTCTCACTTCCCTCCCAAGCATCATTAGATTTGGGGACATCCCAGTGCTTTCATGAGGAGTCGCCCTATATGCGGCGGCTAAACAACCTAAATTCAAATCCCAATCGGTCTGTTCCCCTTTCAAGTACGCTTTAATCATCCTGAGAAGGGTCCTATTGAAACATTCGGCTTGGCCATTTCCCTTCGGGTTTCTTGGACTGGTTCTTGTCTTCCTGATCTCCATCAAATTACACAATTCTTTAAAAACATCACTTTCATAATTTCGACCCTGGTCAGAATGTAAACTCAAAGGGCACCCATACCTTCCAATCACTTCGTTTAAAATTTTCTCAGTGCAGGTCTGCGCTGATTGATCTGGGACAGGAAATATTTCCACCCATTTTGTGAAATGGTCAGTAACAAGTAAAATGTACTTGTGACCCCTGGGAGTACGTGGAAGTGGACCAAGTATGTCGGTTGCAAGTCGATCCAGTGGGGCACCAACACTCATTTTTTCAAGTGGGGCTTTGTTTCTCTGCACTGGTGGCTTGATTGCTTCACACTCATTACACTTCATCACCCAGTTTTTAACATCAATTCGGAGTTCAAACCAATAGAAATGTTGTAGAGTTTTCTCAGTGGTCTTTTTACCACCAAGATGTCCTGAGAGAACGGTGTTGTGCATTTGATACATTACTTCTTTTCTCAATCTTTTGGGCACAATCAACTGCAATCGTGATTGCAAGCCATCAGGTTTGCAGAAACGTCTATATAGTACTCCACCTTCCACTTCAAGTGAATCCCAGATGTTCCAATAATGACGTGCAGCTGGACTTAATGCTGTTACTTCTGAGTGAGGTGGCCGTTCACCCTTCAGTTTTGCTGTAAGAATTGACTGGGTGTCCTCATCTTTTTCCTGCATCGATTGAATTTCAGGATTAGTGTACTTTGAACAAATTGCAAAAAGGTTTCAGTAACCTGCTTGTCACTAGTACCACTGTTGGGCTCATCTGATAAATTGCTATCTTGTAATTTGCTTGCTGCTCGAGTCCTAACTGAGCGATAGATTGCCGTCTCTGGGATGGGAGAAATATGTTCACCCTGTGTTGTTTCCATAGTTTCCTCTGTTCTTACCAGTGCTTGACCCATTCTTCTCTTGCACTTTGAGCATGGCCCACACTTAAGTGCTTCCATCATATCAACCTCAGAACACTGGCAATTCCATGGATTGGGGCACCGCGACATAGCATCTGCATTGCCATGTTTGGTTCCCATTCTATAAGTGACAGAGAAATCATAAGCTGACAATATCTCAATCCATCTGGCCACTCGTCCTTTTGGTTCCTTCAAAGTAAATAGCCATATGAGAGCCTGATGGTCTGTTCTCACCTCAAATTTTCTTCCTAATAAGTATTGGCGGAAGTATTCAATAAAATATCTAAGAGCCAGAAGCTCTTTGTCAGTGACACAGTAATTTTTTTCGGCTTTATTCAATGTTCTACTGGCATATGCTATGACTCGCTCTTTGCCCTCTTGCACTTGACTTAGTACACTCCCAATGCTTTCGTTACTGGCATCACAGTCTAGGATAAATTTACCAACATCATTTGGATATGCCATGATATCTGGACTTATCAATGCTCTTTTGAGCTCTTCAAAAGAGCTTTGGCACTTTTCATTCCACGTAAATTTAACACCTTTTTTGGTCAAGTCTACCATAGGCCTTACAAGCTTGGCAAAATCCTTTATAAATCTTCGATAATAACTTCCCATTCCAATCACCTGTCTAATTTCTTTTACTGTCTTAGGTACAGGCCACTGCAATATTTTGGCTACGTTTTCAGGATTGGGCATGACCCCCTCCTTAGAGACTATATGACCGAGGAATGTCACCTTCTTTTGCAGTAGAGCACACTTGTTTGGTTTCAACTTCAAACCAGCTTCTTTTAACCTCAATAGTACTTCCCTTACTCGAGCCAGGTGTTCATCTAAATTTCTCCCAAATACCACAAAATCATCTATATAAATGAGGCACGTTTGCCACTGGAGTCCTTGCAGGGCAAGCTCCATAGCTCTTTGAAAACAAGGTGCCGCGTTACAGAGACCAAATGGCATCATTTTGTACTCAAATAGTCCATACTTGGTAACAAAAGCTGTTTTTGGTATGTCTTCCTTTCTCACAGGTACCTGATGATAGCCTGATGTGAGATCAAATGTTGAGAATAAGCTTGACCCCGCCACAGCGTCTAAACAATCTCTTATCCTGGGTAAAGGGAAAGCATCAATTTTTGTTACAGCATTAACCCTTCTATAATCAACGCAAAGTCTAAGTTTGCCTGATTTCTTTGGAACTAGCACTATTGGTGATGCCCAAGGGGACATGGATTTTTGTATGACATCTTGCTCTTGTAGCTTATTGATCGTCTTTTTCAGCTCCTCGGCATATGCTATGGGAACTCTCCTCGGCAGCTGTTTTATGGGAGGTGCATCGCCTGTAACAATGGCATGTTCTACTAGGCCAGTTCGCCCCAGGTCATCATCATCTTTAGAGAATACATCTTGAAAGTCAGATAACAACTTTCTTACTTGCTGAGCCTCTTTTTCATTACAGTTCAGAGTGCCTTCTTCATACAGTGTTCTAAGGTGATCTGGCACTGTTTCATTAGTCTGACCCTGGTGATCTTCAGTTGAAACTTCATGTTTTGGTAGATTTCCCACCCTAAAACTCTGACTGGTTTTGATACTTCTTATGGCACCTGGGTTTTCTGACTCAGATCTATCCTCGCAGGATAGTACTTCAATAGGTTTCTGGGTCAGGTCTTCTGCAAAGCCTGCTACGACATCCTGATTGATGGATATTTCAGTCGCTGTGGGGTTCATAAGTCTGACCTTATGAGTACAATTTTCCATGGATGTTAAACTGCTAGCCATCAAAAGTGGATATCTCTCAGTGAATGTTTCTGCAGGTTCTATAATAGCTTCATTAATGCTTCTGTCATTATCTTCCCTTTCAATTGAAACATCAATTATGGCCTCTGTATAAGGAGGTATGTAGTAATGATCGGCTGCAGTTACCCGTCCAATTCTACCTGGCACTCCCACTTGAATGCATTGTATTGGGGTGCCTTTTAAATAAATCAAGCCTTTACTTAATAATAAATCTGCTGGCCCCTCTGCTTCATTCTGCAGTAAATCAATACCCAATAGAGCATCATCTTCAATGTCAGCCACAGCTATTTCTCTCCTCAATTCACATCCTCCCAATTTAATATCAAATAGTCCCCTGCCATAAAGGCTGAGTGGCTTTCCATTTGCCCCTGTTAAATTGCCTGACTTCTGTAAGTGTGGTCTTCTACTAAAAGGTATTTTGTCAAATACCCTTTTAGACATAATTGTCCTAGTGGCTCCCGTATCTGCAGTAAAAACGGTTTTAATTCCTTCAATTTCTCCCTTCACATAAACCCCTTCATATTGCGGGATTTCAGTATCGTCAATGTCATCGTAATTCGAATGGTCATGGCTCGCTTCACTTCTTACAGGGGCTCTTGTACAGTTAACTGACCGCTGCCCCCTCGTGTCAGTCCTTGGTAGATTAAAGAGCTGTTTTGTGCATCTTTCCAAGACTCTCCCCTGTTGGTACTAGAGTTTCCCTGTATAACCGGTCTTTTGTCAATTTTAGCTTCTCTGTCATAGTTCCGGTTTCTTACTGGGCAATTTCGCAAAAAATGACCTTGGCCTTGGCAGTAGTAACAAACAATGCCTCTATTTGCACCCTGCCTATAATTTTGGCTTGCATGCATTTCTCTTTCTAGTTTGTCTATACGATCCATTAATGCTTGGAGAACTTCAGGCTTCATTTCATTCATCTTTTTGCTTACCCCCTGTCTTGGCATTATGCTCTGCATCGCCTTTGAAGCTAGTTTACCAGACCTCATTTCAGACTGTTTTGCATCTTTATTTTCAGGAGTTCTAAAGACCCTGTCTGACAGGTCATCTCCTTCCTTTAGTTGCCTCATAGGCCTTTTCTGTCGTCTATCAAAATAGGATTCATGCAAAGCAGAACGTTTTTGACAGGTCTCCTCAAAATTGACCACAAAACCAACAGCCTCATCAATATCCACTGGCTCTTTCACAAACTCTACATGAAATCGGGCTCTATCATCAATAAGGCCATCCAGGAAACGTCTTAACAGGTCTTCATTTCTGGTTTTTCCAATTCTTTTGGGGTGAGCTCTTGCATATAAGCTCTTGAGTTGTGCAGCATATTCCTCAACGCCTTCTTTAGGGTACTGGTCCCGCTTACTAAATTGAGCCACACAGGTTTTGGTTGTTTCAACAACCCTATATCTGCTTTCCAGTTCTGCTGTGAGTAATTTATAGTCATCAATGACCCTTTTAGATAATTGGCCAAACACAAAGTCCCCTGCTGATCCCTGCAACCTTGGCAGGAGCTCATCCAGCTTCATGCTATCTGACCACCTTTTCCTGTTGGCAACAGCATTGAAACGATTGAACCAGACCTTCCACTGCTCTTTCCCAGTGAAAACCGGCAGTTTTGCATCTGTGTGTGAACTAGCATTCAACTCTCGAGAGACATCACCACATACACTGAGGCATGGTTCATCATGTACATCATACCCACTGACTTCATCTGAGTCATCATCGGTTATATACCCCCTTTCGACTTTCCGTCTCACGTTCATTCTCTCAGTCCTTGCATCTTTGTCATCAAGAACTCGATCAGTGTGTCCCCTTTTAGAACACAGGGTGGACATCACCCCCTGCATCATTACCTGTATGTTTTCTGCCACACTTTCAGACATCTCTTTCACTGCTTTCGTCATTACATCATTTATAATTTGGGAGACCTCACTCAGTGATTGATTATCCCCCATTTTTGTTTTAACCTGATCAGGGTTAACATCTCTCTCAGCCATTCGTTCCCCAGGCATTATGGGTAACTGTGGATTACTTAGCTCAGAAAGCTTTCTACATTTAGCGACATCATTTTTCTGCCCAGTTCTGGTGTTCGTCATTTCTCTATCATCATTATAGACAATTATAGTGGGGATCCCTTCCTTTAATAAGATATCACTAGGTGGGACCCTTTCATCACTTATATCATTTAAGCTCTCAGACAACATTTCATTTTTAGTCCCTCTTTTGCTTCTCCTTTCCATCATTAAACTTAGCGTAAAATCGTTGGTTTTATATTTTCCTATACAAACAAACAATCCTGAGTACAGTATCACAACAACAATAAACATAAAAACATCACACAACTCGGCATGTGCTCGCACCACTGGATTCAATTAAATGTAACTGAATCCCACTTCCAAGACACCAAAAATGTAACGGTAAACCAGTGTTTCAGACCTGGCATGAATAACAGTTTGTGGTTGTCATTCAAAACCCTGACTGCTCCACAGATCTATCGATACTAAAGATAAAGATAAACTACGCAAGACAAATGGGTTAGGAATAAAATAACGGATGCACAGACTTCCAAGGGATTTGGGATATATAAAACTGCTTAAAAGGGAATACAACTGAACAAATTAAGGGAGATAATTCTGGCAATTACTGACAGTGAGAGGAGAAATGTGCAAGGTCTGGATTTCCCCCCCCCCCCCCCCCCCCCCCCCTTTAAGCTCAAAACTACCCCGGGCAATAAAATGTTAGGCTTGAATCCAGCAAAAGAAGAGAAGGGATGAACGATTACTAGAATCACCCATTATAAGGATGTAACTAAAATATAGGTGAGGCAGTGAAGGGTAAGTTTTGTATAAAAATAACCAAAAGGCATCAGGATGACAATCAAACCCAGAATAGACTACATGTGCACTATGTAGGTCATTCTGGCACTGAGTGTAAGGCTGATTATATTGGAACCTTTTGCTTTCAACAATACCTAACAGGTCACCAGGAATTGTCAGGATACCGACACCAGTAGACAATGTCTACAATTAAAATAAGAAAAATTTTAAAGTCATTAAATTTATTATTTGACTGTCAACGTATATGCAAAAACGGCCATTAAAACAGTTTACAAATTTTATACAATCACATTCAGACCCCACAAGACAAGACACCGACATAAAACAAGCACAATGCAAATGAAAATGAGACAATGAAATGGATAATGGATCTAATGTAAAGGAAGCTAAATGATTTGATTGGATGATGGCCGATAGGCTTCAGCCCAAGGATGAGCGAATTAACGGTACTCATCCTTTAGATGATACTTATCGGCGAATGAATAGTCCTTGAAACCTGATTTACTAGACTACAAAGCCAACATGCACAGTTTGCAAGGCTCCGCATGAGGCCTCCGGCTCCCCATGTTTCACTATACTCCACTGGAGAGACGGGAAAATAACACCGAAGCCCACACGTATATGTGAACCAAACGTGAGGCCTCCATCTCACTGCATTTACTGGTGAGATGGGAAAACCACCAAAGCTCAAGTGAACAGTTAGCTAGGCTGCTCACAAGGCCTCCATCTTACTGTGTAACAATCCACTTGCAAGATGGGAAGACGATCAAACGAAACAGAGCAATAGCTCTGAAAGACTGTCCCAATGGTCTATCTCCCACAATGGGGGTATTATGCTCCCATTATGAGGAATCGAGCATTAGGCACTACGAAAGTGTGTACAGTGTCCTGCCAAAAGGGCGCTATACACTGAACTAGAAATTACAACCTAACTTCCACAACACTGGTCCAGATAAAACTGGAGTAAATTGACGGAAAAATGCATATCGAATCACCGCTAGTCAGGATGCACCTCAGTGGGAGGGACAGTAGGATACTGTTCCTCTCGCCGAACTGCACCATGACAAACGGAGATTCGAGAGACTAGGCTGACCATACAATTTTTCTTGGCACATCCCAAATATGGGATAAATTCCAAAAACACCTGTCAATATTATTAACAGAATCTCACTTTCATTAGCAAGACAAACTCAGGATTGTTTCTCCACTCCTACACTTGTAACTGCAAGCAACCATATTTATGACTAGACACCACCAGTTAACATAACAAATAACATATTGTCTGGTCATTCAATGTATTGCACCTCGACAGGAGGGTCCTTAATAAGGATCATCCTCTCGGGAGCAACACCCCAAACAACCATACAACAAATCCTAACAAACTGAGTTTTAAATTAACAACCTCCAACGCAATGAAAATGATTAGCCTTATTTAAGGCAAAACTTTTATTACCTGTTTTCTAATTTTTGAAGTTGTCAAGAATCGCCAACGTACCTTCAACACGTGCTCTGCGCCACTGTAGCTCTAGGTGCAACACCACCAGGTGAAACCCCAACGGAGCTCCATCAGACGTTGTATCGCACATAGAACTAGAGTGTAAATTAAATAGCAGAGCAGTGTGCATATACTTGAAACTACATTGTACATGTTTAACCTTTACTATAGGCATTACACAGCTTTGTTAAGCTTTCACTCTCTCACACACGCCTCACCATAGTGGGCAATCTCTCCTACCAGCGATATTATTAAGCCAACAACCAAGTCACATGTCCAGCCCCAGAATAGTATTCGCCAGACATTCCCTTGTGATGGGTATGAGTAAACATAGTCAGACCCGTCACTGTTTTCAATTAACAACAGGAAAATGTCGGGCGAATAAAATCCAGCCTGAACATGTGGCCGCTGACCCCTAGGCTATGGTAAGTTATGAACATTGTTCTATTATTGCAACGTTCCCTCACCACGCATTGATTTTATTAAATTGTTTTATTACTAGACATCATAGAGAAAACCTAGGGCCTCTTGGCCCCTACTTTAGGCCTCTTGGCCCTGTATATGGGCCTCTTGGCCCTGTGAACTGGCCTCTTGGCCAAGAATAGCACCCTTGCTTCTTAGCCTAAAGTACTGCTATAATTTACTTTCATATAGAGGAAATATGGCCTCTTGGCCCTGTGTACTGGCCTCTTGGCCCTGTACACCCATAGAAATAAACCCTCTAAAACTTAGGGTGGCATTTGCTGCTTAGCTCTGTGCTCCCCACTCCTTGAATAAAACACCCAGATACTTCTGAACTGGCCTCTTGGCCCAGTGAGCTTAACAAAGTAAATAAATAATTTAAATACTAGGGACAATGCTAATTTTGTAAACCCTGTACACACCTCTTGGCTCTGTGTACGCCTACAGAAATAAATTGAGAAAGAAATATTTGAGGGGCAAACGCTGTCCTACTGGGCCTGTACACTGGCTTCTCAGCCCTGTGTACTACAAAAAAAATGAGTAAACACTGGCCAGAAAATATTAAAATACTGAAAGCGCTGGCCTCTTGGCCTGCGTTCCCTAACGAAAATAAATAAATATGTGAAACCTGCAAATTACAGAAAAGGCTGGCCTCTTGACCTGCGTTCCCTAACGAAAATAAATAAATAGAAAACCTATTAATTACTGATAGCACTGGCCTCTTGGTCTGCGCCCCCCAATAAAAATAAATAAATAGGTAAAACCCGCAAAATCACCGATAGCGCTGGCTTCTTGGCCCTGCGCTGCCTAACAGAAATAAATAGAAAACCTATTCAGTGCACTAGCCGCTTGGCTCTGTGCGCCCCCCACCCCCCCCCCCCCTAAAATAACACGAATAAGTAAAAAAAACTATTGCGAGTGCCTCTTGGCTTCGCAATAATCCTTCATCATGAAATTGAGACTCACAAAGAACTTCTTCCGTACGCTTCTTGTCGCTATTACTTTGACGGGAATCAGCCCCGCTTGAACCAGTGACTTCTGCTTTTATACTCTACAAAACCCGCGGGTCACATGACACCCGTCAAAATACGCCGGAGTTGACCCCTGCGTGTTTCAGCGGGACTCAGGCAACTGAGCAAAGGTCAACGCTAAAAAAATGATAGAATTTGATTGATAAGGTTGCTGGTGTGACCCATCGTTAACACCATTCAAAACCCCAACACAATATTGAGAAATTTATAGGACAAATAAACTGGAATAACTTTATGCGACCGGCGAAACCAATAAGTGCAAAACAAACTGATTTCCAAGTTGAAAATTTCCCAATACGCATTGCGAAACATGACAGCCTTCAAGCGAAAACACGCCGAAGCGTTGCATATAAAAATGTAAAAATACAAGCTTATGGAATTATTTTTCAACAAACAAAGTCCACCAAGTATAAATAAGGTGTGATATGATTAAAGTGAGGCAGTCACAGTGGTATACACCCTGTGAAAAGAAAACAATTGTCCCAAGGTGACTTACGAATTACCGAAAAGACCTTGTTAGGCTTGTACAATTATTTTCGAATTACCGCAAGTTGTAGCACAGGTTTATAAACCTTTCCCGTCGGTATTTCCGATGGAAACTTGATAAAAATTTTTTTTTTTTTTTTTTGAAAATAGCGTGAGGCCCGTTTCGCCACAATACAGTCAGATTCTTTTGATACTTGGTATACAGCATCTCTGCAGGGGTCATATTGAAGTTTGTTCAAATTGTGTCCCTGGGCTAATGTTTGGGGTTCCTATGGAAGCCTGAATATTAACTTGGTGCAATATGGGGAATAATCTTTAAAAATCTTCTTCTTCTTCAGATCCATCAGTCAAATTCTTTTAATATTTGGTATGCAGTATCTATAGGGGGGTTGGATTCAAGTTTGTTCAAATGGGATCCCTGGATGAATATTTGGGCTCTTTATTGGAGCCCAAATTTTAACTTAGTGCAATATTACATACAAGACAATTTCTTTAAAAATCTTTTTCAGATCCACTAGTGAGAATCCTTTCATATTTAATCTGTGACATCTCTAGAGGTGAAAGGTTCAAATTTGTTCAAATCAAGTTCCTGGGTTAATATTTGGGTTCCCCAAGGGAGCCAAAATATTTACTTAGCGCAATATGGGGAATTATCGTTGAAAATCATCTTCAGATCCAGCAGTCAGATCCTTTTGATATTTGGTGTACAACATCTCTGGGAGGGTTAGATTGAAGGTTGTTCAAATCAGGTCCCTGGCTTAATATTTGGGCTTTTTATTGAAGCCCAAAGTTTAACTTAGAGCAATATGAGAAAATTTCTTGAAAATTCTTCTTCTTCAGATCCACCAGTGAGAATCCTTTCATATTTGGTATGTAACATCTCTAGGGGTGTCGAATTCAAGTTTGTTCTAATCGATTCGCTTGTTTTTTCTTGGGTTTTTTTGTAATTTTGTTTTTTTGAGAGGGGGGGGGGCTAGAGAGAACCACAGTAGTTTAAAACAAAACAAAAATTTCTTTCGGTTGTTGTTTTTTAATACTTCACAGAAGAGTTTGCTAGGAAGCTTTCCTAGGAGCAGCAGAAATGAAAGGCCAAAAAAGTTGCCTTTGGTTGTGTCATAGCAAATCAAAAAAATTGCTCTTGCTGCTGATCACATGCTGATACACTCAGCTGTTTTGAAAATTTGAGCCAGGTGAGTGTTTTAGGCTCACTTGAGCCTCTGGTTTTTAAATCATCTCTAGAAATGTGCTCAATCGAGACTTGATTTGACCAACTTTTTGATGAAACTACAGATGGTCTGTCGCCCAGTATACCCCCCACCATGGCATACTGCCTAGTATGGGTGACTGAAAAGGGGCATTCAATTTTTCTAAGTAAAAAAAAGTTGGCCATCTTGAATCCAATCTGTAAAAAATTTGTCACGCACTGCTCCTCATCATGTCAATCAATTTATATTGAGTTTCATGAAAATGCAACAAAAACTGTAGAAGTAGTTCGCTCCACAAGTATTTTGCAAAATCCAATATGGACTCCAGTCAGCTATCTTGAATCTGATCTGGAAAAAAATTAAGTCACACACTTCCCCTCATCATGTTGATCATTTTTGTGAAGTTTAATGAAAATGCGGCTAAAATTGTGGAAGTAGTTTGCTCCACAAATTTACATGTGCAACGGACCGACGATGACAGGCGGATGGACAAGTGAACTCCTATATACCCCCCCCCCCCCCCCCCCCCCCCAAACTTCGTTTTGTGGGGGTATAATTACCATTAGAAAGAAAGACTTACAATTATGCTGCATAGACACAACTTGTTTTGTTAATATCTTGATAGTTTAAAGGTGAATTAAATACTATTTGATTGAAATATCTATAACTGGAGCATGAAGGAATATAAGGAACATCACATTACATCAGTGGTAATCTGTGTGCAGACTCCATGAAAAGTGGGTAAACAAACAGCCCATTACAATGTCAGATTCCTTTCAGAGTTAGACTGGTGGCCTGAGAACTTGGCCAGCGGGTAGCTGTACTTTGCAAATCTTTACTAAGTATTAGAAACTAGGAATTTAGTGAGTATTATTTTAGGCCACACAAAGTAGATCTTCTGTTTCTCAGGCCATTATTTGTAAAATTGCATGCGGGCGAGCGTTTTTTTATTTTATTTTTTATTTCAGTAATTACTTTGCCATCAAAAGTTCATGTTCTTTGTTCAAGTTTTAGGCCTCATAATCTACAGAATAGCACGGGTGGTGGTGTATTTCATCCCTTGAGTGCAAGAAGGCTTTGCAATGCTAAAGCATTGCAAAGCCTTCTTGCACTCAAGGGACACATTCCTCAAATTTTTTAACTTGGGTAAAATATCAGACATAAACCATTCAATTTTTATTTTTTTCAAGTTTAAATTGGTTATAAAAAGAGAGCATGCTGCATCCAAAAGGACCATGCGGCCTTACTAATGACTGATACTTTAATTAGAATGACATATATACTCTTCAAAAAAGAAACTATACATCAAAATCCCCTGAACTATATATGTATAAAATTGGTCATGGTGAAAAAGATTTTGAAACATATGTTATGAATTGTAATCATATCATGAAATGCTTGTGTTGATGGGTCAGAATATCGACCAAACACACAGAGAATTAAAAATATAACGCTCTGGTGACCTATGGTACAATTTGTGAAATGACGTGACGATGGATGTGCCCGAGTGTACAGACGTCAGAACGAACATTACGCCAATAACTGTGCACGTAAAGTTGATCCTTTTGGTGGTGGTAGTGTTATAGCATGGGCTGGCATTAGCCATGGTGCCCAGACAGCACCTGTTTGAGTGGAGGGTAATCTAACCAGCATACGTTACAGAGATGAAATCCTATCACGTCATGTCTGAGCATTCATTCAATGGTGGCCTCTTTCAACATGGCAATGCTTGACCAGATGTTGCGCATGTTTGCAAATCATTTCTTCAACAAAGCAATATTCCTACTCTTCCCTGGCCAGCATGTTCATCTCACTTATCCCCCATTGAACACCTGAGGAATGAGCTTGATCGCTGCATCTGTCAGAGACAGCAGACACCACAGACACTTGAACTCTTTGCAGCACTACAAGAGGAGTGGCAGAACATTCCACAGCGTGTAATTCAGACTGGTAGCATCTGTGGGTCGACGTTGCCATGCCATTATCACTGCTCGTGATGGTCATGCATGGTATTAACTTTCCCTGGTTGTCAATGCAGTCATGTTTATTTGTAGAGTGATGTTTATACTTCCCTGTTTACCATAAATTATCTGTTTATAGTCTGAGAATTTCCAATACAATCTGGTGGAATTTCGATGTATAGTTTCTTTTTTTGAAGAGTATATAACACGCTATTAATTGAAAATAGAATATGTTTTCATTTTTGGAATTCACTTTAAAAAAATTTCACAAATCCTGTCTGAGTATTTCCATTCGCTACTTGAATCCTGCATCCTGTGTCACAAGTAACCAACTAATTCTATGCATTTTACAGCTTTGGTCAGGTGTAAATTTTAATGTAGTGTGTGATATGTCAGTTACCAGTTTTTCTTTATAACCAGAAAGTGTGACTAACCCTGTGCGATGCACAGGGTTAGTCACACTTTCTGGTTACAAAAAAAATTCATTATTAACCAAGTAAATAACCCTGTGCACTGTACAGCCTTAGTTTAAATCTGATCTATATCATCTCTCTACCCAATGTAATGGCCAAAACCAACCAGTATTGTTCTCAAACATAGTTTCTGACTCCTCATTGGAACAGATTGTAGAAAGTATTTTTTTTTTCGTGAACTCCAGATGAGTACGTAGATTTGTTGTGACAGAGGTCAGCTGTGAGGTACTACATGCATTACATTCTGACACTCTATTTGTTGTGACAGAGGTCAGCTGTGATGTATTACATGCATTACATTCTGACACTCTATTTGTTGTGACAGAGGTCAGCTGTGATGTATTACATGCATTACCTTCTGACACTGTTTGTTGTGACAGAGGTCAGCTGTAATGTATTACATGCATTACATTCTGACACTCTATTTGTTGTGACAGAGATTAGCCGTGATGTATTACATGCATTACATTCTGACACTCTATTTGTTGTGACAGAGGTCAGCTGTGATGTATTACATGCATTACCTTCTGACACTCTGTTTGTTGTGACAGAGATCAGCAGTGATGTATTACATGCATTACATTCTGACACTCTATTTGTTGTGACAGAGATCAGCTGTGATGTATTACATGCATTACATTCTGACACTCTTTTTGTTGTGACAGAGGTCAGCTGTGATGTATTACATGCATTACCTTCTGACACTCTGTTTGTTGTGACAGAGATCAGCAGTGATGTATTACATGCATTACATTCTGACACTCTATTTGTTGTGACAGAGATCAGCTGTGATGTATTACATGCATTACATTCTGACACTCTTTTTGTTGTGACAGAGGTCAGCTGTGATGTATTACATGCATTACATTCTGACACTCTATTTGTTGTGACAGAGGTCAGCTGTGATGTATTACATGCATTACATTCTGACACTCTGTTTGCAAGAATTTGGGCCAAAACATTAATTTAAACCCTCACCCCAAAAATTAAGCCAAAACATCAAAAAACTAGAGTCTTGTATAGGCTTCCATACATAGCATCTGCACATGTGCAAGCCAAGGAAGTGTCCTCAATTCCCGATAGTAACCATTATTTTGTTTGGCCCATTGTAAACAGTTATGTTTCCTCAGCACTCTGAAATTTCTGTTTTGATGGCCTCAAGAAGAAACATGAAATGGAAGATGCAACATTATCAGAAAGGAGGCAGACAGTGATATCATTCAGGATTGTGATTTCTAAATTATGTTTTATAAATTAGAATTTTGGGTCAATCCCTGTAACAATCACCATCCATCAAAATTATTATATGTATTAGTAGGACTGATTAACTATTTACCCAACATAGACGATATCACAATTTATTATTTTAAATATCATTTTTTTTCATTTTTCAAAAAATTTCAACAAAACCATATTATGTGACCCCCCCCCCCCCCCCTCATTGGAAGAAGCTCAACGAGCTCGTTTCAAAGAGGGGTCACATGATATGGTTTTGTTGAATTGTTTTGAAAAATAATATTTTTTCAGCTGTCGAATTTGCAGGCAGATGTGGCCAATTCGTTGGATAAAGGGTTAATGTATCCTTCCCTTCTCCTACTCCCTAGCCATTTCGACATATTTTGGCTTTTCCAAAAAATTATTTCCTTTTGTTTACTTCAGAAACACCCACCCAAGGGCACTGGTCTTTAGGTACCCTCTCAAATTGGGCCCTGCTCCATTTCTTTAAGGCTTTTGCCTTATTTAGTTATTTGGAAATTTCTTCCATTTTCAACCTGAGCACTATATTGAAATTAAAGGTTTTATAGACCATTATGGGCATATAATACCTTTCTATACATTACTTACAGTTTTACTACGTTTGATACTGGTAAGTTTTTGTTGAGTATTGCCTATATTTTTCCGTAGTTTCATTTTGCGTCAGCCTTAATAAAGTTTAACCCTTTACCCAACGTAACGGCCAAAACCGGCCAGCGATATTCTCAAAAATTGCCAATTAATTTTTATTATTTTTTCATTTTTTGTCTCGAAAACCTAGGTTATGACCCCTCATTGGAACGAGCTCGTCGAGCTCGTTCCAATGAGGGGTCATAACCTATGTTTTTGAGACAAAAAATGAAAAAAATTAGTTATTCAATCATTTTTGGGGAAGTGTCGTCTGCTTTTCATGTTAGGTAAAGGGTTAAGGGGTCTATTCTTCTTCTTCCCTATTCATTACTGTCGTATTATTGCATTACTATATTCACAACAGAAATATTTGCATAAATTATGTTATATTATTTCAGCTTCAGGTTTATATTCTGCTGTTTTAATTCATTTGGCTTTTAGACATATTGTAATCGCATCTGTAGCCGTTATTGTTACCTTTAGAGCTGTAGGTTTTTGAATTTCTTGTTCGGTTTTGGTTTTTCAGGTGGAATAAAACCTTGGTTCGGTTCGGTTTTCGGTTTGTTCATGAGGCCAAATAAAATTCAATTAAACTCATTCTTTTGTCTGGAGTCATAACTGAATGGCAGTGAAATTGAGTGAAACTCAATGAATGCCCGAAATAAGCTATAATACATGAAGAATCAGGAAGGCCAATATAATAATTACCTAAATATACAGAACTTTTATTGTGCTTGGCCATTTTTTGAGGTCGGACACCTACACGCAACATGAGGAAAGCTGAAAACACAACTAAACTGAAATGTCGGAAATTCACAGAATGTAGCCTTCCCAGAGTAGTGAGAGTACCCAGACACTGCCATTGGCAGTGTCTGGGTACTCTCACTAGTCTGGGATGGCTACATTCTGTGAATTTCTGCAGCAAGAGAGTATTTAATAAAAAACCAAAAACCTTAGATTATGGGATGTCGACGGTTGCGGTTTCTGTTTTTTAAAAAAACTAAAAACTTCGGTTCGGTTTCGGTTAATCTACAGCTCTAGTTACCTTAGGCATTCTATTTCTTTGATAAATGTAACTTTTATACCTCATGCAGTTTGTAATGTTTTGACCACATTCTGCATAGGGTCCTGCGAATATTTGAAATTTGCTTTGATATCGATACCATACGTCTGCTTCAAGATCGATCCCAAATCAGTCTCAAGATTTGATTTTTTCAAATCTCTCATACTAACTTCAATTTGTTGCATTTCCAACAAAAAGTAGATAAAAATGTCATTAGACAGTTCATTCATGTAGGCTCAATTCCTATTTAGTTGAGTTGACAATGTTTAATTCTTAGGTAAGTAGTGAATTTTGCCCAGAACACTATCCATAGTTTTAGTTTTTGAAGGCTTAACTTGTTACTATTCACGTTCTTAACAAGTTAAGCCTTCAAATGCTAAAACTATGGATAATGGGCCTAGCTGTTTCAGCGACGGTGCTACAAAGAATATTTATTTATTGGTGTTTAAAGTGTCAGTCAGTCTTGTAAGGGTCATCACAGTATTTCATAACTTCCGTTTGGTGCAAAATGAAATAACTTGTCTTTTAAGATTTGATTTAAGATTCGATATTGATATCAGAGACAATTCGATTCAAGATTCAATTCGAAAAAAAGATTTGTGATTCGCATATCCCAGATTCAGCATCTTAGGCTGTATGCCTGTTGATGCAGTTTGTAGTCATTTAGTGTACACAGACCTTAATTAGTTCTGAAAATAATATTTTTTTTTGTATTTTAGGGGATAGCTTATATACCAATAAAGGAGTTTTAATGTAAAAATTGTTAATTTTGAACTCATTTCCTTAAAATTCAGCATTTTGTTTTATTGGTCGAGTTGTGTTTACAACCAAGACTATTGTTTGGCAACAGTTGGTGTGCATCCGGGCATCCTTGCATTGTTAGCACAATAACTTGAACAGACATTCTCTGATTTGACTAATGTTTGCCATACAGGTCTTTTGCAATAATGTCTCAAGCGAGTTTGAAAACTAGCCCAGTCTGATTTTTCATTACAGATTTATGGGCCTTAATTAGTCCCTTTTTTTTTTACAAATTTTGAGCTTTTTCGCTCAATAACTTGAACAAACATTCTCCGATTTAACTAATATTTGCCATACAGGTCTTTTGCAATAATATCTCAAGCAAGTTCGAAAACTGGCCCAACCTGATTTTTTGTTACAGAGTTATGGGCCTTAATTAGTCAATTTGAGCTCCTTAGTGCAATAACTTGAATAAACGTTATCCGATTTGACTAATATATGCCATATAGGTCTTTTGCAATAATATCTCAAGTGGGTTCGAAAACTGGCCCCCGCCCAAAACTTTGTTAGAGTTATGTGCCTTAATTAATTTTTATGAATTCTGAACTTATCAGCATTATAACTTGAACAAAGGTTCCAGCTTTGACAAGCAGCATATGTTTGATAACCGGGTTATTGACCTGCAACACTCTTCAATTGCCACCAAAATTCGTGCATCCAAATTTTTTGAAAAATGAAAACTTTTTGCTCAATTTGTTTTACCAAGAAGTCAAGCTGTGATAACCATCCATTGTGCCTGACTTGGTCCAGCTGCAACACACAAAATACTTGTAATGTTTGTGAAAAATGGAAAAATGGAATAAGAAAGTTGGACTAAGGTTCAAACATTTGTTTTGGACTTGGATCCTAATATGCCTAAGTTATCTCCTCCGAATGTTTCTCATCATCCTTCTTCCATTCTGAAAGGTTTGTCTGAAGAATCAACAGTGCGCAAATCATCTTCATCTGATGTTCTATCTACGTAAGACTTTGTTTCCTCGGAGGCTGTTTTGGTCGAGGGAGAGCTGGCATTGAAGGTGCTAATGAATAATAAGTCATTGGCATAAGCCTTTGAGTGGTGCCATTTCCTGGGGAGGAGGGCAACTTCCATATGTTTGACTGTGGCAACCCTTAGTGCGTTAGTGGGAGAGAAATGTACTCTCCCAGTGATTCAGAGGCCTTGCTATAAAATAAAAAAACACCTGCCCCTCTTGCAATTTTACAAAAAAATGGCCTGAGAAACAGAAGATCTACTTTGTGAGACCTAATTTATTTATATATTTATTATTTTACAGCAGCTGATTTTATTATTTATTATTGAAAGACCTCGTCCTAACATCAGTTAGCTCCCCGCACACTGATGCATTACGTGTACAGTCCATTTAAAATATTCTCTCCTCTCCACTAGTCGATTGCATAATAGGGTGTCTAAAAATAGGATAAGCTAATTGGCTTTGAGGGGAACTTTTTAGTATCCTGGTAATTACTTTAACAATAACAAGTGCAGTTGTCAATGATGATCTTATGGACAGTCAGGTGCATTGACTGATTATATGGGACAAATGATTTTAACAGACAATAATTTATTAAGCAATTTTTTTTATTAATGATACCTGACTTTAATGCTTTGCAAGTATCTGCAAACATTTGCACACACGAATAACAGAATATATTATATTTTTAAAAAATATACGCAAGCACTCTTTCAAAGCACTATAATATCGATCGGGTTTTGTGATTAATGATATCTGACCTTAACGCTTTACAAGTATCTATAAACATTTGCACACATGAATGACAGAATATATTATCTTTTAAAAAAAATATATACGCAAGCACTCTTTCAAAGCACTATAATATCGATCGGGTTTTGTGATTAATGATATCTGACTTTAATGCTTTACAAGTATCTATAAACATTTGCACACATGAATGACAGAATATATTATCTTTTAAAAAAAATATATACACAAGCACTCTTTCAAAGCACTATAATATCGATCGGGTTTTGTTTGCACTTTTGAATAGAAAATCTCTGCTAATATTCCATGGAGTTAGCACTCAACTACTAATGGGTAAAAATACACAGTATGTGACAGGAGGACTACTACCAATATCACTTTTCAAGTGAATGTTTTACAGAACTCATATTTTTTTACACAAACTGATTTTCTTAAGGGCCACCAGATTTATCTACACATCCATCAAAAGACAATTTGCTTGCTTGTCTGCTGTTTATCGGCGCCTGTAAGTTGAAGTTGAGTGGATAGTTCACTCTGTGTGTGATTTGGTTGTAATCCACCCTGCACTTATCTACACACACGAAATAAATTGTGTGAACAAACTAGACACTTTGCAAGAAGCATTAGCTATTTATTTATTTACTTATTGGTGTTTAAGGTCACTTTTCATCAGCTGTGGCTAATTGTGCCCACCGGTTGCAATTGGCCATAGTTGCAGAAAAGTGACATTAAACACCAATAAATAAATAAATTTCGACCACAACAAAGGTCTAAAGTCAAGTTTAGCCGATCGTTTACCCCTTTGGTGCCCATTTTAGTGGACATCCATCCCAGGCACTGGTGACTGGGTCCTATTTCACCAGTAAAGCGGAACTTTCTTACCATAGTAAATAAGCACTGCTTCACTTCCCGTTGCCATGGGGAAAGAAGCACTGTTAAATATTATCACAGTGTACATTATTGTCCAAGAAATTCTGTGGAAATGCAATGCCCCCCCCCCCCAAATATTTCAGACAGCACACCTCTTGAGCGAGGTAGTGATCCATTGAACATGTGTTTGTTTAAACACACAAGAATAATTTAACTGGGTTTTTTTTAACAATTTTTTTGTGGTTGGAAGACGTGATTTGGTTATACTCACGCAACTCATGTTTTTTTATCTTGTTTAAAAAATAGCTTTCCCTGGTTAAACTTTCATTTCACCATTGCTGGCGACATTTGTCTTTTTGGCGAGGAGATAGCTGCTTCCTATTTTTGTGAAGTGACACAAACAATTCACGAGTCTCTTTAAAATTTAATCGGGGTCCTTTTTTTTAGAATTTCACTTCTTTTTTTGAAAACAAAGTACAAAGAACTGGGAGATAAGTTTGACCGGTGTTTTTATTTTTTTCTTCTTCATTTTTTTTTCATGTCACTGATCATGTTGCGTGTCCTGCCAAAATATTTTTTTTAAGGGTGGTATCTTTTAAAATGGACACATTTTTCTGTAAATTTAACTGATAATTTTCTGTTGGTAAACAGTTTTTTACTGTCAATGCAGTCAAGGATGTAATGGAAGGACACGACGAAGTGCTTGCCTTATCGGAATGGGAATCTTTTTCCATTTCAGTGCTCCATCGCAGGTCAAAACAACATAAACCTTGGTTGACATTCCTTTACCGCGAGCATCGAGATCGTTCCAATGAGAGGTCATAAGCTATGTTTTTTTTAACAAAAATTTAAAACATAATAAACTTTTAATGGAGATTTTTGTGGAAAGTGCTGGCCGAATTTGGCTGTTGACATTGGGTAAAAACAGAAATCTTGCTAGTGGTTTTCATGCTTTTTCCCGCATATTGGACGATTAATTTTTTTAATGAATAATACATTCTCATTTTAGTTCATCTAAACAATTTCGGTAAAATGCTTATGCTACAATAAAAATTAAATCACCGGGTTTTAACTTTGAAATGATCGGGCACTCGGCACAGTATAGAATCCATAATCCCATATCGGAAAAGCTATTGTCGCAGCGAAATGCCAGGATGTATCGCCAAGACTGTCACATTGTTGTTTCAAAAACACTGTACACCAAGAACACATTTTATTCACTAAAATACTTGTTCTATTCCATAATTTCGTTTAAAAAATACAGATGAAGCGTTATGATAATGAATGAAGACAAGATCATTTCGACGGAGACAATCCGACCTTCAATTATACGGAGGGGGGGGGGGGGGGGAGGGGAATCCAAATCATATATCAGCGAAAATTTTATTTTAATATGAAAATCTCACGAATTAACAAACAGATTTTTTCAATTCCTATATTAAACCGCAGTACAGAGTTCTGGAAATGAAAAGATATTGCATTTGTATCTGAATATTTTATTAAATGTAGAGTTTAGAAATTTTCTGACTGAACAATATAATTGCTAATCAGGGACAGTCTCTGAAAGATTTTTCTCGCCAAACATTAACTGGTTATGTAATCCTTCTCACATGACCGCACTAAAACAGCTTTTCATACCTGGTCGTTTCTACACAAATGACTGGGTAATTAACAAGTGCGGTTTTTATGCAATGTACACGTAATGCTTAGATGAGGGCATTCTTGTTATCAATGTGCTTGAAATTAATTCACATTCACAACAAACTTGTTGTCCATCATTTATGCTGTATTTTTGTTTAAATAAATAGTTGATTCCTATTGGGGGACAAATAATGAATTAGTCTACATTCATTTTTATCATGTTTGAAAACGAATTGATGTATTAATTGCATAAACACAGAATGTTTTTCATATGCGACTGGATATCAGTAATTCGGTTTCATTGAGAAACGAACCACCTTTGATGTCTGGATTTCCCGTCGTCTTTAATTAGCCTCGCAAAGGGGGTTGTGGACCCGTGAAGACAATGTGTTCACCGGGTGTGACGAAAGGGGGATTTAAATGGAGCGTACACGTAATGGTCAGAATAACAACATTTCAGTAAAAAAAATGTTTTCTATGATACAACTAGAAATTGAAACATTTCAATCTTGTTTGACAGAGCCTTAAATTTTACTATTTCCGACATCAGGGTCAAGCCTGAAAATCCGCAATCTGTCATTTGCAGAATGAAGTCCCCCAGAGGGTGAATTTGTTGATGCTATCCCATACCGTGGGCCAATTTATCTTCTGGGTACCCCCTTCTGTTCAGGCTAAGATCTTGATTCAGATTTGAGGTTCGCAGAGGGTGAAATTTGGTAATGCTACCCTGCTGTGCAGGGTAGCATCACCAGATTCACCCTCTGGGGACCTCAATCTACATGGTAGTTTGTTTATTTTCAGGCTTGATCAGGGTGCAGAGTATTGATATTTCTAATAGAACTTCTGTTACGTAGTAATTATGTTGTAAATTTTGTGCAATATTCACCTCATTTTTTTTCAAGGTAGACTAAAATTTTCATAATCGACATCAGTTCCTTTTTAGTGAAGGCAGAGTGTAGCCACTTCAAGAGATGACATCTTCACCAAAGTTGCCCGTTAGACTGGTCGATACCGATTGAATGCTAAGTTGCCCATGATCAGGGCTTATATTTCATATAAATTTGGGCAATTCCATTTGGATTCTCGCGAAAATGGTTGCGAGCATCCATACATGCTACGAGTGTCCCAGAATCCCATGAGGCCACCATGGTTGAGCCCCTGTTGTACCCCTGATAACATTTGTTAACCCTTTCACTGACACAGCTTTTTAAAACATAAACTTAATTTGATAATATTTAAAAAAATAAACAATATTTACCAATAAAAAACCTTACAAATATGGATGTCATTGGAATCGGCTCATTGAGCCAGTTCCAACGAAAGCCTTATTTGTACAATTTTATTGACAATGTATTGGGATATTTCGGGTCATGTTAGCCTTGTATTGGTTAATTTGCTGCCGCTATGTTAGGAAAGAGGGACTCAATTCTTTTCATGCAAATCCTAGCGGAGGTACAGCAAGAATCTAGATGGATTAGGCCACACAAAGTAGATATTCTGTTTCTCAGGCCATTATTTGTAAAATTGCATGTGGGCGAGCGGTTTTTTATTTTATTTTTTGTTTCAGTAATTACTTCTTTGCCATCAAAAGTTCATGTTCTTGGTTCAAGTTTTAGGCCTCATAATCTACAGAATAGCACGAGCGGTGATGTATTTCATCCCTTGAGTGCAAGAAGGCTTTGCAATGCTAAAGCATTGCAAAGCCTTCTTGCACTCAAGAGACAAATTCATCAAATTTTTTAACTTGGGTAAAATATCAGACATAAACCATTTAATTTTTATTTTTGTTTTTAGTTTAAATTGGTTATAAAAAAAGAGCATGCGTCGGCCAAAAAGACCATGCGGGAGGGCCTGAGAAACAGATTTTTTTATTTTTTTAGACCTTATTGTTGGTTTTGTTGCACGAAATCTTTGCATGAATTGATTCTCATTGAAATATAAGCCCTGGTGATGGATATCCAGGTAACCTATTACCTAATGAATTGGCCTTATCTGTCCATGTAATTTACAAATTGAGCAGTTGAGAAAAAATTATTTTTAAAATTTCAACAAAACCATATTATGTGACCCCCCTTGAAATCCTTGAATTCCAAACTTGCTTACCAAGGCCTTCAAAATCAGTCGCCAGACATTTCCCCCTCCGGACATTACCCCATTCCATTTAGGCCAGACATTTCCCCATCGGGCATTACCCCATTCTGCTTAATAGAAAAACGGACAATTCCCCCTGCGGACTTTTCACCATACATTTCTTAGTATTTTGTGGGTCCATTTGTTTGAAATTTTCCTATTGATTTGTTGTGTATCATTCCCTTTTTATTAAGCCGACATGGGTAATGTTGTTTGAATTGTTCGCCTCCGATGGGTAAAGTCTGATGGGGGAAATGTCTGCACTCGATGGGGAAAGATGTTAATATCTGATGGGGAAATGTCCACCTCTGATGGGGGAATGTCTGCCTCTGATGGGGGAATGCTGATGGAGAAATGTCCACCCTTGACATTGGTGAAATGTCTGGATGGGGAATTGTCCAATGGTGAAATGTCCGGATGGGGAACTGTCCGATGGTGAAATGTCCGTGCACCTTGAAAATCACCCATAAACCCCAAAGGTTCTTGAATGTGCATGAATTAAAAAAGCTGCAACACTGCTTATAGCTGTATATATTCTCCAGTAAGCTAAACATTCTCCAGTAAGAAGGCTAAGCCAAACACATTTTTTACGCAGTGATACAAATATGAATGCCATTGGAACCAGCTCTTTGAGCTGGTTCCAATGACATCCATATTTGTATCATTGCATCGAAACATATGCTTGACTTATGTGTACTGGAGAATGTATACCTACATTTGGAGAGAGGTGGTGAGCAGGAAGTATATCTCTTTCCGCTGATAGTACCTGTCACAGTCATTTGAATATCTTGATTTTTAGGTGAAAAGACACTTGAATGTCCTTGAATTTGTTTCTTTGTGAGTAGGGGAAACAATGACCCCTCATTGGAACTTGATCGTTGAAATTTTGTGAAAAATGTGAAAAACATGTAGTTGAAATAATAAATGTTGATACTGTGTACAACAGAAATGTTCAGTAAACCAGAATTTGGCAAATTCCATAATCCCTTGTGATACATTAAAATTTATTTTGGGCAACATCCAATTTAAAGATTTAAAAAGCTGGATGCCAGGTTTAAAAGTAAGAGGCATTTGAAACAGACAATGAGGTATTAAATCTCCATGTACCCTGGATGCTGCCCAAAACAAGGATATTCCAACATCCAGGGAACATGAAGATTTAAACCCTGGATGTTGGATTTAACCCCACCATAGAATATTAGTTGAAGACAGCTAAAAAATTTTAATCAGAGTTTCCTATGTTGAAGTGAGTCAATCGAGGTCAAAGGTTATTTGTAGCACCTGAAACATATAACAAATTGGAAACAACAGCATGAGCGATGATTACCTTCACATTTAAAATGGCCAACATCATAGCTATATGTCTCAGCCACTTTAGCCAATCAGCTTTGTTACACATTGATAAAGGGACAATGATTGTTTAATCCATTATATTTTGTTTTCTGGAGCTTCCAGAGCTCTGTCAAACAAGATATAACATATTAAATACCTACATTCCCCCCATGACAAACCCAGGAAGTGGAGCAGTGCTTGTTTACTGTAGTAAACAAGAGTTGCTTTACTGGTGAAATAGGACTTTGTAACTAAGATGGTTGTCCACTAAAGTGGGCAGCATGACTATAAATGATCGGCTAAATATGACATCATATCTATGTTTGCAGTCACGATAAGGCCAGAGATGAAAAAAGTGACTTAACTGGTAGAGTGCTAATTTACAGTACGTGGAGAGTGGATTGTGACTAAACCACACACGGAGTGGAGTTATTACCCAAGCTATAACTTTCAAATTTTGTACATATCGACAGAAAACTCCAGCAATGTTTCAGCCAATGGACCTCCGGGTTTAACCCGGAGGTCCCTTGGCTGAAACTTTGCTGGTGCCGGTTATGCTTTGCAACAAATTTGCAACTATTGCTTGGGTGGAACCTCCACTCTGTGGGTGATTTAGTGATTATACACTCTCCATGTACTGTATTTTTGGTCATCAAAATTGGTTCCTGTGTCCGACATGAGGTGACCCTGACTGTCGGAAGTGTCGCTAAACCCCAATAAATATTAATTATTGCCTTGTTACAAATTATGGGAGAGTGCCTATAGGCACACCCTAATGGACAAAATTATTTAACTTCAAAGGTAATATGAAGAAATCTAGGGCCCTGCAAACAGGCCTGAAAATAAGTAGTCTGACATTTGCAGAATGAGGTCCCCAGAGGGTGAATTTGATGATGCGCTCCCATACAGTGGGCCAATTTATCATCTGGGTACCTCTTTCTGTTTAGTTTAGTTTTGAGACCCTGATTCAGATTGAGGTTCACCGAGGGTAAATTTAGTGATACTCACCAAATTCACCCTCTGGGGACCTCATTTTGCAGATGACAGTCTGCTTATTTTCTGGCTTGCCTGCAAAGCTTCGGGATTTGATTTGATTTAGAATGTTAAGTTAGTAATTGGTCCGATTCGAAATCAGCTGCCTGATTCGTTTTCCTTCGAAATCTTTTCTCTGAAATTTCGCTTGGTATCAGTCATTTTAGTTGTTTCACAAAATGTATAGCTGGGATAGAAGTTGTGCATAGATAATAATAAAAATAATAACCGAGTTTAATTTCTGCTATATTAACATAAAAAGCATCTGTACCCATGCCACCATCCATACTAATTCCAGTTTCACTCGTCATAACCACTGCTGAAACCAAATTTAAAGTTCCCAAGCTATATCGACGTTGAGCTCATGGTTGCTAGCCACTAGCCCCGTGCAGTGCCCAGTACAGAATTCTCACACCCGTTTGTTTTTGAACAAAAATCCTGACTGGGTAATGTTCTAACTACATCGTCGAGGCGTGTCTTCAACTTTAATGATGTGGTTGGAATATTTTTTCAGTCAGGACTTCAAGACGTGTCTATTCGATTTGATTTTGAATAACAGACTCGATTTGAATTATAAATATGTGATTGTCAGCGCCCTAAGAAGATCCACAGAATATGATGCCTTTAAGCTGCAGCACATGCCCTTCAGAATAAAGCCCAAATATGGGCTTCCAGCACTTTACCAGTTAAAATAGATGGATATTCATTTAACTCTCAAGGGCCTAATTCTGACTTCTGTGAATTCTGTTGCTTCAGAACAGACAGCTCTGTTACCTCTGTAATCTGCCTACAACCAAACATGGGTGACATTTTAAATACAATAGAATCCTCTTAATTGAATATCCATTTTGCCAGTGAAAATTATTCAATTAACAGGAGTATACAATTAACAGGGATTTGGTCAGTTTCCTGTGTTCTGGGGGTAAACTGAGCATTTATTCTATTATATCTTGTTTGACAGACCTCTAGAGCTCTGTCAAACAAGATATAATAGAATAAATGCCTGTATTGGATGTAGTGAGGCCAAAATGATTGATAAATAAGGGGAATTTGGTGTGTGTCACAGTAATTTTTCCGACATATTACAAAAATTTATATACAATTAACAGGAGTTTACTCTACAACCCATATGCAATTAACAGATCAAATTTGTTCTGAAGGTATGGTAAATGGTTTTGTGTTTGAAAATTATATTCATTTAACAGGGATATACAATTAAGAGATATCCAGTTAAGTGGGCTCCACTGTACTACAGCAGAGGATTCTAGTCTTGGCAGCCCAGATAGGCTCAAACCACTACAAAACCACAGAACTTCACTTGTAATAAAGTGGCAAAAGTGTTGTGAAATGTCCAGGCCTTTGTGAGTCAATAGGATTCCTGTGCTATCCCTTTACCTAACACGAAAGGCGGATGACACTTGCAAACAAAATTTTAGAATAAAGAATTGTTTTCATTTTTTGCATCAAAAACATAGCTTATGACTCCTCATTGGAACAAGCGTAGTGAGCTCGTTCCATTGAGAGGTCATAAGTTAGGTTTTTGAGACAAAAAATGAAAAAATAATGAAATTTGAATGGTGATTTTTGACAACGGTGATTGCTTTTGGCTGTTACATTGGGTAAAGTGTTCAAGAACCAGGTGTATGTAGGAAATTGTCTCACAGAATAACCAGTGATTGATGTGCCTTACAACTGATAATTTACTAATATGTTATATTTTCTTACAGTCATATTATTAAATTATATTTTTATTAATTGTTGAACTGTTTTTTATTTTTTACATAACCCTATCATCCTTGATGTCCGTCCATCTGTCCCCACAAATGTTTTGCATTGTATTTTCAAAGCCATCGCTCGATTGGATCTTCTTTGGTATGCTGATAATATTATTATTATTATTATTTATTAAGGTTTAACAACACTTTAACAGCCAAGGTCATATCGTGTTGATGACAGTTTTACAGGTGGAGGAAGCCGGAGTACCCGGAGAGAAGCACTGAGCAACTGCCAGCTCCCTAACATAGTAACTCCCCATGCAGCACAAGCAGGGTTAGATTGGTTGAAGACATGTGCCCCATTGACGTGCAGTATGCCTTAGTACATGGCATCATCGTGCCCCCATGTGGACAATCGGGGTGAAGTGCCCTGCCCAATTACACAGTGCAGGAGTCTGAATCGAGCGCTCAATTGGTCACCCATCCAACTATCCGGGCTTGACGTTGCTTAACTTCGGTGACCTGATGAGAACCAGTTACCGCAACGCCACCGCATCCCCCTGGTATGCTGATAGACATGCGTGGAGGAACAGACATGCACAAGGAATGGGTTCCATCTTAATTTCTTCCAGAGTTATGACCCTTTTTTGATGTAGAAAATTTTTCTGTTTTTACTTTTTCCACTTAGAAAAGTTTTCTGTCCCACAATACATCAAGGCTACTTCAAACTTGCATACGGGTCGGGCACAGTGGCCCTCGCTTTGCATTGCCCTTGTTCGGTAGGGCCTTGCAGTTGGGTTGTTTCTGGTAATTTGATATACTCACATTCATTCGAACATACCCTCCCACTTCATCCTAGCCCTTCCAGGGTCATACTAACCATGTGCTATCATAGAAATTGAGATCGTGGTCTCCACCATATGAAAGGGAAGATGGAAACACATGTTGCCCTAACAACATGCACTGTGCATGCACTTTGACACCATGCGTCACCATAGTAATAACCAGGCCTGAAAATAAGCCATCTGACATTTGCGGAATGAGGTCCCCAGAGGGTGAATTTGATGATTATATCCCATACAGTGGGCCAATTTATCTTCTGGGTACCTTTTTTGTTTAGTTGTGAGACCCTGATTCAGATTGAGGTTCACAGAGGGTAAATTTAGTGATGCTACCCTGCTATGCAGGGTAGCATCAATAAATTCACCCAGTAGGGACCTCATTTTGCAGATGTCAGTCTGCTTATTTTCTGGCTTGGTAATAACGTTACAACTTGGTTACTTACATGGGCTACTGTGACAACACATATGACACCCACAATACACTGTGACATGATGTCACATGAGATTCTCATAGAGATCCCCTGCATTGGATAGGAATATGCGAGCTATACTTCTTATGTCACATATCACCCAGTTCGAAGTGTTGTAAAAAAATTTCCCCAAAGGCGATTTTGGACATATTATTCAGCAAATACTCCTCTTTCCAATGACTAATTTTTTCCGGGTAGGTCCCCTTTTTCTCCTTCAACGAACAGACTATTATTCATTTCATTAACTTTCCACAATTTCTCCAACTATTGTATTTCAGTTTATTTGAGTTGAAAAACCTTATGAATTTTAACACACAGGCTCATACTATCAGCTGTCAGATTTCTTGGCTGGTTCAGAGTTCATATGGATCCTTGAGAGTGTCTGAAAGTGACTGAAGTTAAAAACTGAAATTCATGACCCTTGAACTGCTTGAAAGTCAGACTTTGGTAAATACTTTGCTCATTTAGATCATTTACTTGAAAAATACCTCCACCCCACACTCATCCCTGGGAAGCTCTTGAAGAGAGTTTCCCAAGGATGAGTGTGAGGGGCAGGTATTATTGGTTTGCAATATATTCATAAGAATGGGTTATTAGCTCTGCCTGACAAGTGCCAGCAGATTTTTTCAGATAATGATTTGTCCATCGTTCATCTGTCTTCAACATTTTGTTTGTCCGTGCCATAACTTCTTTATCACTGAATATTTTTTTAACCCTTTACCTAACAAATCGCCCGCATCTGCCCGCGTAATATGCAAATTGAGCAGTTGAAAAAATTAAATTTTTCTAAATATTTCAACAAAACCATATCATGTGACCCCTCATTGGAACGAGCTAGTGGAGCTCGTTCCAATGAGGGGTCATATGATATGGTTTTGTTGAAATGTTTTGAAAAATTTAAAATAATGATATTTAAAATAATAAATTTTGATATTGTCTGCGTTGGGTAAAGGGTTAACAAAATATGTACTATCAAAAGACAGTGTATTGCAAATTATATTGTATGTGCCATTCAAGGTCAAGGTCACAGACCTCATGTTAATTTGACAGAAAAACTGACATTTCGCTGTCACTTTTGTCCAGTCCATACAACTTGATATGATTAACAGATTTTATTCCTACTTGGTACAATTATTGCTCATGACTCAAAAGGTATGTCGTGATGTTGATTCAAGGTCTGGTCATATCATCAAGATCAAGGTCATAGACAGCAAAACTTTGATATTGTTACACAGCCATTGTCTGGTCTGTATAAGTGAATCTATGTGACAGATCTTGTTCATCCTTCACACAATTGTTACACGTAACCCATCGTTGTGTCATGACCTTGTCCCATTGTGATATCATCAAGGTCACCAGCAGTAACACATGGATTCTTGTCTTGTCTTCCCTTGAAAACAGTGACCCTGGGCAGAGCTGTCTAGGCTGAGAGGCCTCTTGTTGGCATATATACAAATATCAGAGATGAGTAAATAAATTCCACAGAAAAGTTTTTGAAGGTCCTGGATTTTCTTCCTCTGAAGTGTGTACCAGAAAACCCAGTGCTTTCCAGGGTATGTACACATTTTTCTAAGTGAAATATCAAGTACATTTCCAGCACTAAATGATGAAACTCCCAGTACTTTTAACCCTTTACCTAACATGAAAAGCAGACGACACTTGCAAACAAAATTCTTGAATGACTAATTTTTTTCATTTTTTGTCACAAAAACATAGGTTATGACCCCTCATTGGAACGAGCTCGACAAGCTCGTTCCAAAGAGGGATCATAACCTATGTTTTTGAAACAAAAAAAGAAAAAAAATAATGAAAATTATTGTGAAGAGCGCTGGCCAGTTTTGAGCATTACGCTGGGTAAAGGGTTGAGTTATTTATTTTTGTTGGAGTTGTAGTAATAATACTTTCGACAGCCAGGGTCACCTCATGTTGGACAGTTTTATCGGTGGGGCAAGCTGAAGTACCTGGAGAGAACCACGAGCACCAGCAAGTAATGTAAGACTTCTCAACATACCAACTCCACGCGAGGAGAGTAAGCAATGGTTGAAGGCAAGTGCACCATCGATGTGCAGTACACCTTAGAACACAGTGCTTCCATATTGGCAATCAGGATTAAGTGACTTGCCCAAGGACGCAATACAGTTACCCCTGGTGGGGATCAAACTGTTGACCTCTCTGTGGTAAGTCCAATGCTGTAACCACTGAGCTTCCACGCTCCCTAGAGATGAGTACATACATAAATATTGACAAAGGGTCTGGTTTTGTGTTAGAAAAATCTTTGAAGGTACAGGATTCTCTTCCTCTGATATGTGTACCAGCAATCCCAATGTTTTCCAGGGTTTGTACAGTTTTCTGAGTGAAATTCCAGTACTTTTCCAGAATTAAATGATGAAAATCCCAGTACTTTTCATTTGCATACGAATGTTAAATTGACATGGTACAGTGGAGCGCACTTAATTGGATATCTCTTAACTGAATAACCATGTTAATTGAATATAATTTCCCAACACAAAACCATTTACCATACCTCCAGTACAAATTTGACCTGTTAATTGAATAACCTATTATAGAGTAAACTCCTGTTAATTGAAAAAAAATCTTGTAACCTGGCGAGAAATTACCCAGACTCTCCGCAGTTTTCCTTTGTTTATAGATCTATTTGGCCTCAGTACATCCAATACAGGCATTTAATCTATTATATCTTGTTTGACAGAGGTCATTGAGCTCTGTCAAACCAGATATAATAGAATAAATGCTAAGTTTATCTTTAGAATACAGGAAAGTAACACACTCCATGTTAATTGAGTATTTTTCGTGTTTCCCTCAGGTGAGGACCTGTGTGAGAGGGGGTCCTCTCGACAAAAGTGCTACCTCTCCCTGAGGGTGATGTGACAGTGTTTTCGGGCAAGTATTGTCTGCCACGTACAAGGTGATTTAGTCATGTTGAGCTATCATTGGCAAGTAAAGTCTGCCTCAGGCAGTTGCTGGAGGTTGAGCAGGCTTCTGTTGAACTTCTATTAACAGGAGATGGTTGGATCAACAAGAAAATACAACGGCCCCTTTTGGGTACCACCCAGAGAAAGCTTCCCTGGTTCGGGGGCAGGCCTGCATGGTAACCTAATTGGCCGGGACCTGAATTCGGACTACTGGCGTTTACAAACAAGGGGCCTGAGAGTGCTCACCTGACACTGACAACTATCAACTGAGGGGCCTGATTTGAACAAACTTGCATCTGCCCCATTAAGAAAATCATTACCAAATATCAAAACATTCTGACTGGTGGATCTGAAAAAAAAAGGTTTTCAAAAAATATCCTCATATTGAATTAAGATATAATTTGGGCTCCCATAGGAAGCTGATATATTAACCCAGGGCCTTGGCTTGAATAAACTTGAATCTCACCTCAAAGATGCTGTGTACCAAATATCAAAAGATTCTGACCACTGGATCTAAAAAAAAATATTTTTAAAGCATATTCCTCATATTGAACTAAGCTATAATTTGGGCTCCCACAGGGAGCCCAAATATGAACCCAGGACCTTGGGTTCAAGAAACCTGAATATCACCTCCCTAAGGATACTGTATACCAAATATCAATAGATACTGACTGTGGATGTGAAGAGGATTTTTAGCTCGCCGAAGGGAGCTTAACTTATTACCTTATCGATTACTCCTCACACACTACTGGATCAAATTGAACTAAATTTGGTGTGCATGTTCCCTATCATATGTCAATTCAACCTTGTACAAATAAACTTGCCGCACCCACAGGGGGCACCACAAGGGGAGTAACTCTGATAGCACCCATGAATTTCTTTCCAAAATTCAAAAAAATCTTCTTCAGATCCAAAAGGCAGAATTCTTTCCTATTTGGTATACATCATCTCTAGGGAGGGGCAGATTCAAGTTTGTTCAAATCGGCCTCCTGGATTCATATTTGGGCTCACTATAGAAGCTCAAATTTGAACTTAGTGCATTTCAGGCAAATTTAAAAAAAAATCTTCTTCTCCAGATCCAGCAGGATCTTGATATTTGGTATGCAACATTGTGGGGTGGATCTGATTCAAGTTTGTACAAACCGACCCCCTGGGTTCATATTTGGGCTCAGTATAGGAGCCTGAATTTCAACTTAGTAGATTTCAGGCAAATTTCTTTAAAAATCTTCTTCTCAAGATCCAGCAGGCAGAATCTTTTGATATTGGGTATGCAGTATGCTTAGGGGGGTGAGATTCAAGTTTGTTTAAGCAAAGTCCCTGGGTTCATATTTGGGCTCACTGTGGGAACCCGAATTATAACTTAATTCAAACTGAGGAATTTTCTTTAAAAATCTTCTTCTTCACATCCAGCAGTCGGAATGTTTTGATATTTGGTATGCAGCATCCCTAGGGGGGTGAGATTCAAGTTTGTTTAAGCCATGTCCCTAGGTCCATATTTGGGCTCACTGTGGGAGCTCGAATTGTAACTTAGTTCAAAATGAGAAATTTTCTTAAAAAATCTTCTTCAGATCCAGCAGTCGGAATGTTTGGCTTGAACAATCTTGAATCTCACCCCCTGAGGATGCTGCATACCAAATAACAAAAGATTCTGATTGCTGGATCTGAAGAAGATTTTTAAAGAATATTTCTCATATTGCACTAATTTAAACATTTGGGCTTCCATAGAGAGCCCAAATATGGACCCAAGGATTTGATTTCAACACACATATGAAACAATCTTCCAAAGATGTCAAATGTGAAATTTGAAAGCTTTTGGAGCAGAGGTTTGGGAGAAGAAGAGTCTTAAATGTTTTTCCCATTACCCACAAGTTAAAAACTGCTGACGCAGCATTTTTTCAGAAGTCCTGAAAAAGCACCCTATAATAAAACTGAGAGCAATTTTTTGGACCACTCTATTCTGTTGGTCTTAAGGAAGCTTCACACCAAATAAGAAAGTCTCAGTGTGAGTAGTTTTGAGGATATGGACATTTGAAATTTTTTCTATTTTTAGTTCCTGCGGTTCCCTCAGGGTATGTTGAAAAGAATTTTTGTCATAAATCAAGTTCTTATGACCCATTAATACTTCATATAAAATTTGGTTCAAATCGGCCTCTTGGTTTGGAAAATAGAAATTTTGTGCAGGGCAAAAATTCTTGCCGCTCCTGAAACCACAACAAATATTGCCCCTTGAACTTCTCTTGAACACACTTGAGTCTACACCTCAAAAGAAAACTGCATACCTAATATCAAGTCTCTGTTACTGCGGGTTCATGAGAAGATTTTTTAATAATTTGGGGGATCTTGGCCCCACCCTGCTACTCAATATGAGCACAAATCCAATTAAAAAAAAACCAAACAAATACCCCTTATAACCACAACTCAAGTCAAATATCATTAAAATATGCCCAGATGGATAGATGAAAAGTGATCAGAACAAATTGCTCTGATTTGCAGTCAGGTGAGCTAAAAATCATGTACCAAACATCTTTTAAGAAAAACAGTCCTCATATTCAACTAAGTTATAATTCGGGCTCCCATAGGGAGCCAAAATATAAACCCAGGACTTGGCTTGAACAAACTTGAATCTCACCTCCCTAAGGATGATATATTCCAAATATCAAAAGATTCTCACTGGTGGAGGTGAAGAAAATTTTTAAAGAATGTTTCAAATTGAACTAAGTTACAATTCGGTCTACCACAGGGAGCCCAAATATGGATTCAGAGACTTGGCTTGAACAAACTTGAATCACACCTCCCTAAGGATGCTGTATACCAAATATCAAAACATTCCGACTACTGGATCAGAAGAAGAAGATTTTTAAAGAAAATTCCTCATATTGAACTAAGTTATAATTTGCCAATCTCTCCGATTAGCATATTAACCCTCTCCTTTGAGTCTCCCACTAACCACATGTTCTTCATTCTCCCAAACACCCACACTATTTCTTTTTACAAGCACCAATACCAGGAGACAAATATAATGACCTCAACATGAGAACACACATTCAAGTTTGGCCAATTATTTATACTTATTCTGCCCACTTTAGAGGACTTCCACCACAAAGATTCCTTACCAAGTCCTATTTTATCAGTAATGCACAACTTGTTAACAAGCACTTCCCGTGGGGACAATATACATAAATGTTTGCGTTAAGAAAAAATTGGTTGTGGAATAAGTTGTCGGTGAGAATCTGTAATAGTAATATACATTTATTGACTTTCCGTGAGGTTGATTCATGGAATTAACAACCTCAAGGAAAGCCAAATATTATTTTATTATGACAGAAAAAATTGATTACAAATTCCTTGCATTATTACATATTTTTCAAAGAAAACAGCATATTCATATGCAAAAAATTAAATTTAATTTTAGGCCACACAAAGTAGATCTTGTTTCTCAGGCCATTATTTGTGAAATTGCATGTGGGCGAGCGGTTTTTTATTTTATTTTTTATTTCAGTAATTATTTCTTAGCCATCAAAAGTTCATGTTCTTGGTTCAAGTTTTAGGCCTCATAATCTACAAAATAGCATGGGTGGTGGTGTATTTCATCCCTTGAGTGCAAGAAGGCTTTGCAATGCTAAAGCATTGCAAAGCCTTCTTGCACTCAAGGGACAAATTTATCAATTTTTTTAACTTGGGTAAAATATCAGACATAAACCATTTAATTTTAATTTTTTTTAAAGTTTAAATTGGTTTTTAAAAAGAGAGCATGCGGCAGCCAAAAGGACCATGCGGGAGGGCCTGAGAAACAGATTTTTTATTTTTAGGCCTTAACATATATTTATATTTTAGAAGAAATGTGCATTAACATATTTGTTCTCCTTGTAGTTAATTATTATATTTGAACAGTTCCTAAACATAAAGAGCAGGTTGGAAATACTATTTTTATCATAATCGGGCATTTGGAATCATTTTATCAACCTACCTGCACTGTTTATAGACAATAATGACAGAGCGATGAAATATCATCTCGATTTCGATAAAAATAGAATAGATCACCAATATATCAACACTTCTGACAATTGTTTTAGCCAATTAAATTACCAGATTTTTTCTGTCATATAATAAAATAAATAGTTGGTGACGATCTGTAAAACCCTTTAGTTTTTACAGAACCTCATCACATGAGCAGATTTGTCCATTTTACCATAAGTATTGTACGAGACAATAGCATCCAAGGTGCAAGGATTGAATAACAAATTTTCTGTGGAATATATACAAGCAATGTTGGTTTTCCATTGAGTTCTCATGGAAAACATGAAATGAATAAGTTTTAACAAATGATATTACAGTAAGATCCACCCAAGGCACTGCAGTATTTATTTATTTATTTATTTATTGGTGTTTAACTGGTTCAGTGCTAGAAGCTATCAGGGCTTTCAAAAAAATGAAGGTACCAGAGTAAAGCCGACATTTTCCTTGCTCATGTTTCATATTTAGTCAGACACGAATAATATTTTGTTTATATAAATTTGCTTTATCACAAATTATTGAAGAGTGCCTGTGGGCACTCTTCAATAATTTGTAATAAAACAAATTTTGATGAACATATTCAGACCACTATAAAATAATGTAGCCCTCAACCAGTTAAGGTCACATACTTATGCACATTGGCTAATCGTGACCGTGAGAGTGTAGGATGCCAGAGAGAACTACCAAGCTTAGACGAGCAACTGTCAGCTCCTCAACATTCTAACTCTGTTCATGCTCTGCTCAAGCGGGGTTACAACGGTTGAAGACGTGCACCACCGACGTAGAACACGCCTTAGTACACGGCGTCATCATGCCCCCATGTAGTCAACCGGGATAAAGAGTTGGTAGAGGTGCAGGCTGCAAGCCGAGAGGTCCTCGGTTCGAATCCCACCTGCGGCAACCGCGTTGTGTCCTTGGGCAAGACACTTCACCCCGATTGCCTACATGAGGGCACGATGACGCTGTGTACTGAGGCGTACTGCATGCCGATGGTGCGCATGTCTTCAACCAATCTAACCCTGCCTGTGCTGCGGTGCAGAGTTCAGAGTTACGATGTTGGAGAGCTGACAGCTGCTTGTCGTTGCTCGGTGGTTCTCTCCGGGTACTCCGGCTTCCTCCACCCGTAAAACTGTCACGGTCACGATTAGCCATTGTGCATAAGTATGTGACCTTAAACACCAATAAATAAATAAATAACCGGGATAAAGTGTCTTGCCCAAGGACACAACGCGGTTTGTCGCAGACGGGGATCGAACTCGGGACCTCTAGCATAGAAGTCCAACAGTCTATCACTGAGCCACCGTGCTCCCCAGGTACTGCAGTAGCAGTCTTAGAAGGTAGTACAAACAAGAATCAAGCACCAATAATTTATTTGCAAATCACAATGTTTACAATAGTAAATATAATTTATCCATTTTTCACATTGAAAATATGTACAAGAACCATCAATAAATCATCATTTACACAAAATTTGTTTTCTCATTTGTACAACTTATGTCATTATACCATATATAACCCTTTGAACTGTGATGGTATCTTCCATGTCAATTCAATGACACCAATCGGAAGAGCCCATATTCATTATTGCACGTTGAAAATATTGATTGGTCTACTCCACTAATTCACTGAGGAGCCTTATACTTTATGAAGTTGCAGCAAATCAGAAAACCAACCCGCAAGACCCAGCAAAAACCTGCTTGATGGTTTTACTGTGTTTGTGCATAAGTTGTTCAAACTATCTTTCTGAAAGGGAACTGAACTAGTGAACTATCATCACCTTGTCTATTTCTCAAACTGGCGAATACATAAAGAATAAACATCTAGTGTTTTCAAGTAAAAAATTTATTCAACTTGTAGGATTAAGAATGAAACCGACTCGCCTCTGGCGAGTAGGTTTCATTCTTAATCCTACAAGTAGAATAAATTCTTTACTTGAAAACAATATACATTTATTTTTTAGCTGCGACAAGCAGCTCTATATGTGGCAATGTCGGTCACCAACGAGTTTCAAAAACACTATAACTCCTAAAATACTTGATGGAATGACACCATACTTGGTATGCAAGTGTATCTTCATGATGTCTACACCCTCTCAATAGTGCATGTCATTCGAATAATTTCTGTCACATTTATGGACTTGTCACCAACAAGTTTAAAACATCACTGGCGTTGCATGAATCGTCGCAGCTTCGGCACTGTGACAGTGCACTCTAGTTTATCCCATAAATCATTTACAGGGCAGTCGCGGCAAAATCGTGCTGTTACTCGCTACAAAACACTGCGAGAAGTGATGAGTACATTGGTCCAATTCGATCAACAATCAAAACTGCCAATAATAAACAAGGCGCAGTGATGCATTTCTGTCTAAAATTAATTCCCCTACAAACTTGAGCTAAAGTTGCAAAATACTTTATTAAATGAACGATGTTTATCTTTCTTATTTTTGTTGTTTTTTTAGTCAACGATTCAACTTGAGTTTTATAAACAAAGCAGATGACATGTGCATTTGTTTATTTACACTTTCCTAATTTGGAAAATGAAACATCACTCATCATGCCCCAGTCTTTCACAATCGAACTTGTATGCTTTTCATCGCTTGGTTTTGATTGATTTACTTTGTGTTTTCTTTGCCTAACAATAAAACGAACAACAATTAACAAAGTTGAAATGTGTCATATATTCTAAAACTAAACACGTTGGTTCATTCAAACGTAAAACAGGTCATGACAACACAAATGCGGTAGAGGCCAGAGGTCAACAAGTCGGTCTCTACTATAAAAATAAATTCTTTCAGTGTTAAACCTACAGGGAAAATTTATCTCCCTACTAGCACCTGCTACTAGGTGAATAAAGCAAAAATTTATCCAAGACTTTTATTGTTCGAATAAGCGTCCATTTATGGGATATCTAATATTTTCTTGTGAATACCGGGATTTATCTCATGAGTGAGTGAGTGAATTTGTATTTTCCTGAGGAGCTTGCTGCAAGTGAAAATACAAATTCTCTCACTCACGACTGAGATTAATCCCAGTATTCACAAGAAAACATTAGATTTTCTTTTTATTATACCCCTTTCATTTGAAGCTTCAACTGAAACGATCCAAACCGACGCCCATACCCACAGGTACTCGGCACAAGCTGGGAAATCGAAAGAAAAATGATATTTGATACCATTTTTGAATCTATGCTGACGTGCCCCTGTAATGGTATATAAATATTAACAAGGTAAACAACTCGCTTTTCGAAAACGATAGCACACATCTTCGTTTCCCCCCCCCCCTCCCTCAAATTTGATTCACATAACATATCCAACAGTACCCAGTATCAATGGAAAGGGAAATGAATAAGCTTTACAGTGGTGTATTACACGACCGTTGGGTGTTCTTGGGTTGTTCATGACAACTGGGAGAAGTCGCAGAAAAGGCCGCTAAAACATTTAGTCGGACAAGATAGTGCATAGTGGAATGAGGTTTACGAGCAACAATTATCTGATTTATTATAAATAATTTGAGGTCCCATTGTCTATGGAGGGCAAATTCAAATATTAACCGTATGCCTTTATCAATTACTAATCTCGAATCCACATTTATTCATTCATTTCTGGCGACCACATTTGCCATTTATACATTTTTTTAACCTTCTCTGGAAACTAAACAAGCTAACGGCATCCATAGAAGCACAATGACATCCCATTGGCTACTATTTATGCCGAGAAAATCATCGATGAAAATAAGCCAATGGGAGAGGGGGAAAGTTTTTGTACAAGTCGCATATCTATGGACACCATCAACTCAGGTCAACTTGGGAAAAGATGTCAAAGTTACGGCTAAAAACGTGTATAAACGTTAAATGTGAACTCCAGAAATGAATAAATGTGGATCCGAGATGAGTAATTGATAAAGGTATACGGTTAATGTTTGAATTTGCCCTCCATAGACAATGGGACCTCAAATTATTTATAATAAAACGGATAATTGTCTCTCGTAAACCTCATTCCACTGTGCACTATCTTGTCCGACTAAATGTTTTTCGGCCTTTTCTGCGACTTCTCCCAGTTATCATGAACAGCCCAAGAACACCCAATGGTCATGTAATACACTACTGTAAAGCGTATTCATTCCCCTTTCCATTGGTACCGGGTACTGTTGGATACGTTATGTGAATCAAATTTGAGGGGGGTAAAACGAAGATGAGTGCTATCGTTTGGAGAAACTTCGAGACAGGGATTTTGTGATGAGTGCTGTCATACAATCTATTGGGGATTTTGTTCAAGGTAAGGATCCCGAGGTGTTAAAGTGCTATATAAGTAATAGACTTTTGTTTATTTTGAAATTCCGACCTCTGATATTCCTTAAATTCAAATTAAATATACATACATTATACATCAAAATAAAGGTGGAGATGTATGGAACACGAAGCACATATGGAATCAATGCATCGAGTTGACAGCAGCTGAGGCACCACTGGTTCCTGGAAGTTTGCTACCATATTTGTACTTAACTGATAAAACAATAATATTTCCTGAGAACAACTTAAGGTCAAATGCGTTTCACATATCCAATAACAAAGCTAACCACTAAAACCCTTTAGGATGCAACGATAGGACTGCATTTGGGAAAAGGACAACACTGTCTGCATTTTTTATTGAAGATGGTTTCCATGTTCGACGGACATGTGCAAATTTCTCGATACCACAAATTTCTATGGAAAAGCAAAATCGTATTTCTAAGAAATTTCAATGGATGTCATGTATCTCACATAGAATACGGCAACAGTGCAGGTTCTATATAATAATAGTATGCTGTATCAAGGCGATCGTTCTCATTATTTGATTTTAGAAGGCGTTGGTTTTCGATGCTTTTTCCGTCGGATGATGTTGACCGGAGAAATCAAAAGTAATGTCCAATGGTAACAAAACTGTCAATTTTATAATTTACCCCCACACAGCTTTGTCGTTGTGCTTTGAAGGATTTTGGTGCCCCAGCTTTGTTCTTGGATACCTGAAGCACATTTGGCTACAAATTGTTCTCAGGAAATATTATTGTTTTATCAGTTCTGGTACGAATATGGTAACAGACTTCCAGGAACCTGTGGTGCCTGCTGCGAACTTTGTGAGTTGATTACATATGTGCTTCGTGTTCTATACATCTCAACCTTCATTTTGGTGTTTAATTTATGTATATTTCATTTTAATTTAAGGAATATCAGAGGTGGAAATTTTAAAATAAATAAAATTCTGTTACTTATATAGCACCTTAACACATATATAGAAGAACTGAAACCAAGTTTTATTTAGTGAAGCCGAATTTGAAAAATCAAAACCTTCCAGATTAACTGTTTTTTACAAGGGATTTTAGACGAGGAAAAAATAGAGACTTTCATTCTCATACCATGGGAGACTGCATGGATTATCTGGAAGAAGCATAACATTCATACAACATATGTGTTTAAGACATCTTTTCAAGGACACAATACAGCAATAAGGCCTCATAAAGAAGATTTTCTGTTTCTCAGGCCATTTTTTGTAAAATTGCATGCAGGCAGGCATTTTTTTTTTTATTTTTATTTTTGTAATTACTTCTTTGCCATCAAAAGTTCATGTTCTTGGCTGTTTGTCTTAGGCCTCATAATCTACAGAGCAGAACAGCATGGGTGGTGGTGTATTTCATTCCTTGAGTGCAAGAAGGCTTTGCAATGCTAAAGCATTGCAAAGTCTTGTTGCTCTCAAGGGGCAAATTTATCAGTTTTATTAATTGAGGTAAAATATCAGACATAAACCATTTAATTTTTATTTTTTGAACTTTGCAATGGTTATAAAAAGGAGCATGCGGTTGCCAAAAGGACCATGTGGGATGGCCTGAGAAACAGATTTTTTAAACTTTTTTAGGCCTAATGTGTTCATGAGCTGTGGTGAAAAAAAAACATCAACCTTACCCAAGAGCATTACACACCAAGCAATTTCAGCACTTAACTGTTTACCCAATGCACATGATATCAAATAATTTCTGTTCTTTTTTTCAATTTTTCAAAACATCTCAACAAAACCATATTATGCGATCCCTCAAGGGAATGAGCTCAACAAGCTTGATGGGTTTCTTTGGGTGAGATGGTTTTGCTATATATTTTTTTTTTATTGGCTCAATCTGTAAACTTGGTGTGGCTGGTTCATCGAGTAAAGGATTAAGGCAGACGTGATCAAAGAAATTATGATAAATTTTTTGACGTGATTATTTGAAAAATTAGAGCAAATCATAAAAAACTTTTACGATACATCACAAAATTATTTTTCCACTAATTTTCCCCAAATTTTCCATTTGAATGATAAAAACAAAACAAAGTGTGATAAATACAAAACATGTCCCTGTACATGGATCAACAAATGTTGTAGTTGGTTTTGACATGAAGATACCATATGCAGCTTCCTCCTCCTCTCCCCCCCCCCCCCCCCCCCCCATCTACCCCAGCAAATGGTATCCTCATCTCAAAACCAACATCAATAATATTTTTAATCTTCCCAACCCACACTCATTTTAATGTGCAATGGTGAAATCCTGCTAGTTCTATTCGTGAATATTAACTGCCACTCAAACTGTATTACTGTTTCATATCATGCCACCAAAACCTATCATATGTACCGTAACTGGAATTAGGAGGGAGTCATACGCTGTGTATTGTGGGCGAGAAATGAAATTTTTTTTAGTTATTCAAGAATTATTACAGTAGAATCCTCTTTATTGAATATCCATTTTGCCAGTGAAAATTATTCAATTAACAGGAGTATACAATTAACAGGGATTTGGTCAGTTTTATGTGTTCTGGAGGTAAACTGAGCATTTATTCTATTATATCTTGTTTGACAGAGCTCACAGAGCTCTGTCAAACAAGATATAATAGAATAAATGCCTGTATTGGATGTAGTGAGGCCAAAAAGGTTGATAAATAAGGGGAATTTGGTGTGTGTCACAGTAAATTTTTCGACATATTACAAAAATTTATATACAATTAATAGGAGTTTACTCTACAACCCATATGCAATTAACAGATCAAATTTGTACTGAAGGTATGGTAAATGGTTTTGTGTTTGAAAATTATATTCAATTAACAGGGATATACAATTAAGAGATATCCAATTAAGTGGGGTCCACTGTACTACAAAATAACCCAACCCTCATTTACATTGGTCATATATTTTGACAATCTTTCAGCATCTATGAATTGATTTTTTATGAATGAAGATCATGATGTCATGATATTGCATTCTTGCGCTGTGATGACATAATCCCCAGTCATTATTTTACTAGTACAATAACCATTGAAGTTTATAGCAATGCTTCATCTGTGTGTTGCATTGTTTTATCTTTCATGTTTAGCACATGGTAGGCCTACACAAAAATATCATGTGGGCAAAAATGATCTAGTCTGATTTTTTTTGTTCAGCTGGTGATTCATTTTTGTCATTTAATTACCATTAACCCTGGCTATCAAAAGTGTTGTTAAACCCCAATAAATGAATAAAAAAATTACCATTATCAAAAATGGCTTTGGCCTGTGTTAATAACTCAATGCCAATTCCATTCAGTGCGGGTATTAAAACCATTATATTTTTTTAATCAAATTATCGTGTGTGCAGTTGCTACCCTCAATACAGATTTGTATTTTATCCAGACTTGTATTGGGGGAAGTCGTTCTTGTTGTAATATAAACAATTTTATTATACGACAAACGATAGATTATGTGAAGATATAGAAATTTTCACTTTCACGGTATCAATCAAAATGGCAACTTTCAAAGCATCACTTCAAGGTGAATACGAGTCAAATTATCACTGGAAGTTATCAATTTGTTCTAAAAACGTATAATGAAAAGAAAATGTAGTGTTTTTGAGTGGATACTGATCATTTCCAGCAATAATTCAACACGTATTCACGTTGAATTGATGCATGAAACCCGCTAGTCCAAACATGGCCTGAAAGTCTGTAATATAAGTTTTTGGTTTGGTACGCCCTCAGGATATGCAGTGGAGCCCACTTTATTGGATACCTCTTAACTGAATAACTCTGTTAATTGAATATAATTTCCAAACACAAAATCATTTACCATATTTCCAGTACAAATTTGACCTGTTAATTGAATATAGGTTATAGAGTAAACTCCTGTTAATTGAATAAAAAATCTTGTAACCTGCTGAGAAATTACCCGGACTCTCCCCAGTTTTCCTTTGTTTATAGATCTATTTGGCCTCAGTACATCCAATACAGACATTTAATCTATTGTCCCTGTATCAGTATACATCGCATCTTCTGATTGGTCAACGTGACCGAGACAAATAGCCATGGTATTATTATTATTATTTATTGGTGTTTAAGGTCACATACTTATGCACAATGGCTAATCGTGACCGTGACAGTTTAACGGGTGGAGGAAGCCGGAGTACCCGGAGAGAACCACCGAGCAACGATGAGCAGCTGTCAGCTCTCCAACATCATAACTCTGAACTCTGCACCGCAGCACAGGCAGGGTTAGATTGGTTGAAGACATGCGCACCATCGACGTGCAGTACACAGCTTCATCGTGCCCCCATGTAGGCAATCGGGGTGAAGTGTCTTGCCCAAGGACACAACGTGGTTGCCGCAGGTGGGATTCGAACCGAGGACCTCTCGGCTTGCAGCCTGCACCTCTACCAACTGAGCCACCGCGCCCCCTAGCCATGGTATCGGCTATCTTCAAACATATGGGTGATAAGAGCGTGCGCCGTTGTTGAGAAAATACCCTGATTCTCCTCAGTTTTCCTTTGTTTATTGACCTATTTTGCCTCAGTACATCCAATACAGGTATTTAATCTATTATATCTTGTTTCACAGAGCTCATGGAGCTCTGTCAAACAAGATATAACAGAATAAATGCTAAGTTTATCTCTTGAATACAGGAAAGTGACACAATTCCTGTTAATTGAATATTCCTGTTAATTGAATAATTTTCATTGGCAAAGTGGCTATTCAATTAACAGGATTCCACTGTACCAAACCAAAAACTTATATACAGACTTTCAGGCCATGTTTGGACTAGAAACCCACCAGCTGAAACAGATTGCAAGGCGCTATTTGTTCTGAGTATCTATCTGATCACTTCTGTGTATCAATGATTCAATGTGCTGTTTACTTTCGTGCATCAATTCAAGGTTGAAACAAGTGGAATTATCAGATTCTCATAAAAAGCGTATAATAAAAAGAAAATCTAGTGTTTTTGACTGGATACTGAAAATTACCTCCCTTGTGACTGAGATAAATGGTTATTTTCGCTCATGAAAAATAAACATTTGTCTCGATCACTCATGAGATAATTTTCGGTATCACTCAAAAACACTAGATATCATATATTTATCACTTAATAACTACCCAGAAGTCCATGTTGTACCTGTAAATAAACAACACCTGTTATATGGTTACATGGAATGACATTGTTTCAATACGCAAGCAGTTTCTCCCTCTCCCAAACATTCTGATTAACTGGTAGATTGCTAAATTATTTTTAAAAAATAAAATGCAACCTCAGAACAGCATCTTAACCCTTAAGTCCTCAGATTAATTTTAAAGTATTTATGGCCTTTTTCTGCTTACACAGTTATTGATGACTTGGCAGTGGTTCTACATCACTGCTGGCTGCCTATACAGGC